>OX439234.1:20369842-21619842 GCA_949319165.1 Sialis lutaria | reverse complement strand
CTTTTAATTTATTCAAAAGTTGAAGTTGTTGGTTTAGTGAACAGATGGCGACTGTATCAAAGATTGGAGAAACGATTTAGACAATGAAATGTTACATAGGAACCAGTTTTTATTAAAAATCAGAAAGAATTGTAGTTTTTATGTCGAACATGAATAAAGCGATATTTGTTTGTAGGTATTGTATTGAACTACATACCATTAAAAAGTGATTGACTGTAAATACAAGGAAAGACAATATAGAATTTAAAATTATAAAAAATACATTAATTTTTTTTACTGGAATCGCTTTCATAGTATCTAACCATATTATTAGATGTTTCTTTAGATGTAAAACACGCGTCGGTAAATGTTATATAATATTTAATTTAATTTAAATTATTTTTTTACATAAATTTTCTTTGATAAATAATAAGAAAAACAAAATATTAATGATGTTACTAAATACTGATAAAAGAAGAAATTTAATTTCTATAAAATATAGATTTTAACAAATATCTAATTAGAATATTTAATTCCGTTTGCTAATTACTAAAAACAATTTTACATCTACATTTTACAAAGTTATAGACATTAGGGCAATGCAGTAAACAAATTCAAAATATGTTAATTGATAAACAACAGAGTTTTAATACAATTCAAGATATCTTTTGTTCTAGAATGCTTTGAAGTTAATGAGCTTAATAAATAATATCTGCATTATATAATGGCTCACTTGGTACAATATCCCTCTCTTTATGTGGCACGTTGTTACAAAGGAGCAAACATTCGTTTTGTTTGGGGGAAGGAGGAATAATTATCAGTGGCGTACCCATTTACTATACATTTCTACATTGTGCAATGCACATTTAGACCTACATATATTAATGTGACGAATACATAATAGCTATACAATATACATGCATTTAACCTTCGTATACTAATCTACCTAATTGTATATATTTCAACAATTAGTTCAGACATTTCGAGTAGAGTGGCAATAGATTTTGTTACTATAAAAATTTCAGCAAAATTTTAATCTTTTACATATTCACCGATTTTATCTTGTCTGAAAATGAATTTTTATTTAACTGGCTTACTTAGTTTTTGGTACCCGAAAAAGTATATACAGCTTGTATACTTTGTATTATGCCAGATTCCACAAGCGCTAATATTGTCTTAGATATAGATCACGAGGCTTGGGTAGTTGTTTCATGTTTCTCTTGTTATTGTGAATAAATAATAACTATGTTTATGTTATGTGTACAGTGTACAGGTGTGTATTACATTCACTTCACCAATACATCTAATTATTTACGATGTAACCATACTGCACATACAATTAGTTCGAAACGAAAAATTAGTAAATTGGTGTTTTTTTTAATGCAACCCACTTTTCCACGATTAGTTCATTGAACGATAAACTAAAGCTTCATTATTTGTTCATGGAATTCACAGTGTGTATTGTATGTACCTACCTATAATATAAATTATAATAATAAGTAATATTCAAACAGTAACATGTTCATACATTCATACATTATTAATAAAATATTTTTTGTTTTGATGATTAATGAATAACACATAGTTATTATTTATGCAGAGTTAAAGATACGGCACTGATCTAGAATAAACTCACCTTTTATTGAAAAAATCTGTTTATATAATGTCTTCTAACACAATGTCTTGTTTACATTTGAGTGGGTGGATTTCCCCCAGAACACAAAAATTCAATTAATCTGTTTCAAAGTGACAAAGAAGAACGGACAAACGCGAGACCAGGCAGTTTATAATTGTCAGATCTCGAAGTGGTTGCGAATTACCCCTTAGAGTTGCTTAATTTTCTTACTTCACTAAACGGAGCAGTGTATATCTTGGGATTGAATTAAGTTGTTAAAGGATCAATTGGTGTGTATTCCATTTCCAAGAGTGGAACACTAAAACATTTCATAAATATTTAATGTCAGTTTGATTATGTCAATAAGCAAATGTTTGTAACATCATTCTTTAATTTCAGAAGACGTATTTACGAAGTACTACGGTAAAAAATAACCAGTTCTTATATTTTATTATTTTTATTCAGTTACGAAGGATTTTACTCATAAAAATACGAATGCTTATATTTTTCTATTTATTTGATAACGTACTGGCACCAGTCTTGAACGCTTTAAGATCAAAGTATACTATTTTTTGGGATTAATGGGCTACTTTTTTTGTAATTCTCATGAACTTGTGTTACTAATAAAACAACTACCTCTTTTTTAAATCAATTTAATTACCAAAAACTGCAAATACTTATAGTTTTTTTTTAATTACACAGCCTTTTGTTTTGTAAATGGTTTTTCTCCAGTACTGAACCATGTAACACCAGTAATGAACATCTAGTGATGATATCTGCTAAAGATTACAAAATGATAAGTACTATTACCTACACAAACTTTATAAAATAAAGAGTCGTCAAACTACACCAATATAAATCTTTACATTAAGTGATTCTCGGAAGGCATTTTTGGGGTATTTTTTTAATTCTAAAAATGTTTTTTAAAACCTTGTTTTTATATTTGAATATTTTTTCGAATTTGTTATTTTTTACTCACTATTTTCAGTTTTTATTTGCGTATTTTCAAAACATACACAGAAAAACAAACATTTTAAATTTTGTAGTACGTTACAATTAGATAGAAACAGAAGGAAAATAAAAAAAAGAAACAACTGCGCTAAGTGGAAAACTCAACAAAAGATCTCAAATAAAACATTGTTTATGTTCTAGGGAGTAAGTATTCATACTGGAATATATTCAAATCTTACTGGTCATAAATATATGGCATGTAAGTCAATAGTAAATAAAAAATATGGAATACAAAATGAATGTAGTTAATATAAAAATGAAATAAAATAGATAAACATTTGATTTTTATGATATAATCAAAAATCGCTTGTATTTGATTTCTACACATGACGTCATAATTTTAGTCAGTTAAATGTTTGCATTTGTATTTGCGGCACAATACAATCATTTTTCTGTAATTTATTTCGACGTTTATCTATAATTTTAGAACTGGTATAACATTTTTAGTATACTTTTACTGAATTGTTCCTTAGGAAATTACTCTCAGTCACGTAAAATTATTTCATAGTTTTTTTATTTTATCAATAACCAATAACGATTTTAGAGGTTGCCTTGAGTGCCAAAAATGTGAGGGCGTCATGAGTTTATATACTTTTTTATATTTAAAGGTAGATGTATAAATAGTCGATAAGAGAATTTACATGAAATGTACATTTATACTTTATATTTGTACATACATTGTGTTTAGTAAGAGATTCTTATGAATATAGTATATGTATATCATTAATTATAAAACTATCTTTCATAGTATTTACATATACATTATATGCACATGCAAACCAATTATATGTATCTATATCTATATCTGTATCAATTACAAAATTAATTAAATGTACATACAATCATATTTTATGTACGATTCAGAACAATTTTAATTAGTTTTTTTTTTTTTGAAGTACGCAATTTCAGTTTGAATTTATGGGATATTTGTTTACAGAATATGAACGAAAATTAATGAATGTAATAAAATACATATGATATTTTACTTCGTTTTCATATAGATTAATCCAGGGGTGCTCTAGGTATGATATATGTAAACTAATATTATTTGCGTCATCTGAAATCTCCGTGCCAAAAAAATCTATATTCTTCGAAATACATTTTATAGCTTTTAGGGTATGTTTTTGGTATCAAAATTGTATGAGATAGTTAATTTACGTCAAGTAGAAGTAAGGTAAGAAATACAAAAACAAGGACTTATCATTTAATTTTAATGTATCTAAACGTATAAATTTGATTATTTAATGCCTACAGTTAACATGTTATACTCGAAAAATACCGGGGGTGCGGAATGAAAACACCAAGGAATATTTTGGAAACCTGTTTATGTTATAGAAATGCTTACAAATCCTTACACACTCCTTCAGAACACGTGTCTCTTACAATTAGATTTGTTTAAAATACCAAAACCGTTGAAGTACACCTTGCAACTTTCCTTTGTCAGTACTAAATACTTAATAAGTTATAAAAAGTTTTTGATTATCGCTTTTCAGTAAATTGTTTATATTATAATTTTGTTCAGATGAAAATAAAGTTTCTGCAAATTCTAGTTTTTTGTTTTAATTCTATAATAAGAATTATAATGAGTATATAATAATAATAATAATAGTAAATGATAAATAAATGATTGATTTTAAGATCGACATGTTATTCCTTTAATACCTATCTGACTAACTAAAAAAACCTACTAAGATAAAGGATAGGTTGTCACAGAATTCTTTATATATAATTAATACTGCGAATTATGTCCAAACTTTATAATCGAATTCCGTAATTTAATTTAATTTTTAGAATGTTGAATATTTGTCTTTTGTAACAATATAAAAAAAATATAGCTGTATAAATAAAATATAAATTTAAAAGGTCATTAATAAACCAAAATTATACGATCAAAATGTGTACCAACATATTTGAGGAATATGTAGGTATAAAATGTTTTTTTTTTTCGATTTAGAAGTTCAAATTTTAGCAGCACATCCCTGAAAACATCTACGCCGTTTTTTATACAAACAAAAGTCAATGCGACAATCTTGTTTTACGCCAAGATCGATAAAAATCTTACGTTTCATCAACTGTTTGGGTAATCCGATGAAAACACTTCTTTACTATTCACTATGAAATGGGTATAGTTCAGCAAGAAAGGTGTGCACTGTTGAACAGAATAGCAGTAATCTTATATATCCGAAACCAGCGTTGGTGAAACTCTTTAAAAGGAAACCATATACTGTGTAATGTAAGAATATCATGCCAATCTCATCGCGAAGAAAATTTAGCCGATCTTTTATCAGTCTCGGAGACAAGATCGATGCCGTCATTAAAATATTTTTTTTATGTAATACCTAAATAAAGAATTTTGATAAAAAACAATTTCTATATAATTGACTTTAATTAATTGCCGATTAAAAAATATTAATATAAAATAAAATACATGTTAACTAATTATTGGTCAATTTTTAAAACCAAAACTTTCGAAATGATCTATAAATAATGTTAATATCATAGTCTTGGTCTTGTTTAGTCAAAAGCATAGACAATCTGAATTTAAAAGAATTTTGTCTCAACTATAGTATCTTTCATTTAAGTTTGTACGATTCGTACCGTCAAATCCCCGGCAATCATTGCAAACTAAACTGAAACAGACTAAAGTACTTTCAAACTATTTAGTAATTAAGATGCTATTGAAAGTAGATTCAGACAATAAAATAAATAAACATATAGGTATTGAATAAATATAAAAGCCGGATAAGTCCAGATACATGAAGATATAAGTATATAAAATCAATGAAATTAAAAATATAATTAAAATTATTTTTGTAAAATTACATTTGTACTTTCATATACGTAAATACGAGTATAGTATCTATACACAATATTTTGGTGTTTTCTAAATTGAAAAATTTCTTATTATATACTAAAAATGCATCAAAAGTTTGAGAACCTTCGATATCCATGAAGTTTTTTTCCACCTCCAAAGTCTACAAAAACGTGCGACATTCACCTGAAACGGATACATAAAAGCTGGTATACTTTCGTTTCCCGCGAAATCAAAGGACAACTTCTAAAGAAAAATCTTAGTTATAGAAGCAACTTTAAAAAAAGAATTTCATCGTTCGTTCAAAATTCTTCGGGCGTTTTTTATAACTTAAAAAATTGCAAAACTTTTTGATTTTTGCGCGTGTATATTATTATTCACGAAATGAAAGTTTATTGGTTGTTTTCCGGTAACCTGACTGCTGATTTACATTTTCATTAAATCTTGTATATTACATAAATATATTGAAAACATGCATACGATTTTTTATTTATTCACTTTATATAATTTACTTTTTTTAGAAACTTGTTATTTTACACTCATTTTATATTTTATAATTTATAAAATATATAAATATAAAAAAATTTACATACAAATATATGTAGGGGAGAGGGGGGCATAGTGGGGTAGCGGGGCATAGCGGAAATCTCTTATACAGGTCGAATCAATTGTCGTGCAAAAATTCAAATGGCTCATTTTGATTAGTCGTCAGTCGGTGCGTGACCTTCATAAGTGAGACACGCCATTTCGACAGCCGTTTATGCTATATTAACAAAAGTGTTAAAATCAGTGTTTTCGGTAAAAAAATACGTGAAATTAAACAGCAATTTTTTTTCGAACCTTATTATATATTGTGGTGGTTATTATTTCGTTTTGTAGCAGTGCTTTCTGGATTTCATAATTCAACATACAAGATTGTTTGTGAAAAAGGTAAGTTGGTATCAGTTTGTGTTTTGTTGTAAAAGTAACAGTGGGCATAGTGGGGTATCGTTTAAAAGGTGCCCCGCTATGCCCCTAATGCAACTAAAGTAACTTATTTAAAGATAAACAAATGTCTTATTATATCTTTCTATTAATATTTTTTTCTTTTCAGTCAATTTAAATCAGACAAGCAGAAAAAGAGAAAGTTTCTTAACAAGAAAGGTGCAGGAGAAGATGAAGAAGATGGCAAAGTTACTCGTTTATGTGCAATGTGTGTTGACGACTAAATTACTTTAAAATTTTAAAATGTTAATTTTATAGAATACATTTAATTAGTAACGTTGATTTGTTTGTTTTTTTGTATCTTATTACGATAAGCAGGTTTTCATTTGTACCAAAGTTTTGTTGTTCCTTTATTATTTTAATATTAAATAAAAATATACAAAAATAAATAAATATATAGATTGATATTGATGCCAATGTTGTTCTAAAAGATTATATTGTTGATAATAAATACTATTACGTTTGGAAGCTATTTTTCTATTCGAATTTTTACTATCCCACAATGCCACATTAGGTACCCCACTTTACCCCCATATACGGGGCAAAGCGGGGCAAATCCCATTTTATATTTATGTATTCCCATATCGTAGAGTTCTTATCGTAATCGAGAAATATATATCCATAGTCATTCTCAATGAGTTAAACTATGATATTGAGTTAAAATTTGTTATTTAATCATAATATTTTATCTTGTAGGTATGCTTGAGTCTTAAGTACCCCACTATGCCCCCCTCTCCCCTATATTGATTTTAACATAGGTTCACTTCATTTGGATAAGTTATTCTACTTTTTAATAAAATTACGATAGTATATAATATGTCCCTATTTTAAATTCCAGTGTCATTTTTATACTAAAGTATTGAAAATGTATATTCCAATAAAATAACTTTTATATAAAAATAAAAATATAAAATTAATTGAACCATGGAGATAAAAAAATACTTTAGTTTCTCAAATTCAATTTCTTTTTAAAAATAACTTAAGAAATCTCTATATAATTGCAAATTGTTTGCTCATTACAGACCTAACAAAGAGAGAGTGTAAAAACTGGAAACTGTTATTGATTGGTTGTGTTTTTAGTAGCCTAGAGTAAAAGAGAGCAGAGGATGTTAATTTGTCGAACAAACAGAGCAGAATAATTGACATGTTAATCGTCACGTGACGTTGGAATCTCAAGTTTCAAGGATTACTTGATTCTGCAATATATACAGAAGAAAAAAACTCTTCTAATAGCATTCTTGGAAAGTTTCGTTTATAAGCGAATATAAAACAAAAGCGACAAAAAACATTTAACTACTGTTTGACCCGAAAATCTCGTTAGTGTAAAGATATTATTTTCCGTTTGTTTTGAAAGTTATTTGTTCATTTTTTATACGTATATAGTTTTGGTGGATATTTCGCAATAATAAATGTATTGTTATGAAATTATCAATGACTAAATCTTGTTTAGACATATAAGTTTTCGGATAATTAATAGAACTTTAAAAAATGATTATCGAAATCATTAATAGTTTATGACATTCACTATTCTCTTTAACGTTTGAAAAAATACGTAATTATCCTATTTAAATCTAAGGAGGTAGGAGTTGGGGCATATAAATCGTTCCAAAACGAATGTTTTCTATTTTCTTACCTAATAACTTATAACCAACGAATAATAGCTGCGATATTAGAGTATATTTATGTCGTTACTTTTTAAATTTAAATTAATTAATGCAAATTAACAAACACAAAAAGTTTCCTAAACGAGCTAAAAATTAATTGACACTATTACACAATGCAACATTTATTTAAAACCTTCATTAAATTCAAGCTTGTATCATAATTTTCCACTAACGTAAAAATATAGGAACTTATTTTTACATATGTTTGACTACATGCTTTATTAGACTAATATTGTTTGAATTGCAAAATCTAGTTTCCTAATCTACAAAATGCAATAGTCTTAAATATAAATATTTATTTTTCTATACTATGTAAGTACTATGATAATATATAGTTTCAAGATTTTGTTTTGTTTACTGTGCATTATACACAATACTATAAATAAATATACGTAAACTAGATAGATAAGGGAAACTAAAATATTGTTTCAACAATTTGCATCCAATATTGACTCATGTCAGATATATATAGTTATCAGCACTATTATTATTTTTTATTAAATACAAATTGATTTAACGCAGATAGCTATCACAATATTATCAAGTACTAGTAAAACAACTGGATTAACTTTTATACCTAGTACCAACCTATATAATATAGTTTCAATATTACAACATGTTATCCTAACAATATCGCTCGTGCAAATAACGAATATATTAAAATGACTTGAAACTGTTATATATTGCATCGTTATACGACTGAGGGTAAAGTATGAGTGTACGTTTAAAATTCAATTTGAAATCAGAATATGGATGATATTAAAATATTATTTAAATCAGGCGTGGCGGAATTTCATGACAATAATCATAAATATACGACGATTGTTAACTTCTCAGAAGCATCTGATATTATTCTTTATGATTAAAAATCAACATTAATTTATGAGAATTCTTTTTAAAATATTCATGTTTATTTTACTTCTTTCCACCTTGACTTTTGGAGATAAATTTTTAGTTCTTAAATGTAAAATATAGGTATACTTAATTTGATATTCTTAAGAAAAATGATTCTATAAATAATTTCATTTCAGTGTATTTTTTATAGGTAATACAATACTTATGTCTTATCAAGCAAGAGAATGTTTAACATTAAAAGTATATATTTCGTGATTATTGAAGTATAAAATACTTATTCTCTTCAATATTTTTTTATAAGTTACTATAATAATTTATCACTTCTCGTACAATCTGTGAAAACACATTGTAAAATTAAAAATAATTATGTCTATTTTTTTTAACAAACAACTCATTATCAATGAATAATTTTTAAGAACTTTAACAAAACTTTATCTTTAACTTTCCGTTAGGCGAGCGTACTACTGTCACGAGTATAAGCGCGCAGCATACATGAGTAGACCATTTTCAATTGGGCCTATAATAGCTGAATTTTATTTTTATTTCAAATGAGTTGATGACCTAGACCTTATCACATTGACCAAAAAAATAAAGGTACTAGGTATTTTTTTTCACTTTTAGCTATTTTGGGCAGTCATGTCTATCTGTAGATTTTCAATGACCAAAACAAAGATCAATTAGCTCCAAGTGATTTTTATTATTACAGTTTTTATAGGAGTGGTCTACACATTTATGCCGCGCGCCTAACGGAGGGTTAATCAAGCATTTATGTACTGTTATAATATTTATACTAAATACACGACTAATATTTTTATGCAAATAAAAATTCAAGTACCTGTTTTCTTAATGAAAACATATTTAATACTGGTTGTTAATTCGAGATGAAGCGCTTTGCTGTTAAATCTTTTAAAATAATCTTTATAAAGATATCTTCCATCTTTTAACCTAGTTAGTAAACGTTCGGTACACAAATAAAGATATCGTGGTAGCTTCAAAATGACATTGCATAATATATTTTCGCTATGGCGTTGGGTGTAGACAGAACAGGCTACAGCACAAGAATAACTTAACACGTTTAATGCGTTTGTAGTCACTTAATGTCAACGATAATATGTTTACTTGATAATAAATATCCCATGATTGTATAGTCCAATATACAAGTTATATTTATTTAAACACTTAAACCTTTTGTTGTACATTAAACAAAGGTTAATGATTATTTTCATGTTATTTAGGTTAATTTAAATGCAGTTTATAGGCAATAATAAATGGATAAACATAAAATAATATTAAAAAACGTTTATTCTGTAATAAATTTCTTACTGTACTTACACTAAGTATACTATAAACATTTAAAAATATGTTGTTATAATGTTTATGCAACTTATAGTAACTAAAATATTATTATAATACCTATCACTTTTTTTTAAATATTTAATAATAACTGTTACTTTCGTCTTTTTTTTATCTAATCGATACAACGTAGTATATGTCCTTCCTTAAAATGCAATCTCCAAGTTAAATTTCATCAATATTGGCTCAGCGACTTAGTCGTTAAAAGATTACAAATAGACAAACATAATAAGTTAGCAAGAAATCTGAAGTTTATTTTTTTATTTTTTAAGTTATTTTTTACAAATAATATTTCCTTGATATTGACAATAAGCTTCTGAAACATCTTTTCGACACAAAAAATTGCCAGTATTACTTATAATTTTATAATTATGTAAAACATGCATTAAGTATCTACTTACATATGTACATATATTGTATAGGTACTCTTACAAAAATTAAAATTTCCAATGTCAAATTAAAATTTTTTAAATCGATGTATATCTCTAGAGACAGTATGATGGTGCGTGTGAATGTATATTACATGGGTACTGAACGTGTTAAGGAGATGAAGGGTGAAGGGTTGGTTAGATTTTAACGCGATCATTATACTGCACCGTCGGGACGCGGTAGGAAGATATGGGACAAGTGATAGCAGGAAATAGGAGACTCAGAATCTCATATTCCTGTTTAGCTCTGAGCGATGAGCTAGAATGATGAAATGTCCTCAGCTTGCTGAGATTTATACAGCGTTTTACTCTAATCTCATCGCCTCCTTGTTGTAAATGTAAATTAAATTTTGTAAAAATGCGAACATGTTAAAGTTTGTTTACATTTCAAAATGTATGTAATTTTTAGAATGTTTTTAGGATTATGTTATTATATACTTTTTTTTGAATAGAATACATTTTCTTTATTTTTTAGTTGCAAGTCTCATAAGTGTCACTTGCCCTGATTACCCCAGGGCACAATCCCTTCCTTCATGTCATCTACGTTGGGAGAAGGTATGTGTTCATTCGGTTATAACTGGGTGCATCTAGGAAAAGCAAAAAACGGAAAAAAATTGTAAACATACTACAGGCTTTTAATTAATGATAAATTATTAAAATATTACGTATGCATATACAAAATATACATGTATGTTCAATAGTATTTATATAACTACAAAAATATGTACCTTTTTCCACATCAAGAATATATAAATTATTTAAATTCATTAAAGTACTTACTATAGAAAAAACCTTATATTTTTTCTACAATTCATATTTGTAACGATACCTTCAAAAACTTGGGTTAATTGATAGAGTGAACTTTATTCTTTGGAAGCGGATGAAGAAATATAATCAAAAAGACCTTCTCAACTGCTAGATTACATGAACCAAAAGTTGAATCGATTAATCTTTCATGTCATTCATCTAGAGTAGCACACGGGTTACCGCGTGGGAGGGTGAAGAAAAGACCAAGAGTCGGTCAAGAGGGAGGGAGAGGGTTGTACTGAGTGCTAAATGTATTCGTAGCTAGACAAGAGCTCATAAATTTTTTTAATTAATTTGTTTCTGTTATTTTTTGTAAATGATATATTATATAACTCGTTATGAAAAATGATTTAACGTTAAATACTCTAGATGAATTAACTTACAAAATTAGTTTTCTTTTTTGTTTTTCGAAAGTTTTAAGTATGAAAATAAATTATTAGTTTAATTAACAACAGTATGGTATGTATAGGTACTATCTAGCCGATTTCGATATTTTAGATTATTTTTCTATACAACGCAAAAAATTAATTTTGTTTTTCAAATCAAATTATATCAAAATTAATTTGTTTTATAAGCAATAAATACGAGAAAATGTCAATTTGAAAAAATAACATATTTATTTAGTTATAAGAGTCGCAATAAAATCTATTTTATTGCTGTGTTGGAAAAGCAAAAATTAATTTTAACAAAATTTGTTTTCCGTAAGTAATAATATTTGTTTATTTTCATACAATAATATTCTATAATTTTAATCCAGATACATTTCTCCTTGTTTCTTATTATATGTATAGTATACTCTAAAGAATAAAAAAATATTTTTATTTACGTTGCTCATAGTATAAGGACTCTTTTATTTGATTATTATAACCCAATTAAACTATTGCAGTTTGTCTTTAAAAGGAATATTTTTGAATGAATAGTCACATATCATATAAGGTAACGAAGGAACACATGAAATAAACTTTAAGAACGTGCGACTAGGTTTGTTCCGTGAAACTTTAATTTTTTTTAGTTTTTTAACATTTATTCTTATTTATTAATAAATATTCATGTTTTTGAAAATCGAAACTCTATCGTATATTTTAATTGGAATGTATATTTAGAAAGATAAAATATTTACTTTTCATGAAAGTAAGTTGTTTATATTTAATGGTTTAATATTGTATATGAAAATGCACACAAGTGTATGAGAAATTTTGTGTGCGTATGTGTGTGTTGTGGGTTTGTGTGATGTAGAGAGAATAAATCGCTTCTTTAATCGGCGTCCAGTGTCCTGTGCTAGAAACACAGTGTGACCACTACACAAACAGTAGCGATTTCGAAAGCACTACACGGAATACAAATTTCAGTTTTGTGTAGCGGCATAACATATGCGCATAAATTTCGCACCAGACATTGGAGAATGATATTTTTATCGAAGAGTTGCATGTTTTGATAGACATATAAAAATGGTGCAGTGGGATAGTGGCGCAGGTACAGGCACGAAATATTTGTTCGAAGTGGAGGGGGGTCTGGGGACGTTTTTCACTTCGTTTTATTTTAAAACGAAATTTACATATCAATATTGTATCTTTGCGAATTGCTACGGTTTAAAAAAGTTTATGTAAAATGTTGAATATTTTTATTGTTTCACAAAATATGTTCTCGTGAGTTGTTGTGAAGTCGTGCAAACATGTGTTTCTATAAAATAGTGTAAAAATTTTATCACGAAGTATTTCATATTTTTTTTGTTGGGATTTTATATAAAATGTGTTTATTATGTTTCTCAGTTGGAATGCGTTAATATTGTTTTTTTTTATTTTAATGAAAAACAGTTTCAACAACGTTTAGTACTTTTTATTTAGTTTTTACATTTTTTATAAATAGTATGTACGTAATATGTATGTAATACATACTGTATAAAATATACATACATACATACATACAATTTTAATATATTTGTATCACACTATAGGTTAAATGTGATTTTTATCAATCAAATTGTAAGAATTTTTATATATTTTTTAATTTGATTACACTCAATTTTGATTTAAAAATCGTTAGTACTCCTTACAATATTTATGTAAGAATAAAATTATAGATTTTAGTGATAATTAAATGAAAAAAATATAAAACTAAAAATTATATAAAAATATATTTTATTTAAAGTAAAATATATGTAGGTATGTATATATGTATAAAATAAGTTATAAGAGTCTCGTTGATGTCTTTAAAAATGATTTAATTGCGTTTCACGCTTTTCTAACATAAGAAACAACATCAAATTCGAGTCGGATTTTGTAATCGACATTCAATACTTCTCGTTTACTTCATAAGGAATTGGAAGAATACAGTGGCGGATCTTCCATAAAATGTATAATTTTTTGAGATACTTAAATTCTGTTAAATTAACAAATAATAAATTATTTTTACTGCTAATTAAAAAAGATTATACTCGTTTTCAAATAATCTATATCTAATTTATAAATACCTTCATTGCTTAGTAAAAATTTTACTCCAATAAGTCTGGTGATAAATTTCACATCCCTTTAATTCGAAGAACACTAATCGAAAATTTTACCGCAAAATAATAGGTACTAACAATAAATATAAATTAAAAAGTCTAATGTATTTAGTGACTAAAATGAATTATATTTTAAATATATAAAATAAATATACAGCTCATAAAAAAACTATGTGATAATGAAAACATTTAATATTTTTTGTCTGGCTCAGAATTTAAGCCCGATAGCCAATAAATTTAATTTGAAAAAAAAAGTTCTTATTTAGTAGATATTCCTATGTGAAAATTAAATAATATATAAAATTATAAAAGACCTAATTTATAAGTAGTTAATCCACCACTGCATGGTAGATACAATATGCTTTCTCTCTCGAAAACCCCGCACTGCTTTTATGTAATAATCTCATTTCCAATTTATTACAGATGAGTTTGAAAAGATAAAGAAATATCGCATCTTTATTTTCTAGATAAAATTAGTTTCACTGGAAATTGTGTCAGTGCAGAGTACACAGTCTGTCTCACTCATATCTTAGTCTAACACATTTACTGAGAGAGAAACAAGAGAGAAACATGTACGGGAAATCTATATCGTGTACGAACTTTAGTACACGTAAGGAATTCGTAATTATGGAATCTTGTAATCTTGGATCGCAAAATTCTAATTAAAAACAAAGAGTTATTTAAGGAAACAAACTTTTGTGCAATGATCATCTTCAATTACTGTCGTAGTATACATTGTTTAAAACGATACATTCATTGTATATGTACATTGTATATTTTACATATACATTATACATATACAAGGTAGGTACCTGTTTAAAGTTTTAAAGTATATAAAGGTAAATCTTAGTTAACACTGAGGATGTTTTGCACGTTTTTTTTAATTTTATTATTTTCTTTACATAAAATAATATGCTGGATAATGTAGGTATGTCTTGATGTTTTAAAATATGGTTTAGATCGTACAAATCATATTGATTATTTATTTTATTTTTATTTAAATAACTTACACCTTTATACTCGTAAGTACATACGGAGAATATATTATAATAATATGTTGATGTCAAACGGTGCATTTTATTAGAAGAAGTAACTCGGGAAAAATTGTAGATCTGCAGAAAACTACTCAGATTTCGACAGATCTGCATTTTGGGACATCATATTTGTCACTGGTTTTTGATCTGTGGAGACTTGCAAAAATCTACAATGACTTACAATGATCTAAAATATTCTAAAACGATCTACAAAGATCTCTAAAAATCGTTGTAGATCGTGATAGTGAAAATTCATGAATTTTCAACGTTACAATGATCTTCAGAGATCTTTGTAGATCATTTCAGATCTTTATAGATCATTTCAGATCTTTATAGATCATTTCAGGTCTTTGTAGATCATTTCAGATCTTTGTAGACTGTCGTAGATCTTTGCAAGTTTCCACAGATCAAAAAACAGTGAAAAATATAATCTTGTCTCAAAATGCAGATCTGTCGAGATCTGAGTAGATCTCTGCAGATCTACAGTTTTTTCCCGGGAAGTATATTTATAGTTACTATTAAATAATATGTACTGTTAAATCATAAACATTATATTTTATATAAAGAGACCACATTTCAAAAGTATATTTGTATTAAATATTCAGTTTCTGAAATAGTTATTAAAAATAACAGAATAAATGTAGTAGAAATTTTTTGTGTAGGTACGTGTACATTATATCCAAACTATCAAAAGTAAATATTTTATTCATGATTTGGATGCTCAATATTCTGAACATAAAAAAATAAATATTCTCACAAAATATATGTACGTAGGTTTTTTGAATTTATATTGTATATTTTTGGAAAATTGACACAATATGTATAAAGTTATACAGGTATATTTTAAAATGTACTATGTCTTTAAAAATTATTATTGTCAGATATGCACTATATTTATGTATATACGTTATCAGTTATTACTTTAACTCCCCAATTGACGGATTCGAAAGAACTTGAACAAATTAATTGCAAATTAAAATACAAAAAAATGGACTACAATCACAAAATAATGTTTTATTTTATAATAAGTATATTGGCTTAGGTATTTTACGTTAACATAAGTAATAAATATTTTTCAAACATCAATATGTCGATTCATGATACATTCATTAAATATTGAATCGTTTGTCTTGTATACTTATAACAAAAACAGAAATGTGCAATTACTAATGCTAATAGATCGCAGAATCACATATGCACAACATCAATTTACAAATAATGAATAACGTCGATATGTAGATACGTATTTAGGTATACAATATGCATGTATGATTTTATAAATTATATAACCTTCATATTTTCTGTTGATACAAACTTGTTACAAAAAATTATATATATTTTCATATTTTTTTGCTATACATATATGTATATAATATATATATGTAAATATATAACTTTTGGAAAACTATAAATTTTCTTGTGACGTGGTATCGGAAATAAAGTCAATTTTTCATCGAGAAACTGAAGTGCATGAAAAACATACGAAGGAAATTGGCGTCGTTTACACTAGCTATTAAAATGCAAAAGCCAATTTTCCGTTATCACGTTTTCCCTATTTAAGTCGTTCATACATGCGTAAGAAATACAATATACCACTCGCAACGAACATACCTGCTTGGTTAACTCTATATAAAAAAAATTCATGGATTGTAGTACCTATAGGATTAATATTATATAATTCTTTTTATTCAATTATTTGTCGTTTTCAGCACAATTTATAATCATTAGTTAATTTATTTTATTAATTTACAATAATTATTAACAATTTTTCTTTTATTTATTTTGATTATAACATTCTGTCTATACAACTAAAATATTTTGGATTTTTGAGTATATGACTCGTTTTTAGGAAATAAAATTCATATTGTTAGAATGACAATTTATTATAATATAATAGGTAAATTCGTAAATAACAAAATATCCCGAGCAAAAATTTGCTTGGGCAAACCGTATTACAGTCAGGGCCGGATCAGGCACTAATACGCAGTGGCGGCGAAAGGGGAGGGCGGTGGGGGCGGCCCGCCCCGGGTGCCAAGCACCAAGGGGTGACAAAGTATTCTTTAAATACTCTGGAAAGTGTGTAGAATATGTCATTAAGATCATAAATAAAAATAAAAATATTGAATTGACAAAAAAAAATATAATAATAATAAAGGACAACACTTTTTTTCTAGAAAAGGGGGTGCAAAAAAACACAAAACTGAAATTAATACTGAGTTGAGAATGAAAAAAAAGGCAGCACTTTTTTCTAGGGAGGAGTGCAAAAAATCAGGTAACTGAAATTAATATTGAGTTGAAAACGAAAAAAAAAAACAGCACTTTTTTCTAAAGGGGGGGGGTGCAAAAAAAACCGCCCCGGGTACCAATCTACCTTACGCCGCCACTGCTAATACGGAATGCTCTATTCAGGCATCCAGATGTGAACCTGATCAGGTTCGGATATGGAAAACCCTATTAGGGCATTCCCAATCAGGTTCGGATAAGGATGATAGTATTTCCACCATTAAGGCATTTCGTGTTTTAACTGATGGTTACCTGATTTTGGTAGCCCCGATATGGTTACCTGATTTTGGCCTTATTAAAGCATTCCGTGTTTTAACTCATCCGGGCCTGATATGGTTGCCTGATTTTGGCCGTATTAAGGCATACCGTGTTTTAACTAATCCGGGCCTGATATGGTTGCCTGATTTTGGCCGTATTAAGGCATACCGTGTTTTAACTAATCCGGGCCTGATATGGTTGCCTGATTTTGGCCGTATTAAGGCATACCGTGTTTTAACTGATCCGGGCCTGATATTGTTGCCTGATTTTGGCCGTATTAAGGCATACCGTGCTTTTACTGACCCGGGCCTAATATGGTTGCCTCACATTTTTTTTTAATTTAATAACCTGATCAGGCAGGAATAATAGAACTAATTTCTGATCGGGATATTTGTCTCACTGTATTTGTACGCTATTGTTAATATCTTTCTGATCGTAGATTAAGTCAAATTTGTTCAACAATTAGTTTTCATAGCATTTAGATAAAACATATATAGAGACATGTTTACAAATAATAATATTTTTTATAATAAATAAGTTTATTATCAGATTATCACATAAAACACTAGCAATGGAAATTTGCTCTTTTTACTTTGTAGTACCTTCCAGTTCCATGTTACATTTCCCGTATTCTGAACATCGAGAGCATGTTGTCTGAACAAACTTTGTTCAGCTTTTTGGCACTTGACATAGCTTGTTAGGCTGGAAGTTTGCTATATTGTTTTCTCTTTACCAAAAGTTCCTAATGAGCTTTTCTAACGTTGAAAAAATCGTTTTGTTACTTACTTTAATAACTGATTAAATTTAGTGGTTACAAACTTAAGACCCTAACAATGTTTACGTTTACATATATAATTAACTACACTGTTAAACGGAATTAATCCTGTTTGAAAACTTCTCATAAAAGTTTGAATTTTAAAAACTTTATCATTTTACCATATTTTAAATACCTTGATGTCACATTTTATACATAGTATATGTATATACGACAATATACATTATGCAAAAAAAAAATAAAATAATAATATTCTATGGATAAATGTCAATATTTTGTCAATTTCTCTTTGCGGTTATGAGTGTTATGACAGCTTCTATCTTCCTGGACATGCTTTCTATAGCCTTTAAACAAACAACAATTAAACATACAACAATTAATCGAAAGATTATTTGCTATTTGTTGGTTTTTCCCTGGAAATTTACGGAGTAATTTTTAAGGAGAATAATTGCAATGTTTTAAATTTTGTATACAATAAGAATTTGTTACTTTCATTTGGCATTGGAATGTGTCTTATATTAAAATAAAATCTTCCTAACCAGTCCGAAATTTTAGTACTTTTTGCGAAAAAATAATAACTTCAATACTCACTTATGTTTCGTATTATTAGAATGTATTATTTCACTGATTTATAAATAAGCTGCCATGGGTAACACGGGACTTTCTTATACGCTATATTGAGTGTAAAATTAACGTGCTTCTTATTATATAAAAAAAAAACTATCTGGCTAACTGATGAAAGATACAAAAAATGAATAGGACTAATACAACAATAATTCGAAAAATTCAAATATGTACAAAAGTTAACATTCGTTTTCGGTTGTTCGATTCTGTACAAAAAAAAATCTTTGAAGAAAACTGATTCTAAAGATATATATGTATATAGTTTTTACCCTTTTTGTTTTTGAGTTACTAAGCTTACAGACTGACAGATACCATGACGAAAATAGTCAAAATAGAGGGATGGTCAAAAAAATATATTTTTTATCAAAATCATGTATATTTCACATATGTATATATGACATGATCGTATAAAAAAGTAATAAATTAAGTATATTTTGAAAATTGGTTGCTCAGTTTAAAAAAATATATATATTATACAATCTGTAAATACGACGACTCATAAAGCTTAAGCTTGTATTATTTACAATATAGACGAGGATATTACTGAGGGCACTCTAGAGACGCAAGTGTCTACAGAGATGTCATTAAGGGTCACGTATAACGAGTTAGTTTACTTTATCAACTATACCTTCTACGCCTCTAAACCATAAACGGACTTAAAATTTGTGTACAGTATACGTAAGCAATATTTTCTAATTGGAGTTCTGTGGAAATCTAGCATTTCTCCATACACCTACTCTTTAATTTATTGAAGTGCCTATAATAATTATATTATTTAAAATTAAATTACGTTATTTTTTTTGATAATTAATAAACTGAATACTGCACATAATAATAATCACAAAATAACTTTGACAATTTATATAAATAAATTGGTTGTTAAAAAAGAAAACATTTGTCATTATTATTAAATCTTATATATTATAGTTTAATACAATTTTTGAACTGAGTCTAATAACTTGTGAATGTAATGATAAATAAACAATACGCTTGTTAACTATAGTAATAACTAAACATACAAGGGTGGAAATAGATAACATATATCGCAATTGCGCAAAGGGTGACACATTCATCAAAAAAGGTACCGGCGTCTGTTTTACATAACAATAGTTGGGTGTCATTGACAGCAACATGTTCTGCTATTATTGATTGGTTTTTGTAACAATAGATTGAAATAATGAATATTTAAGGATCGCCATTGTTATTTTTAGTAGCGAATACGGATGAACTTATGCCGTTACTCTAAAAAAATCATTTATTTATATTTAATCTGTTCATAAATACAAATGTGAATGGTTATAATACATAACAAAATTCTATACGCACTGTAGTGTAGGTTTATTATACACTTGAAGGTAAATACGTATGTATACAATTATTTTATAAATGTTACTTTATTCGTTTTCAGTACTGGAAAAATAATTAGGTTTTTAAATATTAAATGTTTTTTTAGTATATATATCTATATGTATTTGACGAAACTACGTCCAAGTAGTTTCGTCGTAAAATAAATATTTAAGGAAAAGTAATAATATATTTATTTTATCACTATTTGCGTACGTCTATGTAACGTTTCTGCGACAAGACTCACCTACTTCAATTAAAAAAACTATTTTGGTTTTGTTTGTAAATATTGGAATATTTGAACTTTATTCCCGACATTTATAATTTTTTAGTGAGAACGTCAGCTTTGTTTATATTTAAACATAATTGAAATAAAGTATGTGTGTTTTTTTAAATATATAAATCTAAAAATAAAATTTGTTATCAATTAAAAAGTTCATTCTGAATTATTTATATAATTCGAGTCGAAAAAATTCCCGATTTCTGCATAGCGAGAGAAGAAAAGCAAAACAAAAAGTTTTGGCAGTAATAAAAACGAATTTTAAATTAACCATAATTCATAAGCGAATTGCTTTAGGCGACGATTCCGACCGCCGCAGTCGACACACAAATTGTTCTGACTGCGACCTTTAATTTGACATAATAAAACCAAGGCACATTCATACATACACACACACATATATGCAAATATATTGAATATACTCATCTTTACAGAGTGTCTAAAAAGATACCTGTCAAAAATTAATTAAATGAAAATATTCAAAATTCATTATTTAAGGAAGGAGTGGCTCAAAGGAAGGGGTTGATTCACTGCACATAAAAAATAACTATACAGAATAGGGTTGCATGCCAATACGAGACTGTTCTCGGCCTCGTTATGGATTATAAATGCATTGATTCAACCAAATATAAAAGTAAAACTTTTTTCTTTTTCATTCATTCATCACGATTTTAATGTTTACATAATTCAACTTTGTTTGATTTGATCTTGTTGATCAACCATAATGAACCGTGGAAAAATGACATTATATATTCATACTGATTATTTATTTTAGGACATTCTGTATATGCTACAAAAAAAAGTATAAAAACACGTTTGTACTCGCTGGGAAATTTTCTCGAAAACATGACGATGTAATATTTTAAAACAAATCACTATGTGCGCAATGTGTGAGAGCGTGTGTAGTACGTGATACAATATCTAGATCAGTGGTCCTTAACTGGTGTTTTGCGAATTTTTTTTTAATTGAAGGTGTTCCGCAATATCAAAAAGGTTAAGAACCTCTGACCTAGATGATATTTGGAACAAACCTAATGGTCTTTAACTGATGCGTTCACTCAACAGTTACTTGCTTATATTATTATGAAAATCAAATATAAACTTATCACCGACATGGCGACGGACTATGAGATATGACAGCCTCTGCAAGTCCGTGACAAAGTGTCGGATTACAGCACGGTATTGTAAACTAGGCAACTACTATTTGAAATTATGATATTAATAGTGCCGCACTACTTTCTACACCAAAATTGACCATTTAAGAGAAGTAAAATCAGATTCTACCTATGCTTACTTCCCCAAACTTTATTTATGAATTGCATAAATACAAGAAGAAAAATTAACTTTAAAATTATAAAAAAGTGAAGAATAACTTGGAAATAAGAGAAATATTAAAAATAAATAATTTTATATGGTTATATTTTATAAGTAGATCTGTCAATTCTTAAAAGCATAGATAAATTATATATGACTTATTTCTAGATATTTTTTAAAGTACTACAAAAATGTTTCCTGTACCTACTCTTCAGTATTTATCAAAATATACTGAACGTAAAGACAAAACCGCTATACATTTTTCTAAAAAGTGAATAAAATCATTTTTGCGCTATTGGCAATAACTATCCCAATTCTTTGTTATGTCCGTATATATAAATTATTAATATTTAATTTTGTTGTACTTGGGAATAAAAATGATTTTAATAAATATAAAACCATAACGAATTCCAATACGAATAATTTTTATTGCATTTAATTTAAAAAAATGAAACGACAATATTATTATAAATGAATGTACAACAGGAAACAAATACTTAAATTATAATAAAAACTATTGATTGAATTATTAAACTGTATTGAAAAAGTTTGAGTTGACAAAGAAAACATACTGAAACATTTTAAATAAGCAGGTTCTGTTTTATGATTTCAGAAAGCAGAACCTTTATGAAATCTTTATCAAAATACTTATTAAGTTGGCGCATGAGTTAAAAATAATATAATAATATGTACATCACTTCAATATAGGACGTTGACAAACATGTAGCTGATTTGTAACTTTATTTATGAATATATGAAATTTAATTTTCGTTTTGAAATATCATAGAAATTTAATTATACTGCAAGAAATATGATAACAATTTTTCCGTACGTATCTGATACAGTACTTTATACATATTATATTTTTTTCGCAAAACTTCAGATATAAGAGAAATTAATTTATTCGAGGCAACATTCGAAACACAAAAATTTTAAAAATTAAATAAACGTTCTAGCTTCTGAAGTTAAAACTCCAATAAAAGCTTTTATAATAAATGAAGTAAATATAAATTTTTTGACATGTACCGTGCAGATTGTGTCGATTGTTGAAAACTTTGTGAACTTTTTATCAGTCATGTTGAAACTTTTTTTAATAACGAACAATTTTTAACTCGACGTTTTTTCGGAGGCCTAAATGAATTATTTTGAATATTACACGCTTTTACTTAAAACTTTTACTGCTATTTAAAATAAACGAAAACATTTATGTAGCAATATAATATGGGATTAAGTCAACGTATGACTAATTATTTTGATATTTATATAATAACTATTTATATAATAACTATTTATATAATAATAATTATACTAATTATGTTGAAATTATAAAAAAATCAAAACATCAAACTTACAATTGCAGTGTCTTGTATTAGTTCGTCTATAACAAAAATTGCATATTAATAAAAATATAAACATAAAATTTCATGTAAAATAGTAATTACATATACATAGGTACTATAACATTATAAATATTAATTGCAATAATTTAGCAGCTCAGTAATAAAACAGAAACCATATAACTTAAAAATAGCACGATTTATTTGATTTCAGTAACGTGTTACATATTACCGTTTGATAATTTTAATTAACTTTATTAATACTTTAAATAAATATACATTTACTTGATGTCGATTTTTCAAACTTTTAAATATTTTTACTTTCGTATACACATGTATATGAAAAATACATATAGTATAAGTATTGCATTTTTCTTATAGTGCTTGATTAATTTTTATAGTTTGAAATTTCGTCCGAAGTTTGAGATATACGCCAATTATTAATTTTAAGAAAATATGATTCTTTGGATTATTATAATTTCATTTTGAGAATTGATAGTTGTTGATAAAATAAAAACGAAAAAATTTTACTTATATTATTCAATAAAACGTTTGTTTCAAATACTTGAAACTGAAGTTATTAAATACAAAAAATATAATTTTATGAAATAATCCTACATACGAATGTCTTGTGAAGTTAATGACTAAAATCAAGAATAAAATTTAAAATAAATTAACATGAAAACATGTATTTACGAGTAATGTAAACAGGAGAGCAAATATTTACATGTATATGAAATAACACTGATTTCCTTATATTCTACACCTTGTATTTAATGTATCAAATCTTATATTAAATATAACAATTACATCTACATATGTACATATATTACATGTAATTGGTAACATCCTCTAATGGTACTAGTAAATTACAACTCAATTAGCCACATAAATGCATTTAATATATATGCAGATTTAGTGTAAATAATTTGGTTATGTCATTAGTAACAAGAAATGTACACAGAAGAAGGTTTTGAATTTAGAATAAAATTAATTTTATTGTTTTATAATATTGATTTGGTATTTAAGTTCTCTTCAATTTTATATTCACCCATTAAATAGTTTCAATCAAAATTTTATTTTATAATTGTGTTAACATAGAACTAATACGGATTAACTGACATCAAATTGGTTTAACCCAAAACCTTATAACTTGTATTCTAGATGGTGAAATTACAAGATAGTTTAATGATCTATTTTAATATTGCATTCAATATATTACTCATGATTTTATTAATTTCCTGGTGAATTTTATATTTAAATACTTAAAAGTAGTTGTATTGTATTTTTTTCCAAAACGGAAATAAAAAATAAAAATGTATTGAAAATATTAAATGAAATCAATGAAACAAATAAAAATTCTACACGAAAAACACGATTGTATAAAAACGATGCTATTGCACCGTGAAATCGCCCGCCTATTGCTCCGCGCCTCCGCCATAACAACAGCGCCGCCACCACAACCTACTACAGCCACTGCTGGGAACATAGCTCTCATTGCTGGCTTAGGCCGTTGTCACAGATATTTGCATTTGAAAACGATTCAACACGTCGGTCCAAATACCGCACTGTCCACTGGAAATTTGCATGCGGGTTTTTCCTTTTTCACTGTCGTTGTTCAGAGTCTTTAACGTATAATTAGGTTGTTTGTTCAACGTTTATAAATTTTGTTGTTGTTATGTAACAAACGTGAATTAATTTTTGTTGTGAGTAACAAAAAATAGTAAGTGATTATTTATTTTTTAAAATACCCCAACACTTTATTATGTACTAATTAAACTTGTTGACTTATAAAAACGGTAAATGTAAATAATAAGTAACTTGTTTCTGTATACAAAAATTTTGTAACATTTTATTCATGCGATATTTTTTTTACTTTTGATATTATTTTTTTAAATATTATTTAAATCTAATGTTTTGAATGAATTACAGTTTTTATTACACTAATTTAAATCTTACGTCAGTTTTTCTGAGTTATAACATTTTAATGATAATATATTTTGATGAAATATATTTATAAATCTTAATACATTAACGTGATCATGTTTAGCATCATCAACAATATTTTGCAATTTTTGTAATTTTCAAATAAAACAACTTATTTTTTTAACAAAATGTTAAATATTTATTTTAAAAATTAAGAAGAGATTAATTAACTAATATTTCTTATCTCATAATTTCTGTGATTTTTTTACTCTAAACTGGACTCGATTATGAGTTGATGTACTTTCAAAAATATTGCCAGTTGTTCTCATACTGTACATCATAACAATGGCTGTAACTTCTATTTGTTACACACATTATTTCTTATTATTTTTTTTACATAATTTAAAGAATAATATTATATTAAATAAGAAAATAATTTCAATGAAAATTAAAGTTCCGTTCTGATCTGTCTAAACTACATAAATTATTAGTTACACTATTATTTCCAAGAACAACAATATTCTTTATATAACGTGTACGCAGGCAGCGTTAAACATAACTTTAACTTCAAGTGTACGCCGAGGGTTTTGTGATCACCGGAAGGGTGACCTCTTCAGGCCTGCCAACAGTCGTTATAAATGGACATGAATTATATCACACTCATAAATGGCTTTAGTAGAATGAGATCCAGTGGATAAATCGCTACAATTTGTAGGGATTAGGCGCAGGATGCAACGGCAAGTGAAACTCTGAGAAGGAAATGTTGCAAGAAAATGAATATAAATTTTTTATTCGGTATGATCCTTGTGAATTTATGTTATTTTTTCATGTTTTATGTATTTTAAGGTACACTATATTTTTTGAAACATTTATGTATTTACACATTTGTTACTAGATTTCTGTATAAAATTGGCAAAAGTAACAAAAATACAAAAATATATTTTGCATCAGCTGAAAAGGTTAATTATTTGTAGTTGATAACAGTAGAAAAATGTATAAAAAATAAATCTCTATGTGAAACTAAATAATATATTCAACAGTTTCTTCTTAGTAAAAAATAATTCGATTAATTTATTCTCTTCCACTTACAAGATTTCAACGAATTAAGATATAAATAAAAATTATAGTTTAAACCCAACATAGTTCATTGCGATAATTAATGTAAATAATTATACTGAAGAGTAAGTTTTAGTATAATTAAGTTACGACTTACAAATACCGCCAAAAGTTTAAAATTTATGCGTGTAATCTGACATCTGAATCTAATAAATATAATCTCAAAGCCTCTGCTTGTCAGAAGGAAGTGAATAAAAGGTAACATAAAGTAAATGTTTAAGCTCAAGATTCTTAAATGTAATTCATACTAAAATTCACGCGAGATAAAACAGTGAATACATTTTTTTAACTCTTATCAATTATGTATTTTAAATTAATTTATCATTCATATAACCAATGAAAGGAAGTTAATAAATATTATAAATACAAATAGTAGAGAAATTCTGTTTGAACTTTAAAACGTTTATTTATAATCAGAATTATAAATTGTACAGACTAATAAATAAACATTCTTCTCAACTTGTTCTTTAACAAATTTGATGAGAAAAGTTTACTTAAGACTTAAAATGTTAATATAGTCACAGATAATCAAATATTTTATGAATGAAGTAAGTAAAATTGTGAAGTTTTGCTGAGTTTGTTACTCTTTAGTTCCACTTAAAAGTATTTTTTAAACCTCTACTTTCTCTTCATTAAAATAAACTCATCCAAATATAATTTCTTATTACTTTGATATTTTAATTATTTAATTTTTTTAATGGTTCACGTGTGAAATGTAATTGTTTTAGTAAATAAATATTAATGTTTGTTTTTAATCATAAATTTTTGGCTCTATTAATTAAATTTATTGACAATATCTGAAAAATTAACGTTTGATAAAAATACAGAAAAGCACCAGCATTTTTTTAAATAAAATTTACATTTTCCAATAAATGTGTACGACAAACTTAATTTGAGTTGAAAACTTTTATATCTGAAATTTCCACAATCAGATTTATTATTTGATTCAAACTTCTTCACCCAATCAAACATTCACGAACAATGTTTATATTGACAAATGCAAAACTACATCGAAATGAATATTTCAAGATGAATACGAAAACAAAATAAACAAATAACTTGAATAAATATTCAGTTACTGTTGTTTATTGCATATAATAGACCAACATGTACCAGGGTGAGTCAATAAATAAGGTAAATTTACATTTAACATAGGAACAGGTAAACATTAAATTATATTTGGCGCTGTATCTCATCCAGCGTATGGTTTTATATCTTATATCCCTTTGTTTAATTTGTTTGAAATTTTAATAAAAAAATATACACCCATATTCTTCTAATAAAACAATAATTCCAAATCTATATAGTTAGTATGTTTGAAAAAATATTTATTCCAAAATTAAATATACATACCTACCTACGTAAAAATATGTAAAAGTAAAATAAAGTAAACTAGCCTTTAAGTAAAACCGATAGTATTAATACCGATTTAAGATTAATATACCTATATATACATATAACATAATATCTATATTTGAACATGTCATCAAACATGATTATTTCAAGTACCATGGTTAATATTTCATGTTTCAAGAAAGAATAAAACGACGTTTCCATTTTATTGTTGACATAATGTAAGATTTCTGTTTTTCCGTACATTTTTCTTCATTTGAGGTAAGGAACAGTTTATTCATCTTAATTTTAAGACATAATCAGAAGTAGGACAACAAATATACACGTTAGTATATAAATTATGGACCACTACAAATACATAAATGTTATGTCTCTTTGTTCTAGAACAGTAGATTTAGTGCTACAGCAAATAGAGAAAGGTCTTCGCCCATGTTTTTTTTATGAAACTAACATTTTTATGTTAAACATATGATTTAATTTGCTTATAATTCTATTATCTGGTTATTGTGAATAATATGTAAAATAGTTTATGTTATGCTACGCAAAAATTATTTATTATCGAAAATAAATGCACATACTTCCTCAAGAGAATTTTCTAACCTTCATTTTTGAGAAATTATTTTTGTGATGAGGAAAATTTATTTTGACACATTTCATGCAAAAATGATTGATTTTAGTGTATGATAAGTTACGTAGAAACGATTGATTGTGCAAAATAAAAGTACCTGCATGACATTTTTATATAGGACTTAGTTATAAGTATATATATACTTTTTTTATTACCATTTTTGTAATAGTATTGATAAATTAGAATATTTTTTAAAACCATTTTTGACCATAATTTGGTATCAATTAGCAGCCAAAAAAAAACTTTATATATCTGTATTAAAATATCATGTTTATTTTTAACATGAATATCAACATCTCTTCAATTTTTTGTTATATATTTTATTAAAAAAAACCATTTTCATAAACCTTATACGTATAGTATATTAAGAAAAAATACGAAAAGAGAGTATAAAAATATGAAAGCATGAATCCAGTTCAATGAGTGACTTCTTTGTTATGAAAGGATATATTTACTTTATAGAATTAGTTATCGAACACAATACGCAACCAATAATGTGATCAATCATTCCCATTCCAGATTTATATCTCACCCACTACTGCCCATATATTATTTCATCGCATTTATTTGATTTTGCTAATATGTCAAAATGAATTATCGAATATAAAATTGGACAGCGGTCGTATATATTTTACAGATTGTCACGTTTAATCGAATTAAATACGTGACTATAAGATACGTGTTTTAGTTTTCAGCTTTTATAAATAAAATTAAACCGCGGTAAGTTATACATTATTTTTTTTGGTTGTCATATATCATGCATACTCGAAAAATAAATACATTATTATTTTGTATATATTATCAAAGGGGGGTCGGGATAGATGTCGAAATTCAATGTAGAAGCAAGTATCCCTCTTGAGTGACAGGAGTTTATCGAAAAATTGACAGAAGAAAAAAAATCCAGATATTTTTTGTAACACTATAACCATAAATATTTGAAATTATACAGAGAAATTAAAACGCACTACGAATTATTGGTATCGCTATACATAATATATAATATATAATGATTATACTGTTTCGAAATTAAGATTAAAATACTATTTAAAAAGAAAATTAGAATTACTATTATTTTTAATATAATAGCGAAATCATCTTTAATATTTACCGATCGGATTTTGCAGATCAAATTTACTCTGAAAAGGCTCCTTTAATATTTTTACTAAAGTTAAATATTTTGAAATTTCTAATATAAATTAGAATTAAAATATTTTTTACGTTTTAAGTCAAAATTTAGTAGAATTGTAAGTACAGCTACAGTTTGAACACTTGTATGGCATTTCAAGGCAAAGTGATCGGTAAAATCTGATCAGCAACCTTCCCGTAGTGCACATCATGTAATACTATTGTCGACGGTATTCAGTTACATCATATCGCAAAGTTAGAGTACCCAGGTGAGGCTGTGTAGTTTTAAAAATGTAATATACATAAAATATAATATTAATATATAGTTTTCCAAATTTATAAAACTATATATTAATATTAAATATTTATATTACTGATGTGCCATATAACATGGCATGTAAAACACCTGGTGTGTCATTTACAAAATACACCGTGTATGAATAATAAATAGATTTTCGCGGTTAAAATAATGAAAAATTCACGAAAAAACGCCATATAGGTACATACTGTATGTATTAAATATTGTGTCCATGATGTCTATATTTGATAAAAATACTTTCCCCATGTTTGGCGATCGAATATTGATTAAAGATAAATATATGCATAACAGAATTTTAAACCAGTGTTATTCCAAATGTTTAAAAACATGTTTGTTGTAATTTATAATGAATAAATTTATTTTTAGTAAAAATTTGATTTTTTTATTCCAGTTTATAACATATTTAGTTAACAAAAATAGATCAATTAATGTAAACTCTATAAAATAAAAACATATTTTGTACGGGAACATTAATTTGAATTTTTGAAATTGAAAAAAAGACAATTTAAGCTCTATTAAAAGAAATTATTAAGATTTTTGTAATTTTAGCCCATCAAGTCGGATCATTTTAGAAATCTGGTAACTCTGACTTTTAATTACTTCAATTTTGTTAGTTTGTAAAAGGTCAGTCTGGAATGCTTTATATCTAAAAGTTTTAAATTTTCTGCATTTTCCAACGCAATCGTACATATACGTACAAAATGACTACACGGCTTGAAAGAAAATTAGTTCCGTGTGACACTCGAACCTGAGTCAATCTAAAGCCACAATGAGAATTCTTGAACTCTTAAAATTACGACGCGGATTCCTCATGTACGCATATATACACACTCACACACACATTGATAAATACACACACACACACGTACACTTAATGTCCGCGTGCTCTCTGTTGATTTAGGTTGGTTCGTCGCGACGCGGAATATTAAAACGGAAGAAAAGGCGCTCGCTGCATAATTCCGTATGGACGGGAGGGGATGAGACGGGGTGAAAGAGAGAGGATGGAGGTAGACGCACATTTCGCTGATGAAATTATGTGGAGAATGCGAACAATGTACGCCCGAAACAAATATTAAAACTTGAAACTTTAACACCGAACAATGGGGCTACTATTGTACGCTGGAGCGAACATCATTGTTTCGAAAAACTATATATATTATATATGAATGGCCCACGGAATTGTTAATATGACTCCCGTTCGTAGCACATCGTGCACCCCTAAATGTAAAATTCAAAATTCGGATTGTAATTATTACGCTTCCTCTGGATGTTCATAATTTTTTTTAATATTTATGTATCATTTTCATTTTTGTGCATCCTGTATAATTTAAACGATGCTAAAAATAGAAACATGACTTGAAATGTTATTTGAATATTTTGTATAGCTGTATGGTTCACACTTTTTACTTCTCTATTAAATAAAAATTCTATACTTCACAACTTAGTTATTGTATTAAAAATATTTATTTAAGAATGCAATTTCGAACCTGAAATATTATTCAAATTAATATCAATTCTTTAAAAGATTGTTTTATGGATATTTAAGATCTGTTAACTATTATGAATGTGGTCACATAGTCGACCCAATATACATTCATAGTATTACGTATAAGAAAGTCTCGTGGCACTCATAGCAGATTTAAAAAAAATTGAAACACAATGATTATAGTAAATTTACCACACATTACATATTATACATTTCAACCAGCAGACAAATTTACATATTCAGAAACATTATTTTGTATAACAATATATCCTGGAAACAATACTACATTCATACAATATTACATACTTATGTTAAATTTGTTGCTTACAGTTAAAGTCAAAGTTCATACCTAAATTCTAATTTCTATTTAAACAAATGACACGCGTATGTACTAGTAGACAAGGATCGAAGCCGCAACCCTTAGAATGTCCCAACTGGAACATGATGTGTCAGAACAAAATGCCAACATATTAAAACTTATCACGTAAACTTGAACATAGCCAATTTAAACGATAAGCAATGTACAAACGCACGCAATTTACGTCGACAATTTTCCATAGATCCCAAAGGATGACGCACTAGGATGATGAGAGCACCTGCGATAACAGGAATACCTAAAACCACTTCCACTTCCTTAGATCTTGCAAACTAGAATTTAACATTGGGTTCAACTAGATACATACGTTTGTCAATGGTTTTCATATTGATAACTGTTGCTTTAATTAAATATGAAACTCGTTTTAAAGATTATTTAAAGGTTTTATTTATTTTCGTAGACTTTTAAAATAATACTCGTCATGTATCATTTTTAGCTACTATTATTATTTTTTCCATCCTCTTAAATATCCAATTAATTCTTAAAAATAGTGTAAGCGTAGATAAAAATATAATAATTATTAAATACCTACTATAAGTAGATTATTTCTTAAGTTTTTTAAATAAATCTAAAAAAAATGTTCTATACAAGGTCTAATGTACGTTCGGAACGACACAAAAATTACCTGCTTTTTGGCAAACATCTACCTGCAGAACCAATTCGTCAGAATAAATTGCCTACGTATCAGAGACAGCCGGGACTCAAAGTGTGAGATTAAATAAAAGCAGGGCAGACATACAAAGAACGAATCAAATGACACTTTTTCCTGTGAAAGCAAAAATTAGTTGTAATTTGTTTTATATTTTGTCAAATATTGACAGTAACCGATAATGTGAACTTTTGGAGCACTAATTACAATACTTTGTGCCATTTCTATGATTGATAACATTATTTTTTCTCGAATTACCTGAACAGGTGATTTCGGAGGGTTTTAGCGTGCTGAAACCAAATCCGATTCCCAAATTACTTAATTATCATAAATATCATTAAATATCATAATCTAAAGTATTTTAATGAATATATGAGAGAGAGAGAGAGAGATATAGAGAGAGATAAACTTTTGACAAAATATCCTAAAACAAACAAAATTTTATATCATTGTAACAAAATTGTAAGTGTACCATCCAAGGGTTAATGATACTAAATCAATTGAATTTTCAGAACTGCTTATATTGTTATGTATTTGATAATTTTTCTATTCACTGTGTGAGAAAAAATCAGATGTTAATAATTACAAAAAAAAATATAAAATCAATACAAAATATGAGGGTTAAGATATTATGTTAACAACAAATATATTTTTAATTTCTAAACATAATATCAAACTTTATTGGTCAACTCAAATTTCATTATAGTACAGATAAGATCCTATACTATACGTGGAACTATTACAAAATAAAAATCTATAATGTCTTTGCACTATATAAACAGCCGGCACGATTAAATCAATGCAGGTTAGAGGAGGTACTGGATATAAAAGTGAAGTATATATACATAGATAACAGATAATCAATTTACGTGTTCAGTATAAAAGCTAATACTGCACTAGAGTACAGTTTACTATGTAAAGTCAATTTCACACTTTTTGCTTTAATTTCTCTAGTAATTTTATACCCTGATGAGAGATAGATTTTTTTTTATAAAATCGAACAGAATTTTATGAAAGTTTTCAAAGACACCTTTTTATTTATACGAGCACCTTCATTTTATTGTGCGATACAGTACACAGGATGGTAGTTTATTTATCCAGTGTAGGTAGTACCTCTTTGAAAGACGAATAAAAGTACTAATACCCATTTTTTTGAAAAGCAAAAAATGTTTATATTAGAAAGTATATAGGTGTTTTGATTAACTTTTATTCTCGTATTTTCCTGTGATATGTTATTATATATTTAAAAATAAAAGTGTTACTGTTGGCACCCGTGGCAGAATTAATATAAATTGTCGCCAGGGAAAAAAGGTCGTATCTGCAAAATGTTCAATATATACATATACAGGTCGATTCAATAGTACGTATTTCTTCGATATCTCTTTTAATAGATAGACAAAGACATACATACAAGATTCAAACTTTATGTATAAAAGTAAAATTGCGCATAAGCCATGGCTAATTAATTTCTACCTTATTTAATTCCTGCTAAGAATACTTGTATAATACTTTAATATTTTTTAAAAGCATTGATGATATTAATGAAACAATAAATGTAATTTGGAAAATAATTAATATATGGCTTGTTTCAAAAATTCATTTTTGGCTTAATTTTCATGGTTTATTTTTAAAATTCGAATCTTGTCTCAATCTTTCTAAATACTACTATAGTTATATATTTTTATTTTCTTTCATTTTATATATCAATCACAACTGAATAATAACGTTCTATTTACAAAACTTGGTAGTCCATTTGTGGATTATACCGGTTCTAATGCGTATAATATCAATTAATATGTTTATATCAAAACTCATCTTACAGCTTTTTTTATAAAAGTGAAAAAATAGTGAAAAACAATAAATAATCAGTTTAAGTGTTGATAGTTATATACCTACTGCTGGGAAGTTGATTGTGTGAACCTCAAGACTCGAACATCACGGCTTGCTTAAAACTTATTACACGAGACGAGATAAGATTTTGGTTTCAGATTTATAATTAGCAGACTTCTCTCGGTTTCGTATTTTATAGCCAACAGTCTTGTCTCATCAAAATTGATTTTGTTAAGTCTTTTCTCGGCGTGATGCCCTAATTAAGGCTTAAATGAATATCAAACAACAAGTATATTCTCATATTATATCATATATGTAGAGCTTATATCTTGAGTAAAGATATACTATCCATCATTGTAGCTTGAAGTCAGTATATGGGTTAATCATATCTTAATGATAACAAATGGTGTGTAAGTACATCTAAAATACAATTACGGGGTGGGTGTAGACAATCAGAGTGAAATGTTATTTTGATACAAATTGTTACCAAAATCTTAAATATTTTGCTAGATTTTATATGAACGTAAATTTACGCGTTCATATTTATAAACTGTATAATTATCGAAACCTAAATATTTTAGTAGATACATGCAGGCCCGGATTTACCATGCAGGCAGTGTAGGCACGTGCCTAGAGCGGCAAATTTAAGGGGCGGCAAATTTTGGTGGAAACTTTGAAAACTGTTTTTTTTTTAAAACAAGCTTTTCACAACTTTTTTTAAAAGTAAATTTTTATGAAGATTTTTTATATTTAACTGTAACTACATAAAAAACCTAAAAAAGGTCACCGATATCAAAAAATTTAAATTTTTCGTACCCTAAACTTATTCCACCATTGAAAGGGGGGCGGCAATTTTTGCAACTGCCTATGGGCGGCAAATTTTTAAATCCGGGCCTGGATACGTGCATGCTTCATTCTTACAATTAATTAATATATTTATGTTATTCATTTTATTTTTATTTTTACTATATAACCCCCAAGTGTGCCTGTGTGTGTATGTCTTGCAACTTTTCAACTGATGGTCGGATTTTGATGCGGTTTTTTAAATGAGAAGGGTTTTAATAAAAAATATTAAAATATTGAGATAACTCTCTATGAAACTGATTGTGAGTAGTAACGATCAAGGTAAATATATTTAGTACGAATAAATAATCAATATGTACTAAACAAGGAACCGCACAAGAATCCAATTATGTATAAAACTAGATATATTTTCTTAATGCCTATCTCCTGTAGCTTATTGCATGTATTATTGTTATTATAAAAATATAACTTAATTTTTGAATAACGATAAAATATATTGATACATCTTTAATTGTTATGTACGAATTGATATAGGTAGGTATTTATTAGCTATTTACAGAAGATTATCATAAGTATTTTCAAAACAAGACCTGCTTTTTTAGAGGACAAGACGTCATCATCTTGAAAAAAAATGAAAGTAGGTTCGTTTGGGTTCAATAAGTCAGTCTTGTGTGAAGCGTAAATACTAAGTGTTTGTAGTTTAATGTTACAAAATTAACAATTTTATGTTTTTAGGATTTTAGTAATTTATTGAAGATATTACCTTTAATTTAATTGATTATTTAAAATACCATATCAAAGATTTGTAAATACGTTGTAAGAACTTAAAACTATATATGAACTGAAAGTAACTTTTCAAATACATATTATATAGGCCGTTCTATTTCTTTGTTCATATTAAATAGTATTTTTTCGTATAAATCTTGGAGAAACAAACACATCTATATATTTGTCTCAGTTCACTGCACCTGCCTGTCGAATTTAGCTTCCAATATCGGCCACCATTCAGTATCACAACCGTACCAGTATCAATATAAATTCTAACTAATAAAACAATAATTCTAATATTTCACATTACGTTAGTTTTTATATGAACATACATTATTCACTTATTACTAGAACTGTATATTGTTATTTTTTAATATTGACAATTAAGTATATTAATTATACAATGATTTTTTAATTTTTTCACATGATCTTTTTTATATGTTGATAAGTATAAAGTAATTCACAATAATATGTTCTTTATAAATATATAAAAATTACTATGTGATAATACCAAGGTTGTTTTAAGGTTTCTAATAATTAATAATAGATTTAAAAGTTACCACTGTTTTCCTATTTACTATTTAAAATGTATTTTAATTATTTAAATATTCATAAATAAAGCAAGCAATAGTTTACTTCTTCTTGCTCTTTAAACAACATATATGTCATAATTTAATGTATTTCTACCAAGAAAACATTTTTGTATAAATAACTAATTGAAATAATTAACTATATACATAGATATCATTATTCTAAACTAAAGACGTAGATGATAGTATAATGCTACCTACATATCGTATTGAAGATTAAAGCTACCAAGATTTACCGTATTTTTAGAGTTCACCTACTTCAAAAATGACAGTCAAATAGTAAACATAGTTGTATATAAAAACGCATACAACTGACCAATACATTTAGGTATTTGACCAGTAGAGACCACTGAAATATCATGTTGATTGTTTGGTTTATGAAAACAATAGACAATAATAGTGACCGGCCCCTGTATTATTACTAATAAAACAGTAACAGCAAACGGGCATTAGGCAAACAATCATAGTGAGATATTATTCAATAAGTGTACCCGGTTCACAGCAGACAACAGGTCCCGCTGGTGGACCGGGACATGCGGTTATTCGTCACGGACAGGCGTCGTCACGACGCCCCTGTTCCATATTCCTGACGTGAAACACCGATTTATCATGGACGTCTGTCTCCCAACGTGCTAGAAACAACGTTACATAATTCATTTATCCCCCGGCCGTCGCAGGCACACACAAACATCACACATACACTCACACAACACAAACACACATACACACATGCGCGAATCTGCGGCAACACGGATACATTGTGTTCTAGAAAAACAACGTGATGTGATATCTATACTATACCACATTTTTACTTTGATAAATTAGTTGTAGTATTTGATGTGATACTAATTGTAAGTAATTAAAAATAATTTGTTGTATGTTTTTAAATGATGACGATAGTTTTCTAGAAGGGTTATTAATTACTTTTTGATTAGAAAGTGATATTGTATAGTAATGCACACAGTTAAAGCCTGTCCCAAAAGTATGCATTAAGCATTTTGTTATTATAAGAAATAATACGTTGAAATTAGCTAATCAAGCAGTAATGTTATTAAAAGAGACTTTACTCCGAAGCAATCGCTGCAAGTTGATGGTAAATTCTTAAAAATGTATGAAGTCAAAAACTCGAAATTTTACTTATACAGTAATCCCTTTATTTACGCGTTTTATTTGTTCCGTGAAAAGAGCGCTGGAAAAAAACACGTATAAATAACTCCATAACGTTGCGTTTTTTTAAGTCTTTCCACCATTTTTTTCAAATTATTACATCCGCGTAAATGGAGTGATAGTAAAAATGAATACTGAAAAATAAATAATTATAAATTCGACACGAATATCAGAAGAAAACTATAATTCAATAAATAAAAACTATACAGCATTTTTAATTAACTATTCCTGTATAACCGATAAACAATGTTATATTATATTATACGAGTATGAATATTATAATCTTAAGATATACATAAATATTAACTCAATGAATAATTACGATATACATACATATAAAATTTTCATGGAAATTCGCGACATATTATATTCTATGCTTTTCAATTTTTTTATCTCAAATATTCTTTAAGTTATGCATATCCTAAGTCTTAAGATATATAATATTTCCTAGCGCGGATGGTGATATGTGCATACATCTTTGATTGTTCACAATTTGAATAATAATTGAATTAAAAAACACCAAAATGTCTCCATAAGAACATTTCATATCATACGGGCTAAATCAATAGAATTTTGTTATCTTAACTCGAAGGTTATCAAGACTTTCATAAATATTGTGTTTTTGTTTACCTTCAAACCATTATAACTTTTGCAGTTTTCTGGTATTTGCAATTTTACTGATACTAACGTAAACAACATTTAATTTAGAAGCGGAAAATATAATAAATATCATATAAAATCGATGAGTCAACGTAATAGTAGCGCGAATTGAACGGCACCGAGACAAAAGAGTTATGACGCTTCGCGTATAAACAGGTCAGTTTGTAACGACCGTATCGTACCATCAGTCAATTTTTATTGTATTAGATTTTTTTTAAATAAAGGGCTAAAAAAAGCAATAATTTTTTGTTTTCAATAAATTTAGCATTTTGATGTAATTTTTTTACTACTTTCATTCTCTATCAAACTAACCCTTGGTCAACTACGCTCATCAGTTTCTTACAGTGTATAGGTATAAAAATACATACATATGTATATATGTACCAATTTTCATTGATGAAGGAATGTTTTGTATAATATTTTTACTGTATTCATTGAAATTAATAAAAATGTCTCTAAATTTCAATAGAAAATTAATCAAGATTAAATCTGTAAATTTGTAAACGCCACCATGGAAGGTGATAATTTCTCTGATATTTTCCCCTTCCCCAACTCCCTTCTTGTTTTGTGTCCTAGTGTACCCCCTACAAAAACATCACCACTTAACACATACATACATGAACACAAACAAAAATAAACTGTACGAAAAAGTATAACCAGCAGACTTTCAGCGTCATGAAGAAGAAGAAAAATAACACTTTCTATATTGTAAAATAGTATACCTATAAAATACAGTGTTAATAAATAAATATTATAATAGATATAAATATAAAGTTATAAATTATGCATTGTCATTTTATAAAAAAATGAGTACAAAGCCACGCATGTACATAAATGCTTGTTGTTGTCGTTTCTTTGATCTTTTTTTCTGTTGTTGACGCTCTTAAAATATTTATTATTTTTCATTAATGTGACGTTGTTTGGTTATGCTCTCACTGCATTCCTTGTAATGGATTGCCGCAGGAAATAACATTTCTGGTACACAGTTATGATTTCAGAGCAAAGATTGATTATGAGAAAACTTTTAACTTCATATTAACGGTCACGTTATATGCACACACAAATGTAAAAATGTTATTAAATAGACTTATGTGGACAGATATGACTTTATTTATATACTTATATAGTATATATCCATTAAATCCATTATATCCTTGTCGCTTGTGTTTTATAAAAATGTATTATACATTGAAAACGGTGTTGAAACCCAAATTTTCAAGTTTGAGAGCCTCCACGGAGAATGTTTTCTGCAGATAAAATTTTTATCTTCAATTTAATTTTTTTGTATCGCTGTACATCTGTTTTTGAGTTATAAAGCTTCCAAATCTGACTTTTTTATCGATCATTTTGTTCCCTTCCATGTTTAAAGAGCGGTTTTTGCTTCGATTACAAATTATTCGGCCAAAAATGACAGCAATACAAAAAAATTGATAAGAAAAGTTTGATATTTAAACTTTGTTTAATTTGGTCAAAAAAAAAAATTTGGAAAGTTTTTTTGTCAAATTTGTTTCTAGCGCCTAAAATATGTAATAACAATGTAGTCTAGTTGGCCTGTGTTATTATTTATTTTATTAGAAATATGAATTCTTCTTTTATCTACTAAACAGCACGTGTAACCCAAACTAAATAAAAAACTAAAATAGTAAAAAGTGTTAATAAATCAATGTTCCATTCTCAACTGTTTTCCAGTTATAATAAAATGTTTAATAGTCACTAGTAACTATCATACATATTCCAACAGGAGTGACACAATAAATAAAACTTCGGTTTATAACAAACCAGATAACTTGAAAATAATGTCGCAATAAATGTTGGCATGTTCATCTTGCATTTCAATGCAATTTCAATGACGTAATAACTTTTTTATAACATTCCCCAGAAGTAGAAATCTAATGGAGTAAAATCAGGGACACGAAGCGGCCATGTTTTTTTACCAGTTCTTTATTTGTAGCGAATTGTGCAGAGGTGCTCCGTCATACATTTTATTGTGACATTGTTTTCAAGTTATCTTGTTGGCATCTATAGATCGAATTTTTGTTGATATAAACTTCTGTTGTGTACGTTGTTTATTACTACTAAATATCAGAAATCATATTATGACTAGAAAACTTCTTGCTTCTTTTATACTCGGTATTATAAAGAAATTTGTTCGAGAGATAACGTATTCTGCGAGGTGCCAAATTGTTATGAGATTTATCGGGATACAGGAGCAGTTGTAATAAGTGTATAGTGATGTAAACTATCACCAAGTATTTTTAACCGCTGATTTCTATGTACTTAATGCGCATGCGTCAAGATAATTTATTTCATTTCAACTGTGGGTAACATTGTTTTATTTAATATCCTGTATATAGCGTTAGCTCTCGAGTAAATTTCTTTTTAATACCGGGCATTTGCATCACCAATTTTTCCTTTAAAATTTGGACCATATCTTTTATGTCATCATATAAATAGACATAAATTTACACGGTGCTTAAAATATTTAAGTTAAACAACTTCACTATTATTTCAAATAAAAGTTTTGTAATAAAACTAAAGCACGTAAGAACAGCACAATAAACTAGTCATTTAAAGAACTGATAGACAAGTAAAATATTTTGAAGACATTATAATTTATTTTAAAACTTTTATATTGAACGGCTGATTTGTTATTATCTTGTTTGTTTGTTGACGAGAATGATTTTCATTGATGGAAAATTTATGATATTATCATTTTATTTCTAACATAATATAAAATAAAACTTTAAATAGTGCGACTCAAAATATATATTCAGTTTTAATCAAAACTTTAACATTTACAATTATAGAAGATATAGAAGTATATAAATCACTTACAATATTAATATTAAATTGTAGTATACATATTGTGTTCATTTTACCGAAAATATAAATTTTTTAATGCACTGAAAAAAATAAAACATTTATGTACAAAACAAATATGTTATTTGTAGAATTTAATTTAAACTATGTTTGTAGTTTAATAGACTTGATGTTTGTTTTTTCAACATTAAATGTTAAAATAACAAAGAGTGTACTATGATTATATTTGTTTAACAACAGTTCTAACAGAAACTATAAAATCGTTCTAATAGTCGTTATAGTTTCGAGATATTTAAAGTTAAAGAGTTTCATTTAACAACGAAATAAATATTTACTAATTCTCGAGAGTATAAAATGTGTTTTCTTTTCTATACTAAAATAATTAATAAGATTACATCACATTCATAAATATCAGTTCATATTTTAAATGTATCTAACTCTAAATATCCCATGCAGTACTTATCTGAAAGAATTAAGGTTGCTCTTCTCGGTTTTGTGGAAATTGAAGCCCTTATTTCATAAAAAATAAAATTTTTTTGGACTCTCCTCTCGGAGACTGACAGGAGGCGTATAAATAATGTTGATATCATCTCGGACACATCAAGTGGTACCGTATCACTGCTTTGTAATCAACTTGCGTTTTTTTGAGAATCTCAAACATATTTTTTTATGTTTAGTTTTTACTACTTTATTATATTTAATCATGAAGAGAGAAGCGGAAGAAATGCTATTAGCCTAAATGAAATTTAGATAAATGAATTATTATTTACAATTTCTGATCATTAAGCTATAAGCAAAGACTGCATTGTATCTTTATATATTTGATAATGTAAGTTTATAAACGAATTTACGATACTCTTTAATACAAAACAATTAGGACATCAAAATTACCTAACAAAATCCTATCCTACAGTCCAATGGCCACGAGCAAGTAGGAAAATGTATATTTAATTTGTACCCAACTAAACACATAACACCAACAACTACAAGTATCATCTTCGCTGGTAAGTAGACATTGAAAACCGCTAAGCAGTCTGGATTACCGCTACAAACCGTTGATAAATAATTAATTTGTGCAGTTAGGTGTCTCGACCTGTGCACAGGTGTTGGACGAATAGTTGCAGTAAACCTCCTACATCCCCTCACACGACCCTAAAGGTTAGCCAATATCGTGTTTGCTACAACAGTTGACCACGAATTCACCACTGACTTGCAATCGGTAGACAAGTTGTATCGATCAATTTATACTTGTTGTTTTGTTATAAACTTATTATAGAATGTCACACGTATGCAATTATCTTCCATAGCTAATGTTCGGTTTCTGTCGAATGCTTGCATAACAATATTAATTGTAAACTTATATGGAGCTATAGTTTGTGCTAACGACGGCAATTATAAAATTATTTTCTTTATTTTTGAATGTAGAAATGTTTTATGTTGTCATTAATTTTAATTAAATAAGAGAGGCAATGAATAATTTTTGTAATATATGCATAAAAGCACGTTTTAATAGCTAATAATTAAGGTACACTGAACTAGGATCCAATATCCTCAACATCACGTTTTCAAACTAATACCAAGTTATTGGTAGCGACTCGAATCTTGCTTCGTTTGGTTTGTTTTATTTGTTTAGTTATTAGTGAGTTTCTATTCAATTCTACATACATATAAAAACTAATATGTAGACATTAAGACTCCAATATTATTCCACGTTTGTCCTTACTTTAATTAGTGTAGATAAATGTATATTGTCTATGTTCTGTTTATTTTTTCAATACTTTGTGTTTATTTATTTTATTTGAAACGTTGAGAAATAACTATTTTATTTGTTAATTACAACCTGATGAAATGTTGTGTTCTGGGAATAATAATGATGGAAAGGTAGGTTATTTTTTCGTACAAGCATGTATTATCTATCATCATTAGGTAAACATTTTCTAAACACAAAAGACCCCACTGTTCTCATTATCACACACGCTACGCACATTATCAACACCTAATTATATGAAAATTAATTATACAAAACCAGTAAGATCACGTTAGAATGGTGCTTTGTATACGGGCGTGCGGTCTAGTTGATATAAGTCAGTGGGTAGCGTGCCGGATCTGACCACAACACAGTTTGTCCGGCGGAGCTGTAGCATACCACCTAACCCTCCGTTTGGTCTCACATACACACACTCGCACGCACACGCTCCTAAGTGTGGGTGGGATGTAATTTGGAGCACACTGAGAACCCTTATGTGCCCAGCATTTCTTGATGACGTAACCGGAATTAACTGAGGGTTAACTGCTGTTGTTTAAACTCTCTATTTCACTCGGTCGATCTTCTATCTCTTTTGCCGGTGAGGTGGCCAGGTGTTGTGAATTATTTAACGACCTCAGATTATATTTTTAATGTAAACATTTGTTAATTAACAGCGACGCTCGAAAAGTTGCGACCAGTACGAACCGCTTGGTCCGGTTATTGTTGATTAAGCGTTCGTTACGACTAAAAAATTCGCTAAATTATTTTTTCGCCGGTGTAGCAACGAACTCGTTGTGTGGATTAAGTGGCGTAAATATTGTTGATGAAAATTTCAGTCTGTTGTATCTTTTATGTACTGAAAGGTGTTCGTAATTTTTCAGCCTGATTATTAATGGATATTTAATTAATTATGATCAAATTATGTTCATTAAAAGGACGTACTCATATTTATAAATTTTTAAACATGAAAAGGTGTATTGGTATGAAAATTATGGGAAAATACGTGTTGTGTAAAAATTAATATCTGAATCCTCCATTATGAGTTTTAAGAGAAATTTTATTACTGAATCTAGAAATAGTGTTTTGTTTTAAAGTAAAAATAAGATATTAAAGTTATAATACTTTTAAGATTTAAGTATAAATTAAATAGGTACTTTTAATAACGAGTATAATGAAAATCTAGTAGTAAAATGCATGTAGTTTAATCAAGAGTAACGATATACCCGCCGCGTAGTTTCAAAATGGCTATGTGCATATATATTTGGTAAAATAAGTTAATTCGAGCATACAAAAGTTAAGCTTTTCTAAAACTATTGCTTAGAGAAACAGACTGTTTTGTTTTTATGTTGTTTTTATTTTCTTAACTGTTTTTAATTTACGGAATGTTCTCTAATTTACATAATTAGAGATTCTATCTTACTATGATAAAACTGAAATTAGAATTCATTTAAGGCAGTAAACTTCTGATAATTTAAAACAGAATTTTATATACTATAATTAAAAAATAGATTAATCTTTCATAATGCATTTTTTTCATAAATATTCATTTATTAAAATAGATAATACACTGATATACACTATTGCAAATCTTAAAAAAATATAATCGGCAATGTTTTAACATAATTGTTATAAGCAATGTCTTAGCTTGGCCAGAAGTTTCTTCGTTAGTAAATTCAACAAACAAATTTAAAAAAAAATCTGGAAATTAAATATTACATTTTTAATATAAAAAGCAGTATAATTTTAAATACGGATATCATCGTGTAGATGGTCATAATAAAATTTTACCTATAATATTCGCCTACGTACATACAAGTGTTCATTAACATCGTTTTTTATTATTATTTAAAATCCGTTACTTGACAGTAACGCAATTATCACGCAACTGAATGATATTTTTGTAAAACGAAAACGAAAAGCAAATGGCGGATGCAAAGTCGTTAACGTTAACCAGATAATCCAATCACCGTTAAGATAACGAAGTTCGACCTCACTTATAAAAATATATGTGTGTATACAGTATACATTTACGTACATGTATACTTTAATGCTATATATGTATATTGTATATGTATATTGTACACATACAACAGACAGAAGGTAATATACAGGGTGTCAATTTAAAAAATGTGCTATATTTCTAGAAATAAAAAAAGATATCAAATATCGCGAGTATGTCTTTTGTTAGCAAAAAACAAAATATACAAAACACTGAAATAATGTTTTTTTCAATTTAATGTTTAAATCCTTTACTGGCATTGATATGTCTGGACTATAGAGATATAATATTTCACAAGAAGCCGAAAATTCAGCCTTGTTGGGCCAGGTTTCCTTTTTCGCATAAACTCAGCTCTAACGCTTTCATAGGATAATCCTCATAAACGTGCCTCAACAATAGCTATTCTCTGCTTTAAAATGAAAAGTTTATAGACACATGTGTACAGATACAATTTCATACAAATACATATGTAGTATATACAATTTCAAATGTTTTCAACTTCAATATTATTCAATATGCGAATACATGTACATAAGAACATTACTTTAATTGTCAAATCTCAATTCAACAATTGAATAAACAAACCATAGATGCATATCACGTACTTCTATGCTACATTAAAATAGAGTTCAGTGTTGCGTCTCGCACATGCGTACAAGGAAAATAGGTTTTTACGAGCTTGAAAATTGTACGGTTTAATAGCAATTCCATAGGCATCCAGTAAAATAATACCAGAATGGTACTAGGTCAGTGCTTACCGGAGAATGCCTGACTATTTCTATGGAGACATTTGAAAATTTTCGTCATGAATTTCGATACTTACTCTATTGTTGTGTAGAGTCCACAGTATAAATAGTCATAGAAAACAACTAACATCTAAATAAATTATTAAAACATCATTTAAACTTTATAATTTTCGAAGTAATCGAAAACTAATGAACCAAATTTATCACAAGCATGGGTTTTACAATTATAGGGTTGGGGTGAATTACATCATTATAATTCTTACATATTATCGAAATGGTTTCTATTCTGACTATTTTAAAAATAATCTTATCTTTCTACCTTTCTTCACAGAAGATTTATCTAGATACCAACTGTCAATGTTGCTACTGTTCATCTCATAATATTCTGAGTCGCATTGATACATTTGAAATAAAAAATTTATATTTTTTTGAGAGTTATTAAAAAAACTATACCATAGTAAAACCATAAAAAACCTTAACTACGATTTATTTAAATATTTTATAAATGTTTTTATACTGAAACGAATTTGTGGTCAACTATTGGCTAGAAGTATAAATTAATATTTTCTGTTTAACATATTTTCTTAAAAATATTATGTATATACAGATATTTTTCTCATGGCAAGATTTTGGTTTTACGAATTTCCCTATGCGTGCAAACTTCGCTTTTAGTTCATACATATCAGCATGCGGCATTGATTCTGTCACGACTCTCACTTAGCAAGTCACTAACTGAATCAATGTTAGTGCTCAGTTAACGGTACATTGTACATATTACAAGTATAAAATATTTTTATAATACTGTAATGTCCTGTAACGATATGTTGAGAAGTCATGCTCATTGTCAGTTATGAAATGACCTAATATAATGAAATCATAGCAACCTTTAACATTGCTATTTAGACTGAAGAGATGAATAACTATTGTAACTGTAATTTAATTAGCTGCTGTTTAAATGTAGTGATCTTCAGAACTATTAGTTTACATATTCGGCGCCTATGATCACGCATCACACACACATCCACACATACACAAACATTTATGTGTTCGTGCGTAGAATAATCGGATACAGACAGTGTTCCGGAATTAAGTTTGCTGTTATGTAACTCACGTCTGCTGAGACTGTAATCCCTAAAAAGGGTTTTTGTATCTCACCCCAAACACATAAACACCTGTGTTAGTGCCGCATTCGCACAATTCTGTCGCGCGCACACATACACCAAATATGGAATCGGAATCTCTCCGGCTATTTGGGAAGGTACCGAGTGCTACTAATATAATGAACTTGCTGCCCCCTGTTCAAGTAGCTAATCAACGCAAAATCTGTTCTGCTTCGTAGACTCGGTTGTTGCACGCCTCTTTGAATCCGTTTCGTACAATTATTACATTACATTGCTCCTCTATTTAGGTTATAGTTACTGTTTATCTATAACTATTGTTATTATTTTGTTTATGTTTGGAAATGCAGTTTTAATATAAACGTATGCGAAATGTACGCGAACACTTTCTACTTGAATGATTTCACAAGTACTATGTTTCTTTCTCATTCATTATACTTTTTGTACCTTATATAAAAAAATTGAGATTAATGTTCTAACTGAAGTTACGTAATTACATAACAATGACTTCAGAACTGGTTTATTTTTTATTTTTTTATTTTATTAAAGGTTTTTGTATAAAACAATAAAACGACTTAAGTAATATATGTATAATATCATATTATTGGAGATATAGTAAGTAAGATATTGGAGATCTTTCTTCATTTCGGAATTTCTCTGCTTTTACCAGAGAAGCATCTCTTGTGTATACATTGTACCATATTATTTGAAATTTTATGGGAGTTTTAAAACAATTTTTTTGGTTTTTGGTGCCATAAGATTCTACAAACAATTGATTACATGTTACTAAGGGCAAAAGCTATAAAATATGGTTTACCAACGAGATACAAGCCTTTTTAGTTTACTGCCTTTCCAACTACTGATTATTTTTATCATGTAAGGAGACACTAGCATTAAATCATTCATAAACTATTTCTACCACAGTTAGTAGAATGCCAAATATTGCATTTAAAAAATATTGAAGTAATCTGACGCCCCATATGGAGATATGGCTCGCTATGCAAGTTTTTATTTATGTAAGCTACAAATCCAGTAAGTACATAAACATCTTAAGGTCTATACCCCTTTAAGGTGTTTCACTTAAACGACAATTTTCAATTATGTATGTATGCATATCTGTTCGGTGTGTACCCACAGCGCGGGCATTTATTTCGTTCTTTCTGGCAAGACATTTTGCTGTCGGTGATTTTATTTATATGCAGCAACTGTATTGTAAATTGTAAAACTAGTTAATGACAGTGTAATAATGTTATCAGGATCTACACAGATATATTTTCAAGTAAAAAATATTGCACTTTTTTTTATAACTGTTGGCAATGTAACCTGCCATGTGAGCATGATATTACAAATAAAAACGATCCTCCTATTGATATATGTTAATCAATATTATGTCTTAGTTATGTAGTTTTAATTAACCTTTCTCATAACATTTGGGTCATGGTCGGGTTAGCAATTATACCATTACGTTAATATAGTACTACAAATGGTGTCATATATATACAAAAATCCAATTTATGTTAAAATATCAAAATATTTTGTAAATACGAGTATTGCTATTGATTTTGATTTTATTAATAGGTTTGTACCATATATGCACAATGTTAAACGTTTTTTTGTAATAAGGCTAACGTGGACCTAACGAGCAGGAATTTAAATGTACACTCAATGATAATGACAGCACTAATCTATATAAATATATTATTAAAATATGCTTAAAGGCCTCGTTTTGCTCTCAAACTGTTAATCTGGTACTTTTCGCGAGACAACGAAAAATCTCAGATTTCGATATCGTTTTAAGTCTGATGTGAGAAAAAAAATCTATGTTTGGCTATTTTATTTTGTTAATACATCCAGTAGATTGTAAAAAAAATAATATAATTTCTATTTTTATACACCTAAATATTATTAAATTCAACTCAATTTTTGTGTGTTTATTTAAAACAGCGTGGGATTGCTCCAATAGTTCAAAATTCCAAAACGAAATCTCAAATCACATTAGTTAGTACATATTCGTAATCCGTAGTAATCCAAACGGAACACATGACAAAGCGTTTAGTAACGGAAAACAAAATGTAACCGGCCATTCTATCTCCGGGGAATTAAAGGATGGCCGAAGTTATGGTCAATTATAGATAAAATCTAGTTAGTCTGTATGCATTTAATATCTGTGACAAAAACATGCGCTATGGATTGTTCAATAATTCTATTATATTTTTCCCATTTATCCTATTACATTTGTGCAATATAATATATTTACAATCTAAACATCAGAGGTGCACTTTGTGTTTTTCTGCTAAATAGAAATTTCATTAAATACGAGTTTTACAAATTTAATTTCATACACTTAAAAAAATTAATAAGCATTCTAATATCTTTTCATATTTTAGAAATTGAATTAATATTTAATTACTTAAAAATTAATTTTTACATATTTATATTTTTATGCAGCACGTTTATATTTTTATAAACATTTAACAAGAAAGGTAAGGGGCAATAAACAATAATTCTTTGTTTTTCCACATACCGAGATAATACCACTTAAATGTATTTATGTATTTATATGTGTGCATTATTTTTTTGGTTACTACTTAATGAGCTATATTTTATATCCACATTTCAACTCTGTATTGACAGAATAAATTAACTTCGATAGAGTGCAACCCTCTTTATTGTGATTTTTAATTCTCGTTTATTCTATTATTTTTCCTCTATGATTGTTAATCGCAGTATTATTCATTGTTTTGTTTTTGTATTCATTTATAAAAAAAGCAATTCTGCACTGTTGATCACAATTTAATTGATTGGATCTATATGCAAAATATTTTCAAATGCACATTTGTTGTGTTTGCTACACCATAGTTTGGTATAACGATTTTATAATTATAATTATTATGTCAGCTTTCAGAGGTATGCAAATAGTATGTTTGCTTTTGTAATTAAATTTTTATTTTTTTGTTTCTATAGTGTATAAAATTCTTTATTTGACATAATTCTCATATGTTGTATTAAACAACAAACAAAATATTGAAAATATTATTTTTTATGTAAATATAAATGTATATTGTAATACTTATCAGAGATGGGAAAATATTTTTTTTAGTAACACGAGTCATTTGAATCAGTTCAGTAAAAAGATCCATTCTTACTGATTCGTTGAGTTTAAATGTAAATATAATGAATACAATAATATATGATTTTATATTTACTAATGTTCGATGTTATAGATTGAGAATTTGTCCTCGAGCAAAAGCTAACTTGACTCTATATGCGGGGCATCAATATGTATTATGGTTCAATATCTCTCTGTCTGTTCGTGAACTTATAACTCGAGAACCTCTTATCCGATTTACATGTTTTTTTTTAATTCATACGTTAGGTAACATATGAACTAAGAAGTGACGTTAATTGTAAGTCAAGTCGGAAAAAAATCGTAAATATCTCGGCTCCTATGCGAGACAGGGGGTTCTTTTCCCTCTTATAACCCTTACCACGGAGGTATTTTTTCCGCCGGATCTAATGAAACTAACTACAACTCTCCATAAGTGACGGGGGATGAAATATTAACTTCCGTGCGAAGCCGAGGTAGGTTCGCTAGTTAAATATAAAGTTCACTGACAGTTCTAGTCAATGGTATGGTTTATATGAACAACATTGGCGCATGCGTGTTAAATTGAAATCAATGATTTAAAAACGGCGGTAACAATTATACATTATTAAATTCATAGCATATACATTTATTATCACTGCTTTAAAATCTCGAGCAAATTCATAAAGATTTTTTACCTCGCAGATAGCGTTAACTTAGTTTTTGCTCTATAGAGTTAGCTCTTTATAATATCCGACAAAACTCGCCTTACGAATTACTATTCGAATTACTACCATAATTTTAAGTCGCGAGTCTTGTTGTTAGTGATTCACCAATACAATAGATCTATTCATCATAAAAATTAAATTTTAAAAAATACTTAATTGTTTGATGTTTGCATATCTCTTTGATCTTATGTATAAAAGAAGTCAGTAAATTATAAATAATGTGTATTTTAACTAACGACGCTGCCATTTAATAATTTTTAGTACCATTATAAATTATTTTTTATAACTTATTCATATTATTATTACTAATAACATTTCAATTTCAAAATATATTATATATAAAAGTTTGTGTGAGGAGAATTAATAAAATTACGTTACCGTTGAAGGAAATAGATGAAAGATCGAATCTTTTTCATGATATTAACTCGAGCCGATTCTTTCAAGATTCGTTATAAGTCTCTTATTTCTATATTAATCAAGAAAAAACGTGTAGATATTACAGATTTATTGGAAAAAGTAGAAATTAATTTACAGAAGACAAAATAGTAGAAAAAATCTAAATTAAAATGCAGTGCACTATTAAATTTATTTAACAACGTTAGCTAACATTAAAGAGGCAGATATCAAAAGGATAAAAACCCATTTTCTTACAATAAAATATATGGAGATCTCAATATAACAAAAAATATTCATAATTCTATATATGGTTTAGACGGTATATCTAAAAAAACTGAAATTTTCGAATTTTTTTCGTTACCGAGCTAAAACCCATAACATTAGTTTATCAAATTAGCTATAGCATATTTGAGCGTGTTTTTTATTCTACTTTACAACAATTTGCCACTTGTATACTGACTATCAGAAGAAGTAAGAACTTTTTTTCTTAATAGTTTATTTTCAAGTATTTATTTGTTATAATAAAGTAATTTATAAATATCACTAGTATTAATTTTCGAAAAGAAGTATGATAAGTGACAAATCGTTGTAAAGTAATAAACACGTTCTAATATGTTATAGCCAACATAATGGCCTATAAAAAATCTAAATTTATGGCTTGTAACTCTGAAACGAAAAGTTATATAAAAATTCTAAATAATCTACCAATATATTTTGACAAAAAGTTATTGCCATTTAAAGAAATTAGAAATTTTCAGTTTTTCAGTTATACCGTAAAAGCCATATAATATTATTAATATTTTTTGGCGCAATAATACTCATATCTTCCTCACAAATAATTTATCTTTTCAAACCAAATTTGTATCTTATATAGATACTGAGATTTCTATGCTGCAAAAATATCTGGGATACCCAGTATAACGCATGCATCTTATATTTACTATCAGTTAAATATGGATTTGTCATTTACAAATTCATAAACATGTCATGAATACCCATGCTGAAAAATTAAAAATAGCTGAGTTTTGTTTATATTTTTTAGATGCTCGCTGGAGTTTTGTTTATATTATAATGAAATATTTAATCTTTGTAATTACATCTGTGTCCGTTACAAATGGCAACACGAATCCTACAATGACGGTATGTAAAATATCTTAATAATGCCTGGAATGTTTCATATGTACAGTTCGCTCTCCTCTACAATTACAGATTTTCCAAAATGCGGAAACATCAAAGTGTTCTCGAGTGTAAAAATGTGACAAACACGGATGAGTAAGAAAAATAGCCATATAATTTGTTTGGAAAAAGAACGGAGACACATACATACAGATCGTGTAGGTACGTGTCAGCATTTCTGTCCGAACACTAAACCACCCGACAGGGGAAAATAAAAGCTAACATGTATCGACATGTAACTTGTCATGATTGGGATTTTGTCCATAGAATTCCGTCTCTGTTTAATATGTCCGTTTTACACGCAACAATGAATCCACCTATATATTTCAGTCTTTCAGATGTCAAATTGAGTAACATCAATTTAATCGAATTTTAGAGCTTTAATTTATTAATATTATTTCATTAATTGCAGAACTTTTAATTTAATCAATTTTGTGAAGTTGTGCATCTGAACACTATTAAAATGTATCTGATATTGAATTATTGATGTTATAAGTTTAATGGGCGAACGCGGGTTGATATACATTGTTACTTGGTTTTTAGTATTCTGTAACATAAACATGTTTCAGTTGTTTCCTTAGATACCAGTGATACCACCATATCGTGCGAATTCAATGTTTTTAGTACAGAGAGTTATGACCTGTCAGTTCACGCTGTCGGCCAATTAGAGCTCGTTGGACAAAGAAGTGCGGTACATTGGCGTTAGCTATTTCGCGGTACGCGTTTTTAACATTGATGTCCGGTCTTATTAAGAATTTGCTCTCGAACAAAAGCTGAGCTAACGATATTTACGTCGTATTAAGTGCAATTGACACCCCACTGACAATTTAATGAATGAATAGTATATATAAATGATCTTGATGCAAGCGCGTTATGCAGAAATCAACGATCTACAAGAGGTAGTGAAAATTTTACCTCATAGAATGTTAAGCGTTTACATTATAATACATTTATTATTTACCATTGCTCTAAAATTCCGAGAAAATTAATGTTGATTTAACACCTTACAGATACCGTTAGCTTAGCTTTTGCTCTCGAGCTAATTCTTAATAATACCGGACATGAGTAATATTCTATCTCTGTGGATATATATATTTGCAGTTACTAAATATATATGTCAAGGGTGTCCCATCTACCATATTACTTGTGCAAAAAAATTAAATTTTCATCTCCCCGCCCTTATATCTACATTATTATTAGTTTAACCCTGCGGCACTGACACCCTTTATTATAACAAGATAACTGGCACTGGGTTTCAGAAACCCTTACATTAATTATATACTAAATTGTAACTGAGTGATATGTTTTTTGAGCAAATCAGCTTTGTCTACACAAACTTTAATAACTTTTTTAACTCCCTTTGGCTTTAATAATATATACACAGCCAGTAAAACAATACAATACTATCACCAGACATGGTTTACCTGAGGGAAAGAAAATTGCCCTGTGGTGATCCGGGCAGGAGACACTTATCAGACCCAGGACTAATGGGTTGGTGGCTCCTAGGATTATACACGCGGTACTATAGAATTACCTTATTCTATACACACATGTAAAGGTACCCCAGTATGAAATGATCCTACTTTATAAGCAGAAACACCATAGTACACAAATCTGAATGTATTACCCGCCGCTGCGTTTCTGTGTATCTAAGGTAAATAAGGAAGTATACGTGTAGATAGTTAGGACAAAGTTTTTATATGGGTTTTATTATTCGATGGTATTACTTTTTTAAACAGTCTATTGGGAAGTTTGTTTTGACTTTGATGTGAAACGATAACAAAATAAACTTTTTGTTGAATAAACAAAGGTAATTGTTATCACGTACTTACTTGGTTACAAAAGTTAATATAGTTATATGTATATTATTGTATATATTATTATTAGTAAATAAAATAAAAATATTTTTCCTGATAGAGAAAATGCAAAATTGATTTATTTTGTAATAAATGAAATTTACAAATAAATAATTACAGTTATGATCTGTATAATATTTTTGAGCGTTATGTTATTATCAGTTTGTTTTAATATAAAAAAATCAATACACTAAGTGCATTTTATATCGATTTGATTCAAAAGTTTAGAAGTTAAAAAATAAGTAATAGTAGTTAATGAAGATTTCGAGTACTACAAAAATTAACAAAAATCTAATATTTAAAACATCAATTAGTACCTACCTATACAGAACAATATATGGTATACATATAAGCAGGCACTGATTAAATGAAATAAGAAAAGAACACAACCAACCGAAATGTCAACAACTTCAATACGAATCGGTTTTAAGAAAACACGTTTCTCAAACATCTCTTGTAATTACAATGGGAAAATATTGCTTCTGATGAAATAATATTTGGAATCGAAAAACGATTTCGAATAAATCTTGTTGAAACAATGATACAAAACAAACGAGCGGAGATTTAATATATTACGTTACAGTTGCGTAAAATGGAAAGGTCCATTATTAACGTAGAGGAGAGTAAAACTTTTCCAATCAAACTTACCCAAAACTGTATTTCCTAGAGATACAGAATTGTAATCTGAAACAAGAAATATTATATTAGTTCGATATATAGAGATGTATAGGATTTTTAAGCTGTAGTCAGTTAATATTGTTTCACACTGTCTTAATGCTTCTGATAATATTTAGGTTGATGCGTTATATGAATTGTTTATGAGGTGTAGATTAATATAACAAGAGCAAGTATTAAATATTTTATAAATAGAGTAAAGTCGATATATATGGGACACCATTCATATTTTAGGTAATAAAATTAATCTTTTAACAAAATCGTTTTTATTTTGTTGTTTTTATTTTAAACTTATATGTTGTCACTGTAAAAAATAGCAGTGGCGTAACTAGTACTTTCGTAATAAGCACCCCATTTAGTGGGTACCATCATGAAGATTTGCACTAAAAAAGGATTTTTGCGAAAGTGGATAGTTGTAAAGTACTGGATGATTAATATACTTTTGACATCACGAGTCTGGTTAAATAATACATTTTATAATCGTACTTATATAATAATACCCGCAATTACATGTATTTAATAAAAATGTTATTGTCGAGGCAACAATTATTAAGTAGATTAAAAGCACTCTTCATACGACCAAACTCTAAATTTGCATTTTTAAATAGCAATTTAAACAATTTAATCAATTTAATACAATAAAAATTTAAACCAACTTATCTTAACATAAATAATCAAAAATGGAAAATTTCATTAAATTGCTCTCAATGACATTGTTTAGATATCGGTACTCCAAACACTGTCATGTCAACTGACGCAGTCAATTTGAGGTGTAAGCTTAAATATACATATTAATTTTGCGTTTATAAAATTTAAAATAAAGCAGCTAAAAGAGGTGTCCATATTACCCACCTGTTCCATATTTACCGACATTACTCTAGTGATTATTCTTTGAAATGTTTTTCGAAACGGATTCAAGACCGAGTATCGGCTTTATCAGTATTTGAGAAACATTATTATGAAAACAATCACTTGTGTATACATGCTGGTTTATTGAAATTTTAAAATTAAAATTAAAAATTAAAAGTTTATGTTTATTTAATAACTAAAATTATTTCTATTGACAAGATTTTTGGAAAGACATTTGTTTTATCTCATCGATACTTTTATATAAATATGTTTAATGTTTAGGCTCAGATTGTACAATGATATTCTTTTTGAATTTCTTTTATATATCGTTTTACAAACAATTTGTTTGTTTCACACAAAACCTATCGAACCGAAATTTGAAGGACTTTCACTTTTAGACCACCTGAAACTCTATAATTAGTATCGGCTTATTTTACACTTGATATATTCAAATAAATATATATATAAATAACAAATATAATCAAAATCTAATTTGTTTAGATATTTTTTAAATAATAATGTATTACCCTGTCAAAGACTTGATTACGTAATAAACACAAGCAAAGATGCGAGTTTCTATTACATATTTACTTATTAAATAACTTTATTGGTACTACTAAGTCTTTACTAAAAATAGAATATTATCATCCATGATTAATTTGTAACTAACAGTAGTAATTTAAGCTAATATTTTGAATAATCATTAATTACAAGCATGATTAATAGTTAGGCTAATTCCTAAACAGTATAAACAAGGTGTATCAAAATTGATTATTTCTCCAAACAAAACACACACAAACACAGTTAAGATTAACATGTAGGGAGTTTGTAACTTGCATACCCTTGGGAGGTTTTCAAACAACCGAATCTCGCATAAATTAGAAATTGCAAGCTCTTTATTTTATATTAATATGTACTACACACGATTCATAACAAAATCAAAGTTTTACTATTTTTTTTAAATCGCTATTGATCGATTAAAAAACTTTTTGTTTTAGCTGTTCATTTCTTATAAATGTGGTAAAATATTTTTTTCTAGACGAATAAGAAGTTTTGAAAATATATCAAGTCATTTTCGAGATACAAAAGTTTTTTTTAATTGATCCATAACCAACCGGTCTAGGTTTAAGAAAAGTGGTGATTTTATAATAATACTAGATGTACCCACGCGGCTTCGCTCGCATTAAGTACAAACACGATTAGTTATTATTGTAATAATAAAAACAACACTTAAATTTAAATTTAATTATTGAAACAAAACTGACGGTCAAATGACAACGGCCGAGCCGAGGGAGATCAAATACCGGCGTATTTAGTTCGTGCGTTATTAATAATATTTTACCGTATAAAACTTATTTAATGTTATTTCCTAAACTATACCACCAAATTGGATGCTGTAAACGGCAAATTATATCTATATTAAGTACTTATGACGATGAAATCATTTATTTCAATAAGGATTAAAGTTTTGCAGGTCATAAGTACATGTAAACATAACCCAAATATTTTATGTTTTCTTTGTAACATAAAAGCAGTCATTGTGGCTTAAATATAAAAGTTAGACATATGGTGTCGCGGACTTTATTGTAGCACTTTTGATTCTACACAATTCTTTAATACATTATTTTGTTCTATATTCAACGGTTTAGGCAGCGTATTGCAAAACAGCGCGCCGTCGGCAAAATTTTTTCCGACTTGATTTACTATTATCGTCACTGCTTAGTTGTTATGTTACCTAACGTAACAAAATATAGCCTATAACCTGGCCAGAGAATGTACCTATGAATTAAAAAAAAATCACGTAAATCGGATAAGTGGTTCTCGAGTGATAAGCACACTAACGGACAGACAGACAGACAGACAGAGAGACGTTGAGCTTTATATATATTAAGGATAAAGTTACTGTTCTTTCTATGGTATAGAACAGGGATCCCCAACCTTTTTATGCCTAAGATGTATTTTTTCGTATATTGCTTAGTTATATCTACGTAAGCCGTGACAGATAAAAAATGCTATTTTTGAATTTTAAAATATTGAATAAATCTGCATCAATAGAATATTTTTATTTTATCTTTAGAATTAATCTAATTGATTTTTGTAATTGCGTATAGCCAGAAAAATATGTAATTATTTTTCTGGTTTTACACTACGGTACGTTTGAGAGAAGAAATGTTGTAAAATGATATATTATTTGTAAATAAATAATTATTTTCAAATAAATATGCTTATATTTCTTTATAATTAGTTGCTAAAAATATTAAAAATAAAACTTCACACATAAGTATTTACTGAAATAATTTTTTATCGTTGACGCACAGTGGCGGGCACACGTAAAACTGTCGGCGGGCACCATGGTGTCCGCGGGCATAGGGTTGGAGATCACTGGTACAGAACAATCACCATTGCTTTTAGATTGTGGATTTCTATTATAATTTATTTGTAAATACCATACAACTGCTATTTAAAATTAATACCTTGCAGATAGTGTTTGGTTTGGTTTTGAATTTTGATCTAAATCACATTCTTTATATTACCAGACATTCAACGTAATACATAATGTTTGATATCATCCTGTATATTACCAACAACATTAGCACAGCACAATATAGGCATTCACTCTCAATAGTGTTAATCAAATAACCGCAATCTCAAAACCAACATCCTCATCAAAAAGACGTAATCAGATGAGGCGTGTGTCGGGCTCTCGTTTCTGTAAACACACACACACACATACAAACACGTTATTGTGACGTGTATTAAAGCAACCATTAGTACGTTAACTAATCAATACCGTATGCGTGGAATGAGAAAGGCCAGTTCAGTAGTAGTGAGTGCAAGGCCAGTATGTGTAATGTGTAGGTAGATATGGGTGAGCTGTGGTTAGCGAGCTGTCAACGTCACACAGACACATCCCGTGAAATCATTCACAGCCACTGCGATCGGTGAGCTGTCCGCTGAACGTCCATCAAACCTCGCCCGTTGATATCTCACATTTTAATATAGTTAATATGTGTGTTTGGTCGTGTGTGGGGATGTACAGTGGCTGTACGCTTTAAACGTAATTCGATGATGTGTTTAATGTACAGATTCCAATTGACTTTTTATTTTTATATCCTGCGAGAAATGAATTTTGATAAAATTCATTGATATTAATTGGTTATCAATATAATATGTGAAAATATATATGATATTATTTATCAATTTTCAGCATCAATATTAAGATGAAAGAAGTTAATAATGATACTAACTTATTTTGTAATACTACAAAGTAGTGTGAAGTGTGTCATGTACGAGAAAGTAATTATTCGTAAAGAATATATCAATAATATTGATAGAAACTATACCTGTCTTTGATACTGGAAATACTTTTTGTTAAAAAATTTTAAAATGGGTTTTGAATTTATATCTGGATTTTGTTTATTTTTTAGTGACTGGTGTACGGGACAAACGATATTTATAAAATTATAACACTTTGTAGTTTTGAATATATTTATTTATTGTAAGTTACACTGTTGTATGAATGTTGATGATATGTATTGCAATGTAGCGAGCGCGGGAGTACTGCAGCAAGATGTTTACTGTCTTAAGAGCGAAGACCAAGTATCTGTTTTAGAAAATGAAATATCCTGTCTTAGGATCGGTAGACAAGGATAGCGATAGATATTTAGAGAAGGGGAACATACCGCGTGAACTTGAAATTGGAATAACCCAAAGAAAGGGTCGGGCGGCTTGTCTTTGATTACTGTAAAACTGCACTTAAGGTAAATTAGACGATAAGCCGACCGGAAATACCCAAGCGTACGTGTTACTAATAAACTACAGAGGATTAAGAAAGATTAAAGAATTTGTTGAAAAATGTAAGTCTAGACACGTTGTAAAAGTAAATAATATTTGTCGGCAAACTTAAATAAAGGAATAAAAATAGTACGAAATATTAAAAATAAAATTTAAGAAATTTGAACGTGTGAGATGTCGCGAATGTCGCTACAGTACCCCCCTGCCAGTGATTTAATTCACGAAAAACCTATCTGTAGACGGTCCGTGAAGCGGGCACGTCTACCTGACCGTGTTCGTCGTCCTCCGTCTGGCTGAATTTCGGGCCGGTGGGCGGGAAAGACTGGAGCTCTTGATGCGTCGTCTGTTTCTTTATTGCGTTCTTCGTCGTTGATTGCGTATTTGTTCGTTCGATAATTTGAGTGCTTGTTGGTTTGTTTGTTGGTCGATTGTCCAGGTGTAGTGATGATGACTGAGGGAGCCATAGCGAGATAGTACGGCGTATGCGTTATGAATTGAGTCACGATGAGCTTGTTCGCAAAAGCCTGGGTTGCGTGTACGACGGTGGTTGCGTCGTAGTCGTGGGTCACGATTCGAGTGACTGCAACAACCTCGGCGGCGTGTGCGGCGACGGATGCATCGTAGTCGTGGGTCACGATTCGGGTGACTGCAACAACCTCGGCGGAGTGTGCGGTGACGGATGCATCGTAGTCGTGTGTAATCAGAGAATGGTGTACCTGGTTGTTTGGTGAATTGCGTTTGTCGTATTGTCTGGTCGTGCTGCTTGGAAGTCTGGGAAGTACCTCGATATGTGGCGATGAACCAGAGGCGACCGTGACTGTTGGGACTTGAGACTCAGTCATCTCCAATTGAGAGGTGATATGGGTGAGTAGGTCCAGGAGTCGGTGATTCCGCTTGTCCAATTGTGATAACCAGAGATGTTTTTGAACTCTTGGGACTTGAAACTCAGTCACCTGTCCTTGCGAGGTGATATGGGTAGGTAAGTCCGTGAGTCGATGTTTTCGCATGTTCACTGGGATTGCGTCTTGGTAGTCATGTTTGTGATGATTGTGCGGCGCGATGTCGAAGGGCAGGTGTCGTCTGTCGCCATTAACGACTGCCCGTAGTAGTGCCACTTATGAGTCATGGCCGTAAAATTGTTGTATCGAACTTGTTAAGCACTTTGTTGCAGTTTCCGCGAGAGCACTCACTGTTGTTTCTGATGCCATATCTTTGTTCATCTCGCTTGTCACTTGGTCGATGGCACGAAACACCGTTTAAAAAAAAATTGTCAGTTGCACTATAGTTTGAGTTTGTTGAATGCACAAGTCACTTTTTTTATTGTCACTGTCACTATGTAGGTATCACTTCGGTCGCGAAAAAATTACATAGGGCGCGGACAAATCACGTCGGTTGCGATCAAATCACGTCGGTTGCGATCAAATCACGTCGGTTGCGATCAAATCACGTCGGGTGCGATCAAATCACGTCGGGGTCACCACTTTAGTGACTGGTGTACGGGACAAACGATATTTATAAAATTATAACACTTTGTAGTTTTGAATATATTTATTTATTGTAAGTTACACTGTTGTATGAATGTTGATGATATGTATTGCAATGTAGCGAGCGCGGGAGTACTGCAGCAAGATGTTTACTGTCTTAAGAGCGAAGACCAAGTATCTGTTTTAGAAAATGAAATATCCTGTCTTAGGATCGGTAGACAAGGATAGCGATAGATATTTAGAGAAGGGGAACATACCGCGTGAACTTGAAATTGGAATAACCCAAAGAAAGGGTCGGGCGGCTTGTCTTTGATTACTGTAAAACTGCACTTAAGGTAAATTAGACGATAAGCCGACCGGAAATACCCAAGCGTACGTGTTACTAATAAACTACAGAGGATTAAGAAAGATTAAAGAATTTGTTGAAAAATGTAAGTCTAGACACGTTGTAAAAGTAAATAATATTTGTCGGCAAACTTAAATAAAGGAATAAAAATAGTACGAAATATTAAAAATAAAATTTAAGAAATTTGAACGTGTGAGATGTCGCGAATGTCGCTACAATTTCTTCTTGCAATTTATTATAAATTTAATTTTATGATATAATTCATAGGACCTTCCTGTATCACATTACGGATAGTTTAAAAGGTGGTAGTAAGTTAAGTTTCTTTCACGTAAAAATTACAATTTTTCTATTTCTTTAATATTCTTACAGTACCTTACAAAGAAGTCTTAACTCATTTTGTTTCGAAATTAGACTAAAAACCCGCTTAACACGTAACCATTGATTTTGTGAATTGTCAAGTGGTCAACTAAATCGTTAAGTTAAGACACTTTGGCAAGTATTTATTGTTTTTCGAGACAGTAATTCTCTACCGTACCGACTAAGTCGAATGTATCTGATCTTTACTTCAGATCAGTGCAAGAAGATAATTAAAAAGTTACGCCTACCGAAGAATGTGCACGTATCGCTACTAAACCGAAAAATAGAACAGATTCTATTCTACTTGCTTACTTAATCATAAAAAACGTTTAGTTATAGTCCGTGAGCCGTCAATCCCTATAACATACGTCATCGAGTTTCGATTTAATTTTATTATGTAGGGCTAGTTTATCAACAGTAGGTAAAATAAATGCTTGTCGTCCGTGGCATATCTTGTCCAGTTATGTGCTAGCGCGGGTGTAAGGTGCTCATTTTAGGAGTACTTTTACGTCATCGAGTTTCGGGCTAAATTATATACCAAATTAAAGCTAAAACAATGTATATTCTAAATATTTCGGTCGTTCAGCTCATAGCTTGTCCCTTTTGTCAGTCCCATCAAATTTATCTTTAAAAAAGTGTAAGTCGATTCTGCGTTTATTCCAACTTAATAATTTTTTTTATTGCTGATTATATTATTTAACTATATCAAAAATATTTTTTTTATAAATATTGTTATATCGTTTAATAGAGAATTATTTATTTAATTAAATATTGATGATGTTATGAGAACTATGGCATTATAAAAAAGGTATTTAACTAAAATTAGTCCATTCATTATAAGATTTGAGCTAGAAAAAAATGACGGAGTACATTTTTTCAAGAAATTTGTGGATTTTAATGTATAAAACATGCCGATAACTCTTCCCCCACTTCAAAGGGGAGTGCATAACTTTCTAGGGGCTTACAAAGCTGTCTAAAATAAGTTATTTAAGAATAACATTGGGGCTGTCAGTTTTAGGAGAAAACAGGTTTAATAAATCTTAAAGCTAATAAAAATACAAACAAAGTGGTGTTTTTAAAAATTATGTATCGTAAATAGTTATTGAAATAGAGCCCGCGAAAAAATCACTTAGCGACGTCGAGTTTGGAGATTACGCCTGAAATGTAGAGTTACGTTCAACTGCTGTGTTTAATATGTCTTTAATTGAATTTCAAAATTAAATTTTAAATTATAATAGAGAAAAGAGTGCCCTTTAATTATGCTTGGCACCCAATGTCGGAATCTCGAAAAATGTTAGAGTTATAAGCACTCAAAGTTCAAGGTTTTATAAATTTTTTAGAAATTTTTTTATGTTTTTCATCAACCCTAGAGAAGATCTTCTACACCGAATAAAATAAATTCCAGCTAGGAATCAATAGAAAATTTAATGCCCTAATTAATGGCTTCTGTCCGATAATGGTTACTTTACAATTGTTCAAATTATGGGATAATGTATACAGCACATAACTCATGTTGTAATAATCACAATTGTATTCAAAAACAGTGTATATTAAATGTTTTTGTTATAAAAATGTATCTTAAAAATTTATCCATAATTTGAACAATTTTAAAATAACCATGATCGGACAGAAGCCATTAATTAGGGCATTAAATTTTCTATTGATTCCTAGCTGGAATTTATTTTATTCGGTGTAGAAGATCTTCTCTAGGGTTGATGAAAAACATAAAAAATGTTCTAAAAAATTTATAAAACCTTGAACTTTGAGTGCTTATAACTCTAACATTTTTCGAGGTTCCGACATTGGGTGCCAAGCATAATTAAAGGGCACTCTTTTCTCTATTATAATTTAAAATTTAATTTTGAAATTCAATTAAAGACATATTAAACACAGCAGTTGAACGTAACTCTACATTTCAGGCGTAATCTCCAAACTCGACGTCGCTAAGTGATTTTTTCGCGGGCTCTATTTCAATAACTATTTACGATACATAATTTTTAAAAACACCACTTTGTTTGTATTTTTATTAGCTTTAAGATTTATTAAACCTGTTTTCTCCTAAAACTGACAGCCCCAATGTTATTCTTAAATAACTTATTTTAGACAGCTTTGTAAGCCCCTAGAAAGTTATGCACTCCCCTTTGAAGTGGGGGAAGAGTTATCGGCATGTTTTATACATTAAAATCCACAAATTTCTTGAAAAAATGTACTCCGTCATTTTTTTCTAGCTCAAATCTTATAATGAATGGACTAATTTTAGTTAAATACCTTTTTTATAATGCCATAGTTCTCATAACATCATCAATATTTAATTAAATAAATAATTCTCTATTAAACGATATAACAATATTTATAAAAAAAATATTTTTGATATAGTTAAATAATATATTCAGCAATAAAAAAAATTATTAAGTTGGAATAAACGCAGAATCGACTTACACTTTTTTAAAGATAAATTTGATGGGACTGACAAAAGGGACAAGCTATGAGCTGGACGACCGAAATATTTAGAATATACATTGTTTTAGCTTTAATTTGGTATATAATTTAGCCCGAAACTCGATGACGTGAAAGTACTCCTAAAATGAGCACCTTACACCCGCGCTAGCACATAACTGGACAAGATATGCCACGGACGACAAGCATTTATTTTACCTACTGTTGAAAAAATAGCCCTACATAATAAAATTAACCCGAAACTCGATGACGTATGTTATAGGGATTGACGGCTCACGGACTATTACTACTTAACTTGAATGGTTAAATGCACTGATATCATTCGAGTCTATAGGTATCTATTATATTATCAAACCAATCTGATAACAATCAAACTTTGAAGTCGAAATATTCAAATAACGAGTATATTTTCAAATTTAATGAAATTTATCATGGACATGGTGTTTTCACCGTACTTAATAGATTTTTTGCACACCCAAGCACAAACCGTCGCACGTTATTCAATTTGCTATAGGTAATTTCATTTCAGGCTTTTGAAATTTATTTTACAAAATGACACGTAATAAATAATGCGAAAACGATAAAACGTCTACATTTATTTGCAAATCAATTTTGTAAATCCGAGTTATGTTCAGGCATCAATCATTTGTAAATCTAGAATAGGTTTTTTATTTCAATATTTTTTTTAATTTATTTTGAATATAATACATACTGATGCCTTGTCCAATGTATGTAATGAATGTATTGAAATACATATATACTACATTTAAATATATATTATCTACAGCTATAAATAGTAGATACATATTTAATAAAATATCTACAACAATGGTATTTTTCATACAATGGAAACATATCTTGATTTCAAAATATATAACTTTTATTAAACAGTTTTAAAAATAGCTCAGTGGTATTTGTATTGTTAAGAAGAAAATTACTGTGAAAATATAAATAAAATTTAAGAATTTATCGATGACATAAAACACAATATTTTACGCCCCATAAAAGGTGAAAAGTAAGCAAAGGGCCAAACTATAGAATGACGTCACAAAAGAAATCACCTTTACAGAAATTATTTATAGAAAACCGTAACAAATAAAAACCCAGTATACGAGAAAGATAAATTGAGAATAAAGAGGAAGTGAACAGTAGATATGAATGAAAAGACTAGCCATCATAATATTAAGGAACGTAAATTGCATCATATCGCATTTTTAGTGTGAAATATGAAACTGAAAGAAGAAAAAATGATGCAATTTTATTCTAAAGATGGCTCTTATATAAAATGTATTTTTTTAAACGTATGGAGTATACTCTTACATTCATAAATTTAATTTTATTTTAGGAATTTTTGTCCTGATTTAAAGATCCTGAAAATTGAATTTCCACAATGATGTAAATGTAATGGGTTGCAAAACACGATTAAAAACAATTTAGAGCTTTAATATTTTTAAAACAAACACATTTTCTATAATTAAATCGATATTACGTGCACCTGTTTCGGTAATTATGTATAATTTAACATTCCAAAACGATCAATATAGTATTGATACAAGCCTGGCTTAGGGGCATGTAATTATATACCAATAATTGAAACACTTGTGTATTTGCAGAATATTAATTTTTATGTATTGAACGTGTTAAAATATGTATAGTTAATGGAATCGTTACAAAAAGAATATATATATATATATATATATATATATATATATATATATATATATATATATATATATATATATATATATATATATATATATAACTGTGTAAATATTTAATATGATTTCTGGTAGAAACAGGGTTTTACAAAATTCGATCGTAATATTATTGTAATGTGATACTTTGTATTTGGAATTTATGTTAGCATTACGAATTATTTCTTTATAAGGCAGGTGTGTACCATTTTTTCTTGGCAAAGACGATTGGTGATTATTTATTTTTAAGAATTGAAAGCAAACGTCATAACATGATTATTAAGATTCTTAAGATAAATTTGTAAAAATTATAACTAACTAAGCGCCTTTTAAGCACAGTGTAAAAACCGAAAGCGTGTGGCTCAGAGTGGAATAAGGAGCAAGTATGTATTCAATGCGAATATGTATTCAGCCGCTCAGAGCAAGCTGTGCTCGCCGGTTGAAACGAGAGGGAGACAAAAATATGCAAAAAGATAAATAAAATTGGATAGTAACAAGTTAAAACTGTACGGCCTTTTCGTTTTATGTTTTATTATTTTACCACTAACAATTATTTAATATTATAAGAATAAAAGTATTTAACGTAAAATAAATTGTTCGTTTTAAAATATGTATGTAAAAAATATATTGAAAGTTTAAAAAAATAATGCAACGTTGTGAAACCGATACACCATATCCTTGATGCAAACATATATCTTTCCATTATGATATAATATACTGTCAGTTGAAGTTATTCGGTGTCAATTGTGGAACGTGCGGAAACAGTTGTCTACACAAATATTTTTCTACATGTGTGAAAAATCACATTTATGTTTGGAGCTCGAGGTATAATTAATCAAGCGTTCGACGTTCTGGTCACGTTTTTCTAATAACACACACGCTCCACATTCTCTGTCTGACAAATTGTTCAAATTGATTTAAATATTGACATTTTATATATATATTGCTGGCTATGTTTTTATGTAGGTATATGAATTAACTTATCAATTTTTTGTATAATATGCGTGTATGTATATTTCGAATTGAAATTAAATAATGTTTAATATACAGGACGTGTCGTTTTAATCAATTAATTTGCTGATCTTGGGAAGGTGTCCTTATAGGGCTTTTTAAGATTAACCTTATTTGTTTAAATTGAAATAAAATGTATTGGCATTTTATTCTTTTAAATTAAACAAGTAATTTTCATCTCAAACATTTTTTATTTAGTCTCAATATTTGAAGAAATTTAACAACTTATGTTATTTAATCAATATACTTGAATACCTCAGAGCTTTTAAGTAATATGTAAAAACACTTTTTATACTATAATGGAAACGTACATATTTTAGTTGCACCTTATAATCATATTGTTTAATACTTTCAAAATTATAATAATTACAATGTTTTTACTGACTTACAATTAGTTTGAATATTTTGAAAGTCGTAATTTAGAAAAAAACATGCTGTAAACTGGTTTCTTTTCCTTAAATAGTATTTTGTCTAAAGCATTTTTGTCTATGACTTAACAAATTCAAATGACCCATCCTGTATAAGTGACAAAATACCATCGTAAAAATACACACTTTTTTGTATCTATAACTAGTAAAAATAGTCAACAGAGGCGATTAATGGAACAAACTAAAACTAATCCCTGGAGCCCGACAATTATTATTGAACAAACACAATTAACTGAAAATGATCTTTACATCTGCAAATGAGTACAGTAGAACATTCGTTTTGAATATTTACACCAATGTCAACAACACACAAGCATTTTAAATCATAACGTAACAGGTTACATGGACCAGTGGTAGAATATACGACAAGAGGAAAGAGGGGAGGATGGGAATATCGATGTTTAGTCGGACGTTGGTGGGCTTGTGAACCGTATCCGTTTCCGTCGAGTCGCGTCGAGGCGCGTATTTTGAACATATATTGTGTCATATCGGAAACATAGCAAACTGCGATCCAGGTCTTTCAGCTGCAAGCAGAATTCTCTAAAGTGATTAATTGTTAATATTATGTTTTTAATATTTATTACGGTATAAAGAAATAAAATATGATCTTTTAATTGTATATTTAGAGATTTATTTATAAATAATACCTATTTGTTTTACAATATATTATTTTTGTTTCCCGAACTTGTATTTGTTTAATATTTATTGGAAAATAGTACGCATTTAACCTCTATAAATTTTATTCTGTTAAATTGATTTTAAATCGTTATAATTCTTAATTGGCTAATTTATATAAAAGTATCACGGTTTTTTCATTTACATTACGTTACACATATTATGACTACACTACATAACATATTTTAAAATATTTTATCGTCAATGAATTTGTAATTATTTTGATACACTTTAATTAAATTATTATGCATGTATGTTTATATTTTTTACTGTAAGAAAATATTAGTAAACTTTAACCCAAAGAAATCGTTAGTAAAATTTACAGTTGTAGTAATTATTACGTTATAGCAAATAAATGCAGTTTAAGTAACTGATGAACTTTAAAAAAGGACCAAACAATATTTTATTAATTTATTAATTTACCAATGAATTGAATGCGACTTATTAAAAAATGGTCTTGATTGTTTTGGCATTTGAACAACTCAATTATCTATTAGACTCCAATTCACACAATTCTAGCTCACATGTGACAAGTACAAAAACCTGAAATAGTAATGATATTAAATAATCAACCTCAACTTTACCAGTATGTTCTCTTCCTATAATGTACATATACTCTCTATTTATTATCTATTTATTCCTTTTACATGATTGGTCCAGCATTGATAAGCTATATTCCATCTTGTGACCAGTAAATTAGTTATCAATATTCAATATTGTTGTTTCCAAGCAATAACAATCTTAAATTACATTCCCATACAGCTCGTTGTTAATACAAGCATGTACAGTAATACCTCCATTAACGCGGTAAATTGGTTCCATGAAAACAATGCATAAAAAACGCGTAAATGGATCAATTGAAATTGTTCCATTAGGTTGTGTTTTAAGTACTTAAGTGTCAACATTTTTTAACCGCATACATGGAAGGATTGCTGTATTTGAATTAATTTCAAATCTTTAGGTATGTAAATAGAATAAGATGTTAATATATAAAGCAAAATATATAAACAAACATTTATCAAACGGGCAGTTCGATATGTAATATACATTGACGAATGACCGACCGATCGGCCGTTTAATTTGTAATTCTAATGTCCGCTGTTCTCGCCAATTATTCCGTCCAAACGGGGTTAATGTAAGAGGAAGACCTACATAACCGCACTATACGATTTCCTATACATCTTTCCTTTACACGCAAATCGTTTCAACGAAAATGAACAAATGTCCGTCCCATATCAATTAGCTATGAGTAACGCGCGTAATGCCAGAAAAGGACAATGGTATCATAAATAATACATTCGAGTATATTTATCTCTTTTGTCGTTGGCATGTGTTATTGACCTTCCTACAATTTAAATTTATCGTAGCTCTTTTGTTCAGTTCAAATTAAAGGGAATTTCTATTTGTCACGTGCCTACTGAAAGAGTTAATTTTCACAGTTGTAGCTACTGTACTGTAAGCGCTTCGGAATCACCGGACCAGAAATAATCTATTAAACGTTTAACTTTTTTATGACGCGTTTCGGGAAACTTAAATAAAAAATGTAATTTATACCCGTGTGCCTTTTCCGAGGATGAGATTAAATTCTAAGTTGAGAGCATCCGAGATTGTTCTTACTGAAAATACAGCAGCGTTTAACGAATGTAAGTGAAAATAAAAAAAAAATACTGGATTATTTCTGGAAAGCTCTTACATTAAATTGCAATCACGGTTTTCTGTTACAGTTTTTGTGTTCTATTTTTATAGATTCATTTAACGTAAATAATATATTTGCATATTACGTAACTTCAATTTCTTTCTACATTCAAACAGTTATAATATGTTCTATTTTCTATAAATATACTTAATTATGTCAACTTGATCACATGCACTATTTCCGATCGAAACGAGACCAACATATCTTTTTACGAAATAAAACCGAGATGAGAAGGCTTCATATATATATTTTTTTAAATATTCAAATCAGTAGCGCACCGAGAATTGGATAAAAGAAAATGATATTAGTACAATTGCATTAACGTTAATTAGTTACGTTATGTGATGTCGAGACTCAACTGAAATTTAATTCTTGCGGATTGTCAACTGTATTCGTTAGTAATAAATAACATATTGTTTTATTTATTTATAACTTTATCAGTGCAACTTAATACAGAAATATTGAATAAATAATGAAATAAACAGATTTATGTGCATATGTATGTATGTTGTACATACTATATGCGAAACTTCGTTACACTTCATATGATTTATTAGTAATAAACTCAATACTCTGACATCGATTGTATTTTAATAAAATAATCCAATTTGAAAACAAATTTGAAAAGCTGTCATCAGGTTTGACTGCAGCAATAATAATCCTTGTACATTGGGGATATCTATTACAAGATTATATTATTATACATACATGGGACTAATCTCTTGACTGTTTTTGATAATTAATAATATGTATTTTATAATTTAATATCCACATACGAAGTGTTAATAAATTAAATTTGCTTTGTATTAATTTTCAATGTAAATTTTAACAATATTTTATTTTTTTATTTTTTATTTATATATATGGTTTTAGAAATACATATATAAACACTCAAGAAAAGTGCTGTACAGTGGCGCATTATAATAAAGGCAAAAAGGGCAACTATGTATAATAGCATCGAAAATTAAGTATGACTCCCCATCAAATCAATCTTTTATAAACTCATTATTGAAGTAATAATACCGAAATTAAAATTTGAGAAATTAATATTTTTTTCATTATGTACGTAATTTCAGAAGAAATGTTATTTTACTAGCTAGGTAATGTTTCATGGGTAATCTGTAGTCAGTGTTCACAAAACAAGATGTTAATGAATGTTTATAATATTCTCATTATTTATAAGAAAAATATCATGTCATTATTCATTGTCTAATTTCGCGATTTTTACTTGTTAAAATGATAGTTATATTTATATCTATGTATATAGAGCAGTAGTTCTTAACCGGTGTTCCGTGGATATGTTAAAAGTGCTCCGTGAAATAGTAAAAAATAGATAATAAAAAAATATCTTGTTTAATTTTATTTGAGTCGTTTCACAGAACAATAAATTATTAGATCATTGTTTGAAGAAAATATTGTGCATTCATTTCCTTTTTTTAATACAGAAAACTGGATGAAAAATCCATTTGCCGCAGTTAATACCTTCGAATTTCCATTTTATGAATGAGGAATTTTGGATTTTTGTGCTAGACGAGTACTCAATTCTTTCCATAAAATCAGACAATTTTGCTAAAGTTTTCAACATCATATTTGTGTGAACTGAGCTTTTCAACAATTACGAACATTAAAACTAAAAAACGTGAAAGACTTGTGAATATTGATAAAGAAATGAAGGTAGCATTATCATGTATTAGACCTGACATTGTTAAAAAAACAGTAAAGCCAATAAAATGAATTAGGTTTTTACGAGTTTTTGTTTATATTTAACTGGTTATCAATGCGTTAACAGTAGTTTTTAATAAAAAAAATTATGTTTATGCATATTTTTCTTGTTTGTTTAATAATCTTTATGATTTAATAAAATAGTATTCAGCAACTTTTTATAAAATCAGAAGTGTTCCGTGACTTTGAAAAGGTTAAGAATCACTGATATAGAGCACTGGTTTGCTATATATAAATATTTATGTACATTACCTATCTATGGGATAATTTGATATTAAAATAGTTTACCTTTAAATATTTACGTTGCGTGACGATTGAGTTAGGACTAGGTTTAATGGCGTGTAGATATTCACTTAAATAGTAAATTCCAAAAATGAATAAATGAATACGTGATTGAAAACGCAACACTGAAAGAATTGTAAAGTAGTTGTTTTAATTTGAGAAAACATGCAAAACATTTATTTATTTTGCTATATGTTCGTAAATATTCATTATTATAATTGAAAATCATAAGAACTGTACACTTATTTCTCTTATAAATAACCATTTTTATTTATATTAATGTTATAATACAAAACAAGTAAACTGATGAATAGATCAAATTAAAATAATTAAAATTGTATTTTATACAAAGCTTATTATTTCATAATACTATTTACCCAGGACGTGTGCCTGTAAGTATTTTTTATGAGCAGTAAAATTTTGTACCAATATTTAAATTAATTTCTCATTAAACTACAAATTAAAATAACAATGAAATGTCAACATCTTAAAAAATAAAACACATTTAGTTTATAAAGAATGCATAGAATTTCGTAAGTGTACTCTTTTATGACAACAAATAAGAGACCATAAATAATATATCTTCATCAAAACGAAGCGAGTTAACGATAAACAAACTTGCCTATATAAAGTCAGCCACTTAAAAGGGGTTTTATAGAAGCTACCTAATTCATTTGTTGTAACCATCGTTTTGTTCAATATTAAATACAATGTTTTTATACGCGTTATTAAATACGTATTCTTTCTGATGTATTCTAATTTTTATTTGCTTTTTATTTTATTTATGTAAACAATACATACATTAATAAAGATATATTTTTTTATTTTAGCAGTTCGAAATATAACAATGTGCAGTGCCTAAGGAAAAAATAATATGTAACATTTAGAACTGCACAAACAAGCTAGAACTGCACACTTAAATAACCCCTGTAGAACTACGTCATCCTTGTATGTATAACGGAGTAACATTGTGAACCGGAATGCACGGATTTTATGTCATTCTTTGAAAGCTTATATCTCCGGAACCAACAATTGTAGAGCAATAAATAAAATGCCGATAGCATACATAGCCCATTTTATAATAAAGCTACCTTAACCCTCCACTCTTCATATCTTGTATACAATAGCATACACAAGTTAAGCTAATTTTTATAGGTTTTGTATCAATATGCAATAGCCGAAGTAATAAAACATTAATAAGTAGGTATAACATATTTTCTATAATAAGCGTAGATTTACGTTATTATTACATTTGCTTTATCTCTTTATTTATAATATTTTATGTATAAGGTAGTGGAACTAGTTTTGGATTATTCTCCAGTATCGGACACTTGTTTAGTGAAATATACAAGATACAAGTGAATCATAAATAATCTATAAACACTTAACTGTAAAACAGCTTAATTTGATGACAACTGGCTAATAAGTGTCAAAGTGGTAGATATTTAAACTAATTATTAGTGCAATCCATTTATTAATTATTATATTATTATAGCTTCTGCTTTACACTGTTTCTAATTTTATCATTTTGTAGTTATTACCAAGTATTTATCACTATAGACTATAGATGCCCGTTACTGATTTTACTTTTTCCATTACAGAGGAAAAAAAAAACAAAAAAAAGCTTTAATTTAAAAATTATATATACATATTTGCGGACTTTGGTGATTAAATTGATTTAATAAAGAGTTACTTGTTTTTGTAACTAGAGTTCAAGAGAAATACAAAAAATATATATCTATACTATACCCATGACTGTCAGAAAACAGTATATCTTACTCTTAAAGCTGCCAAAACTGGTGCAAGTACCTTATTTTATTAAGAAAGTTATATATTTTGTGGAAGAGTTAAACAAAATAAGTATCGTAGTAATTTTTCAAATGAAAATCCTTGTTTAACGAGTAAAGTTAACAGAATCTTCAGAACACATGTCGTATTTTTCGTATTTAACAAATCAGCACATATGTAGATATAAACAAATAAACACATGTATTTATATATAACATAGTAACATATATTTATTTACCTATGTAATGACGTTAATACACTTTCAAAAAGATAAAATTTGTACATAATATTGTACAACACAAGTAAACTTGAATAGGCATCATAACGTAGAGAGTTTTGTATGCTAACCCCTCTTTGTTGACTCACATTAAGAATTTATAACCGTAGTACAGAACGCTCAAGTTTTCTGTCTGCCATTATGTTAATGGGATATTTACCTTACAACTCTCTACTTTCAATATACTTAAAATCAGTTCTGTTTTTTATGAGGTATATTGACTTAGCTACATCAGGGATGTTTTTCCCATAAAACATTCCTAACTTTGTTTTGTACGGAAAGTAGTTTGTGATAAAATTTACTTGATTTTGATACTGAAATTTGTACTACATATACAAATGGCGTCATTACGCTGCCAAATGGTTACGTTATTTTATTAGATTGTCTTTTTTCTAAAAGAAAAACTGTTTCATATTTAGGATCGAATAAAACCATTTTAAAAATTACGGCAATAAAAAATTTTAATTTAGAAAAGAAAAATAATTAAAGTTATGGTATTAATACTTGCTCACCCAATATTTATTGTGTAATTGTGTCGCAATTTAATAAACACACTGGTGTAATTAATCATACTTCCATTAATTACAACAATATTACATGTATTTTATATTTTAATTATATATTATACGGGTGCCGATTAAAATCCCGACAAGTTAAAATCCCTTACTTTAGTGAAATTAATTTAAAATATAAATGTAAATACAAGTTATTTCAATTTTCTTTGGTTAACACAAATTCCGGCGGCGAAGCTGACTGTAATGCAAGTTTAAAACGGAGACTCAATCTCCACCGCAACGAACTATTATTAAATATTCTTGATATTTTTGACAATAAATAATGTTTTTTTGTAGTGTTGAGGTTTTAAGTATCGGGTTTTTGAATGTCGGGATTATGACCTAGACCAATTTTATATATGAACGATAATGAACATATTATTGGTTCAACTTTTACACATACTAAGTGATGTATGGGACTACGTTTAGTGCATATACAGGGTGTCTAAATACCAGGGGACACCATGGGGATCTCGGAAACTATAAGAGATAGAGATTCGGTTAAATGAGAGAAAAGTTACCTTTAAGAGGGAACAGTTGAATGGTGCATTTACATTTTACAAAATTTTCATAGCTTACTAGATATTAGCCAAAAACCATTTTACTCCGAAATCTTTCATCGTGAATATTTCTTAAGCGACTTGAAATTTAAAAAAATGTTTCAAATAAATGCTGTAGGGTTTAGTATTGTCTATTTAAAAATATTTTTTTAATTTCCAGAAATCTCATTGTTTTTGAGATATGATACTAACTTATGTTTTCTTAAATGGAAGCAATATGAAATTTTATAATTTTTGAACAGAAGATTTTATTACCTTTTCAATGATATGCAGCTTGATATACTTATTTTTCAAAATATCTCAAAATATGATGAAAAAGTACTTTTTATTTATTTAATACACTGGATCATCCTAAGATGGCTATGACAATTAACAATAAGATTAAAAAACAACTGAAAATTTACTTATAAGACTCTAAGGCAAAATAATAATTTCTCAATTGATTTAAAATTCTCATTGTTGACAGCCATTTTTGATTGGAAATAAAAAAAATGTGTTTTTTAAAAAATAAAATAGCTTCTTGTTTTTTTTATATTGTTGTCGATAGCCATAGCCATCTTTGGCTGGTATTTTGTAATTTAATAAATAGAAATGTGTTTTCTTTTTATAAATAAGTAAATTTTCAGTTGTTTTTTTAATCTTATTGTTAATTGTCATAGCCATCTTAGGATGATCCAGTGTATTAAATAAATAAAAAGTACTTTTTCATCATATTTTAAAATATTTTGAAAAATAAGTATATCAAGCTGCATATCATTGAAAAGGTAATAAAATCTTCTGTTCAAAAATTATAAAATTTCATATTGCTTCCATTTAAGAAAACATAAGTTAGTATCATATCTCAAAAACAATGAGATTTCTGGAAATTAAAAAAATATTTTTAAATAGACAATACTAAACCCTACAGCATTTATTTGAAACATTTTTTTAAATTTCAAGTCGCTTAAGAAATATTCACGATGAAAGATTTCGGAGTAAAATGGTTTTTGGCTAATATCTAGTAAGCTATGAAAATTTTGTAAAATGTAAATGCACCATTCAACTGTTCCCTCTTAAAGGTAACTTTTCTCTCATTTAACCGAATCTCTATCTCTTATAGTTTCCGAGATCCCCATGGTGTCCCCTGGTATTTAGACACCCTGTATAAAACAATTTTATCCAGTATAATTAATCAATTTGAATTTAAGCAATACGTAATTGAATTTATCAATCATATGTGGTTTTAGTAAAGCACATAATAATATATTATTAATCAAAACAATAAAGACTATGTATTAATGTGTAAATAATTGTATTAATTAAGTTAAATTTCATTGTTCTAATAATATTATTATCACTATATTAAAATATACTATAATTTTCTCTATTCAGTAGTTATAAATAATAATAAGGCTTATTTCAATATCCTTTAAATAAAGTTATACGAGAATTTCGATTTTCTCGGTTTTTATTGTAATGAACAGTTCAGCACTGTTTTTTTTCTAGGTATATGTATGTACTTCCGTATGTAAGTATATAAAAAGTATATTAATAAAAGAACACTAAAAAAGACTACTATTTTAATCAAGTTTTACATATTGTTTTTCATTGATTTATTGCAATTTTCAACAATAAAAAAACATTTGATATTTTTTAAGCTATTCAGAATACCTTTTTTTTGGCCTTTCATTGCTGATTTAGCCAGTTCGAAGAATACCTTTAAAACAAAAGTTGGAATTTGGTGTTATGATAATAAACGAATAAAAACATATTAAGAACAACCCAGAAAAACATTAATTTCCTTCGTTAAAACCTTATAACATTGCACAAAAACAAATCCATTAATTATCTATAAGATCATAATAACCTTTCTCCTTATTACAATAGTAATCACTTAATAATAAACTCTCATTTGTCTTTATGTCCAAACAAACATCAATCAAAAGTCAGATCACTGTATAAGTTATTATATGTCCTATTTTCCTTCACTTCCTCTATACTCTTTATATAAAAACTGAATTCTAAGAATCCAATATTGACATTAGAGGATTTCATGATTTGTGTCAAGAAATAGAGTGTGTGTGGGTTTTGGGCTTGAAATAAAAATCTCGGCGGATAAGAAAATGCAAATATCAAAATATATATTTTACTTATTTTCACAACATGCAGAAGAAGGTAGATATATACATACAAACAGTAAATGCAGTACAAGTATAGAAAAGGTTGTTTTAAAATAAATGTTTTGAAGTTACAATAAACACAAACAATAGTTACTCTTTTCCACGTAAAGTTTCATGTTTTATTTTTATATGTATTAACGAGTTTAAAATCGCAGTAGTTTTCCGTCAACAATTACAAAGATTTTTTTATTATTTATAAGTACACATATAAAGTTATTTTTGCTATTCTATTTGTGTAATAAAAATATTATGTGATAAAACACAACCAGTCAATTTTAAGGCACTTATGTAGCATGCCACTAACATGTCAAATTTTCAATAATATTGTTCGCAAACCGAACCGCATCTTGACCAGATCCAATCAATCACATTATTGTAAAATCAAGAGTGAGGTGAAGCAGAATTCATTCCACTAACAGCCAAATTAATTCTGCAGTGAAGTGGATGCGGAATAACGATTGTCTTTTATTATTGGATTTCGCTAAGTGACTGCGAGAGAAGGCTGCGGCGCATCAGGAAACAGCTGTTCGCTTGGATCGCACACAATTCTTTCTAAAACAATGGGCCAAAACCATCAAGTTGATTGCGTCGTTGAGACAAAAACAGTGGAGAGAGAGGCGTTACTGTCGAATACACATCGGTGTAACCACACCGAACTGATAAATACGAGGAAAATATTTAGATACAATACGACCGCTGCCTGCGCACACAATATCTACATTGTCACTGTTTCTATAAAATCATTTGCTGAACTCTATACAATCTTTAGAATAGCACACAAAGATGTAATAATTATATAAAATGCTCAAGTTGAATACAATTGTTACGAGTTTTTGTTACGATGATTATTTGGAAATAATATCGTATATACTTGGATAAATTATTTCAATATGCAAAATGATGATTTTTAATGCATATATAACAATACTGCTGAATTATTCTTTAATTCCAAAGTGAAATTTGACAACATTTTAAATAATAATATGTATTTGTGAAGTGAGTAAAATACATACACAATAATATGAGAAACCGGACCCAATTACTTTAGTTCTTTACTATTATTTTTTGTTGAAATTTTTATCAGAGAACTTAATTAAAGACAAATCGTTCATTATTTTAAATATTGTTAGTAAAGAAAACGTTTTTATCTGCATTCATATGTTTATAATTGTAAGACATCTATTTTTCACTTGTTACTATTTTGGCTTCTAAAAAACTTATAAAAATCGTTTTTTTGCTGACGCTGACTAGAGCACTACTTCAAAAATAGGATTAAAAAATAACCATTTTTCATTTTATGTATAAGCTGGGAATACGTATTTATGATGGTTCGTCACTTTTGGATTCTTCAATAATTTTACACAATCAATGTCTACGCAAAATGATTGAACGTGAATAGAGATGCTTGAATGATTTGCGCAGCAATATGTTGTACGAGTATATAAAATTAAACGCACTTAATATTTTTAATACAAAATCTTTCCGTAAATATGTTATGTCGTAAATGGGACAAAATTGACTTTAAATAGTATGATGTTTTCGTTTAATAAAGCGTTTTAAGTGAAGTGCTTTAAAAGATTGTATAACTCATAAAAATAAAATGACAATGATTATTGAAAAATTGGTAAGACCAAACATCTCTTTTAAGTTAAGTGATTATCTTTAAAAATAAATTTAAAATTTCATGTTTATAAATTGTATCATTTTGGCTAAAGAGCGTTCACAATTCGACATACAGTCGTCATTGAAATAATAGTACGTGATTCAGGGACCCTCAGGACTTGTTTCTTCGTTGAAATCTCCAGTAAATTTTTTTTCATGATTAGAATACAGACCTAAGTATATTATTATTTATTATACAGTGCATTTCATGCAAACAAAAAAAATAATCAAATTGAGTGCGTACTAATTTACAAGCGCTAGAAGTTCTTCTTGAAAAACAATTAAAATTTACCTCTAATATTTTAAAACACATCGAAATTTGATTACAAAATTTTTTATTTAATTTATTTTTTATTCTTTAATTAATGTTTTATGAAATAACTATAACATCCATACGGTTGTAACGCATTTTTTTTGGTTTTTTTTCAGAGACCCTATCCCTTAAATCTCTATAAACTGGTGGACCGAACCCATCGTCCGAGCTTTGTCTGAGTATGTAATTCAAAACAAGCACAACGACAGACAGTTGTAAAACCTATACGTTAATCTTCAATATACTTTCTGTATACGAACTACTGTTTCATATAATTGTATGGAAATTCGGTTTATTTATCAATAAAATCGATGATTTTTGCCAGGTTTGTATTCATATGTTGTAATAACAGTGATACGTATTTCTTTTCTCATATTTCCAATGACATTATGTATACATAGGTATAATATGTGTCACCGAAGTGTACAGGTATTACTAACTGAAGTTTGCCAAACAAAATTGCAATGAGTTTTTTTTACACAAGCCATTGGTAAATTGATGTAACGTGAATGGAGCTTGATACATTATGGAAATGCCGCATCCATGTTTATTTGATTATTGTTGGTAAATTTGTCATGTGTCAAATTGATGTGCATGTGATTGTGATACGACAGCACTTATAGTATACATATGACACGTACAAATATGATGTTAAATTCATATTTATAATATATTTGTTAACCACATTTCGTTATTTGAAATGTTTTTGCCGGTCCTAAACTCAATATCAAAAGTTTTAAAATTTAATATATTAAGTACCTAAACCTTCATTTTTACAATCTAAAGTTGTATCGAGGTTCAGGCTAATGTAATGCAATGGAAGGGCGTAACCCTAAAAAAGGAAATAAGGTGTTTCTTTCTTTTGATCTATTTGATTTGTATATAAGCATTCAAATAATAAGAAATACTTGGAATTCTATTTTGGCTTATAACATTTTGTCTCTTATTTAATTTAATTTTTTAAAGATCTCTAATTACAATTTTTTGTTCCAGTAAATAAATTTCTAGAATAAAGTGGTTTCTTTTATACTGTAAAACATAATTGTAAACAAATTATTATAATTAAGATGAATAATGTAGGTAGGTACCTGTTACTTCCTATATAAGTATCTAGTTGTGATTTAAATTGAAATATATTGAATTTCTTTTTTCTTATTAAAAACATTTAATATAAGAAGTTTTGTTTTTTATATTTTAATCTATATCAAGACCCCCTCTTCCACTCTCTATCTCAGAATTAATATTTATTTTCATTGCTTAAATGCATTAACATATTTACAAAATGATAGTTTATATTTAAATTTATTAATTCAAATTAATATATAAATTAATTTTGATTAACAATTTAAAACATTCCATTTAATTATGATAATACAAATTACACAACAAATGTATTATTAATATAAATTGTTATAACGATGATCATTATTAATTATATGTACAAGTATTTATTAAAACATCCAATGTTAATTATTATCGAAGTATTAAAGAACATCAAATAATTTAGAAAAATAAGAACGTGTTAAAATTTTGGATTTTAAAATATACACGGAGAGAATATTCTTTTAAAAATTAACAGAAAATGCTGTGAACCTGAGGACAGAATCAACTTCTGAAAAAAAGTAACAGAAAAGTCGGTAGAATTTAAAATAAAGTAAATGAAAAATTACAATGAAATACTGGTAAATTTTAACATAGTACCTATTAAAAATTTTACTCTGAAAAAGTAATATACGCTATTCTTTAATTTAATTTCTTACATATGATTCCGGTGGATGGGTATTACATCTCACTGAGCTGATTAATAGGGTACAAATATTTAGCACAAATGTAAACACAGAGTCTGCATGTCTTACGTATACATCGTGAATTGTTTGCACTTATTTTACAAAGTAACCAGATATGATTCTGTTTTGTTTGTAAGGAAATTATAAAGAGTTTGATATTTTAATGAGTTTTCAATTAGGTTAATTATTTATTACTTTTAATGTCTTTTGTCCCTAAAAAGCTTTCTCATTACATACTTATTTACTGTATTCAATAAACAGGTGCACAATAAACAACTTAAATTTTCAAGAGACAGCTGTATTTTATGAAGATAATTTTATTTTTATAGATATCAACTATAATTTAACAATTTTTACCAATTTTTTTCACTTGGTATCCGTTATTATGAAGAATTTTCTCTAGAGCAAAAGTCAAGTTAATAATTAATTAATAACAGCTCACTGGCAACTATAATTAATTTCAATAATACGGTTTATATATGAATGACCTTGATGCATGAAACTAGTGTTTTTAAAGCAATGGTAATAAGTGTACATCATAGAATGCATAGCCACTTTAAATTACTATTATTTATTTATTACCACTGCTCTAAAATCCAGAAGAAATTCATAACGCTTTGACACCTCACTGCTCTAGAGCAAATTATCTGCAGTACCCAAAATAAGCAGATAGATACATCATTGTAAATAAAACAAACATAATAAGTTATCTCTGTAACTCTGTATACTTATATATTTAAATCTCGTTTATATATTTTGATAGAAATTTTGAAATGAGCAGTTGAAACTGATATGCACAAACATTTTGAAATATTTCTATATTTGGTAATATATTTCATATATGCACTGCAAACACAAAACTTTGTACATATACACATATGTGCATATATGTATATTGTGTTTTAAATATCGTTCATGTTGGTGCAAGAGAAACAAAGCTGATGTAATTAGAATTCAATATTTCATTGTTTGAACAACATCCGCTACATATGTGGTAGAAATTCGATAAAACAGTAGTTACAGCTACCTTTATGGAAACTAAAACAAAAGGTTTCAAGTACTAAAACTGTAGCTATAAAACAACCAATCTGCAAATCGAATAGCTCTTTTCTGATGTTATGTTATAAAATATTGTTCGTGTGTGATGTCTATTTATAGAACGAAAAACGGTTTGTCGTATAAGAAAATAACTGTTGCTTTTTTGATCTAATCATTTTAATATGTATGTAAAGAAATTCACTTGCTTTTTTAAATGTCCTTTTGTAGTTTGATATGGAATTATTACTTTAACTCAGTTGTATCTAAAAATCAATTTTATTATTTTATTTTGAAAACACATATTTCCAACACATTAACGCAACCATTATCAGAATAGTTGCAAGGAGTAAATATTATAAAAAAATATGCGTATTGTTCAACCAATTATTTAGTATTGTTCGGCGCATAGATAATGGCAAGAGAAAAAAATGTTCATTATGATATACATATGTATGAAATGATAGTTTCTTGTAAAGTTCGAATAACGGAGCTCATTTAGAATGTAGTAAATTGTCGTGCCCCCACCTTCAAAAAAAGTCCTTTGAAGACAAAAAGCTATCTTGCAAATGAACCTCGTTAGAACGTTTTGCTTAAGTACGTTTTTTTTCTTAAGAACATGCATTCTTCCATAAGTTAAAATATTTCGGTAGTACGTTTTTCTCTATAGTACGATTTTCCCCCAGTTCTTCAAAACCGTAATAACGAGGTTCTACTGTATACCTACATTAAATATTTTAAGAAGCAAAATTATGAAATTGTTATTTTATTGTATCGATATTATCAAAGTTAGTTTGTACTTTATATTTTATCTATCTGGGTATTTTATTTCTTTTAATTTATTTAAAACTGTTATTTGTTTAAAAAAATTCATGTAATTTATGTGTCAAAATTATTAGACATATTAACATTTCAAGAAATCTTACAGAGCATAATTACCAAGGCCAATTACTACAGCGTATATAAATTTTAATCACTCGACTGCATGTGATATTTTACGCATGGTGTGAATTCTTCTCTTCAATAAGCAGAGGAATGACGGAGGTCCTGAAACCCAGATCGCTTTGTAAACTTCCTGACGTATATAACACAAGAGAAGTAATTAAATTAGTTTCGATGACATTTAGAACTATAGGATAATTGGCAGAGCCAAGTAAACTTTATATAACATTGCAACTGAATACTTAAAGGAAGTTTTTGAAAATAAATTTTATTATAACAGTGTCGTGTAATGATAATTAAGTTATTGTTTGTTATTTAAATTAAGCAGACATACTCAATGTTAATCAATAAATAAATAAGAAAGTATTTACAAAGATAGTTGAAAATAATAAGAATAAACAAAGTAGTATTTCAAATTATTTAAAATAATTAAATAAGTTATATTTCTTTATGACATTGATCGTTGATATAGAAAACAATATTTTCCTTATGTTTATTTGATATCAGGAATTAATTTACAGAAAAATCCGCTCACTACTGAACGAGATAACAAGAGAATATAAATGATAAAAAATGCGGAAGAAGTATTAAATTATTTATTTTTATTGCTGCTCGGATTCATATACTGTTTCTGAAGTTGATGTTACAGGAAATAATGTTATTTGTTTAGCGCAAATTATTGAATACTCACAGAAACATGTTTTATTTGCGAATAAAACTCTCAAATGCTGTAGTTATTCATAACGCGGAAAATGTTACAGTGAATTAACAAACTAAAGTGGCAAAAAAGGAAAACAAATGCAATTATCATAACCAACTTTTGCATTGGCTCGTTTTTGTAGAAACCCGCTTTTTATTATTTTATACTACATTTAAAGCTCCCGAGGCTATTATGTGGTATATTTGCTCTAGATTATTCTAAACAGTTTTATTCCTTCTTATTTATTATATGCATAAATATCAACTTTAAAGAGTTTTTAAAATTAATAACAATAAAACAATAATGACATTATTTAAATTATATTATTTTTACTGACTTTTCAGTTTTTAAACGTGGATATTTATTCTCAACAAATATATTTATGAGATATGAGAAATACATTATGAGGGATTCTCTAATTAGCCAATTCAGCGGTACCCACGATTTATTCGCAAATTTATTTGTATTTTTTATTAGTTTTAACAAGCATAAAAAATTGAAATTAAATTAAACATTATGTTTTAATATGAAGAATATTATTTTATATTGATTATTAAAATAGTAAAATACGGTTGTGAGTGAAACTTGGTCACTACAGATTTCATAAATCGATTCAGGCTGTCAGAACTTTTACAATGAGTAATTTCAACACACCCCAAGCAGGCTTTGCTTGATAATTACGTTGAACTCTCGGTCTAAAAAAAATTTGTTGAAGAAATAATCATTATTTCTTAAAATTTAGTTTAAATGTTCTGAAACAACATACTACATTCTCCATATTATGCATTTGCAGTGTGTTAAGTAAGAGCGTGTACGGCATTATTTGCAGTCGGTAAGTTATCCAAACCTAATTTTTTTTTCATCAGGTTCAGGAAACCTTCGCCTATTGCGCTTTGATGTAAAATTTCAGTTCATGTCGATCTTTTGGAAACAATGTCACAATCAGTTTTTCCTCCTTTTTGGGCACTTTTCCTATTGAGGCACGATCTGGAAAGACTGGAAAGTCGACATTTTTCGACTCTTTAAATCAATTCACCCACTTCTAAACAAATGCCTTCGACTTTTTAATGTACTTGGCTGCCACTGCATAAGACATTTTTGGCCCTTTTGGATGCGTGCTAAAAAACACAGCTTCGAAACGTTTCGCGTACACGTCACTCACAACGCGGTTTCTGTGTTTTTTTTCTGACAAAAGATCGACATAGACTGAATTTTTTTCACCAAAGCGCAATAGGTGGGTGTTTCCTAAATCTGATGAAAAAATATTTAGGCTCGTATAACTTACCGACTGCGAGTGATGCCGTACACACTGTACTTATCGATTGGTTTTAATTTTAATAAATAAAGTCACGCAGGTCGCAAACCGTAATAAGTTAATATAAATTATTTTGAATTCATTTTATCTCATGAATATTGTTTTATCAAGTTGCATTTTTAATCGAAATAAAATCTTGTTAGTTAACATTTCTAAAACAATAAAATACAATAACGTATTTTGCAACCTATTCTATCCTTAATTTTATGTTTACTCTTTGTATGAATATTATGTATAATAATTTTTATTTTATGTACTATATTTAGTTGATATTTTATTAATACATTCAAGAAAATAGAGAGATATGCATCTATTTTATTTATTTTACTATTGCAAATATATACTTGGTATAATATTTTGATTACAATTTTATTTAGAGGACGTAACGAGTATCTATTTACATATTAACAATTTAAAATATAATTATACTACACATGTATTGTAACAAGAAATGAAAAAATACCTCTGTGTACATATAGAGAACAAAAGGATAAATGAAATATGTAAATTATGTACATATATACGTACTATATTCAAAATTTAGATACATTTACTGCGATATAGTATTATCTATATATATATTTGTCAGGAATTATACAGTGTATCTTGAAAAATATTATACGTATGTGTATTAAAAGGTAAATCCAAAAAAAAGGTCCTTTGTCAAATAAAATATTCGAGAAACAAAATAACCTTTATGTATAATGATCTTTTGTAATATTGAGTTAATATTTATTTATTATTCATATTTTGCTACTTTTTATATTTTTACTGTTATAATTCTGTTTATTTATGAATTATTTCAGTATTATATTAATATTGTTACGCTAAAAATAATGCCTCATCTATGTTGGCTTATTTAAAACCATACATTCATTTTATGGAAATATTTTATGAGATATAATCAAGAAAACTTTATTTAAAAAAGTAGTACTCTGGACTAACTAAATATTGTTTTATTTAATTATTAAGTTTAATAGCAGCACTTCTTTGTTTATTTATTATATTGTTAACTTACATTGATGGAAGTACATTTCTGAAAGTTGGATAGATTTTGAAGACTGCTTACGTTCTGTTTCAAAAATTGATACAAGAGATATATCATCTTTTATACATGTTCTACATACTTTCAGATCATTTAATTTTTTATCCATTATACTTCTATAAATTTTATCACATTTTATTAACGAAAATATCTTAACTTGACAGCGTCTTTTGCTTTAGATATATTTTATGATCTTTTGGTCATTATATTATATCCTATAGGTTCCCCAATAGATTTTTTTAAATCTCAATTATTCTTTGAATTATGAATGTCCTAAGATGTATAACATTTTTCTTATATGCGCGGATGAAGATATGCGCGTATATCTTTGATTGGTCATAATTTGAATAATAATTGAATTAAAAAAAAATTCCAAGTATTCTCATAAAGTACATACTATACCCTATGAATTCATCAGTAGGATTTGTTTTTATCTCAACTCTAAGGTTGTCAAAACTCAATGTGAGTTTTTCATAAATATTGTGTTTTTTTTTACTTTTAAACCGTTATATCTTTCTTAATTTTCAAATATTTTGTAATTTTACTGATACCAACGAAAAGAGAATTTAATTTAGATGCAAAAAATATATAATTTCCTTTAAAATTGATGGATCAGTGCAATAGCAGCGCGAATTATAAACGGAAACCGAGACAAAAATTGAGTTATCACGCTTCGCACATAAACAGGTCAGATTGTAACGGCCGTATCTCGGTCAATTTTTATTGTATTGGAACAAAATACAAAACAAATTAAAGGTCTAAGACAGAGCTACAAAAAACATCTGAAATATTTTTCAATAAAATTGATGTTATTTATGAAAAAACACATTTTCACCCCTTTCAACCCCTACCAAACTACCCCTGCACCCCTTAGTCGACTACGTTCAACAGTTTCTTAAATTTTAAGTATAAAAGTACGTATGTTCCAAATTGCGTTGATGAAGGAATTTGTGTTCAAAAAAATCTATTTTTACTGTACTATTATAGACTAATTAAATGATTAATTCAAAACTCATTTAAATACTATAAAATAGCAAAAGCTGATATGTGAGTTCTGTGACTATATTAAATTCCAAATAAATAGGATTTAATTTATCGCTATTGAACCGACAGTGAATTTTAATTTGTTTACATTTTCAGGTAAAACGTTATACAAATGTAAAACAATTATAGAACAATATTTTTAATAGTAACTGACTCGTAATTGTTTTAATTTATATGGGTACAACAGCATGTTTTTGAATCCGTTAATTTCATTTTAAATTTTGATATCAGCTACAGAATTATCACTACAAAGATTTATGATTTAATAATAACAAAATTTAATTATAACACAACATTCAATCTCATCTTTCGTATTTTATTATCAAAACAGTAGACTGTTGGTTTACGAGAATATTTGAAATAAATTATATCTATATTTGATTAGTACATAATATATTCAGATTAATGTGCATAAGTCAAAAATAATCTTTAATGTACAATGCGAATGCGAAGTTAAAAGGACAAACGTATCTATTTTTTAATATTTATTGTTTTTATGGATTGGTATATTACTTTAAAGCGAGTTATTTAGTTACTCTACGTATGTTAAATTGAGTTAAGTATGGGATTTAGTTTCATTTTTTGCATTATTTTTTTAAACTAGTTCTTGAGTACAACCCTATTTATATCCTAGACATAATCATGAGGATGCTTAAATTGATACGACTAGCTTCGGGTAATCAAAGCATTTAAATTAGATAAACATAAAAACCATGGATCATTGGTTAACTTTATTGGATCTTATATGTACATAAATAAATCTCACTTACCTAAATATTGACGGGTATAATATAATAATTGTAATAAATAAAGACTGATTAAATCTGTCTTTTCTAATTAATTGAACTAAATTACTTATTTTGTACAAAAGTAGTAGCAGTTTTCAAAATAAAATTATTCACATTTAACTACAAACAAGATTAATGATTTCATCAAAGTTAAAATATACAATTACCTCCTCTATGTTCGTTAAATTGAAAATGTAAATCATACAAAAGCAAACACGTCTTTTTACATGTCTAGCCAGTTTGAACAATGGATGGATCTTTTTGAAACGATGGTAAAACCAGTTTTTATAAACATACTGTATACATGGCCGTTAGATAACCTTATCACATGGACGCTGCTAAATTGTTCTCTTTTGTTTGGTTAGTTTTTGTTTTGCCTGGCCAATCTGCAGCAAAGTTTCAGTCCGTACACATAAGTGTTATAAATAATGTTCATGCAGTTTATTATTTTTATCCCTTTTATATCCACCTCAATGTCACAACCCCAATTCATTGTTTTTGATGTAGTTAATTTTGAATGAGTTTATACTTCACATTTTTATTTACACGCAAACAATTCTGAGTTTGTATTTTCATATCTTTTGATATGGTATATCGTATTTGTATATACCAGTTGTGATGTTATTGGTTCACAGCAGCTCAATATATCCAATTGTTATTATATGTACTGTACATATATGTAAAATAATATTAGTTCATTAAATAACAATAGACACATTTCATATTGAGAATTGGTTGGAGTAAGGTACTTTCGTAACTGTATTTTAATCCTCCCTTCTTCTCAAATAGCCCTCACCCCCAGCAATCCAATAATGTATTTGAATACATATAATTTCCAAATTATCGTAAGCGATAAAAAGTTAATTTTTCAAGAAATTGTATTTTTAAATTATGAGGTCGAAAAGTAAAATTAATAATTATTATTAATTATAAGGGACAATTATGTTGATTTTTTTGTATCATATTGTTGTATATTGTAAATGATTTAATATTCCCTAGATTAATATCTGAAAAATAGCCCATTTTTATTAAAGTTGACCATCTCAAAGTCATGAAAAACGATCTCAAAGTTTATATTTTTAACACAGCTTATATGGACTAACCGTACACTAACGTAACGTTTTATTAGATAAAATTTAAACGTAGCGTCAGATTTTCATAAAAAACTGACATGTTGTAATTTATATGAAAGAAAACATTATACAAAAAATTGGAATTATTGACCATCCCGTTATTAAGATTTACCCAGATTTAACTACCAAACCATCACATAAATTACAGTATTGTTGACAATGTGGCAACAACGTATTCATTTGATTATAGTAAAAAATACACGAAATAATGAAATAATTTTTTACAAAATATGATAAGTGGATTGAAGGGAATTATAATCGATTTTATTAATTATTAATATATTCTGTGGTAGTTTAGATGATAAAATATAATCATTTGGCAAGTAGTTAATAGTACTAATAGTAGATAATGTACAGCGTTGCCATGATCATTTCTCTAAATTAAAAATATGTACTCATGGCCTAATGTGATCACATTATGATGGACCAACTACCTTAAGATACAAAACTCGATTTCGGCAAAAATTGTCGCTTACGATAATTCGGCAGTTAAGACTCAATAAACCCGAAAGTGTCACATAGTACAAATCATTGCAATATAATTGATTATAGTGGTACCACAAACAAATAAATTTGCTTTTAAAATTTCTATCTTACGTTAGAAAATTGAATAATTAGAAAATAATCGAAACATATTTTTTTTGTGCGCAAATCGATCAGAGTTAAAAATTAAAAAAATAATGCAGCATAATCTAATTAAATAAAGTATAGGTATATAAAAAAGCACTTTTTTACTTCATTAAAGAATGTAATTTTGGTGATGGAAACCATAGGAAAATGTCAACCATAGATGAAGTGGGAGTTTTAGGCATTACAGTAATTGGCACTTCCATAAATTACTATACATTATCTTATACATCAATGCATATCTGTCATTACAGCAACCACCATTTTGTGTTAGATACTATAGATTATATCTCATAGTGGTATTCATCCTACGGTTACATGTGTGTATGTTTGTGTGTCAGGTTGTGTCACACAAGTTATGTGGTATGCGGTAAATGTTTCTGTTCTTTGTATAGTTTACACTATATTGCGTTTGTATAATTTCATAAATTTATGATCCCATATAATGTATGAGTACGTATGTATGTCTGCATAGTCATGTTGATTGTTTTACACAACACGCCTTGGTTTTGTTGGAATGTACAGATCCTTGTGGTTTCTTGTGGCATCATTTCAAAGGAAAATTAATTGATGAATTTTTGTCAACGAATTTTCATATTTTTTAAATATATTTCTGTCAACACATAAAAAATATTGGGCAACTAAAAAGTTTTTAAGATCCCGATAGGGTCAAAAACTCAAACCATAAAATTTAATTATATAAAAGTAAAGAGGAACTGGCCTTCTATTATTCTATATATATGTACATTAGTTAAAATCAAAGTTTATACAACCTTTTTTATAGAATCAAATGTACAAACACTGGTATTATTTTGTTAAAAGAAAATTCTATTTTTAAATAACTAATCACATAAATGTCAATATATCTCCATTCAACCAGTATCATATTTGTGGGTATTAGCAATATAAAATGCAATTAATTACTAGTTAGTAAATACATTCCATGCACACACAAATATATAAAGAACGGTTAGACAGATAGACAGTGTAATTTCAAACGGATACGCCAATCGCATTTCTCTAACAGCAAACATAAAGTCATTTCCGATCGTGTTTATTTTTCCCCTTACAAACAAAAGTAATTCCCTTTTTTCCAATTACCTATATTGATACGGTTTACTTTGATGTCCTGTATTTTTAACTTTATGACTTTTGTTATTGTCACAATTAGTTAATTTATGGTTACATCGAAGCCATTCATTATTATTACTGCCATATTTTGTTTACTTTATCCGATTGGACTGGAATTAAATTATCAATTTATCTTTGTGGACCTTTGAACTAACGAATAAGATTGTTTAACAATAAAGATTATAGTATGTATAATTTCTACAAGATATCAAATGCGTAAATGATACGTTATTAGCATGGTCCTATTTTCATTAGTTCGTTGCCTCTTAGTCCTAAGCTTCCCTCAACTGCCCGAGGGATTCATCCTACTCCATTTTGTACAACTCTCATAGAAACTGTTCCAACAATATGATTGGTCCAGGAAGGATATTCAATTAATCTTTGCAAAATTGAGTTAAAAGTTATTAGTCTCTTGACGTGTTACAAATAATAATTAATGATATTACATATGAAATTTGTTTCATTATCTTTATTGAGTTACGCCATACGAAAATGTATATGATTGTTCTTGAGTTTTTTATTTATTTTCTAATGAAATCGTAATCCTGCTAAGATTTGCTTTTTTCAATAAAATATGAAATATATCAGTGCAATACATACTGTTAGATCATTAATACATTGTTTTATACAACTATGGCTTTTAACTACAGACCAAAAGATGAGTATTAAGCGTTTGACCCATGTATTATTTTATAATATGTACCTACGTGCGTTCAAAGAAATTTGTGTCAACACCATACTACCACAGACAACAATATATGTAGTATACTATATAGGCCATTAACAGTAATATAACAAAAGTCTAAATTGTCTATTCTATATCCAAATTTTATCTATTATGAAGTTTTATTATTTAGTGTTTCTAATTAGGCGTATTTTTTTTTTAAATTTCATTTTTTTTATTTCAATCAATGTCAAATAAAATTAACTAAATAGGTTGAATGTACAATATTTTTTATAAACTGCGCGCTCGCGCGTTAGTTTAATTGCTTCCAAGAACACATTTTCAAAAAAATTCGCAAAAAAATATATAATTATGGTTATTATGATTCAAAACATACATATAATTGGATCCCCCTCACCAATACTAATATCGAGCACTTATCAAAATAAATTATTTTTATCGTTTTTCGTTTTTAAACTTTTAAACATTTTTCTGATTCGCCAATAGCAATATAAAAGTTTTAAAACCAATAATTAAAATAAAATAAACTTTATAACTTCTACAAGATACTTTTTCTCAAAAGTACTTTATATTATGAAAGTATAAAATAATTTTTAAAAATCCAAATAAAGATCTAAAGGAATATTAATGAATATTTTATCTCTTTGACAGCTACTATTAAAAGTAGGCGACTTGTACAAAAAAGAAAACTTGCAATCTTTTTATACGAATGAAACTCTGAATTGATCGTAATTTTTTCTTTCTTCACATTTACGGGAGAAACAAGGGACTGACACGGAAAATTCAATTGTTCTTTTTATGCGAATTTGTCTCCAGCATACAGAATAGAGGTGTAATAGCAAATTGGAGGACGTATAAAAAAGTAACTATGCTATAAAAATATATTTAAACCAGTTTTCTATCTCGTGTAGTCCATTATAAAGTTTTGTACGATGTTGTGATGTCTTTGAGAGAAGTGAACTGTCAAAATAATATTTCAACAGATTTAGACACCTATATATTTGTTAAAGCGTTCAACATCATTTTTCTCTAAACGTTTAAAGGGAGTTGGTATTAACTTTTGCTCCAAAAATTTATCACTAATTTGTTCTATTAGGTTATATTAAAATTAACAACAAAAATAGGCTGTCCGTCAATTCGTCCCCTGCCCTACCCTCCTCTAAATAATTATGTAAAATTTCAGAATTTTTCTAAAATCTAATATTCAGTTTAAAAAAGTTCTAAAAACAACCATTATTTATTTATAAATAATTTGTAACAGAATAAAAGCTAATTACCTTTTGGCTAATGCTATCTGTGAGGTATTAAATATAAATGACAACCACTCACAATTGTAACGAGTTAAATCGTACATATTACCTTGACGCATGCGCGTTAAATAGATATCAGTGATTTAAAATAAATATAGGTACTTACAAAATTTGACATTACTTTAAATTTATTACCACTACTCTAGAAACCCTAGCAAATTTATAAGGATTTGACATCACGCAGATAGTGTTAGTCAAAAGTTAATTATACAATAAATAATTTACATTATTATAAACTAATTACCATTGCACTAATATTAAACAAAATTACTGTTACATTTCCTTGTAAGGTAGATCCGGTAAAAAATGTTAAATTCAATTAACAAAAAAAAAATTATATTCAACGCAAAATGTTAAAAAAACAAAAAAAATCAATTGATTATAAAAATGAACGTGCTCTCATTTTTTACACTTTCAAAATAAATTTGTAGCAAATAAGGCAAATGGTTTGAATATATCGCTCTCTTTGTTAGCGCATACTGATTGAATATCGTTGTAAGCAGGAAGGCATTCTTTTAGAGCCACATTTTAAAATGCCGGATGTTTTGGGTCGCTCGCGATAACTCTGTCCTGCAACAGAGACAAAGTGGCCCCTCGTTATAAAAGCTTATTCAGCTTTTATAAATCAGCTAACTACCAGCATTTTTTAACTAATAAAAACTGTATTTTCCAGTTTTTTTTGTATGTTTAATCCCTCAATCTCGCTTTATTCTAATTTCGTTCGTATGTGTTATAATATACGAGTATATAATTGTCTTTTTTTTACTTCATTGTCAGAAATAGGTTAGGTTAAATATATAAAAATTAATATTTATCCCAATATTTTTTTATAATTGACACTTTTTATTTTTACTTTTAAACAAAATCATTGTTTTTATAAAAATTAACAATAATTTATTATTAAAATTTCCTAGAGTTGTCAATAGTTTCTGATTAAGACACTATGTTTTTTGTTCACTTTTTATTTATACTAGGGGAGTAAAGACTATAACCTTGTAGAGTCTAATATCGTACATGAACTTTTTCGAAGAGAAAAACTACAAACATCTATTTATCTAATACTGACGCATTGTTTTTATCATTTCAAACACGTAATATGACCGTGAGTGCGTTGTATTTGTTTGCTACAAGGCTATTATAATACTTATCGTTTCAAAGTTAAATACAACGTCTTTATTTTATGGCATTATTGATCATTATTTAAAAAAAATTAACCTAATCCAAGATACTGGTAACCGTACGTATTAGTGTCATAAATTTCCTTATAATTTTGTCATATGTGATATTAGAAGGGAATTGAGTATTAAAAAGTGATATTAGTCAAAAGTCGGTTTAAGGGGGTGCCAACTATTAAGCTATTTAATTTCGCAAAACAACAAGGAGCAAATGGGGCACTTGCTACAATAAAGTGTTATTTAAAACAATTTGGCAATGTTGCCCTTCTTGTGTTGTATAATATATATCCAAATGGAATGAAGACATATTTTTGGCCATGTGTGTTAAATTTTCTACGGACGCCTCTGTATATAGATATGTGCATTTCTGTAATATGTGCTATACTTATCTTTGAATTGGTAGGTAATGTATTTGAAACACAATTCTAAAAATTTATCTTCAAATTTTAATTCTTAAATAGTCACTATATCACATAATAATGTCTTATTGCTGCCACAAAATGACCACTAACCAACAATGGACAATGTAATATCTGTCTGCAATTATGTGGTGTACATATGGTTCTCTCTATGTCATTCTTTATTTTATATTTAGAATTTATTTGTCTAATTTATCTCGTTCCTTCTGCTATTATTTATTAAAATAACACGCAAGTACAGAAAATGAATGGAGCCATAAATGTCAAAAAAAGTTTATATGTGCTCGCGCTCTGCTCGGGCAGATGATTTCGGTATTGTTTTTGGTAAATGCGTTGCGTCATAAATACTGACCACCGTATCAGAAGTGCATTTATCATTGATAATACAGTCTATAATATACATCCATCAAAACACGCTGTGAAATATGTAGTTATGATCGCATGTGGTTTGTTTACAACACGTTAACACGATGTTTACTAAAATTTTAACTGACATGTTCTTTTTTAATATATAATAAATATGTTCCGAATGATGGCTCTCTCTTATCTGAACACATTACATGTATGCATTGTCACCAAAAATGAGGTACATAAATTATCGGTTTTTCTACTTTTATGTTTCAAAGGAAATGGATTAATTGTAATACTGTCAAAAGTACGTGTCTGGATGTATAATTTTCTTGCAAAATGTTTAACTTATTGTTAGTAACAACTCGAACTCTTGATCAAGAATTTTGGTAATATTCGAAATTTTGCTTATAATTTGTGCTTTTTAACGTCTTGTAAGGGAACGTTGTGAGGTGTATCTCACTGACTTTGAGAAGACTTGATGCACTTCAATTGATTATTATTTTTTTATGTGAGTTAAGTAATAATAGTTTTCTGGAAATCCCATTGAAATTTTTCAAATTAAAAATTATTCATGACAATTATTATGAAAATGAGTCATGCATGGTTCTCCATACCGTTTTTATCTATATAATCTATCTTCATGTAATTCACATTAGCTTATTTTATTTGGATTATTAAAGATAGTCGAGGGATTTAGAATACCAACAATATCGATATAAAATATTTACTTTCTATATAAAATACTTTTGACATCGATACATCTTCTTTGATACTTTATTAATATCAATATATCGGTACCGAAAGAAAAATTGTATCCGATGATAAAAATAAGAGAGCAGGTGGTAATGCCCAATGGAATTAAAATTGGAAAATATTTAATGGCAATATATTTAATGGTACTGCTACTTTTTTCCTAATACCAAATAAATAATGTATTTTATCAATATATATCGATAGTTCCTCTGTTATTGGATATTATAAAACTCTTTACTGATTATAAAAAAATATTGATTTAATTTTCTTATATTTACATAAATATTACCTTTTTTTAAATCATATCAAAATAAACTAACATAAATAACAAATATTTTATATTGAGCAAATCCTAGACAAATATTTATTTTATAGTTATAGGTTTTATAAAACTTCAGATCTATAGATATAGGTAACAGCGCATATATGTATGTATGCTTTATTGGAAATATGTCCAACACATAACTAACGAGTAACATGTGACATGAGACTAGTGTAGCCTTTTAACGTAAGTATGTACAGCGATGATATTTGATTTTGAAATAATCAACATCAAAATATGTATGTTTTGTTCATTTTTCACTACATTTTTTGTAATATGAATCTTTTTTAAGGCCAATTGTTTATCAAAAAAATTTTACTACCATAACATAAAAGGTAATTTACTTGAAGTATTAATTATAGTATGTGAGCAAAGAAATGTCCAGATTTAGAGATATTGTTCAAATAAATGTAACGTGAAAATTCCGTTACAATAATTATTTTTCTATTTCCTAGTTTCTTCTTTTTTTTTCTTCTAATATATTGCCCAATTTTACCCTACTTAGTTAAACATTTATCATTATTTATCAAAATTCTATAATTATTAAATATAACATACGATTAAAAATCCACACGCAATTTTCGGCCTTATGGCCCATTACTTAATGTTACGATGAGTGCTGCAAGTCGGGGTACGCGCGATTACATGCCGGCGCAAGACGGGTAGATACGTTGGGAAAGTAGATACTGTGGCGAAAGCGACAGAACGGTAAAATCTAATTTTTCACGAGCCAGGAATTGGAGGTCCATCTCGGCTCCCTTCACAGAAGGATATTTTAGTCTACGATACCCATAAGACACGACGGGGAGTGGAGGTCCAGCCCCGCCGGCCAAAAGGATTGATTAGAAAAACCGTTGAATAATTTTAACGTAAACCACCGCGTCGAACTACCTCGCCTACGCTCTAAGTGTCCTTTTTTTGTGTGAGTGTGTGTTGTGAAAATTTATTAGTGTATTAATGTCTAAAGTGTGTTTATATAATTTTAAGTATTTCTGTTTGACAAAATCATATGTAATTTAAAAATACCATCTTTGTTGTTTTCCTATTTCCTTTTTGTTTATAATTAATTTAGGAACCCTTGGTGTGGCCACAGCAGGAGGAGTGTACAAAGGTACGATAATTTAATTATCAATAATTTATTTTATTATACTAAGTGTTAAACAGAATATTTTATTATTTACATTTCTATTGGACATTTTGTTTTGTTTCGTTAAATACACCACTGTCATCTCTAAGGGTTATTGTATATATAATTTATATAGCATTGATAATAATAAGTAGTATTTTGATAAATGTTAGTTATCCTTTCTCCCCCCCTTATACATATATCAAGGAGATCCAGCATTTCAGGAGTTTTGTGGTACCTCTGCAAAAAGACCACGTGGCGCCCAACAATATTGAGAATTGTTATACTAATCTAAGTTTTATTTTTGATTATTTTAATTATTTTAGTCGAACCACCCCGTCTCCACTGAGCGAGGCATATTTTTACTGTAACGGCCCAATTTGGCATTACATAAAATTTTATTTTTGTTTCAATACACAACTCACAATCAGTTACATGGAATTTTGTTTATGTGTATGTACATTTTGTACATATAACTTTCTCATGTCCGGTAAGTACAGCCTAACTAACAAATATTTTCAAGCTTGCAAATATTTTCAAACAGGGTATCAAACTTATTTGATTGTTTTAGATACTTGCTAATGAGCCGATCATAACTGGGTATAAACATACAGGGTGGCCGTTTTGACAGGATTTACGAATACAGGTTCATAATATTAATATAATTGTTTAATAATTCAAAATAGGCACATAATATATCTTCATATATTTCGTTGGGAGTAATTTATATTAATAGCTAAAAGTGGTGCAGTACCTACATACGTACATTATCGATACACGTCAATGATAATTCAATAAGCAGTGTTTAATTGATTTACTCGCTGTTGTATTAAACCGTACAAATTACCAACAATACATTAACCATTAATTCATTCTAGCAGCAGCAACACGATTGTTCCGTACAATGGAAGTGACGTGAAGAAGATCGCGGTGCCGTTGACATGATGGTGTGGGCAAATACCCAGAATCCTTTGCGACGACAGACGTGACGTGTCTGGAGTGAGACGGGTGGTCTGACCTCTCTCTGTCGGTAATTGGATCCAGGGTTGCCATATTGAGTGGAAATCAATTTTTTACGGTTATTTGGTTATTTATTATACCATATAGGTTTAACGGAATTATGTATTTTCTGTTAGTTATCGTTATTCAATTTTTATAATGTACATTTTGGTTAGAGGAATATGGCTCCACTTGTTATCTATAATTTTAGAAGTTATTGTCATTATTGAGAGCTCGAAACACATAGATAACGAATAACTCTTAATATATGTAGTTGTATTAAAGATATATTTCCTTTTCCAATTCTTGTTTTATGTATTACGAAAACAATATATTTTTTCGTTAAAAAAATATTGTTTTAGTTATATTTATATAAATACGTTCACTAGCCTAAAATTTAGCGTAGTATTTTTTTAGGGTCTACTGAAAAGAAAAACATATGTCCTTAAGACAGTATGTATAATTTTAAATATATTTTCGATATTTTGTACACAATAAGAGTTATATAATACTACTTTGCTTTATAGATAAAATTAATATACAAAATGTAAAATCACTTTTCCGACTTAAATGATGTATCTATCGCAGGCATATACATATATGTCCACGTATAAAGGACATCTTCAACTTGTAACTTAATTTACAATTGAAGCTCCTTACTTTAAAACTCCATACTTTGTGTGATGCCAGCATAATAAATTATATTATAAGTGACAATTGTATGTATATAGTACATAGGTTTGTACCAAATATTTAATTTATAGTATAGTACCTAATAATTACTTTTCTCAGAAAATTATAACGTACAAAAAATCGTTCAAATGTATCTGACATCCCTGCTCCATCGTTAGTAATTGGAACGCAGCTGAGTCCAGAAATGACAACCTAACCTACAGCACACGTACACAGACACGCAGACAGAAACAAAACACACACGGAACGGAAGCAAGTGGGCTTTGTTAAAATGTCATGATCGGTTTTTATAATCACCGTTGCTGGGTGCATGCAGCGGCCGCTGCTAGTCCGGCCGGGCCGGGTGGATCCGGTACGCCGTGATTAAAACGAAATTGCTCCTCTACATAATGATGATTTATATTTTTAGCTAATTTGTCCGCTAGTGTCCCGTTACTGTCTATTTTTAGTGGTCGCGGTACGATTTGGGGGAAGTGATCGTAATATTAATGTGTTTGTTTTAATCAAAACTTGGTGTAGTTTATCAATTGAAATTTAATTATGTTATAAATGACAAAATACTGATAAATTATACAGTGACTGAAATTAAAGCCTAGTAGTTCATAAATAACTCTTTGAACAATATTCCTTTATAAGACACCGTCATATTTATGGAATGTAGGTTAGGGAACGCACCCATACTACGTGACCCACTTTTTACATTTTTTACCCCCCCCCCCCCTCGGTGACCACCCGTAGTATATGCGAAGACCCACCTCTCCTTCTAGTTTTCACGTAGTAATTCATAAATATGGTTTTAAATCATTTTTCGCAAACAGAAAGTTAAAAAAAATTAATTTGGCTCATATTTGTCTTTATTAATACGGCGCTTGCCGCGTGACACCAAGAGTGCATGCATACCAATAATTACAAGTAAAAAAATATTATCTATGAGTTCAAAAGCGCTAAATGCTGCGCGCCATATTTGAATATTAAAAAAAGCGCGAGATTTCCCTAGAGAATATTGACTACGTGACGAAACCCCCCCCCCAGCACCACTGGTATTTTGAAGATCCCCCCCCCTCCCTGAATGGGTCGCGTAGTATGGGTACGTTCCCTTACATATATAAATGGTATGCATACACGGAGAAAAATATTTCATAACAATCAGTCCTTTTTTAAAGAAATATTAGGTACTATTTGATGTAGTAATCAAGAAATAGTCCAAAATATTGTAATTCTTACTAGGCCACGTGTTATTAAATTTACAATATGAATATGAATTTTTGTGTGCAGGATCCAAATCTAATTTACTGATATAGTTCAATTTGTTATACCAATAAAAAATATATTTTAATATAATTTTTTAATTAAAATGAAATAATTTTGAATAGCACTTAACAAATTATTTAATTTAAGAATAATTAGTTCAATAAATCATGTAAATGATATTTACCTATATAGTAAAAACTACGTATTATAAAAAAAGTTGATTGACAGTACATGTTAAAACTGATAGTCTTTTTTGATACTAAATTGAACATTTTAATCGGCAACTGTAATTTTTATTAAAAAATCGATTCTATTTTTCTCCGTGTAGGAAAGTATATAGACAGTAAATTTGTTTATTTTAATAAATATAGTTGCATGTTTTTGTATGTATGTATAAGCCACGTTTTGAAAATTAATGTTACTTTGCTAAATAATATCTTTTAATATAAATTATTCAATATTTTATTATATGAATGTTATAAATGTATGCTACATTGTGTATCGTTAATTTAGAATCCTTATTTGTTTCTATCATTTTGATTAAACGTCGTGTATTGTTTTAATGTAAACAATCCCACGGTAAACTAATTAAAATAAGTTTCCATATTTACAAATTGAACACTATTATACTGCACATATGAGGTTGCAGTGAATACTAAAATAAACAAATACACGTAAATTTAGCGAGATGTGAAAGGTTAAATCAATAAATCAGCAAAAATAACCACCCACCTCTCAATTATGGTTTGTTCATGTTCATTCATTGTTGCGTTATAATTGTTTATGTATTTAATAATATATACTCAAACTAACTTGAATTTACATAAATCAGTACGGTTGTTGTACTTTTTGTCGATTTGTAAACCTTTTCATAACCTATTTAACAGGGAATACTACATACAGGATGGCCCAAGTAAAACGAAACGGGCGCGCTTTTGGTCATTTAAAATAAGATTTTGAAAAAAAACTCGAACACGTCGATTTTGCTTTCAAGGGGGACATCTTTTGCTATAAAATTTTTGCAAGAATCTTTTCAACCCTCAGCGCTATGAGCACAACCCTTAAAATTTTAAATAGCATGATAGGGCAAGTGATACCTCATTTGAAAGGGTTTTTTATTCTGAATACGGTGCTTTTTGATTTTTTCAAATCTGTTTAGTTTTAGTCAAGTTATTTACATTTTGAATTCCATAAATGCAATGATTTTCTGATCAAAAAACAAATATTTACAGCTAAAATTCAAAACAAAGTTGGCTTATTTTCTTATCAAATAATTCAAAAACACCCAATTTGACCATTTATTGAATTAATTAAAGTTTTGGATGTTGGTTAATTTTTTTAAATTTTTTAATTAATTCAATAAATGCCCAAATTGGATGTTTTTGAATAAATTATTTTATAAGAAAATAAGCCAACTTTGTTTTGAATTTTAGCTGGAAATATTTGTTTTTTGATCAGAAAATCATTGCATTTATGGAATTCAAAATGTAAATAACTTGACTAAAACTAAACAGATTTGAAAAAATCAAAAAGCACCGTATTTAGAATGAAAAAACCTTTCATATGAAATATCACTTTCCCTATCATGCTATTTAAAATTTTAAAGGTTGTGCTCATAGCGCTGAGGGTTGAAAAGATTCTTGCAAAAATTTTATAGCAAAAGATGTCCCCCTTGAAAGCAAAATCGACGTGTTCGAGCTTTTTTTCAAAATCTTATTTTAAATGACCAAATCGCGCCCGTTTCGTTTTACTTGGGCCATCCTGTATATAGAAATACACAGTTTTTAATATTAAGTAGAATAGTTATACAAAAAAAATACTTAAGAGTTTAGTTTCACACTATTGGGAAAATTTCAATGAATCGAGTTATAGACACTTTCCATTATAATTTTTTTTTCTTCGACACTTAATGTTGACAGGTATAATTGAATAGTAATTCAAGTAGTTCTGTGTGGGTTAAGTATTTGTGGGTGTGTGTGTATTTGAGATATCAGACATGGATTGGTAAGTTGCTGGGGCTGATTATAGTAGGTTTTCACAAACAAGGGGGCCAAGAAACAAAGAATGGAATGGTATGGATAGGGGCGCTTGGATATTTATGTTTACTCTATGATTAGGTATGTAGTAAAATTTTATAATAGGTACTTCTACTTAATAATAATCTATCTTCAATTAATATTTATGAAAATTTAAATGTACTGAATATTACGATGGAAAAAATGATTTTATTATTAATTTTAGGATAATATATTCTAATAAATTATAAATAAAATTATAAAAATGCTATAATTTTTCTTACAAAATTTATAAATCTACTCACAATGTTAAAGTATTGTTTATTTCAATTTCTTGAATATATTAATATAATACATTGTAATTAAATTCTTAGAAGATTGAAAATGATCAAGATAATTAAAATTTTCAAAGAAAGGGGAATATAAAACGAAAATATGAAAGAATAATAAGGAGTAGAGACGATGCTGATACTCTATATACAGAAAACTGGAGAAAATCAGTTTCCAAGATACATTTTATTATGGAATGGAAGAGGGAGTAGTGAAACGAAAATCTTTATATCGAATTCAACAAGAATTACAAAGTTTTCAAAAAGCTTTATTTACTACGTAGGTACCTACTTCTTATTTATCATTACGTATAAATTCTCGTGTCCGCATTTATGTTTCAGATAGAAGGTTTAACAGCCATTATAAAAGTTAATTACATAGAGATAATTATTATTTCATTATTTATAAAAGCTTTAAATTTTTGATCATTTTATAGGGTTCTATATTAATCTAAAGTCGTCCATCTAACTTTTCCATAGTAATCTACATAAACTATAAATTTGAAAATTTAATTAACATGCAAAAAATGTTTTCCAGATGTAGTTGTAAAATAAAAAAAATCGGGGGGGGGGGGCTATAAAGTTTTAAATACGCTAGAACGTTATTTACGCATAGGTACTATTATAGTACCAATGTATAAAAAAAGTATGACATTTTTAAACTAAACGAACCCCATCAATGAGCTCAAAACCTCCGGTTACCTGTTGACTCAAAAAATCTCAAAATTGAGTCTAATTCAAGACGTTCATTTCAAATAGAGAATTCAAGAAAAAAACATCATTAAATAAAAAACATTTTTATTATGTACATTTAATTCCATTATCTTACTTTTAAGTTAAGTAAAGTATCTATGAGTTTTATTGACAAATATACCTAAGGATACATTCGTTTTTATGCATTTTTAGTAAATAAAAAAAAATAAAATAATGCATCTTCTAATAGAAATAACGGACCATTATAATCTTAACATCACTCACAAACAAAACAAAGATAAGTATTTTACAATTTATTCAAATCTGTATGGTTCAATTTACCTTTAATTGGAAGGTTGACCTCAGGATCCCAAACCGCACATTTATACCAAGATATTAAAAGTATATTTTTAATTAATAATTTTTCTATTTAAATCAGACTAACATATATAGCTTTTATACTAAACACAGTAAACATAAACTTTTATATAACTTGGTATTTACTTATTCCACGACACAAAAATAAACCATTACACTTGCACTTTATAATTTTTAACTTAACTTAAACTATTTCGCTATTACAGTATCTGTGGACCTTAACGTGAATTACAGCATTAAGGGCAACACTATTCACAAAACTTTTATAGATTTTTACTTTTTGCACTTTTAAAAATGTTATGTTTTCTTCAAGACGCTGTAATAACGACTGATTGATTCACATTCTCCCAGCGTGTATTACACAATGTCTCTTTTTGAAATTTGTTATCAACATAAACATTTAACTAATGAAATTACGCAATACTATGTAGTTATTATCGCTTACAATTTAAAAGAATATGTATTAATATAAGGCTTGTATTTAAATTCATTTTTGTAATAATAATTACTTTATTTAATCACTTCGCTCACGTGGAATTCAAAAATAATTACAACCCTCCATACGTGATGGAGTGAAATATTAATTTTGTCTATTGTTTTGTTTTTTACTTATTATACAAAATCGTAGATATCTCGGATCCTATGTGAGATAGTGGGTTTGTTTTTCACCTTAAAACCGCCAGCCCCGTAGAATTTTCTACACCGGATCAAATGAAAAACTAATTAAAACCCTCCATACGTGACGAGGATCACCTCCTACAATTTTTTATTTTGATTTTTATTGATTACCTATACTTTTATACTATAGTTTCATTCGAGTGAATACAATCGAAAATATTTTTCCCATAAAAACTTTTCCATCATCTTGCAACCTTTTAACGGTTAAAAAATGCTTAAATACGTGATTCATTATTTATATTGTATAGAGAGTATCTGTATTAAGTTTCAAGTAAATTCGGCCAAAAAAAATTTTTTTCCGCACAAACTTTTATACACCCCGTTTACCCCTATAAAAGTTGAATACAACATAAAAGGAAGACACCTGCGAAATTTCACGTTTCTAGGTCCAGGGGTTTTTGGGCTGTACGTTGATGAATGAGTGAATGAGTGGTTAAAACAAACTCTTTTATATATAAGGATTTTCACTTTAAACAAATATATATATTGATCTTAAAACAATATATACATCATTTTAAATAAATAGTTTCCACTAAAAATATATACTTTTCACTAAAAAAAATAATACTTTGCACTTACTTAAATTTCGATCTGTCAGATTTACAAATTAAATATTTTTGATGTACATATATATTGTGATTTTCTATATTTTTACCTAACCTACATATACTAACCTCCTTCCTTGGGTCCAAACATATTTGATATTTTTAATGTGATTTTTTATATTTTTGGTAAAAACCAACCAATAGATTTGTTATTTTTTATATGATTTTCTATATTTTAAAACGATTAAATATTCGCCTTATGCATTAAAAAAGTATTAAAATTTATAATCGCGTGTATAAAGTGTATACTATAAAATTTTAAGTGCAAAATATTAAATTTTATGTTCGATATACAAAGTGAATACTATCTAGTATATAACCTTTAATATAATTACAATATCAAGATTCATCAACAATTAAAAAACACATTAGTAACATTCATACATATTATATAAAATAAAATTTATTTTTTGTAAATCATTTCATTATAAAGATATCAATTTTTAATTACTTCTCTGTTCCCCCGCATGTAATAAAAAAGGTTTAAAGAAATTTCACGCTTAAAATTTCAAAAGCTTCGAACAAATGGTTTAATTACAATTTTCTGAAAGAAATTAGTGTTTTATGGTCACAGATAAAACTCGAAAAGAATTTTAATATTAACTTTGTGTTAAAGAAAACGATAAATGCTAAATTAAATAAATGTAAATTGAATATTAGGTTTTCCTTTGTAATATTAAAGAAAATAAAACGAGTAATTATATTTATGTAGATCAATATTAAGTTTTTCTTATTAAATTATGAGTTCTTCTTCATTTAAATTTTATAAATAGAACTAAATTTCAATATTTTGCATATTGATAATATTCGCGAATTTAATTTGATACTTATACCTCTATACATTTGTTGAGTTAGTATAAAACATCGTTACTTATATTTACGTATGCATACATTAACATGAAGCAATAATACAAATTTCATTACTCATTAAATTCAGAGCATTGTGTTAAAGTTATTTTATTTAAAAATATCTGCGCAATTTCACATTAAACTGTAATCAAGATTTTTGTTTACAATACTAAATATTTACAAAATATGTTGTTGTTTATACACGTTCCATACAAAACACAAAAAGAGAAAAGAATACATATAATGCAGATAAAATGATACTGATAAATTTTAGAAAGATTTATATGTGTTGAATTACGTTTATATAAAGTGTGCTGAAAAGTTGAGAAAAGAGATTAAAATCTGAAATATTTATCTCGAGAGACTGTTTGGAGAATAAATGGTGAATAAAAAATCCTGCATCATGAAGAGTTCGCTGTTTGGGAGGAATTTTTATTTGAATCAATGAAGTTATACTTTTTCATTAATTTAAATAAAAAAATTATAGTATGTATGACATTATATGTATTTTAATTTATTGTATTTTGTAAATATATTATAATTATCATAGTTTGCATCAATGAATGTTTTTTTAATTTTATTTTTTATTAATAATTTAAAATAAACTATAACTGGTTTTATAACTTTCTTAATAAAAATAAAAATAATTAAAAAAAGAAACATTGAAAATGCACGGTTAAATATTCGAGTTTAATAACTTTCGTTAATAACCAACAAATTAAACTCAAATATTTATTAATGAAACAAACAAACAATTTTAACGAAAAAGCTCGCAATACGATATAAAATGTTGATATACAAAATGAGAAAGAACTTAAAATCGTAATCAGAACAAATCTAGGATTTACGTTACTAAATTACAATAATAAAACGAAGTCTATAAAATGCTTTCTTTATCCGTGTCCCGAAATATGCAGAATAATAAAGTTTAAAGTGATTATCAAAGTAATAAAAGTTAATTATGTTCCCACAGAGTTTATACTGACGAAATTATTGTCTTGGCAACTTTTAATCAAAATACCTCTCCTTCAACATGGCCGTGTACTCTGTAGCTGTAGCCATCTTACCAATCCTTGTCCTTATCGTGAAGAGATTTCGTGCACTCATTGTCAGCCTGCAGCGTAAATTCCGAAGCCTTAATAAGTTACTAAAAGATTCAAGCTATACACAAAGCCTATACAATTTTTACCTTATCGAATGGATTATTTAAACATAATGAAGATGAAAATTTAATTTTGTTTCAGAAAAGTATTGTAGATCACCAGTGTTAACGAGCTAAAGGAACTAACTCAAGTTATATCTTTATTGACACCAATATTAACAATTTTATATCAAATATTATTATTAATTATTAATTCTTCTAATATAGTTTGACATTATTTTTGACTTGGAGGTAATTTTGCGTATTAAAACTGAATTCGTTTTTGCTTCAACACGTCAGATTGACGATATATCGTAACGTAATGGATTATAAAGTTAATAAAGATTTCAAAAAAATTGATATCATTCAAAAGTGTAAACATTTTACTTTAAACTATTGTTTTAAATTTGACCTCGGATTTTTATCAACAGAGATATTTGGAATTAAAGAAGAATCCCAATTTTTTGCTTAAAAAATAAATTTGCTTTATGAAATATACCCACTCCTTTTAATAAAAAAAAACACTTTTTCATAAAAAAAGATCTTGAGTTTTTGTTTTATTATTTCAAAGTTAATTATTGTTTCTTGAAAATACAAGTACCTACATTAATATATCAAACAAAAACAGAAATAACTACAATATGCACTTCAACATAATAGAACTAATGTACCTACTTCGCTTATTTTGAAGCACTATAGCAGAGATGTTATTTAAGTGTTATGACCCAAGTTTCGTAAAGGAAAAGAAATATGAATTACAGTAAACATATCTAGATAAAGAATGTATGGCAATAACGACAACATAGAAAATAAACGACACAATATCTCCGACAAAAAGAACTCTATCTGGTAGGAAATCTGAATGCATCAAGCAAGGTGTGAAAAACTTTGACGGAAACAAAAAAAACGTATATGCCATTGAGAAGATGCGACCAATTTCCTGTTGGGAAATGAGACACCAGTGACAACCTCATTGCAAGTGCTAAGAAAAGAAGATGGGGGAGGACAATACAGAATCGATACCCCGCTAGTTCTCGGTGAAAATATGCTCAAAGGAAAATGGTAAAACCTGATATTTGTTTGTAGATTGTGAGAACATTCTGCGTTATTTCGTACCAATGTAAATACTGCTCAACAATAGAAACGGATCATTTGCATTTTCTTATTATGATATACATATATTTGCAACTAAAATTTTCATTTGAGAATATTTCACAGTCGAAAGCGTCTCGATACATTTCATTTTAATATCTTTATTTTAAATATTTAGAATAAATCGTATTTCACTGAAATATATGGGCGACTGCTGTGACACTTCTCCCTTAAAATGGAACCTAGCCTTAGGTAATGTTATCTAACCTAGTTTAGAATTTATTTTTGCTTGCAGAAATGTGACCATTTTTGGTAATCATTTGGGAATTTGCGTAAAGAGCAAAAAAAATTATCAAAACTTCAAGCTTTATCATCATCTCTGGCAAGTTTTCTGCAGATGCTCCTATCCATACTAATTGTGTATTTTTTTGATCAATTACAGCTCATGTTTGGGCCTTATCTTTGTCAACTTACATTATAATAGAAAATTATGCTATATATTTTATGTATAGTAACACCATTTCATCAAAAATATATGATAAAATTTTGAAAGGTTATATCCATAATGTAAGCGTGTTTATTTTTATCACTGCTCTTTTAACATTATCAAATGTCAAATGATATAATCTCCATTCTCACTCGTTAAATAAAAAAATATACCTAACATTCATTTTGTGAAAATATATTTTATATATTATAACCCATCAACTTTTTTTTTAATTAATACAAAAAAAACTCTAACAATAGAATGAATTTTAGATGAACAATTTTTAACGAAGTCAAGTACCTTTGTTAAGTAATCGAATATCATAAAAAATAAAGACTAGCGTAACAAAATTAGGGTAAAAATTATTGCGATTAATGCTATTCAATCTGTGCTGTATAAAGTAATAAACATTACACTGAGATTTAAGTGTCAATCGTATTTTTAACACAGGTGTGGGATGAGACATTGAATCAATACCATTAGCGCTCGGTGAAAATATTCTCAAAAGAAAATGGTAAATGCGATGTTTGCCGAAAAGCTTTCAGCGGAAAATAACTGTTGTTTTAATACAACTAAAACAATGTATTCATGTCCACATATTGAAATAGAAAACAATCGTTTGTATTTATTATTATCATAACCTAACTTAATAAAGTTAAGTTAGGTTAGGTAAGGGTAAAATGATTAAATATTTGTTCTGTTTATAAACATGGTATTACTGCTGCATTGATTATTGCTCTTCCAGCCTTATGTTTGCAAACTTTTTTTTTATTATATGATATTTTTTACAAAAAGCTCCAATGTCGACTTGTATTTTAACGGGTAAACTACAAAGATAATAATGAGACGGGTTTACAAAAAAAAAAACATTCATTATATAACTATAGATATAAACATCAAAGTTGTTTACATCGCAATTAAAGTTCATGGAGAAAATGAGATAACCGTTTAGTTGAAAATAATTAAAACAGTACATAGACACAATTATCCATTGTTTAATTAACATTGGTTGACAATTGTAAACAAATAAACAAGCATTTTAAAGTTTTCGTTTCAATTGTTAGATATTAAATTTATTTTAATCATCAAAAACAATGCAATTTATGACTATTTGAATAAAATATTTGGTGGTGATGAAGATGCATTACTTATCGGCTGGATTACTCCTTTTCAACAGCTCAGTGGTGTTGTTTAACCATTTTTGTACAGTTGATTCTATTTATTGAATTAAATATGTTTATAATATTTAATAAAACAATTATTTAAAAAGGTTCCCAAATATCAAATGATAGCAATATCAATTACGAGTCGAGAAAACGTAGACATGTATACTCAAAGTATTTAAGAGTTTTGACAACCTTAATCGATTTCTGATTGATTATAGTAGCCAAGTCTCACTCATATCCGTATTTTCTAATAATACCAAATAACCAATCAATATCATTAAATAAGTAACTACATAATATTTCATTATGTTCAATTTTTTATACTTGCTCAAAATAGCCCATACATTAATTTTTAATAAATCGCGTAACCACTGGTTTGGATAAAAATGGTGATACTGTCATCACTCTAACTTGGGTATCTCTTATATTCATATCAGTTTGGTTTACCAACCGCTGGTTGCTACTGACTGTACTCACGTAGTATGAACACAAAGCAACCACTGCTTCTATCAGCCAGCTAGTGATTTCGACCTTGGTTGGTGAAGTTGGGCCAATAAAGCTTTTCTAATATGTTCAGCCACCAGCACTATCTCATTGCTAAGAAGTCAATATAACTCTGAAAAAAATGCGACATACAAATTTTGTAAACTAAATGACCTCCAGTCACGAACTACAAACTAACTGTAAAAATCAAAGTTACAAATACAAAATTCATTGATAGATAAATCAATTATTATTATTAGTCATATTACTCACTTTGGTTTTTATGAGAATTGAATTGAATGAATGAAATATATTAAAAAAAAAACATCATAAAAATGTCTATATCGATTACTTCAATTTTAAATTCGGTTTGTTTGAATAATACAGCATTTAATTAGAAAATAAAAATTCCGAATACAGATCATGAGATGCGTATCGTAATTACCAATCTATTCATTAGAGCAGATTTCAATAGAACGTGAGGTGCGTGGAATACTAAACACTGTAATTAAAGTTAACAAGTTTTAAAACAGGAGTACTACCGATCTGTCTTTCAGGAAGTTATTTGTCAAATGTTTTTAATTTAACTTTTAATTGTTTATCACTTCAAATTAGCTATATCGGTTTTAAATTTAAATTTGTTTGAAAGTTAACGATATATTCTTTACTAAATACTTTAAACATTTTGGGTTCTTTGAAAATATGTACGCATGTCATTGCATGAGCATGAAATATTTTGTTGTGCTTTATTATAATTTTGTAAATTAAACTTAGGTTTAGGTCAGTATTTCTCAACCTTTTAGCACTTGCGACCCAATTTTCAATCGCAATTCTAATCGCGCCCTCCTTCCCTCTGCCCTCATACAAAAATGTTCACTGAAAAATAGATCTCAGCTAAATACAAAAAAAATGCTTAGAGTGTCAATTTCTAATATTATACCTTCTTTCGAAAAACTTTGCTTTGCAAGACATGCCCAAGAGAGACACTAATAATAATCCTGTGTTAAATTTAATATTGATAAGTAAATTATTAAATACATTGTGCAGTACTGATACTTTCCTATTTATAAGTGTAATTATATCAGTGTGAATGTAAACGTATATTTTAGTTTAATTTTTTTTATTATGTCAGAATGTATTTTATTGCTTTTCTTTCAGTAAATTAAATGCATTTTTTAATAATATGTTTTCTCATTTTTTTCTCGATATGCTCGCGCCCCTCATTCAGTTTTATCACGCCCCACAGGTTGAGAATCGCTGGTTTAGGTAAATTCACCGTCCTCAATCCATATAGATCTTTATCCAGTCTTCGAATGAGTTGTTCCGTAAGAACAGAAATTTATAAAAAATATGTAGATAATTTAACTATAAAAAAAATTTCCAACCATTTTTGGTAAAACAAACCTTTTTTAAAGGAGTTATTTAGAACAGTGGTTATTAAGCTAGGGTTCGCGTACCCTTGGGGGTCCGCTGAACTTTTGTCGGGGATCCCTGAAATATATTTGGCATAAATTAAAGTATTTTTACATTTCTATTTACCAGTGATTAATTCGTAATCTAAAGACCTTCTTTGTATTTTTTGTCAAGGGGTGGAGGTTTCTGAAAAATAATTACAGACCATATAAGTGTAAGAACCGCTGGTCTAAGGTATTATAATTTTGTATCAATAGCAATGTCCTGAGATGGATTATTTACGTATTGTGGTAGTTTAAAAAAATCTATTATTCAGTATCAATTATTGCATTTTATCTAAATAAATGTGATTTCAATGTAAAGTAGTGAATACTATTGTTTGCATAGTTAGTTATGATTCTAATTCTTATATTTTTTTGTAATTGAATTGATATTTCTATCACTTTAAATTGGATGCGTGAAATATAACTCAAAAACTTTGAATTTTAGATTTCGTTAAAAGTATGTTTATTATATAGTAAATGACGTGCAATGTTGAAATTTTCAAATCGAAGGTTTGTATCTATTAACGTTCTCGAGATATGGCCTCTTAAGGTTTTAATTTTTTCAAAATTTTGGAGAAAATGGCTGTGTGGTCGGATTTGATTTTTGTCGATGAATTTGAAATCAGCGTGTCAAAATCTATATAATTACATATATAACACTTAAAAATTTGACAAAAAAAATTTGGTCAAAAATCGACATTTTTTTTAAGGTATACCCCTTGGAAAAATTTCGATATTCAGCACAAAATTTTTTTTTTAATTTTAAAGTATTATACATGTCATTATATCGATTTTGACATGCTGATTCCATATCCGTCGACAAAAATCAAATACGACCACACGTTCAAAAGTTACGGCCATTTTTCTCCAAAATTTTGAAGAAAAAAAACTTTGAGAGGCTATAACTCGAGAACGTTGATAGATACAGACCTGCGGTTTGAAAATTTCAACTTTTCATATCATTTTCTATAAACATGCTTTTAACTAAATCGAAAACAAAAAAATTCAGTCAAACATGGTTCTAATTTTAACTTTTTATAGAAATTCAACTCAAACACAAGAAAAAAATGAAAGGAGAATCAAAACTAACCCAAAAGAATAATATACATATATTTCTACCGTATAGTAAAATTCACATTCTTTATTTTTCTGTCAGGGGAGGTCCCTGAAAAATAATTGTTTAAAAAGGGGTCTCTAGACAACAAAAGTTTAAGAACCACTGATTTAGAACACTTGTTTGCATATATTTCTCATTTAATCATATAGCTTCATTTAAGAAGACTGTACATAATTTGAGAACAACAAGAAATCAACGAGAAAAATAAAATATAGATAGTCTTAATTTTAATGAAATGAACTAATTTGGAACGCTAGTAAACTCAAGTCAGGAACATGCATTAGTGTATTTCGTACAAGTAAATATGCAGCGATCGCAAGTGCCATTAACCAGCAACCACAACAGAAAGCCCGTGACCTGTGTCTGGTAGATATTTATTGACTCATCATGGCGTTAATTTCACCACGCCTTGAATAATATATACGTCCTTTTCTGTGGGTTTCATTTGGATAATGATGATGATTGCCGGCACTCAAAGAGCACGGATATTATCGAGAATGTAGCACAGTATAGGCTTGCTGTACAATAATTAGATCAAATATCCTTTAATAGACAGGATAATACATTGTGTAACCGTCTTGTATAGTGCCTTGTCTGCATCTATATTCTGTTGACAGACTCATGTTATTGTTGATGGGTATTAATTAGGATAATTGGAAAACAAATTGGTTAATTAAGTGACTAACTCAAAACTGACTGAAATATAATAATAATAATATTTGCTATGGGATAATATAATATACATTACTCAACAAATGAATTAAGAGGTCAAAATATTCATATATTTTTTTGGAATTAGGAAGTTATCAGAAAATTATTTATTTTTGCAAATTTTGTAGGGATGCGTTAAATAAATTTTTGAACGATCTGTCTATGCTTTTTTATTTGATTTAGAAATAAAAAAAAAGATATTTAACATCTAAGTAAAATTGCCATTATGACTTTCTAAACTAATTAAAATTTAGATTGTTGCATTTATTGACGTATAAACAATAAAAGTGTAGTTGAAGTGATATAATTATATATTTTATTAATAATAAAGGTAAAATACACACATATTTACTTAATAATTTTTTTTTATAAAAAGGGGGTTTATCTATGAAACCTGCTGGTCTCTTTAGACAGCTTGTTACTTAATAATAAATATTTATTTGAGACGATTGCTTGCTTAAATAATGTTTCGTAATATATTTTCTATGCAGCACTACTCTCTAATTTTTTTTTACTAAATTCTCACAACAGTCATTTTATTATGAATTAGAATTATTTTGTTTATAAAACAAGAGAGAAAACATACAAATAATATTTAATACATATACGACATAAATAAACCAACTTACAATATTTTAATTTATAACTTATAACTTATGTAATATTAATTATAAATACATTATAACTCCTTTAACGTACAGAGTATGCATATATAAGTATTTTCTAGTAAATATACTACGCGAGTATGTACATACATATATAATATATACATTTATACATATATACAACATACACATATTATATAGTATATATTCTTGTAGTTCTTACAATTCGCTACTCTCTCTCTCTCTCTCTCTGGGTGCAATATTCGTAGATATAATTCTAGGAAACTTATAAACGCAAATTTAATGTTATAGCAGAATTCCATGGGTTGGATATACAAGTCTAGGTTATTCATAATATAAAGTTTGAATTTTGAATCGCATGAAATACTAAAGCACAATTCATTAAAATCTAATTAAGTAATACACAAAATTAGATACATGTAGTTGTAGGAACTCGTATATAAATAGTATATGCACCAACAACATATAGTGGACGCAAAAGTACATATATTAGTCGATTCCGTTAATTAATTGTTTGGTTCAAAGTAATTACATATATAAAATGGAAAGCCAGTGTACTCAATATTTATTTCAATGATAATTCCGTTATATTTCCTGATTTTATATATTAAATATTGTTGTACCTACATATAATTTGGATTATAGTTGCGAATAGCATAAGTGCACCCACGTGGCAGCTGGATAATCAGAGCCATCTGAATCAGATGCATAGGGGACTGTATGGAAGCAATTCGACAATGACTGTATACATGCTAAGATTGAATTAAAAACCTATTGTCTGTCCCTATAGGACCGTACTCGTGGATGAAATGGGTTTCGTGACTGTCTCTGCCCTGATTGTCCTAGGGTACTTCCCGATCCTACTTAGCATCCAGGTCTAGTTTATTTGCTATTGTTTTTCGACCTTCTTTTATACATACATGTAGTTTTGGTTCGATCCACGATTTAAGACAATGTATTTTGGTTCAATTCAGTTTAGATTTCTCATTAATATTAATAAAAACGGAAACCAATTTAGAGCATTCACATAAGTTATTATTACTTCTAAAATGATCAACACAATTTGTTTTAATCACCTCTAAGAAAAACGCATTCGGAAAGAAAAAAAAACTTCCAAAGGAAAAATTATATACGAGTTGAGTTAATAAGCTTCCCTCAACAAAAACATCACAAGAAACTTATAACAAAACTTTCTCATATACGATGCCATTAACATGTTTTTCTACTGTTCTGACTAATGTGTAAACAACGAAAGTATCTTAATGTGTAAACCCAATCTCTAGCTGTCGGTCTTTGGACCAAACTGTTTGTTCAATACTGAAAGAAAATCATCACTCCAAGGATTAATATACATATGTATAATTATGATCTTTTACGTTTTATACCCAAAGTAGAGATAAATTTCAATAATTCAGAACTAATTTATTTTTTTCAGAACGTCGAATTGAAGAGGCATGAAAGATTTTAAGGGGGTATTATCTTTATTATAAGGTACAAAAATGTGATATTTATAAGTATATATATACATATATTTTATTTATAAAAAAAACCTGCTTGGATGTTTTTTTTTATTTCGTATTAACCTTTTAATGTTATTTTTCAAATAGAGCTTTAAAAAATTAATATATTTTAATCTAAAGCATTCAAATCTGGACCGAATGAAATGTTTCCAAGGTGAATATTCCCACTGTTACATCTTTTGTATTCATCTGAAATGAAAAAAAAATATTTTTTAATCATAAAGGTTGTCGCTATATGTATCTCGTATTTGAATCATTTAATTAAATAAAAGAACATAAAAATAGCAATCTGGAAAACAAAAAAAGTGTATTTTTAACCGACTGCAAAAAAGGAGGAAGTCATATGGTTTTATATTTTTCTTAATATTTTTTGACGATGCTCACGCATAATTTCTTATGACGTGAACCAATTTAGATATTTTTTATTTGTTTGAAAGAGAATCACTCCTCAGGTGATTTCATGTAAATTTCGACAGGATCTGATGATAGAATCTGAATATGGATAATGGAACTCAGTGTTAACAGTATACGGTACCGTGATTGAATTAATTTAATAATGTTATTGCAATTTTGTGTGTGTATCTTTTTGCGATCGGGCAAATGTAGAAGTTTGCTGGGTCTATAAAAGGGTAAATTTAAATCCTAATATGCAAATATAAAGACCAAACAAATGTATCCCGAGTATTGTAACTGCCGCCTACCCTGACCATCCTAGGGTAAATCCTGTTCCTCTCTGTTATCCATTTCAGCTGACGGTCTTGTGAAAAATTAACTGGATTAAATGTTCTATGTCAACATTTTTTTTAAATTTTAATTTTACGTATGTATAAGAGATATTGTATACTACCAAGTTTTGTAGATTATGTTCGTATGATAAGAAAAATATTTAAAGAATTATGTGATAAGAAAATTAACAATTTATTTGGATGTGGAGCCTACGTTTTAGCTCATTCTGATACATACATACGTTTTCTCCGATTTTGAAACGCATGCGGGCAATTAAAGTCACAGGGAAATTCTAGTTAATAAATAAAACTCAAATACCTGTGTAAATGCATTACATTACATTTGTTTTTATCGAAGGGCTGGTGTTTTGTTTGATTAAACACATTTAAACACGACATTTGTTAAATAATAATACCACAAAATCAATTTGTTTGTTAGAACTAATGGAATCAACATTAAATTTAATATTTAATAACAATAATGGTAACAATCGAGTTATGTAAATAATTAAAACAGCGCAAGACTGCTGCCAACTTAACAAAAATGAAATTATGCTGTTTTGAGTTTGAAACATAGCAAACAAACTACAAAGTGTAAAATATTCCAGGCGTTGGGACTGTTCACGTCAGTTTGGATATTTTAATTAACTAATTAGTCTAATGGCAATTTAGATAAAAGTCTGAGTTGAAAGACTTAGTATTCGCATGCACATCAAAGTATAAGTAGTAATTGTGATGTTGCTTATGAGCATGGAAATTTTAAGATGAAATATTAAACATGTACAAAATATTATATGAAATATTATTATTAAATGAAAGTAATCAAATATTATCATACTCATTACACAAATTAAGAGATACAAATATTAGCGATAGATTGTAAATAAACTAAAAGATGCATAAAAAATAAGAAAACCGTCTTTCCAATTTTGTAAATAGAAATTATATTTAGGTAAGTATTTTTCAAGAAGATTGTAAAGTAAAAAATGCATTGGTGAGTACAGGGTTAAAAAATCGATATTTTATAAAATATTTTCAATCCCAGTGTAACCAGATGGTAAAAAAATATTTTTTTGGCTAGATTTATTATCCCATTATTTATCAAAAATGTACAAAAATTAAATCTGCAAAAACACTGAAAATAGAAACTCATGGAAATATAACTTACATTTTTTTTATCTTTACATGCCTGCATTGCCGTAATTACAGAGCTGTGAATGTTATCCATCTTTCTCTAGAAATAATTTGAACTTTTTATTGTATTGTAAAAAAAATATCCGAGTTGAAATTTTAGTAAATACTTTAGAGATAACATTTTTAAATATATGTAGTAGTAAAAACATTTTCATTTAGTATTAAAAACCTAAAAAAATGTAACTATAAGCTTTCCATGCCATTTTTTCCTATTGAAAGACCTAAAAAAGTTATCAAAAATTTGTCTTAGGGGGCCAGCCAACAATTCCAACCTGGGGGCTCGTAATAGGCTATTGGGGCTATGAGTATTAAATACCCAAATGAAACTCATAATATGTAAATAATACAGTCAAAATCAAAAGCAGATTCAAATATGTATGTTTGTAAAGTTATTTCCATTTCAATCATAACCTACACTGGAACTGCTTCTTTATGATAATATCCCTGAATGACCGGAAATGTTTATAATAGGGTGATCGACTGATGTATCAATATAACTGATTGTTTTGCCGGTTAAATCCAAAATCTGAAATACATCCCCCGCAAATAACTGAAATTACAAATGAAATTCCTCGATTTCAAATATGTTATCCAATATATGTATAAGATATGACGGGAAAGTGCGACCCATAAACTGATAAGTTAAACATTAAATTGGTATACTAGCCAAAAATAGCAAATAGGGGAACGATTTTCTTTAAAACTTTTTAAGTTTTGTGTATAGTTTATTAAATTCACTATATTCTTATTCAGATTACTATTGTACGGGGAAAAACGATAGTCCGCTCTCTCCTCGTATATGAGGGACAAAAGCAAACCTGCAGTTGTCATCAATAAACAGGTAGGGCTAATGCAACATAATAATCACTTATACTTAAATACATCTTACTATTTGCTACAAAAATTATTTTATATAAAAAATAAAAAAAAATTAAATTTCACAGTTAATATTTAAAAACAGTAAAAACATTTGATAATTCTCTTACATGTTTCATTTGCCCTACTCAAATAAACAGTACTAAGTACCTGTACCAATTTAAACAAGAAATAGATGCAACGAAATAAATCTTCTCCCAATAATTATTACAGTTAAAAGCTCTATTACACATCAAAATTCATCATTCTCATTTCAACGATTAAGCCGATGAAAAGAGATAACCTTTATGCTAACTTGTAAGATGAGATTACGTATGCTATGACTCTTCAGCAAATATTACTGTCAGTACTCTAACAATAGCTGTTATAAGTTTCTCCTCTTATAGGAATATTCAAACTGAGGTTAGTTACAGCTTGACTAACTAGATGAAGGCACTTTAATAACATTCAGAAATTATTTCCAATTTAACTCTAATTCTAGAACCCCACTTACCCCATATTATATATTCTGAACTATATTTATCTTTATAAAATAAAATGTTAAAAATAAATCACTAAATTTTACTAAACTCTCATGACACATAAATATTTTATTATAATAAAGAATTAAATATATCTAAACTCTTACAAATATAATAAAATGCATTCGAAATAAGAATATCTTACCTTCAACATTCACTTTCATATAGAAGAGGAAACTCAATAAACATAAATATTTCCCAGGACAACTGTAGATATATTATCATAATATTTAAAAATATTGATACACTTTAGAAAATTATTCCTGAACAGAGTTACAGTGACCTTTTGAGAACGAATATGATAATATAAACAAAGAATTTGGATCAAGCAATATTTTACAGTATGTTTATTTTAGTGTGTATTGGAATTTACGGCTTGTTCTGCTACAAAAGTCTCTCCAGAGACTAAAGTTAGAAGTGCTGTAGTACCTTTACAGTACATTCGTGTGCTTGGGATCGATTCTGTAATTGGAAAATCCACAGAGCTTTTAAATTGCTTGTGCTGCGAATAAATTAAGTACCCGGGTGGACTCGTAGATCTACGCTTGTGTGTCTGTGAATACGCGTGATTATAAATATCTGCAACGTTCGTACTTGCAGACAGATCATTTTAATTATTGGAATCAGACAAGTATTCTACATATATGCATTTATAAAGGAGTCTGGTATGTGAGTGCACATAAGTATGATAGCAATAGGAAATATAAGTGTATGTCTTATTGAATTCAGTTTGTAATTTGCCTGTAAAATTGAAAAAAAAGAAATTACTCACTTATTAAAAAATATTAAATTTCAAAAAATTAAGTGAGGATAGCAAGAAAATTTAATATCCATTTTTTTAAATAACCATCAATTCAAGCTCCTCTCCCCCTTTACTTTGAGGTCTTAAAGAGTTCCTTAATTTTCCTACTATATCTATATAACGTTTTACGACCTTTCACGAAGCCTACAGTGTTCATAAGATCGAACTATGTTGATAATATAGTTTCTGAATAAATTTCTAAATTAGAATTATGTAGTTACAAACATATCGCACATATTGTCGTTTTCAATGTAATTGATTATTATCTTAATACATGTACAATTAATTTAAAATATATATTTCCACCTACATGAAAAACAAATACAGAAATCTCAAAACTCGGAATTAAAAATATAATATGTATGAAGGTAGATACGTAAAAATATTTTAAAAAGAATAAAGTAGGTAAACGCAATTATATCTTATAATATATAAAACGAAAGTAGGTAATTTATATATTTTAAGTAGTCATTATTATTAAAAAATATAGGATTTATGGAGGAAATACAAATGTTATCTAAAAACAAGTATATAAATATAAACAAAAAAACTTTCAACATAAATCTAAATAAATGTTATTCGAAACTTACTACTAGATAACTGGAAAATCATGCGTTAATGACCTATTTAAATGAACTTTATCACTTTCAGTATATGTATGTGTTGCCCATATATCATTTAATTATCTTTTGCGTAATCATTTATGCCATATTTCATATTTCCGTAATTAATATATTTGTTTCTGTATTGCCAAGTATATAATATACGCTTTGATTTCTATTAATATTCGTTAAATGGTAAAACTTCTTAGAATATTAAACTCATATTATTCCAATTAGGAACTCATTGAAAATATGAAGAATAGACACCTTAAAGTATAATATTTAATTCTTTTTCAAAAAAAAAAACTACCTAATATATTTTTAATTATGATGAAAGGTAATTTTATCTCAATTTTAAAATGATCTTTTCAGATAATACCTGCTTTAATTAATAAAAAAATAGATAGAAAAATAAACAAACTTAACAAAAAAGACACCAATCATACAGAAAATCTATAGCATTATATCAAATGCAAAATAAACATTTGGTTTGCATCAGATACGATTCGGATTCCCTTACTTACGTTCACCTTATCCAAATATCGTAACGGTCAAATACCACAACATTTAACAAAAATAATATATTCCACAAAGATACACAAAAAATAATATCACTTAATTTTAATCACCATGCTAATGTCTGCAAAACAACTATCGCAATGGACTTGAGAATACCAAAACATAATTTAAGTTTATTTGAGAGTGGTCTCCAGATCCGAGAAATTAAACTCTGCTATAAATTACTTGTAAATATCAAGGGCGTAAATTCACTGGTTACAGCACGAATTAATTGTACAAATTTCGTAGAATTTTAGTACAGATATTACACGAAGATATTATATAAATAAGCAGAAAACGGTAAATTTTGAATATGATTCTTGTAAAATATTTTTAATCACTTAAGATTAAAATATAAGTTTGTAAGTTATTTGAACTGAAACTATTAATACTTTCCGAATCAGTGTATGCCTGTAAAAAAGTAACAAAACAGTGCTTGCAGCTCGAAATTTTTTAAAGTAACGTTATTATTTTTCCGTTATTGTTCCATATCGAAAAACATAAAAAAACATTTAAAAAAATAAATAATAATAAAACAAATAATTATAATTATTAATAATAACAAATAATAATATATTACCGAAAATAACTTAAATCTTTTTATGTAACTGCGAAAAACAAAATTATTTTAGGTAGAATTATAAAAATTTGTTACAGATACAAGCAAGTTAAAAAAATGGGTTACTGTTATAAATAAGTAATCAATGCATATAAAATAGCTTATACATAATAGCACTAAAATTTTGATAGTATGCACTTTGTAGCCTCGAAAATTTTTAGTACTTTGCACTAAAATTTTTAAAGTATGCACTTTATACACTCAAACATAAATTATAACTTGTATTAAAGAATATGCCGGTATGACGTCACAATTGTCCAAAATCATAAAGTTATTGCTCTAATAATATACGTACGTTACCTATCCTTACTTAGGGCAATCTATTGGGGCGGCGGGAGTTTGGTTAATTTTCGTTAGGTTAATATAGAAAATCATAAAAAAGTGCATTTAAATACAGCCCTATAAAATAAATTAAATTATTGATACCAATAACTATAGCGTAACGATACAAATTGCTTTGAGTAGTTACAGTATAGATAATTATGTAAACCAAAACTAAAAAAAAAAACAGTATACCTACTGTATGTTATACAATGTACATGCATTATTTTGGACAATAAGTAATGGTATGTAATATTCCTCTCATTTTTAATAAGTAACATTATAAATTTTCATGATCAAATTATGTAAAAGGATAAAATATTCTAAATTGCGACAAATCTAAATGAGGTAAATTTATTATATTTCATTTTAACATTATATCCTTTGTAATTAATATTTCAGTAGATATATGACATAAACATACGCCTCTGTACCTATTTAATTTATTCTCTTGATGGAAACACGCATGCAGATTATTGTAGATACATATTTAACTCATTCATAGAAATTAAACATGTACACTGAATTATTGTTCTTGTATCTATTATTAATTTTCTTTAACCTTTTATTGACCTAACCTTTCTAAATATTATATATGCATTTACTTTTGAATTTTAAATTTCTTTTAATTACAGCAAATCGAGCCCAAACCGCCGAATTGTCGTCAGCGACAAAAATTTAATTCTACAGGAGAAGCTTGATAATATTGTATACAGGATGATTTACAACCAGTTTAGGAAAATTGACAGTAGATCAAAGATGTTAATTTTAAAAATAAATAACCATAATTTGTGTATTTTTAGACACATTACATGTGTTGAATATTAATTAATGTTTTCGATTTTTAGTATCTTCCAATAATTATTTAGCATATGAGATAAATAAAAAACAATAAAATACAAGTCCCATAAACCCATTCGATAATACTTATTAATAATAACCCGATTATAAAATTTTATAACTTTATCGCATTAAAGTTCTCCAGATATTAAATACAAACTAATCATTTTTTAAGAGCTGTAGCTCAAGAAAAATTCTCAGAAATTGTGAAGTTTTTTACTTATAATAACATCCTAGATCCACTGATAAAGGTTTTACAAAGGTTGTAAATTAACCTGTATATTTGAAGTTATTTTATTTTATTTTCACAAGCGTTGGAAGTTAAATTTGGAAAATGTATTTAAATATGAACGAATTGATGTAAATTGTTAATACAAGATGAAAAAATGATTACTTGTTTATGATATTAGATATGTTGCATTTTATATGTCGAGCTCCTTTATATATTAATAACAATATACTTAGAATGTAAATGAATTGAGCATCCAAACAATGCAACAAACACGTCAGCATCGATTATTAAAGAATATCTGTTCATAAATACTCACCATAATTGAAATCCATTCAGAGTGAACACGTGACTAACGTCACACCATAACTTTTATAGCACATTCACAAAACTTACACAAAAATGTAAAGAGAGGAGAAAAGTTCAGCACTGGCATTATTGCCTACGCCCAACAATTCAGCACATCAGAAACTTTGAAAATCGAAACCTGGATCCTGTTTTATTTTTTACTTACTTCGGAAGAAGTCAACAATGTCACTTGTTATACATATATATTATATATATAAAAAACTTCGTGTCCTATGTAAACACTGAAATTACATTAAACTTTTTGAAAACTTTGTGGTAGAGCAGATCTGCAGCTACTTAACGTCATTCATTTGTCGAAAGTAAATTGAATATTTAAATAGCAGAGGGCACTGTTTATTTTTGTCGTTTTTAATGTCACAGTTTGTTTCAAACCAAATTGAATGTATATTTTTAATTATTATGTTTATTTTTTATTAAATCTCTTTGTTTTTTTGTTTTTTGTAATTATACACTACGTTTATATTATCGATAATTAAAAACTGCCTCAAATCTTATTATTTAAATACTGATTTTCAAATTTGACATTCATTTTTATAATATATTAGATATGTATATACATTATACATATATGTTAAATATTAGTTTTAATAATTAAACGGGTTATAATTGTAATAACGTGTAAAAAAAATATATAAAATAAAGGTATATACCTAATACTAAAATATGTTTACTTATTTATCAATATCACATATACCTAATATATTTTTATTATCCCTTTTGAATCCGGGAAAAATATAAAATTGGCAGCAAAAATAAAGGTTGTAAAATTCAAAAAACTAAAGCAAGCAAAAAATAGTCTGGCTTTAAATGACATTTAAGTAAAATTGAAAAAAAACTATCATAAAAATACAATAGATATATCTTTTTTATGTACTGATAAAAATACTTATTAGTTAAACATAAAAAAATTAAATATTATTACTTAATTAATCTAATTTATATAACTACAAAAATGGTAAACATAAATTATTAAACAAAAACATCAATTCCATTACCGTCCAGTTCACAAACATAAACAGTAAAACTGTGTTGAGAAGGTCAATAAACAATATCTACTGGATCACATGTGCCGTGAAATCTAGTTAAGACGCGAACCGACTTAGTTCGTTTCACAACCATGCAACACGCGGCGATGCCGATCGTGATAGAGCTCGGCACTCACTGACACTGGCACCGGCTCCGACGCCCGGCTGGCTGAGCGTCGCGCGCGCCACGAATACGTCCGAGTCGAAACGAGAGATCGATTCGTGACAGCCGTGTATGTGAAGACGAGGTGGATGTGGAGGCGCTGTAGCATCTTTATAAACCTTAGGTGCGTGTGAACGTAGCCTGGTGGAGGGTCAGTGGAAATGGCAGAAAAGCCTGTAGGGTGTATACAAGTTATGATGACGACTATAGTTTAGACTGGATTCTTGTGTATGCATTATGGTTAATTTTATGTGTATGTACATTGTACATGTTCCACTGTAATTCTATTCATTATAAAATATAAAGTGTTTCTTTGAATTCTTCTTTTTCAAAGAAATGTTGTTTTTGATGTTATATGCAAGGAAAATAATTGTATAAATGATTTTTTGGGATAACTTATAAGTCAAGATATAATTAAACGTAGGTGTAAACGCTATTTATTTTCAATGGAAATAAATACAAATATGTAAATAGATATGAGTTTTGAATAAAATAATTAGCAAATTTGTTAATTTTTTAATTAGATTCAAAATAAAAGATATTTATTACAAACAAGAAGATTTGAACTATTTAGGTTAAAATCCCCAATTTTTTTCAGGTTCTAATTTTTTTTATAGAAATTTTTGTATTTTTTGTAGTTATAGTTTTGTATTTTTTGATATTTTTCTGAAAATAAATAATAATTTAAATAATACTACACATTATTAATTATTGTCTTGAATTGATATTGCTCCATATCTTTACATAAAATAAAGTTTAATATAATAAAAGAGTAAGCCAAAAGTTACGAAGAAAAATAATTATAGTATAGCAATAATTATATTGTTATACGATACCATTATAAACCACAAATTGTTAATTGTAGAGCATAAAATTTTCTTGATGACCATACACTTTTTTAAATCAAAGAAAATATTAAAAATCATTAATTGAGCCTAAAAATAATATGGTTTAGTTGGTGACCGGAAGGAAGCCCACAGGAAAAAAGCCCACAGGAAAAATACCCACAGGAAAAAAGCCCACAGGAAAAATACCCACAGAAAAAAGCCCACACGGAAAAATACTCACACGGAAAAATGCTCACACGGAAAAATGCTCACACGGAAAAAAGCCCACACGGAAAAAAGCCCACACGGAAAAATGCTCACACGGAAAAATGCTCACACGGAAAAAAGCTCACACGGAAAAAAGCCCACACGGAAAAATGCTCACACGGAAAAATACTCACATTAAGAAATAAATAGGATACAGATGTATTAATTCAAGACGGCACATTATTTTTATATATTTGTATTGTATGTCATTTTTTATGATTTCATATATGCCAAACTTCTGTACTGTCACAACTTTATTTTTTCTTATTTTAGATATGTATATATATGTTACTGTAAAAGCCCGAACTGAGGTAAAACCTAGGTTTTACCAACTGTTAATGGTAAAAGCCCGAATTTCGAACTTTTAACATCTTACACTCGGTTAAACCTAGGTTTTACCAAAAGACACGGTAAATGTTGAAAAATAGAGTAGGTATCAAAAATATGTTAAAAAAAATATATAGAAAATCACAAATAATTAATTTTGCTAACAAAATATTGGGGCGAATGGGGATTAATCTAGTATAAAATACGGGGATTCAATCTCCGCCTTGGTTAAGGCAATCTATTGTGGCGAAAGGGGATTAATCTAGTATAAGAAACGGGGATTCAATCTCCGCCTTGGTTAGGGCAATCTATTGGGGCGAAAGGGGATTAATCTAGTATAAAATACGAAAATTCAATCTCCGCCTTTGTTAGATTATAACCAAACCGGAGATTGAATCCTTTCTGGGAAATTATTAAGTAAATATATTTTTAGATTGAATATTTGATTGATAATGTAACAAGCTGAACAGGTATTTATATTTTAAATATATAAGGTCAATACAGTAGCTAACATATATGAAATATGTTAAACATCTGTATCCTATTTATTTCTTAATGTGAGCATTTTTCCGTGTGAGCATTTTTCCGTGTGGGCTTTTTTCCGTGTGAGCTTTTTTCCGTGTGAGCATTTTTCTGTGTGAGCATTTTTCCGTGTGGGCTTTTTTTTGTGGGTATTATTCCTGTGGGCTTTTTTCCTGTGGGTATTTTTCCTGTGGGCTTTTTTCCTGTGGGCTTCTTTCCTAGAACCTGGTTGGTTATGGTTCGGGTCGGTTATAGATTTAAAATAATGAAACAATAAAAATTACAATACAAATATGATTATATTTACAATTATAGGATAAGTCGGGGGAAATGGGTGTGAGGGGTGATTGGGTGGTAGTTTTTTAAATATGTTTCCATTTGTTTTTTCCCATATTTTTGTTGCATCCAAAAAACTAGATACAATATTTATTTTTTTTGTTAGCCTAACCTTTTTAAAAATTTTGAAACGTGCTTTTCATTTTGTCCGGTTTTACAATAATATTCCACAAAAATAAAATGGGTTTGATTTCTCCAAATTAAACATTTCATTGTAGTAGATATATGTATATTTATATGAAGCTACATATATGTTATTACTATTACCCTTACTTTTTATACAAATACCGAGAATGGAGTGGTGAGACGTACAATTTTTTTATTTATATGGTGTTTAGTGTTTATACATTAAGATATTATCATGTTTTTAAATTCACAAAAAAATGATAATATCTATATTCTATTTCATTTAAGTTTGCAGTGGTAGCCGGGTGATTTGACCGTATGGATCACGACTCATACGGTCAAATCACCCGGCAACCACTGCAAACTTAAATGAAATAGAGTATAAATGTATAAATATTCATTTAATTCCACAAACCATTTTTTCGAAAAGGAAGCTAATATCTAGAAATTAACTTTACATATAGTTTTTATGTGACGAAAAAAAATTTTCAAATTGAAAAGATATATTTTAATGTTTTTTTTAACGCCCACTTGACCACTAAAAACACATATTCTTAATGAGTTATCAGTTGGGGGAATTGGGTGGAAAACTATTTTTATTTTATTTTTTTCATTCAAAGGCAATTTTATATATCAAATTGAAATACAAAAACAAATGAGTACACATTTTTTCAATTTTTAAGAATATTTTAGCCTGTAGGATTGAAATTCAAAATCATTTCTCCTATTTCCCCCTACTTACCCTTTATTAAATACCTCTTTGAACGTGAATATATTATGTTCTCGTATATTTATGATTTTAACTCATACATACATTTAATATTTTATGTTTTTATTTAACTAATCAATACTTTAGAATATGAATTATGACTTCTGCTAAAAGAAATACAGACATCGTTATAATTTTATTTTCACGACGTCAAAACTGACATGTATTAAATACCCGTATGATGAATAACATTGAAACGAAAAATTATCAATTACATTTCGGCTAAAAAATAAAACATTACGAATGAGAAGAATTTCATTTTAATTAAAACGAATGAGTTCTTTCAATTCATTTAAATATAACGTTCGCATTGAGCATTTTACAGGGATATCGGGTTTCACTTTTTATAAAAAAAATATTACATTGCACATTTTTCAAAGAAACTGCGAGGTATAATAATTGGTAATATTAATTTATGATAAATTGATAAATTAATAATATACTTACGTAGAAATAAAAATTAAAAAGCCATTTACAGAAGTGGTAAATAATTAATTTTCTTTAAGTTGCTGATTCTGTTATATCTTAAATTTTTAAACATGTGTGCTGTTGTATAGTTATATTGGTTAAATTAAGGAGAGAAAAGATCAGGATCACTCCTTCATACGCATTCGTTTCACGATTATTATTAATAAAAAAAAAATTCTAACTGATATTTATCAAAATAATATTCTCAAATAATTTTTTTTTAAATGATAGTTATGAGTAATTACAGTAAGATTTTTTTTCAACCGTGCAACCCACTTACCAATCGATTCGTGAATCAATCCTAAGTCCAACGAGGTACATGAAGCAGTATATAAAACAATTGTACGAAAAATGCACATTATGCCTGTCCATGGCCTGATAGAGGGTCATGATCGGAAAATGGGTTAAACTAGCCACAGACTTACCATTTAGCGAAAACCCGAGGTCTCTAGGTGGTCAGGGGGCCGAAAATCGAGCATACTTATAAGCGCTACCACCTTTAGTGGGTTGCGCTAAAAATAACACTGATAGTAATAAAACAATTATCTTTATACATATAAGAATTGGTACTAGCCCAAAACGAAATCGTTTGAATATTAAGGAGACGGAACAGAGACGAGATAGCCAGTTATAACTCCAAGACTTACATAAACATTGTCTCGTGGGAAATCCTACTCTACTTCTTGTAAACCTTGATTCCAGGATTTGATAATTAGTTATGTTCTATTTTTTATATGGGATTTTTTTTCTTTACTAGGCTATGAATATAGTTACTCATAAATCTATTTAAAAAGCGTATTTTATTGTAATAATATGATCAATATTTTCAATATATTTTAATTTCTTCTAAATTATGTTATCCTATTTATATCCAATAAAGATGTTTGAAGATATTTCAACTCCAATATAATTCCAATTTTTATATTTGTTCTTTTTATTATATTCATTAAAGCACTTCACGCAGAACTACAAACACAAGTTGCATGAAAAGAGAGAAGAGAAACCTTAATAAAGTCGGCAAAATAAAGACATAAAATCGCCATAACCACTGATGTAAAAACGGTCTTCTTAAACACTAACTTATTTTATGCTTACTCACTATGTACTATATATACATAGGCGTTCACAAAGGGGGAAAGTGTTTCCTTTAGTACGTATTTTACATAATAATGATGTAGTATATTAACTAAATACATTTTATGTCCAATAAATATAAATAGTTTTCATTATTTTTTCAAATTAAAAAAATGTTAATCTACTTGTGTTGCGCAATTACTGTGTGTGATATCTTAACTTTAAAAAAAACGTTATAAAAAGTCCACATAATCGTTAGAAATATTAAAAGAATGCATCTGAGAATACTGAAAAATATAAGAAAAGTCTTTGTTGATCTCACCAAAATTTTGAATTTATGAAATGTCACTTAAAGTTATGAATATTTCATAGCTTAGGTACTTTTAAATTATGTATATAATTTACATATAATATTATATTTATTATAATAATTAATAAGCTGGGAATAATTACATAATAGGTGCACCATATACATATATTAAATCACTGATAGACGCCCCACTGTAAAGGGGAAAGAGACGTATTAGCTTTCATATAATAATTAGTATGTACTTGCCTAACGCGTCTATATTAAACTAAACATATTTAATTATGATTTGTAGAATGACTTATGAATCATAGATACTTAGTTACTCAGCTTTAGCTTACAATTAGTCTAAATGGACACTAGACGTAGAACTACTGTATAGACTATATATACTATAAAGAGGGTAACCTCGGAGATACGTATGCAACGAAATTTATCACACTTTCAAAGCTTATATCTTCGAAACTAATAATTGTAAAGCAATCAAATATACGTTAATAGATAGCTTATATAGTCCCAAAACGAGTTGTCACAACATACAAATACAGTAATATTATTACTAATTTAAAAAAAATTGTATTTATATAGGTAGTTGACCTAATTGATCATGATTACATTATAGTTCTATGTTATTGTTGTGACATAGTTGCAACTATGCCCTTAGTTTTTTTCTGTCGTATATATATTTATATATTTAAAATAAACAAAAATTTATCAAGTGTTCACTTTATATATTTACATTACATTAATTAAAAGATGTCATCATTTTGCAGATGCGTCATTCTCGTGTTTTAATGAGACTTGAGTTAGTTGTGAACCTACTTGTCACTCGAGATTTATTTCTACACACGCCCATGTATATGTGTATGTAGTCAGAGATCATGAATGACCTATAAAAAACCTCAGCTTTATTACATAAAAACATTTTCTTCTCAGGGAGTGTAAACGGTGCGCTTAATCTACCGGGGCATACATGTTTGATGGGGTGGCAATGTTTCATCCCGCCCCTTTTACACAGGAATGAGGTGCCAAAGGATGAGTCTAACCGTTTCTTCATCCACGAAAGAATGCGTAAGGAAACAACATGCTTTCAATATTTTACCAATTTACATCTTGTTTGGTTTGGTCGTTGTAAAGACAACTGTTGATGTCGACATACGAATTTACATCCGTTATTTTTTGTGCGTTCCAATGTCTTGACATGTGTTTTAAATAAATACTTCTGTTCTGATGGTAATTTGTTTTGAATACACATATATATACAATATAAAAACTAAAAAATATGTACGTATATTTATCATTTATGAAATTACGTATAAGAAGTAAATATAAACTGGTGAAACTCTATATTTTATTCATTGCCAAACAGCTGTCAAAACGAAAGTTGGTTTAAGAAATTAAAATTCTAAATGTAAAATTAAGAAAGTATTTTAAGAATGCATTATAAGTTCATTTTAAATATAACTAATCAAACCAATAGATACATTAATGTACAATATATCTTACGAATTATATAAATATACAATAGGTATGTATATGCACAGTGCACACTATACATATATTAAGTGTTTCCAAATTTCCGGGAATTTTCCAACGCTGGGAATCGGGAATAGAAAATCGTAATTCCCAGGAATTCCAGGGAATATCGGGGAATTCTCGAAATTTATTTATATTTTTTACATTTTCATAGCTTTTCTTAAAAACTACTAATAAGAACAATAAAAAATTGAGAAGATTTAATTTTTTTTTTTGCCGCCCCAAAGTGGGCACCCCCTCTGCAAATGGGCAGTAGTAACACAATATAAAGTTATAAAATTATATTAAAATAGCATTTTAATACAATTTTAAAAACAAACAAATATGCCGAGTCTTAATGTTATTTCAGACTCTTAACTCTAAACAATCATTGAATGCAAACTGACAATTTAAATTTTTACCATAAAATTTTAAACCTTTTCTTGTTAACTTTAAAATACATTTTTTATTCTTTCTCAGAAAAATACAATCCATAAACAGCTAAAACAACCCTTACACGAAATTGCAAGCTAGAAAGGTAATTTTAAATTACATCCAGATATGCCAAACAAAAATTTAACTTCCAATCCATATTCTTAACTAAAAGTACATACCATACATTATTGAATATAATAACAATATAAGTGCCCCTACAGTTGATAGTATATATTTCAATGATTATTTTTATTTCAATTCCTTTTTCCGGGATTCAGGAACTGAAAAAACTACAAAATTTCCAGGGAATTCCCGGGAGTAAACACTACATATATTTATAGAGATATCGTGACAGATGCGGGTGTAAGATTTCCAAAATTAGTAGGTATGCATAGTTAATATAATTTTAGATGCAAAAATTCAATCAACATTAACAAGGTGCCTTTGAAAATTTAGATAAAAAGTTTAAAATAAATGTTTGCCATTTAATACTCCGCATTCTCGTGAGATAATTATTAGTTATTTATTTTATTGCAAATAGCAAAATACAATGAATATATCAATTGTACAATTAGAACTAATTAATTAACGTAGACAAATACATAAAGTATATGTGAATTAAATTAGCAAATAATCTAACGTAAGTGAAAAAGATCGGACGTTCAAAAGAAAACATATAACGCTACTAAAAATGCTGTTCGTTTGTTTGAGCAAACTCTGTTCTCGCTCTTTTATACATTTACTGTACAAATATCACCTGCAGTGTGTTTTACCTTACGTTGTTACACGTGTATGAAACCTCCCTGCGTACTTTTAAATCCTTTGTATTTCAGCTATGTGTGTACACAACGAATTAATCGCAGCATGGTCTATGAATTAAATATAATGAATGGTAGGTAGATAAGATTATTTTTATCATTTACAGTGTGTGCTCTTATTCACGGCAGGAGGTCTGTTTTTCGGATTTGGGAAAATCAGATTTCGTTAGTAAATAAAGAGAAATGTGTAAATAATACGATTTAGATACCAAGTGATTAAATGAAAACTGTCATTGATGTAGTGTTTGGCAACATAGTACTTTCAAACTATCATAAGAATGTAGTTTTGTATTTAGAATTCAAATTTTGAATCAATTCAATTAATCTTTTTGTAGTTATAACCTGATGTGTGTACTTATGTACACGCGTTAAAAGTTATACTTTTTTGGTGAAAAACAACTACGAAAAAATAATTTTTGCAAGGCATACATGCTATCAAAAATATTAAGCACATCGAGCGAATCTGACAAAGGCATGTGTACAGTAGAGATGAGTAGAGTAAGCAACTGAGTGAGTGAGAGCACATGTATTTACGAAATCAGTTTTATCTCATTCGTTCAACTTGCCGAGTGTACCCGAAGCGTCACATTTCCAAAGCGTCACATCCGAATATCTTTTTTATTTTAAAACAAACGTTTTATAGTATTATAATTACAAAATAATTGAACGAATTAAGATTAAATTGATTTAATTAAAATACCAGTTTTTTAATAAGGTGGATTAAAAAATAATTTCAATATTTACGTCGACTTAGTTAATTAGCTTATTAGAATAAATTGAATTGGTTAACATTGTAATAATTTACACATTAAAAAGATAAACAAGTTGTATTTATTACATTTAAATTTTATATTGCCAAATACAAAACTCGTTTTTTTTATTCACCCGGTATATTGTCAGTCAGAATTCAATATATCTACTATCTTCACTTCTGTCAATTTACATAGTTGATTAGTGAAATGTACTTCTTAAAAAGTAAAATAAATTTTTAAACAATTTATTCATTTACTAATTTCTTTAAAAAAGTTCCTGTGTTAATTTTTCGTTTTTTTTACTGTTTATTTTCTGGAATTAGTAACTTTGAATTTTATATGGTTCAATTAGTTGTATTTATTTTGATTTACAAAGTTGTATTTTTTATTAATTAATAGCTTTTTCCCCAACTGATACACGTACAAGGAGAGTAATATATTTTATGTTCATTAATAAACTTGTTTGCCTTTGTATAGAGCTTTTAATCAATTAAAAAGATTATATTAGTCCTCGGTTATGTGAAAAAAGTGGATGAACACTGTTAATCGAATAAATTCGAAAAAATAAAATAAACAAGCTCTCAGAATATTGTGTAAGTAACCTCATAGTAAACTTCTATATGCATATGTTAACGACCATAATTATGAATGAACTTACAAATGTTGAAAGCGTACACCCCAAATATTTCGACTATGGATAATATTTATATGGATACATTTTCTCATTTCTCTTTAGTAACGCATCAAAATCAGTAACAAGACTTGATTCTAATTTCAATACCAAAGCTTATGAGCTATAGCTTTTTCATCCCATTTGCATATCTGAAAATATACATACTCAAATATATTTATACATACCTATTAGAATGAATAATTGCAGTGTCTGCATTCTTAACATTATAGTGTTTACAGAAACAATAATAGCCGACAAATTCTATTGTATTTTCGGTAAATTTTGTAGTTTTTTTTAAATATTCATCTTCAAAATGCCACATTGTTCCCTCGTAACAGAAATTTTTAATATAAAATTCATTCCGAGTACACGAATTAATAAACTTCTTTTGTTAATAAAAAAAAACTGATTCAAAAAATACAATTTTCAGATTTGTCATCATACAAAATACATACCTACCTATCACAAAATAGATTTATAAAATATGTATAACTAGATATCACAAAATATAAACGTGGTATTTAATTTCAAAACAATTTCAGGTATTCCGCAATTGGGTTTGATGTCTCTTTTACATATACGAATACATTACTAAACCGCATAGGAATGCAAAGGGTTAACGGCTTGAAAATCACTAACACTTCTGTATCGGCAAGACTAGGGGACGTAACTTTAATTAAGCGGCTACAAATGGCCCTCGTACATAGTAGTTTGTTAGCCTCTATTCAGGTAATCCTGAATGTACTTATTGAATACCTCGCCTTTCCTCATCTTGCAAACATTACCTTTTACATGGAAGGTTGTCTAAACTAAATGATTTCACGCTTACGTAGTATAATGGGATCGTATAAAGCGGTCTATTTTTAACAGGATTACCATGAAAACCAATTATTTAAGGTGTGTTTTTAATAATTTTATGCTAAACAAACTATGTAAGTTTCACGTTGGTTGAGGAACTATACAAAAGTGTATTTTATAAAAAGCTAGTAAGTAGAATTATTTGCTACGTTATTTTAAATATACACACATACATTATAAATAATTATTTAAAAACTAAGAGAATCTAATAATGTATGTTATGATCAGATAAAGGGAATAGTGGGGTAGTTACGAACACTTAAAGGAAAAATCAAATATATTAAAACTCAACCAATTTACTAATTTTAGAATAAATGATCACAAAGCATATAGTTACCTGCTTACAACATAGGAAAAGCAAAATACCCCGAGTATTAATTATTCAAGAAAATTCAAAAATGGGTCAAATGAACTTATGTACTTAAGATGAAAATTCCAATGGGTGTATTTACAATATTTTCTACATATTTATGTAATTATTTAGTTAAAGAAACTGCGGTTTTAATTTTAAAAATCGGTCTTCCTTTAAATATGGCACATGACATCATCATAGCAGATACCGACATATTTTATGCTATCTATGAATTAAAAAAAAATGTAAAATGACATTGCAAGCAGTCAGAGGTGCAAATACTGTAGTACAGGCTATTTGCATGTCAACGGTAGGTCCTATTAAGACTGAAATTTGCTGTTAGTCTTTGTTGAGCGTAATTCACGTACCTACATGTACAATGTACATAGCAATAATAGTCTATAAATAAAGTTTTAAACCCTAAGGTGACATTCTCGTTGGTAGTGGTGGGCCGATGATATTTTATTAACTGGCTGCATAAGAAAAAGAATATTTGATTGTCTTTAATAAAAAAACATCGATATTATTACTCTTCAATACGAGTATTTACATATTTTTACGATTTCTCATTAGGATAGATTGCTGAAAAATATAGCAATAGAGATGTAGGAAATACATACATATTTATGAAAAATTATCTATAATATACTAATGAAATATAAACAGTCAAATAAATTCATTGGTGTTAGTTACCTATGCCACTGGTAATCACTTAAAAATCTTATTTTGAAACTATCAGGTTTTTTTCTGTGAACTGTAACAAAATGAAAACGAACACTTCACCTGCGTTTATAGCAGAAGCTGAATTCTAACGCGTGATATAGAGACAGTGACTAGGGACAGAAACCTCTCTGGAGATGATATCCACCACCACCATCATAGCGATCCTTCTAAAACAATTGAATGTCTTAACATCTCGGCGTACGCATGTGTGTGTATATCGAGGAGTCCCTCAGGACGGTCCCGGAATATGTTCCCGATGTAAATAATGCGGTAAGTTTAAATCGCCTGCGTGCGCGCGCCTGGAACACCCTTGCCTTCTTCTGCTTCTTTTATTTTATTTCGTGTTCAAGATGTATGCATGCATTTAGATTTAATGGAAAGAGCGCTTTTGTACAACGCTACTGTTACGCATTTTATAATGGCCTTTTATTTTTACTTTTATGATATTCATACTTAACTCATTTCAAGCCAGAGTTCCCTTATGTATGTATTTCACTTTACTTTGTATTATTATTTTCATTTTTTGTATGGTTTATATATTTTACATACAGATTGAAGTTAATCTAATAATATTCATAAAGGAATGAAGCTTTCGAAGATATAGTCCTTATAAAAATAACACGATCATCAATCTTAATAACTACAGTAATTAGGATATTATTATATCATTTTTTGTATAAAAGTTTACTTAAGTATAACTGAACATAGAATGGTTTTTAATTCGTCAACAACTGCTTTCCTGTCAACAATAAATTGTAAATTAATTACATTGTTTAAAAAAATCAGTAATAGGAAATGCAGTTCACTTTTGAATTTTGATAATTATAATAAATTATTAATAGAAAACCGCTATGTGTAAATACATATAAATAATTATAAACTATTACCCAATAGATGTACATATGTGCACTATACATTTCACAGCATTCACATAAATAATGGAGGATTAATTTGTTACATAGTTATTATTTGTACGATATGTATTTATATTTAATATAGTTATAATTGCGAATGAATAATCAATGTTCTTTATAAGTAATTAAATTATATTCAATTACTATATTAATAATGCTATTATTTCACTAATTGCACCGGCAGTTTTTATTTTTAAATTAGTATGGTATAACTGATTTACTATTATTTACATTATTCATAACGTATACATATATCTATCTTAACAACTAATTTTACAAGGAAAATAAAAAATGTTAAAGTCGCATATTTCATAAGAAATTAATTTTATGCTTATACTAAAATCATTGGAAACTATCAGTTTAGGTCTCTATTTTCATTTATTTTATGTACTTACTAATTAAAGAGAACCTAAAAAATTTTGTATAAATCAAATATTTCAAATCATCACTGCTTTTAAATAGATAAGTGTAAATATTATTCATGGTATGTATCTTCTCTGTAGGGAGCTAAAATAATTTCTTATACCCTAAAAATAATAGACGTAGATAAATGTAATTATATCATAAACAACACAGATATACATATATGTAATATGCGATGTCTTCGGCGATAGTTTTTAATTGAGACATCCATAATTTAGATGGCTCTCTCACATGGGCATAGTACGTTATAAGCTACATAGTGTGTATAATTACCTATATGTGATGTAATATCTGCACGTAATGCTATAGACACATTTACCCTGAAGTTATAAACGCCAAAACTTCACGGATCAACATGTCAGCCTCCCGTACAGTCTTGTTAATTTGTCTAGATTACCTTGCATGCTACTCTCACAACCATATATTACATTGTAAAATAAATAACACTCTGTTACACATATTAGGTACTAATACGTCTTGAATGAATTTGTACATATGTATGTCCCTATATCAAAAGTGTAGAGTTCACAATACAGATTTTCTGTTTTGTTTATTATTAACTAGCTTCTATATAGTTAATTAAATTAGTTGAGAGTAATTACATAAAATATATTACCATTTTCCACTGATTTTAATCTCATATTAAGTGCTATTATATAATTCATATTATATTAAATTATCAGTTTCATAACAATAGCGCTGTGGCGGATGGAGTTTAGTTTCACGGAATGGGTAAATCCAAAATGGTGTTCAACGTTCATAAAATCGTATGTTGGAAATGGTTTTTAGAGTTTTTAGGGTAAATTAAAACAAATATTTAAAAAATATCATTATAAAGTAGATAGTAAAATCTAAAATTAAAAAAAACAATATGTCCCTCCACCATCTACTACTACTACATCAACTTCCTACATATAACACAGTCACACAAAAAAGGTAAATCTTTTTTTCGGGAATCATTGTATTTATATGTATTTGGAATCGCTGAATCCAAATTAGAAGTCAAAATAGCATCTTCTTTGATTAATTTTGATTTAAAATTGATAGAAATACAATTGTATTCGAAAAGTTATTTACCTTTTTGTGTGGCTATGTTATCTATAGACAACACGGGTTTTGAATACGTTTTTTAGTCGTACTAAAAAAATGATTTTTTTTTTTTTTAAATAAGTACTTACATATTTACTATTATTATTATAGTCACGGCGATTCCAAAGCACTCACTGAAAATACTGTCAGTGAAAAACGGCACAACGTTTAGCGGAACGATACATCGACCACGGCATAACAACCCGGATGTTTTAAATATTATAACAATGAACGCTGGGCATTAAAGTAAAAAAACTACTGATTTACTATAAGTCAAGACATTTTTAAATCTTGCCTCAAATAGAGTGAGATTGTCTGAATTTTGAATGAAATATTAAAACACTCACCTAATAAAACATGTTGTCCCCTACTTCTTGCAACCTAAAAAAAAATTAATAAATTTACAATATACTTTTAATTGTGAAGACATATTATTTTTATTAATAATGTGGTACAAATTAACTTATACTATTTTTTACCCTATATTTTATCCCTCACCGAAAAAGATGTATGTATATTTAAACCCTTATTTGTATCAGAACAGGTGTTGGCCATTTGTGCATTTAGATACATTTTTATTCGGATCAGTTTTAATTTGACAGTAAACAAGAAAATGTAGGTACAAATAATACATATGTACATTTACCTTTCTGAAAATATCAGGTTGTCATATATGATTACTCACATGAGCGGAAAAAGGACTCAGTTGTTGTCATTTTCATCGCTATATTATATAATTCCGTGAAAAATAAATAGGTATGTAGATTTAATCACGACATTATCCATCGAGAATTCGTTCTTTATATTACTATATTACTTATCTTTATCCTTTATATAAATGTATCATATAATATATTTATTAGTTTATAAACGATCACTTATATAATCAAGTATTAGTTTTTAATTTTAAAATATTATAATTAGTGAATACAATACCGTGACCCCGAAATACCGAAAACCGGGATCCCGGCCATTTTTCTCCGGTATTACAATACCGGTATTAATGCATATAATACCGGTATTTCGGTATTTATAATTAGTACTAAAATACGTATAAATAACTGTTAGGGAGTTAATTTTTATACTTAAATCTTCTTAATATTAGTTAAACTGTTTTGTGATATGATTGCATTCCCGATATGTGATAGATTTTCCTAGGAAATATTTAAATTGGAAAAAAAGTAACAACTCTATGTTAAAAATTATATTAAATTCAGGGCAATAATAAAAGTTCGAATAATTTTTTTTAAATTACATATCGAGCCCTTACCTCCAGATTATAAGCGAAAATTTTTCCGAAATTGAGTTTTGTATCGCAAATTACGTCAATTATTGCACAAGGAAAAATAATTAACGATTAATTAATCGGTTGTTTTTAATCCAGGAAAAATGTTTATTATAAACTTATTTTCAATTTGTAAATGAACAATTCACTAAATATGACAATTTTTTACCTTATAATATGTATCATAGCCATGATTGTTTTTTAGAATTGACGTAATAATGCTTTGAAAACAACTGATTAATTAATCGTGAATTATTTTACTTTGTGCAACCCGAGGTTAATCTTAAAGAGTTAAAAAACTTAATATTTAATTTTTTTTTCGTTTTTTTACATTATGTTGACATTTTTGTTCCTAGAAGGTTGTTTTAATTTTTGAATACTTATTGTTGACGACATCTAAAACTCACGGACTCGCGGTGTTTATATTATAACCGCTAAAAATTACCAAATTTCTTCAATAAAGTAACTGAAAGTATGTATTTCTAAAAAATACATCTCTCTAACTTTTTGTAGTTTATGATAATTCGGCGACTGAATTATTTTTTTTTAAATACCGGTATCCCGGTTTTGAACTTAAAAAATATGGAAATACCGGTATTAGGATTTTGATCCGGTATTGTATTCAGTAATTATAATGTTATATATTTTACTAGCTGACCCGACAGACGTTGTCCTGTCTTAACTATGAATATTGAATTCGTTTACTACAAAAAAAATGAAAGCGTCAGTCGAAAACTAATAGCGTTAGAAGTGAAACTTTTTTTTTATTACGGAATGCAAAAACTGTCAAAGAGGAAATAGACAGAAAATTTACTCACAACCAAAACAGAAATTATTTGTAATATAAATTAAACACCACAAAATAAGACAAACACTACAGTATAGTTGCCTATAATTATACCCAAAACCCAAGAATGCATATGAAAATCACCGCGGAAGCTTTAAAATTATACCCAGAAGCCTAGATGCATACGAAAATTTACTCTAGCCATAGGAGGCTTTATAGCCCCCCACCACCTTCACGTAAAAAAGTAGGAACTCTCTTTAAAAAAGGGGGGGGTTCGCCCCCCCCATTTCCCAAAGGAGGCTTTACAGTCCCCCACCACTATCACCGTAAAAAAGTGGGAAATCTATTTTAAAAAAAGGGGGGGGGGAGGGGCGGGGGGGGGCAACCCCCCCCCCCCGTTTCCCATAGGAGGACTCCTATGTTTCAAGTAGGATCAAACTGCACACGGTGTACAAATTTGATTAAAATCGGTTAAGTAGTAATTTACTCTAGCCATAGGAGGCTTTACAGCCCCCCACCACCTCCCCGTAAAAAAGTGGGAACTCTCTTTAAAAAGGGGGGGGGGTGCCCCCCCCCATTTCCCAAAGGAGGCTTTACAGTCCCCCACCACTATCACCGTAAAAAAGTGGGAACTCTATTTTAAAAAAGGGGGGGGGCAAGCCCCCCAGTTTCCCATAGGAGGCCTCCCATGTTTCAAGTTGGATCAAATTGCACACGGTGTACAAATTTGATTAAAATCGGTTAAGTAGTAATTTACTCTAGCCATAGGAGGCTTTACAGTCCCCCACCACCTCCCCGTAAAAAAGTGGGAACTCTCTTTAAAAAAGGGAACTCTATTTTAAAAAAGGGGGGGCGAAAAAGGGGGGGGCAAACCCTCCTCCTTTTCCCATAGGAAGCTTTACAGCCCCCCACCACCACCACCGTAAAAAATGGGAACTCTCTTTAAAAAAAGGAACGGGGGGGGGCAACCCCCCCCCCCCATTTCCCATAGGAGACCTCCTATGTTTCAAGTTGGATCAAACTGCACACGGTGTACAAATTTGATTAAAATCGGTTAAGTAGTTTCAGGGCCGGCCGAACGGCCAGGCGACCCAGGCGACAGCCTGGGGCGCCAATTTCGTGGGGGCGCCAATTGTCATGAACTGATTTTCTATGTTCTGTTCTAGGGCTCCAAATTTAAGCTTTACATATTTTTTTAATACTAATTTTGTTTTTTTCTGCAAAATAATTCATTTTACTTAATAAAATGCTTAATATCAAAAATAGTTCACGAAATTTCCAATGTTTATGTGTGACGTTTCTGAACACACTGGAATAATAGTAAGTGTCAAATAAAAACTGCACTATCGACATGCACAGTGACGGCTTTAGGGGGGTTAGGGCGATCGCTCGGGGCGCCAGGCCGAGAGGGGCGGCGGAAGTTTGAAATCCAATAATATTCTTCTTCAGCAATTAAAAGTGTGTAATCGCAAGGGAGCGTAAAATTTATAAAAAACGTAGTTAATGCCGCCAATAGATATACTAGTTAAAACAATAGGTACTCTTCTGATGAACGACCGCGCCGCAAAAAAATGCGAATTAAATTCCCTTTTTTGTAATTATCTTTACTGTTATAATATATATTATGTATGTATCATTCCACCATTATATATATTTTTTTCAGTGATAATACATACATATGCAGACAACATTGATTACTCAACTCTACATTTTTTAATAATAAATTTTAATAAATACTTTTTTTTTCAAATTATCACTGATTTTTTTTGTCCGTCAGACTTTTTTTTGCTGTTCGCCATTTGGGGGGGGGGGGAGAGGCGTTAAAAAAAATCTCGCCTGGGGCGCCAAAATCCATAGCCAGAGTCCATAGCGGAGGAACATGTGACACGTAATTTATTAAGAAGATTATGTTTATTATACACATATAACATTGTAGTTCAAAACTGAGAAACAAATATATTAGTATATATTTTTATTATTTATTATTTTTCATTGATAAAAAATATGTATCATTTATTTATTATTTTATTCGTTTTAAGTATTTATTCCTAAACAAAAAATAAATACAAAAACTGCTATTAAATATGGTTAGCAAAATTATTTACATTTTACATCTGTTAAAGTGGAATTCATCATGTGAATTTATCACAGCATTATTAAATATTTATGTTTTCTGAAACGGAATTCCATTGCAAATTTCTGAAATAAAACGTTTCTGCTAATTTAGGAATGTTACACTCACAAATAAGTTGAGATATTTAAATAAAAACACAGAATGCAAATACGTAGGCAGGCACAAGCATTCCTATGTTGCTTATCGTATTAAATAAATTGTGATACAATAAATCTGTTATATTTTGTCACTCTGTGAATTTCAAATATTCATCATCAAATCTACCAAAAATTTAATTTTTCGTTACAAGTAAAAAAATCATATCTGACAATGCGTTAAAGTTCATTTTAATTCATAGTATAATATAATTAATATATAGTATCAATAATTTACAATAAATGTATTTTTTTTGTATTTATAAAATTTTTTAAATACCTACTAATGGAACAACAGAAAATTGCATTTTTTTGAAGTATCACTAGATTGATAAATAAAAACGTCTCTTATTTTGTGTGATTTTTTTTATATTACTTTCAAACTATATACATATAAACTTCAGTATTATCTGAAATGTTCATTATACTTGAATCTAGTTTTATGTCTCTATTAAAATTTCAAACCATGTCTTCTTCAGAAGTGTTTCTGAAACAACGATTGAGTTCTAAAGATTTCTGCGATAAAATAAAGTAGAAGCGAATTGTTAATTGGATAGATAAAATGAATAATTACACGGATTTATATTAGCAAAAATTTAACTGTTATATTCACTGTCAAAATAATAACGTAATGAATCCTAAAATTATGCCTCATACTTTTTTTCTCCTATATCCTTAAAAATTTAATGTTTTTATCATATCTCTACTTAAAATACTATGACTGAATTACTTATTTGGGTTCCAATTATTTTCCCGAATTTAAATTAAAATCTAATAAAAAATATTATTCCTTCTTGTATATTGTATATTTCAATGATTGTTGAGTTTGTTTTAACGTAGACGTTGTTCAAAAGAAAACAAACCTCTGGTCTAACAAAAATATTATCTTAAGATGAATCTTGTTATTTCAATAGAAGCAGCTCTCTAAGTTTCCAGTCTCTATGAATATTGTCGTTGAAGCAAAACGTTTGAAAGACAAATCAAGGAGAATTTGATATGTCGATAGCTAACAAATACATATATTTTCTCATTGAATCTATTTATATGTATCTTTTATCTATGTATATTAGACTATTTATTCGGTTGTTACTAATTAGATGCATGGCTTTTTATAATAAAATTTTCTTTTTCAGTCAATTACATATATACGTAGATAACTAAATCTAGGTTTTGCGGGTAAGTGATCAAAGTTTATATTTAATCTTATATTCTTATATGGAATCATAATTCAGTAAATGGAAAATACGAGTACATATTTACAAGTACATACCTCACGTGGATTATGGTTAAATTATTATTTTCTGGGAAACACTAAAATATTTCAAATATTGAATTACATAGAACAGCATATTTATTCTATAAAATATTACAATCTTCTTGTTAAAATACTTACATTAACGGATGTAACGCCGTAAACGTTTTCCTCATTTCATACCTCCTCTTAAAATTCTTGAAGATAAAATAAATATTTTCGGAAAATATTCAACCGTAAAGCATTCTTGCTATACCACAATTTAAATCGGCGATTGTCAAAAAGTACATAAATTAATTTAAAAAAAAAAACAATTTACTGATAAAACTTTACATAACATTGGACTCTCACACAACGTGACCATTCACATGTTGATTTATAGCAAAGATCGATTCCCGAATGAAGACGACGAGAGGTGGGTTAACTCAACACGCCACCGATAGAGGTCAGCATCAATTTTTCAAAGCGGGTAAGGACCCGTAACTAACAGGGTCTCCGAAAGTTAATTTACCGGAGCAGCGTTAATGTCGTTGTATGCGTCGCACGCCTCCCGGAAAGATTGAAGAGTAAATACTCATGTTGCCAGTGGCTTATATGTATTGTTACAAGCCTTCATCTTTGCTTCCAACATGTGCGCGTCGCACATATTTTTTCGTACGGGTGAGTGGAATGATTGTTAAACTATATGTCATATAAGTGTATCAAAAATGTGTCAAAAACAATGATTTTGGCCATATTAATGAATATAGTACATACTACAATATATACTACCAAGCAATTTTTGTTCGCGACAGCAAATAGTCTTTTTTCTTCTTTCGATTATACGACTTTTTACTGAAATTCAATCATTTTTAAGACATTGTAATATTGTATTTGCATCTTGTACTAAGAAGAGAATATAGCTGCGATTCGCAGAATAAGGCATGTGCAGGATAACTTCCTGGCATATTTTGCGATTGGATCTGGGACTACAAGATGGTAATGGCACAATAACCCAAGCCACACAACCATTGTTTGCGGCGTTACGATGGAGTTATTGTGTGGACAATATGGCGAGTCGGTAATTTCACAAAATTGCCATAATAACTAGCCACTAAGATCATGTGATTTAACACCATTAGATTATTTTCCGTGGAGCTATGTTAAATCACATACGACTCTCTGTGAACTTGAGACCAACTTACGGAACACATAGTCGCTATACCACCCGATTTTCTGCATATCAAATCAATACGTACCGTATTTGGCCAACATGTGTTTTATTCCAATTTAAATCCTATAGCTCTTATTGGGAATTCATAAAAAACATGCCAAAATGTACTCTGTATATATGTACCTTCTTGTTTGCCAAGCATATCTAACCAAAGGTACATACTCTATTTTATTCATTGGGGCGAGATTTTCAAACCTTGGTTTGTTAGCATGCGTGATTGAATATTTGAACGTATCAATATTTATTAATGCGACACATATGATTAAAATAAAAAATAACATGAAAAATAACAAATATATCATTACTTTTTTCTTGTTTTTTTTGTTTAAAGCAAAAATTTTAAGTCTTTTTTTAAATATATATTTCTATGTAGGTACTTGCTTTGAAATGTCCGGATGGTCATATTTCAGATATACATATATTATATTAATTGCTTTTCTTCAGTAAACAAATTCTAGTAGGGTGTAATAATTTCAGAACTATAAACCTAATATCTACAGTTAACAGGCTTCGCTTATGCACGTCTGCATTGAAATCTAGTGTAAACGTCGCGTTGCGTCGCCTACTGTAATCGTCGTTAGATATGTACGAATGTACGTCTAGCTTGTCACCTTTATCATAATGATTCTATTATAATTGTGTTTACTTTATCTTACATCTTATCGTGCTACGGTATTGACATTTCTATTGTTGTATAACTGTATGATGTATGAACGGAAATATACATCGCATCTAGCGTCTGATACGAATGACATTGTTAACGAATTGGTTGATTGAATATAATTTAAGCGACATGTGCAAATGCATGACTTTGGATCTAATTTCAAACAAATATTTTGGCTAGACCAGACGTTCCAATATAAAATGTCCCTATTTTGTCTCTTATATACTCATATCGTGCGTCTTGATTTTCAAATAATCATAGTTTTTACGTATATAGATAATTCATTAAAAAAGTTGATATTCTTAAACGCGTCGATCGTTGGGAAAACAATATGTCAAAACGTCTGGGTGAATTCAGATACAAAATATCAACGATAGTATTTTTTAGTCGCCAAATCCCAATTTTCATTTGTATCGATCTGGCCACCCTCATTTTGTCCTGAATTAACTATTTACATATTTGTATTATAACATGAACTGCAGTAATGTAAGTAAAGTATAATTATTTATTTTATTTAAAAAATTATTTTTATACTGCATATGTATATGACTTTACTAGGATATAAAAATAAAAATAATATAGGTAACAATTGTTTTTGTTGTTACTGACTATACATTCATTTGTAACTATATGAAACCATTGTAATAAAATATATTTTATGGTGCATGTGCTAATTAAAATTTTTGTTTCATTATATTAAACATACCTGAATGAGCAAAAAATCGCCATCACTGCCCGTATCTAATGCACACAAATACATACATACACACACAAACATCTACCTCACACCTACACATTTATAGTTGAGCATGTTTGCTTTACAATGCAGACCTGTTTCAGACAGAAAGTGTTTGTCCTGAAACAGCCCGTATTTTGTTACCGTATAATTAAATATGGAGTAAAAAATTAAATAATTTCATAGTACACAAAACATATCTCAAGTATAAGTTTCTTTTTATGAACATAATACATATTTTTTTACGAATTTGAAAACATATTTGAAACTATTAATATACATTTACTATAAGTAACTTATTTATAGAAATAAGTCTCTGAGACTGGTAAAACTTGGCTCAAAAATCCCAAGATGAACACGAATGAAATATTAGTTTATAACGTCTCATTATGTAAGAATAAAAAAACAATAGATTTCCGGAATAATTTTAAATTTCATAATCGATTTCAAACGTATTTGTATTTACAAATTGCAAAAAAGCCTAATTTTTATTTTTATTTGTATTCTCTAGTTCTATAATGAAGTTCATATTTAACACTAAGTATTTATTTAATTTCTGTCCACTGCTAATGTCTTTTGAGTACCTATTTAATTTATTTTCAGTAAGTAATTATTTACTAATTATATAAAAGAACAAATAGAATTAATAGTTAAATAGAAACTAAATTTATTAGCATAGCAAATTTGCTTAAGAAAACACGAGCGCATGTGCATGAGTAACATAGTTAAAATGCATGAATATGAATCATCTAGCGGCTATAGTGATATAATCCATTCCGAGAACATTATCGTTGTACGATTACAGTTAATGAAACTTGCTTCAAATATTTGCATATTCAGTGTTGACACTTCGAGTTAACTGTGGAGACAAACTCAGCCCTCCTGAGATATTTGAGTTTTATATTAGAAGTCTTTGCTAATGCTAACCACTTAGAATACTTTCGGTATGGATAAAAAGACATAAATATACAATATACATACAGATATATAATTAATTATAATTATCAGATTTTAACACTATACTAAATTCTATTTGTAAAGAAGTCATACAATATTCTTTATAAAAGTAATAACAATAACTACAACATATGACATTTATGAAACTATTAAAATGTAATTATATTTTTATATTGTCAAAAAACATTATATTAAATACTGGTAATACCTAGTTAATTTTTAACGATTTGAAGAAAGATACATTTGATTCAAATATTAAGAAATTACAATAATATAAACCTAATGGTGAGTGTAAATAATAATGAAAACATAAAATTTAATTGCATGTTAAAAATGTACATTCATATTTCTTTTTAATTATTTAATTCATAAATATTAATCTACAACGTGTTGGTAAATTAACAAGAAAACATATTTATTTTTGTTAAGCACGCAAAACAATATGTCATATGAATATTTATCAGTATTATAACAAATGGGTTTTTTAATTGCTTATCGCAAAAATAAATTTCCATATATAACGTACATATGTAAATTTTTCTTATGGAGTATATAATAAAAATAAAAATGATTATATTTGAACAGATTTTAGGTAAAAACGAAATTATTTTTATATTTGGTTGAAATCATAGCATAAACTAAAGAACACAATGAAATTATTTTTAAAAAATTTCGTGAAGTTATTTTAACTGGTTAAGCATATTTTTTTTAATTTAAAACTGTTATCAAAACGTCTTAAACTAATTTACATACTTAGCTTATTCTGAGCACTTAACTCTATACTAATTTATTTAAAAGGTTATTCGTTGGTTGGGATAGAAACAAAATCTTTAAAATAGCATATCGACATTTTGAAAAAAAAATGTATTATTTATTTATTTTTCCATAATTTTATTATAAAATATATTTAAAATAAAATTAATAAAATAGTAGTGAAACACTTGACGAGACTAGATAATAACAAAATTATAAAATATTTATGAACCTAGCAAAAATTAATTGTATGTCTAAGTCTCTAAGTTTTACGCTCCTGCGTATAAATTATATAAAATGATAATCATTTCACAAAAGAGACGTGATACCGTCTATACATAACTATCAAACTTAAACATAATTAAGTAATCTAATGGATAGAACATGAAATGTAGACAAAACGCATGTAACGAATATATTCAGTAATTCCAGACGAAGGTTATCACGTGATGATTTATGTACATCTTACACGCCTTGATCCGTCCTTCCATTCCTTCATAAACTCCTCCTTACTCACCCTTTTTTACTCCCAGAATCGTGTTTATTACCCGGTACATTCATTCAACTTATCTAAAACTTGTTAGATAATTTCTTAATCAACTAAACTCCGTTGTGGAAATTTCAGCACTGAGTAAAATGACTAATTAATGAATAAAATATATTACTTTAACATGAATAAATAACATTAAAACTAAACAATTAATTATTAAAATATATCACTGAAATTCTAAACAATGTCATTAAACTTATAACATAAATAGTATATTCAATATTTACACCGGATAACATGGAGAAGGATTAGTAATATTTGGTTCGCCATTTGATCTAATCATGCAAATCGAGTTCGTAGATGGAATTTTGTCATTGGTATGCATTAATAGCGTCGATGGCGACATACTTGATCACAAATATAGCACACTTGATAGTATTAAGGTGTCGTGGTTGGTGCACTAAAAAAAAGATTTTGTTGGATTTACCTATCGCAATTAAATTCATTCAAAATATTTGACCTCATACGGCCAAACCGCAATTTGGTTAATTGACTAAATCTACTTGTTGAAAATATTTGGTAAATAGGAACAAATATTTGTTTGAGTTAAACAAATATATTTTCAGTTAAACCAAACATTCTATGTTTTTAATAAAAATGTTTGTTTTGTGTGATACACATTTGATTAAAACTATTAAATGGTATTTCTCTGTCCGATATAATAAAGAAATATTTGCTCTCGTGTAAACAAATGTAAACTCACTAAACAGGGTATAGGTTTCTGTTGTATTTTTATAGAATTTAGAACAGTGGAATTTCAATTTACTTAAACACATTTGGTGATCCTGATCATACAATATATGTTTCGTATATAACACTAGCATTTTAACACTGCAAGCGTGTATAAGGTTAAAATTCATAAAGTTCATTAAACCTTTTAATTGGAAAATCTTAATTTTTATTATTTCATTGAATAAAACGTAATTATTGCTTGTATTTTAAACCAAAATGAAAAATTAAATAAAAATTTTTGTTGGATCTTTTATATTTATAAACTTATAATATAGCATATATGGCACATTTTTACTTATTTTTATTAAAAATATTGTTAAAACCAGGGACTTGAACCGGAATTTATTTATGGTTCAGGTTCGGGTTCGGGTTCAACAATAAATTTCGGTTCGGGTTCAGTTTCAGGTTCAGCACGTTGCAAATTTTTTGGGTTCAAAAACCGTTATTTTTTTAGGTTCAGGTTCGGGTTCGGGTTCAAATAAAAAAATATTTGCACAGTGCTTCCTCGTGCTAAATTCATCAAAAGTAGTTAATTATCATGATCAGACATGATCCAATAATACAAGGTCTGTTTGACAGTTTGCAGTTCATTTATTCTATACCTACTGTGACGTGATAACCATGAAATTTTTATAGTAAGGAATTTGTAACAAATGGAATATAAGTAAATAAACTACCAATACTGTTGTCCCCCCCTCCCTCTTCCACTAGATTTTAATAATTTTGAAATGGGATCGTTTTCAAGCCAGACCCAACCAAGTTTCATTAATATCGGTTCAGTGGCTCATGAGTTATGTGTGACAAGAATTCAGGAGACAAACACGAAACAAAAACGGACCTGAAACAGAAAGATCAAGTTAAAATTTTTAAATCGGAGAACAATTTTTTGAATCTATTTCATTTTTGTATCTTCGATATTGTGGTTAACCATTGAATTTTCATACAATTTTAATAAAAAATATTAATCGACAATTTTCTGAGTACCTAATTTGTCACGATTAACATTTGCAAGATTGAAAGGGGCAAAGGGAGTATCCGTGAGCTACGGTGGTTAAACTGTGTCTGTTAGTAGTAACTTTTATTATCATTGTAGTGACGATAGTGACCTTGGTGCATAAGTCACATCACATTATACCGCGAAATTCAAACGGATTACCAGTTTAGACATTTTATAATCAATGAAGAAAAATTAGTAAAATACTAAAAAAAAATTCTTGAACCTTTAAAAAATATATGGTTACCGGATATTCATTTAAAGGTTCGGGTTCAGATTCAGGTTCATTGACATTGAAATATAACGGTTCGGTTCGGGTTCGGGTTCATGAAAAATACGGGTTTTTTCGGGTTTCGGGTTCGGGTTCGGGTTCAGGTTCAGGTCCCTGGTTAAAACGTATTTTTTCTTCTATTGTAAAAAATTACAAAAGAAATATATAATATTCTTATATTATATAATTAACCAGATATGACTTATTTTTGACCCCATCCAAATACCTCGCCGGACGACCGCGACGCGGCGATCGATTTCCCCCACACAGCTACTCAGAAACAGCATAATCGTATTTCAACGATTCATCTTTGAAATATCGAGCGATTTATCATAGTCTGGGTGTATTACAGCCAACCTTAAACTAGCCGAGCTAAATAACTTTTTTGTACTTTTCACGCATGCGCTAAATCAAGATAAACGTCATGAAACTGTCATTTAATTTTATAGATGTAATATTTGACAAACTGCGTAGTAAACATATTAATAATTTAAATATAAAATGATTTTTAATTAATTTGAGCTTTCTCTTCCACATAAATCTTAAGTAAAAGGAGAAACATCTAAAAAACTATAAACTAATTAAAAATACACTTCCCTGTTGAGAGTTAATCTATTCCCTCTTCTTTATTTCAAACCAATATTCGATTTTTCAACAATGAAAATTAGCTGTTTCAACAAGCAAATATTGTAAGATATAGGTATATATGTATGTATCGAATGTTTTTTTATAAAAAATAATAAATAGTTATATTAAATTTAAATTATCATCGTTTTTTATAAAACTATATTTGTGAAAATCAATCAAAGTTAAATACACACTAACCTCATTAGTTACAAATGGAAATGCATATGTTCTTCATAAAAACATATATGAATAAAAAGATACAAATATTTATAGAATATGTAATATAAATGTGTTTGTATAGATTTGTGTATGTGTAAAAAAATTATATAAAAAGAAAATTTATACGTTGGGAAGATTATCTTTTCAACGTCAATCTTTATTAAGGAATATATTTTATGAAAAAAATTTCAACACGAGGAAATAAATTTTATGTTTCCTTTGTAAATTTTTGTACATTTCCCCCCATCTTTTAGAATTTAATTCAATAAAATTGATTTGTTGCAAATATGTATTTATTTTTAGATTTCCGAAATAAATAAAAACTTTACACATGAATATTGAATATAAATCTTTTATAATCAAATAAACTGCTTTGGCCATCACAAAACATTTTTTGTAAATAATAATTATACACAGAATCAAACATCTTGATAACTAAATAGTTTGAAGTTTTGAACATAAATTTTATATTTCTTATAAAATTTTCGTTAATTTAAATTAAATATGAACAGAAAATAAATGATCGATATATAGTATAAACGCACCGTTTAAAAAATATTGAAAAACTCCAAAGTTGATAAACATCTGTTTTCAGTTTATTCATATTCTCAAAAATACGAAGTGAGCATCAACAGTACCTACTTATATGTAAGAACCTAAAGTTTAAAATTTCATATTTAAGTTTAATCGTTTTGTCTGTAGATCGTTCATAGACCAACAGACGTCATAGTGATAATGGTCGTACGTGATTCAGAAACCCGTGTAATTCCATTGAAATCTTGAATTTAAATGTTTTCATGGGTACTATATATTTATAATTATATTGTTTTTATGTATGAAATAAATATTTAATAAAAAGTATTATTAATTTTACAATTGTAAAAGCAAAAAAATACCATAACGATTCTTGTTAAGTAGTGTAACGATCGAATGCGTACCAATTTGAGAATATAATTATGAAAGTTCAAAACACAGTTTGATTTTGTCAAGTGTTTACATACGGATTATATAAACCAGGGTTCCCCAAAATACAACATACCTAAAATTACGAAAACTCTTATAGCAGCTCGAAAACATTTAATTGTGACTGTGATAGTAGAAAATTACCTCTTTGAAGTTTTATAATGAAAATATTAACGTCCCATATGTTATAAAATGTTTATTAGATAAATTAAAAATTAGCATTTATAACAAGATAAATAATTCTACTGTTCTGTATAGAATAAATAAAGTTTAGGTAAAAACATTGTATTTATCTATTAATGTTTCTTCTCTGTTGAGTCAGTATTTATTATTTAAATGTTGTATTTATTTACATTTTATAATTTACTTTAAGTGGTTAATATTATTACAAGTCTATATATGTATTGTATTAGAGCTGGGTGCGGACCATGTTATTTTCAAATCTTGAACCAAAAAATACAGTTTACAAAATAAATATTATTTTGAAAAGAAACACAATACATAGTCAGTATTGTCAACACTAGAAGAACACAAAAAACTCCAAATAAAAAATATCATTGCTTTATTTTTGTTTTATTTACTGCTATACTACTTGCAGTTTAGAAGAAAAAATTCCTATACAAAACATATAAATTTAAATTACACTAAAAAATAATAATTTGTTTCATTTAACATTTAATTTAAAATAAATAAAATAAATAAAATAAAATAATAAATAAATAAAAGGTTAACAAGCTTTTTTTAGTCATCGTCAAAAAAGTGTTTTAGACTTTTTAGAAGTAAAAAAGGAAAAAAAGAGAGGGCCGGCCGAAAATCCTAGCACAGGGGCCCGTGATCAAAGTGAACCTTAAATAAAAGAATCAGTTGTGTTTTATTCTAATAATATGTCATTCGAAAATCGTCAAGAAAATCTCATTGGTTTTCAAGAAAGTATACTACACATTAAATCAAATACTGCAGTCATTAAAACTAATAGCTAAAATAATGCTAAAAAAGTCTCATCAGCCGTGTATACCGGATATACCTAGTAGTTTTTTTTTATGAAGTTTGTAGATCCCTGATATAAACATAATTCCCTGGAACCCGTTCTTATTGAGTAATTCATTAGAGTACAGTTAGTTAAACAACAGTCACCGTGAAGTTGGTAATGTTTTGAAAATAGGGTTGTTTCGCGATAATCCCAAATCCGTGCGGCGATGAGGCGGAGCTCCCGAACATACGTGCAGGGAACATAACATAAAAAATTATGGCTTTTCAGATTAAATCGGCATACGCTCCTCTAACTCGGGATGCTTAGCCCAAGTCTTTTATTGTTCGCAGTTATGTTACGCCCGAGGCTTTTTGTATCATTTGTGTCAAGGAGATAGTATTGTTTGAGAATATGTTAATATTTACTTCACAAACTTTTATAATTCGCTTCTGTATTCTCTATGTATTGTATAATACAACTGTTAATTGTATGAGTACTAATTCAACATATATTTGAATTTGTAATTTTAGTTTGTAATATTCTGATGAAGTTGTTTATTCAGAAATGTTAATATTAATTTAATATGACAGTCAACCTGTTTCATATCTACAGGATAGAATTTATTATTTGTACGATACATATGTTACCGTTTAAATTATAATTGGAAAAGTAGTATTTTATGATTTTTTAAATTAAATTATTAATGTTATATTTTGTGACCATGTACAGGAAATTAAATATATAATTCTTTTATGACAGTTGAACTTTACAAAAAGTTTCATTTCCTGTACAACCAAAGCAAAATAAACATAAACAGAATTTTGGCAAAAATTACACACTTTTTAAAAACATTACAACAAAGTATACACAAAAAACACATAATTATAACCGTAGTGTCAATAGAGTTCTACACTTACAAACATCATGCGTGTTTACGTTTCTAACAAAATTCAGCGGGTTTTACGGCGTTTTTTCATTGTTTCCCTTTTACGACAGGCTTTACTTGTTTATGATAGATAGCTCAGCGAAAAAATGTACCTGACCTACATAAGCGTATTACATTATACGTCGTATCGAATTTTTCATATTTGTTTTAGTAAGTTTTATTTTACTATGTTGTTATTAAGTTGTTCATTTTATAGAATTTTGTGAAGAAAATTTTATTATTTTTTTATACGTATATACGGTATATACTCGTGATTATTTACTTTAAAGTCTAATTGAATAACAAAAATCCCAAATGTATGCTTGATTTTAACTTTCGTATATTTACAATCCAATAAGTTCTCATTACTGACCGGCATTATAAATAAATGAATAAAATTTGTTAAATTGCAAAACAAATGGATTTGGAGATTCTAACGGAAAAAAATATTTTAATATATTACTGTTACTTTAATACCGTTCTATTTTACTTACCACACATACTCTAAAACATTATTAAATGTCATTGAACTGGCATATACTCGTTTGATAACCCCTTTCAATGTACTTGCAAATCAACAAATCACTTTATAAACACAATATCTTGTATTATTAAATTTAATGTGTTTGATAACAGCACTTTCAATGGGGTATTCATTCTCTGATATTATCTATAGATTTAGTTAATTTAGATTTGTGATACTTTAAATTACTACAACACAGTTGGTGACTCTGATCGTACAAGATAATTTTCATTTATGAAACTATTGTTTACATATAACTTTATGGAAAAATATAAAGTTATAATTTAATGTATAGGTACAGACATAATATACGTGTATGAACTCTACAAATACGGTAAGTAAATAGGTCAAGCCCATTGTATATATCTATACATACTATCATACCTACTGATTGTACATATGTTACGTGGTAATTAAATTTATTGGGTGTCAAGTTGGTGGTACTGATTTGCTATGTATGCTTGTTCAATATCTCTCGTAATTAAACAATGAGAAATGTTAATATACCTGTCTAGTTGTTTGTATATGTAAGTAAATTTTAAAGAAAAATATATAAAAATAGTTAATGTTACAATTCGGTATCAGCCATCTGTGTAACATATCAAACTCTTTATTCAAAAGTATATTAGAATTTCATTTTATGCTTATTAAATTCCATTTTCTCTAAATTGTAATGGTAATTTTAAGAGTTTTATATTTTACGAAAAAAAATGCGTTATCACATATGGAAATGGATATTAATTTTTTAAATTATATTTAAAACTAAATTGACAATGAGACACAGACGTAGTTAACGTTTTATTTTATTAAAATAAATACCTAAGGATATACTTATAAACATATAAAATTATAGTTATTAAGTGAAAAATAACAAAACTTTATAATAAATATACCTTAAAAATATATATATACATATCTTAAAAAATAAACAAGGTTATACACAAGTAAGAAACGCGCGAATTTATTCCTGTAATTATGATGTATATATTAAAAAATATTTTACGAAAGTAAAAATTGATACAATAACAATTATAATATGTATAAAGATACATAAGAAAGTAATGTAGCTCAAATAAATAGTCAAAATAAGGGACTATTCGACTATTTTTGCAATTTGTGTGATTTTAAATATTTTTAAGTTTATTTAAAGTACAAAACTATACATGAATACTTATTTCTTTTTAAACACGAATTATTGTCGGTGAAGTGTTGTCGCAACAGTTGCACAAACACTGTTATAAATATTTGCCATACGAATTCACTGTTGTACATCAGTAACTGTACACTGTATTATTTACCAGCAGTTGATTTACAGTGTACATAAAACTGCATGTCAACTGTTTGACAGCTATCCAGTGATTGGTTGTCATCGAGCACTGAACAATGTTTGATTAAGCAGATGTGGATCGCGTTTCTCGGTTTACATAATATGAACATTTGTCAAACTGACATTTCTTCTCGTCCAGAAATTATGTTTGCAGTAAATGCGGTAAATCGAAGACATAAATACGTATAACACCATACGTGATTTTAGTAGTTTATGAGCTCAAGAACTAATTTGTATGTAGATACTATACGTTCATAAACATATTGTATACATATATTTTACTACTGCATACTGCAGCAGATAATAGATACCTAAATAATGATATTTAGAAATATTTATAGTTGGTGGATTTACATCAACCTTCCTATACCCGCGTCAAATAGAATAACACATATACCCGCGTACGGTCTCTGGGACCAAAAGTTCTAGAACCTGATTTTTTATCTTTTTTGTTATGACAGCCTAGTAAAATTAATTTTATTAGTAGTAAAGGATCTGTTGAAATAAATAAACCAAAGTTATAGACAATATTTTGATTTCATTAGTGACTTACAGCCTCTGAAAAAAAGTTATTTTTTTTAAAAAGCTATACGAAAACTTGAAAAAAAAAGTTTTTTCTTAAAACAAAAACTAAAAATAATTCTAAAAACCTTAAGAAAACAACATGAGGAATAAAGTATTATAAACTATTATCAACCAATATATTCACCATGCATTCGGAGTATACTCAAAAGTGTAACACCTATACCCGCGTCGGTCTTACAGACCAATTGATGTCGTGTACTGGTACATGTCCTTTTCACACGAATACTCACACTGCAGTAAATTGAAGATCGCGACAAATCATTAAGCTACCAGTAAGCTCATTGTCTTGGCATTCTATGTTATTGAAAAAAATAAAAAAATGTAATCTGTCGGTCTGACAGACCAATACACGGGTATAGGAAGGTTGAGAGACCCTTAATAAAATATTAATAACTAGCGGGATCCCGCGGTTTCGCTCGCGTAAACTTCGAAACTAAATAGAACCCTTCATACGTGATAGGGGATGACATATTTTTTATATTAATTTTTATCCATTACCTATAAAAAACGTAAATATCTCGGATCTTAGTTAAAAATTGTAAAAAATAACCCTCGCCGTTAGGGGTGAATTTTCGTAACTGATATTTGTCTTGTATAGTACCTACTGTGCCATGTTTCATTTGGTGAATACAAAAAAATATTTTACAAATCCCCCCCCCCTCCCCAACACCTTAGGGGTTAAATTTTGGGAAATGCTGAAATTATTATTTCATGATTTATATTGTAGAGTATTTTCGATAAGTTTCAATTAAATGCAAACAAAAAAAATATTTTTGTATATAAACTTTGACACCCTGTTTTAACCCCGTAGGGGTTGAATTTCGAAAAATCCTTTCTTAGTGAGTGCTTACATCATAAAAGGAAGACACCTACGAAATTTCACGTTTCTAGGTCCAGGGGATTGGGCTGTACGTTGATATATGAGTGAGTGAGTGAGTGAATGAATGAGTGAGTGAGTGGTTAAGGACAAACTCTTTTATAGATATAGATTTTACTATACCTATATACATAAATATAATAAGTACATTGTGTGCAAGTTACTGTGATGCCAATGATTTCACCAATTACCCGATATTAAGGAAAATTTTCTATAGTACCATGAAATATAATTAAGCTTCCAATTAGAAAAAGGCACTATAGCTTGTGTTAGGATCCCGATGTGACGCCTGAGTTGGAAAAAAAGTAAAAAACTTTTTTCTAGCTCTTAAAATAATTTTAATGATGACCTTTTTTAGTTTTTGAAGTCATTTTTATTATGAGCTGCCTAAACCCATTGAAATAATTTTGACGATGAAGATTTTTTTTTATTTTTTTAGATAAGATGGTTATGAAAATTATTCGAAGAGCACAAAAAGTCTTCACATATTAGTGGTGTCAGTTTTCATAAATTTTAAAATATTTTGAAAACTTTCTTTGCCTGAGGCCCCCGACTATCATTATGCACTTTATGATTGCAAACAAACAATTTAAATGTATAGATTTCTGTGAAATATTATTTTAAAGAAAATGAATATTATTGTACGTTGATAAGACACTAGAAAAATCTAAGGTAATATAATTAAACTATGCAGACATGATGTAGTTTTATGACACTATTAGTTTTATAAAACTAATAGTGTCATAAAGACTGTTAAATTTCATCTCGATAGAATCTATGGTAAATAATATGAGTTTGACGAAATCTTTCATGCATGTTATTTATTTTTTTCGGATATTCAACACGCGCTCACTGTATATGAAAATAATTAATCTACATATTAATTTCAATTAGTTTATTCTTTAAGAAACATTTGTAATTCAATAATATTTCAATTAATTTTCAAATATCATTTTCCGAGATACAAAAAAACTTGAATTTCTAAAAAAATAGATACTTAATACAAGTTTAATAATAAAACAGCATCCTTATTGTTTAGAGATTGTTAGTGCTGCTGAACAAACTCTAATACTTGTAAATAAAGAATGAAAAAGGCAGCGAACTAATCAAAAGTCTTATTAAAGTAGCAAGATGCAATAAAAATCTCACTGTGAGATTTCCCATTTCATAAAATACTCATTTTTGTAGCAAAAAGCAATAAAACTCTCTGAGGAGAGCAATCTCATTCTTTGTAACAAACATTTCAAATATTTTACGATCAAACATAACTGGTTACCTTCTCAGTAACAACTATAATTTCATTTGTGAACTATTCTCATGAGAATCAGACTACACGTTCGTGCAGTAGCGTAACCCTCACATTTCAACAACTTTATTATTATCATCATAACTATTTTTAATAGCTGTTTACAAACGCCATTGCATTGATTTTTAAAGTTTTCATCATAGGATCATTGGAAGGTAGTAAAGATAAGCTTTTAGTGTTCCATATTGAAATCAGATAAAAAGTACACATATGGAATCAACACTGTGCTTCTCTGCCTGTTTGTCTGTCATAGATTTTAGCTATATATTGAACGGTCTGATCTAGAAAGCAGAAATTTAGCATAATTATAGTTAATGATGAACCAATAATAGACCTAAGTTGTAAAAATAAAAATGTATGTTTTTGGCGTTTTTTAAAGACACCAAATGAGTTACCATAAAAAAATGTATTCAATCAAATTAACAATTAAAAGAATTTAAATGAGCAAACCTTTTGTAATTATTAAAATCTTTGTTTAACAAATTTTCAAAAATACTTTTTTTATGTAGAATTGAAGTAGTCGTTAAAATAAACCTGAAAAAATGGGAAACATTAGAAAATAAAATCAATACCTATTGCAAATGATGAGTGATTATACATACAATCGAAATCCGTGGCAAAAAATGGATGTTTCCATTTAAAAAAGTGAATTCCGGTAAAAAAAAAACACTTCCGGTCTAGACCGGAAGTCGTAATATAGACCATTCAATGGCCCCTTCGGTTCCCTACATTTTTTTTCTGAAACTTTTTTCGAAATATTATTATATTATAAAAATAATATCCAACCGAGATATTATTTCGTCTCGAGATAAATGGGCCAACCTGTATATGGTAAATAATATTTTCATATAACAATTTTCCGTACAAATGTAGTAGTAGCATATTATTGAAGTAAAGATACCGTAGAAAAAGGAACTTGCTGAGAGAGCAGCCCTGTTTCCCGGGGATACATGTTCTGATATCAATTCTGCGCAACAAACAAATAATTAAATTGAACAATGGCAAATTGATCCGCCACATTCAATATTGTTCGTAAGTACTAACTATGTTTATTGTTTACTTTTATGTTTATTTAATATTGCAGGGGTAGTTTTTGCTGTAGCAAATAGTATCGTTTATCTCTTATAAAGCAAACGGTTTTGTATTTAAACAATGTATATTATGTACAATCAACCCGATATTATTAATTGTTAATGAATTATTTTCATTTAGTTATAAAATTATCTTATTATACATTTATTTATAAACATAAATACTAATTTGTATAATACAATATATGTATAAAGTAAACAATAATTTTACAATATATGAATTGGGTATACTTATTTAAAAAAATATTATAAAAACTTCATATACGAGTACCTACATACGTTTATTTAATTTTTTTAACAAAATACTGTATATTTTCTTCTTATTTAATCACAATTTGATGTTTAATTTACCATCTATATTTACGATTTTTTTTAATATTTCATGCTTCAAAATTTGTTCCGCCATAAAATGAAACTTAGGGGGTAGAAGATAGTGATTTATATGATAATGATATATTAATAAGTTTGTTGAATCAAAAAATCAATAAATGTAATTTCGTTGGTGTTGCTGTAGTATCACGGAAATAATACGTATTTGATGTGAAAAAATTCTGTCCGGAAATTTAATATACCAAATGTTTCTTAATTTGTTTTTAATTAGCTTTCAAATTATGCACTAATTACATTTAAATAAATTATCATAGTAACGAAAATACGAGTAATCTCGGGTATATTTTTATATATTATTTATAATTTCATTTTGTATTTTAAATACAATTATTTTATTTCCACAAAATTAAAAAATACATTTTTTACCAAACATTATGAAACAAACGTGAACATTTTTATAATAATAAACAGTTAGTAGCATAAGATTATTATCTACAGTATACACGAGGCATCGACATCTTTTTGAGAAGAGGGTCTAATATAGAATTTAAAATGTATATGAATGTCATAGAATTAAAAGTTTTTCCAAATGTTCCTGAAATATTTCATATTTGTATATTATGTAGAATTATATTTCGATAAATTATCATAATATGGAAAACAGGAACAACTTTTTTAAATAATATATTTTTTATATTAAACCAAAGTTTTATCCTTAAATGCACGAAATTAAAGACATAAAACAATCATGGGGCAGATATAAACCTATAGAGGGCCGTAGTTTTGAGACCGTTAGTATACGCAAAAGTATTTATTTTGATAAAACCAAAAGCCTCGATAATATGTAATAATTACATATTTCACAAAGTCTTTAAATCATTTTGTGTTAGTTTACGAGAATATTTATTAAAGGTATAATAAATAAACTATTTTGATGAAAATTCAATGTTAAATTCCTCTTTGTTTTAAACTATTAAACTCTTACCGTTATTAAATACGTATGTCACATCGGCATATATACATATACATATGTATGTGCAGCAATATAAACACTTATATGCTAAATTATGTATCACGTTAATGTTTTGTATAAATTTGTTTAAATAAAATACTTTAATCCTTATTCAGGTGACATCGAAATGATATTTACAAAAGCCAAAAGCGCTGTAATACTGAAAAGCGCTTTGAGCGATAACAAGGTCAAATGGCGAAAGCTTATTGAACTGTGTGGAGCATTTCATTCTGCACATTATATTATATATATTTAATTAAATACTCACAACCAAATACAATTTGTAACATAAATAATAAACTACATTAAATTAGTGTTCGAAAATAAAATACCCTTACCAGCTTACCACTAACTATTTTTAAGTAAGGATGATAACAAAATTATTATATAATCTATAAAATCTAATAGTCTTTTACTATCGGTTAATGCATATTTAAAAAAAACATTTATTTTTAAAATTGACATAAGTTAATTAAAAAAATTAATATGATGTGTATTATTTCAAAAATGGTCCAAAGGGCTCCGAACCCAATAAGTATATAAATAAATATACCTGCCTGTAAAATTATTGAGGGCGTGGATATTAATTTACGAAATAAAGTATTTAAACTTTGTCTATGTATGAACAGAACATTTTCCATTACAAAAACATTAAAAAAATAACTTTGAAAAAAGTCAACACAAAAAGAAATACACGCCGGGGGCTTGGGATTACCAAACAAATCATTGTGTATCTCCAGAGAGACGCAACGGAAGATCTAGAAGTGGGATGAATAAACAAAAGATTAATTGACAGGAAGAGCGAAGAACGCAGGTCTGGAAAGCCACGTAAAAGGTAAAGAAATCCGCTCACTTGTAAAACAAAGAGCACTTATAAATGTAACTCATTGTAAAAGGCGAAACGCGGGCCACTAAAATACAACGCGGTGCGCGGCTGTACCCCGCCCAACCCACACAACATACCAACAATGCTTACCTCGAGACAACACTGTCGAGACTCTTCGGCTAAAAAAACAATGGTATGTGTGTGTACATGCAGGTTGTGCATACAGCGCTTGGATTCTTAACACATCGTAACATGTAATCTCATGTATTAGAAGTCATTTAAATATTTCATCTTACAAATATTATTTATACACGCACATATTAGCAAGATACAGATAAAAGCTCACTAGATTTGTAATCGTTTTAATTTTTAAGCTGGAGATAGTTTTAGTTTTAGGGGTTACAAATGTTACAATTGACCATACCTTATTTTCTTCCTAATGGAAGGTACTATAAAACCTCTGCGGGGTATTTAATATAAACGACAGCCCACTAACAGTTCTAATCAATGGTATATTTTATATAAGCAACCTTGACGCATGCACGTTCAATAGAAATCAGCGATCTTAAAGCAGTGGTAACATGTATACCTCATAAAATTTACAATATTTAATGCATTTATTACCACTGCTCTAAAATCCCAAACAAATGCATAATGATCTGACGCCTCGCTGATAGCGTTAGCTCTAGACTCTAGAGCAAACTGTTTATTTGTATTGTTTTTTCACTCCACCTTAATATAGGTACATATTGAATATTAAAAATTGTTTTCATTTTCCTTATATCCAACGTAAATACTTTTATATTCATAAATAATAATCAACTTCTCTATTAAATTTATGGATAACACTAAAATATAATAGATACAAATATAAACTGTATAAAGCATATAAAACTGTAACATTTACTTATGACCGGTTTCTTAAAAAAATAATCTAGAACCGACGTTTTCTGCAGGTTATAAAATTTAAATAATAGTTGTATATTATTTATTATTACACTAGTATATGTACATTTTAACAATAAGTAGAAATCAGTGGTCTAAAATCAGTTGTGATTAGTGTGAAATTACTGGTACAACAAAGAAAAAAATATCAGCTGTAGATTATTGTAAATTTACGTGCAAAGCGTTTGGTTAAGTTTTATTTTTAGTCTAAAGAATCTAGACAATTCAAAGATTTTTGAAATATGTTGACTACATTTTTTTTAATTCTTTCGCTTTATGTCATAGTAAATATGTATAAAACTGTATATTATGTTCTGTTGTATATCCATATGAATATGTATGTACATATGTCCTGGCTAATATATGCCACCTTTTTCCTTTTTTTTAATTTGTACAATATGTACTAACTATTTTTATGTGTGTGCGATTAAGAATCAAATCCAGGACTAGAACATTTACCTCTTCGGAAGTAATACTAGCTTACTTCCGTTGCAACACCGGATGTGGTAACTACTACATCACCCGTCCTTTCTCGGTCGGATACGAACGGAAACCTTTAAGTAAACAACTCGATGTAACCCGGGACGGACTTTTCTCTTGTAAGTACTTTCAGTGTTGACGTTTTATTTTTTGCTATTTTTCTTGAGACCATTTTCTTGTACACTTTAGATTTGCGTTCGCTTCGTCAATTCGAAACGGAAGTATCGTTTTTATTCCAGCTGTGTATATTATTGATTATTTTTCTATAGAAAACTGACATTGACCTTTCAATTCGATAAGTTGATAGTACACTTGTTTTTTATATAAAATAAAACTGAACTGAAAATCTAATTATTTATATTTTGATTGGAAAAATATTTTATATTCTTCCAAATAAATATTATGTGAGTTAATATAAATGTCACATAAATTACCTATGTAAAGTTAACCCTTCTTTTGTTGAAATTAAATTTTTTGAAAGTTGTACCAAATTATGCTATACTTGTGCTACATTGTTCCAAAATATTTCCCCCCTAAATTAAAAACAACACTGTATAGAAACACCCAAAAAACGACTTTTTTCAGTACCTAGCCCACCTTTCTTGAAATTCATTTTTTTTTAAGTTGTGTTAAATGGTGCTAGTTGTTCCTAACATTGTTATAAAATATTTCACCCTTTTACTAAAAACCACTCTAATAAAACTATTTTCCAGTGTGAAGCTAGCCCCCCTTTTGTTGAATTTCAAAAAAAAACATTATCTGATAAACTATTATAAATGGTTATGTTAATAGATAATGAGAAAACTTCCACACTGAATTTCAATAATTTAGTAAATTAATCTGAAAGTGGTATACACATTGCAGACGTAGGGACTTTAACACAGAGGAATGTTCTGATTTGTCCTGTAGTAATTACATTATCATATAAAATAGAAAAAAAAAACACCAAAGCTGTAATATAAGAAATATCTTCAAAAACAGCAACCATATAGAGAGGTTGTCAAGAACACGTCAAAAACTTGTCTCTCAAGCAGCTCATGAGAGTCTTAAGGAGACGCAAACAAAAAGGGGTCAATAATAAAAGAGTGACTGATGACCGTTAGCTTGTTACTGACGTGTATGTAGGATTTAGAGAAAGAAAACTGCTCTTAAGATTTTTTATGGTGTTCGGTATGTGAATAAACTTTAATGGAGTATACATCCATTCATACAGTAGTGATTATGAACAATGAAGATATACTGGTGGATAAAAAATAATGAAAGTAGAACCATAACAGAAAATTTCTCAATTTTTGAATAGTGCTCAACCGTTTCGATTCAGCAAACGTTTTGAAAAGCGACATGCAGGAAATGCAACACCATTCAAATATATTAGGAATATTTATTTTATTTGTTCGATTCTCGCACCTGAGACATAAAATACATGGCTGAATCAACAGAATGTGACGCAAAGAATATAAGAAAATAATTTAAAATTTTTGTTCAATACTATTTTTCTTTGTTTAGAATGATAAAAAAAAACATTTCTAATATATAGATTTTTAGTGCAGGTATAAGCCATTATTTTTTAGTTAAATTTTGAAAAAAGAGTTATATTTAATTGCACTATATATTAGATAGTATTCAATTTGTACATCGAACATAAATTTTAATACTTTACACTTAAAATTTTATACTATCCACTTTATACACGTGAACATATATTTTAATACTTTTTTTAATGCATAAGGCAAATATTTCATTAATCTTTTTAAAATATAGAAAATCACAAAAATCACATTAAAAATATCAGATCTATTGGAGTTAGTTTTTACATTAGGTAAAAATCTAACATATCTAAATTTAGGTCAAGTGCAAAGTAATATTTTTTTGTGCAAAGTATTTATTTAAAGTGATATAATTTGTTTTAAGTTCAATATATTTGTTTAATGCTGAATAATTAATTTTTCGTGCAGTATATTTGTTATTTATAAGTGAAAACGATTAAATAAAGTGTTAATTATTTAAAAAAAAGTGCATTTGAATACAAATCAAAAAATAGTAACAGTAATAATATACTGTTTTATTTTTACTATTAAAAGCATTAATAATTTCGCTCATAAATATCAGTGGCATATTTTCATATAGATACATAAAACCTTTTTTATAAAAGATAATCTATTGATTGGAATATTTATTTATTCCAAATATTTTTACCTTTTAATATGTTTAATATAGGTACTTATAACAATTACTATTTTTTTAATATTTAAATCGGTCATAAGTTTTTTTTATATTTAACAATTCAAAGCCAGTAAATCCATCTTAAAGCAGCCAGTAATAAAATGTACATTTAATATTAAAAATGAATTAATACCGACTAATTATACATATTGAAAATGAGTTCAAAGTAAATCAAAAATAAGACGGAATTTATTTATGTAGCTCTCAATTTTACCAAAGAAATGTCTTAATGGAAAGAATATAGGTACTTATAACAATTACTATTTTTTAATATTTAAATCGGTCATAAATTTTTTTTATATTTAACAATTCAAAACCAGTAAATCCATCTTAAAGCAACCAGTAATAAAATGTACATTTAATATTAAAAACGAATTAATACCGTACTAATTATACATATTGAAAATGAGTTCAAAGTAAATCAAAAATAAGACGGAATTTATTTATGTAGCTCTCAATTTTACCAAAAAAATGTCTTAATGGAAAGCTCAATGGAAAATCCAAGCAATTTTTTTTAGGAATTCGTTTATTTTATTTTTTTCATGACTACGTAGTTCTTAAAAGCTTTTTATAAATAGCAATATATGTAGGTCATACTTATTTTTTATTATAAGGACTTTATTTATCTGATATTAATATAATATTTAAATAATGGAGTAAATATATCAACTCTCAATTATTAAAAAAAAAATTTTCAAATGATGCCGAATTAATTTAGGTACACTAAAAAAAGGCTTCAATTTCGCATTGAACTTTTATTAAAACTTTTTTTTTATGTAATTGATAGGTATATTTATATAAATTCCAATTTAACCTTTTAAGCTCACCTTTAACACTTACATTGTACAAATAAATTTCAAACTCTATTCATGAAAATTAATATTTTCATATTGTATTCATGTACCCGCCGATCATACTGATTATGTATATTGTACATTGTACATATATATGAGAGTTGACAGAACGAGAGCAGACTCTGACCGACCGTTTTAGGGATAAACATACAAACAGACCTCGAGTACCTGTGCATGGATATTCAATTTGACCCCATCTGCATCGCATTAGATTTAACTTCGGTCCCATATACCTTTTGTTATCTGACGAGATTTTATTTCAATGTGAGTTTTGCAGATAGAATTTGCGTGAAAGATACACAAGCTCTTTCTCTGATATTGACTAAAGAATTCTATTTTTTTATTTGTTCTTTTTATCCCATATTTGTTTTTGTAATAAATATTTTACGGAGTAGGTTTCTTCTGTAATTTTTATTATACATATAAAAATGTATATATTTATTTTTAACATTGCAATTTTTATCTTAATATTTTATAGAAACATATTCTTTTTTGCAGTGATATTCATTATTTATTTTTAATACGTACATCCTTGGATTAACAATTAATATAGTACATTGTTATTTAGGGCCTCTAGAACAGGATCTTTACTAATTCTAAGGACTACCGATACATATCATAACTGTAGCCATCTAGTTTCAATGAAATAGCAGACTTTAATAATGTTTTAGAAAAGGATTAAAAATTATTTCCAATGAATGATTTCTTGCGTTTGTATGGTATATAGTTGGTAGCTATGAATTTGTCAAATGATTTATAAAGATAATTTTATCTCTGAGGATAGTTACAATACAGGTTCCTAAACTAAACAAAATACGATATACATTATACATTTATGGGTAACAATATGATACATAAAAGGTGATGGACTAAAACTGACCTTTTCAGCATTCGAAATTCCTATGACCCATGTACCACCAATTAGTTCATATACATCATTTTAACCTGCTTGTGATATTATTTAGTATTTTATTTAAATTAAAAATTACGCATTTTACTGAAAGCTATGGCTGCGATATTGATATTTGAAACTTTGATAGAATTTAAGATGAAATACAAAAAGAAGAACCACTCACATTCTTGATAAGTCTGAAAAAAATACTGTAGACACGTTAAAATGTATATGTATATAGGTACATACATGAATATACTTTAATTGCGCATATATCATCAACAAATAACGTTAGATAGTCATTAGTTATTATGATGCCTATTTTTATTGTATTACATATTATTATTAAAGTTTACTTCATACTCTTAATTAATATTAACCAAATTCATGAGATACAGCCGGCAAACAATGTTAAATAAGCAAAATTACGAATATATTGTTTTTTTCAAACAATATTTCTTCGGAGTTAAAAAGCACACATATCAAAATTTCCATATTTCATACGAACTTGCGCAATATCAAAGACACTAATATGAAGAATACGGCACTCAGAGATATTATTGTACACACGGAGTGTGCATAACCGTCCAAGAATTTTGACTCTAAAAAACTTTCCACTAGAAGAAGCACTCAGAGGAGATGAGCGACACATTTCACCCTTTCCCTTCTCATCACAGCCTACGCGGTGACGGTATTACACCACCCAAGCTGGCAAAACCCCTTTCTGCTAACACGTGATACATAAATACGTTAGTACCGCCACTATGTAGTATTGAAAAAAAGATTACCTTCGCCCAGGTACGCATTTGATGGAAAATTCAGTGCTGTACGTTTTTTGTGTATTCGTAATTTTAATGATTTCTGTTTATCATACCTATCTAATTTGAGATTATAGCATTATCGTATACATTTTAATATTACTATATTTATGATTATACTGATTTGTTATTTTAAAAGATCATATAACATTTTCTTAACTAATTATCTTAATCAACAACTTACTCCATATTATAAATCTACTATAAACCCAATCATAAAGTTGATTGACTAGCGTGGAAGGTGAGAGAAGCATGTTCTCATGGTAATTATCTATAGCTCCTTTAAGTGGGAACGCCATTGTGACGGAAAAAAAATATTTTTTACATTATACATATTCATAAATATGTGTAAAAAAAATTTAGTTTATATTCCGGAAATTGACGGAGTTACAGTCAATTTAGTGACACGAAGTAGCACGGCCGGTTATGACATATCAAAAACATTAAACACATTTATCTCGAAATTACATTTTTCGACTTGGTTGACACGATTCCTCAAAGACTTATGAAGACATTTCATTTTTTTTTATAATTTTCGTAATTTTAGTAGCTATCGTTGCACGTAGCCGATTTTTGAAATTTTGATAATTAGGTACTATTTTTAAAACCGCTCTAATAAAAAAAGGTCTTAAAAATGAAAAAAAATTTCAAACGATCGCTATTTTCAGAAAAAATAAAATAAAATAAAACGGCTACGTGCAACGATAGCTACATTCATATAGATATTGATAATTTTTTCTTTTTTTTATATAATCCTTCTCGAAATTTCGAGTCGACCATAGAGAAAAATTTTTTTTTTTGGTCGTCACATCGAGGCTCATAACTTTATAAATATTTAATATTTTTCAATAAAAATTAATATTAAATAAGTTGAATATATATTTAATAAAACGTCCTCTACCTGATTCAAAAATAATTAGTTATATCTGTGAAAAAAATTCCCAAACATTGACAAATCCGTCACAGTGGCTATCCTTCTTATTGTTAGTTAAGCTAACAATACCTAAGTTTAAAAACTTAAACTGATAACAAATATAATTCTTATCATCTTTATAATATTATGAAGATATAAATACAGAGTTAGTAGTTTTCATACATGAATATGAGCAAATGTCAGGTACCTATATAAAATTATATAAAATATAGAAGAAAAACAAAAAGAAATTTTAAATATTCATTTATATGTAATTACATTTACCATTTCAAAATTCCATTTTTCAATTTAAAATCCTTGTAAACAAGTTCACCTCTGTGGAAATACATGCCCTGTTCGTAACCCTTGTCATATTTACAGGTAAAATAACTTATATAAGATTTTCTGTTTCTCTTGGCAGGGTTCCTTTTTATTCCACTGCAAGAGTAATATTTTTTACTTTCTTATATATATGAAATATAAATACATAGGTATAAGAAAGTATACTACATAAAACTTTCGAAATTGGAATTTTGATAAAAATAGCTATTTTGACTACCTCTTGATCAATTTTGAATATTTTTACAGTGCATGTATATAACTAAGAACCGACATTTAGTATGGTGAAATTTTATATTTTAGGATCTAGGATCCACATTATTCCACATGCAACTATTTAAAAAAATCAAGTTGGAATTGGAAATTTTAATTTTTTTTATTATCTTTCATAATTTTTCTTATTATTTTTAAAACGATTTCGAATAGAAAAAAAATATTTTTAATAAATGCTGTTACAAAAGTTATCTAGCACTTACATAAATATGTTCGTTTTTTTCAAAATAATGTACCCTTTGAATTATTTAATGATACATTACAAGAAAGGATAGATATGCCTATATCACATACATACATATATACTGTATATTTATAAGTTATTATAAAAGAATTTATGCATAATTGTATTAAATTATATTTTTATTGTTAAAAGTAAAAAAAAATGTAATTGTTTCATGCACGTTTTAAAACACATGAGTTATAATAAACAACTTTACACAAAAGACATATAATTTCAAGTTTTTATGTCAGAATTAGACTTATTTTAGCTATTATTCATTTTCTAAAAAATCAAGAAAAGTGTTAAAACGCTTACTCCAATAAACGTTAATTATGATATACCAACAAAATGTTAACACAATAACGTAGATTTATTTAACTTTGACTTCACACGTTCCTTTAAGAAGTACATTGAAACAACACAAATTGTTCCACCTTCTCAGAAAACGTTGACAAAGCCCAACAACATTGTACGAGTTTGACGGCAAACGGGCGAACAGCCATGTTATTATTTTAACTCGTCTTGAACACTATTAAATATACAAACTCGAGTTTTCTTTCTGGAAGTTTTAAATTCAAGTCTTAATGTGAATGTCGTGCCGCGTTCTGTTTTAAAGAAACGTCATCGCGTTTCTTGTTCTTACGTGAAACCATTACAAAACTGTTCAAGGATTAATATTTACACAATTAACAGTGGCGGTGCAAATCCTGTACATGGAGTACGTTTGCTGATATTATTTGAAAATAATCTTACTAGATTATTTTTGTGACACCAGTTTTGTAAAATTAACTCTCACGCAGATACTATATGCATAAATTAAAAACTAAATCACGTATGATTGTTTTCTTAATAACGTCTGTATGTTTGTCAGTCTGTCCGTATATGATGAAGTTTTTATAACAAAAATGATGAAATATATAAGTATAGAATTTTTAATTTAAGGTCTAAGATGATAGTTTCTATATAAATCCATTACCTATATTCTTTCTAAACATAAATTCAACTATGGTAGTTGAAAATATTAGGTTTTGTTTTAAAATAAAAATTCCTTTCAGACACGTACTTATAGTACATTACAAATAGTATATTACAAATGATATTAGGGGAAGGTGGGGTAAGACGGGGATCTTAAGGTATTTCATAAATAAAACCCTTTATTTTTGATCGCACATTGTAGGAACTTTTATTAAGAAAATAATCAGCCTTTCTTCCTTAAATTCTAATCAGTGAAAACAAAAAAATATAATTCTTCTTACAGAAATATCAACTTGAAAAAAATAACTAATTTGCACCATCTTGCCCCACCTATAGGGCAAGATGGGGTACCCCCTTGGGTAAGATGGGGTACAGACTCATAATACAAGCCGAGGCAGTACAGACATTCTGTATCTTCGTCCTCAGAATTCATCAGCTTTCTTCGTTCTTTTAGATCTTTGATTTGTTTTTTTTTTTCAATTTCTTTTTATGTGTTACCTTTGGTTTGGTTTCTTACTGTTTTGCCTTTCCTCTAACTCTGTTTTATACGGAGACGCAGTAATAATAGCTGTTTTTCCTCTTCTTCGAACTTGTCTTGGCCTTTTTTCGGAAATTCGTGGATACGGCATTAACTGTTTCTGGCTAACCAGATCGAATGTTGTGTTATCCAAAGAATCATACCTACCTCATCTTACCCGCAAGTAGGTACCCCATCTTTCCCAAACTGGATTCCCAAGTTGTATTTTTTTTTGAGGTTATAAATCGAAGCAAACCGGAACGAGTTAATGTCATTATAATAGTAAAATAAACAAATATCAATAAAAAAATATGACATACATCTTGTACACCATACATTTTGAACAGTCACGCACTTTATATGCCTCAAAAATTAGATCTAATGGATCTAACCACTAAAAATTTTAAAAAAATACTTACAAAATCACAACGTGCACACCTTCGACCAAACTATTTGTGACATTAATAACTTCTGCTAAATAACGTCAAATGGCCATAGAAGAACATTTCTAGCTACATTGTATCATCAGTTTTGTTACGGTCCCCATCTTACCTCGCTACCCCGTCTTACCCCACCTTCCCCATATGTACTAAAAATGTTTAAAATACTCTAAAATTTAACTTATCCTTAATTCTTTAAATACACATTTTACCGTCATTAAACTTCATGTATTTACTATTAAATCTTTATTTAATTACATTAATTCCAATATACAAGAGAATATGAATATATTTAAAACAATTCTATTATGTAGGTATATTGATATAGAATTCATATTGTTATGTTTATACATATTAAATAAAATATCAGGAGATTAAGTAATCAACGTGTTAAGTATTGTAATATAGTTTGATTGATATGATAGTTTTAAACATAAAATAGCTATTTGTTAAATTATATAAATTAAGTTGTTCAGGAACAGTAATTATCGTTTTCTACTAACTTGGTTTTTCGTATTTTACCAGATACTTCTTTTGAGTGAGTCAGTATAACCTAATTAATAGAAATTAATTATACGCAATATACACTGTCAAATTAACAAAAATCACGGTGTTAAAAATAATGTACATTGTGTATGTGTGTATAATTAAAAATAGATCATTATCAAGAAAAAAACATCGAAGATTACCATTTTCGAAAACAAAAACAAAATTAAACTTTATAAAAGTCTCCGTTCATGTCCAGTATATATACATATATAGGGCCATATCTACTTATTATACCCAATTTTACGTTTATTTATACACACAGCTGTAGTCGACATGGCCGTCGGCAGAGAGAGTGAGGCAAGGGGAGACACTGAACGCTAGGGTTGGTAGGAGACCACACCATTGTTTAATATTCGGTTTTTGTTCAGGAAAATTTGAAAAACAATGAGTTGCTACATTTGTATTGAGTCCTTTATACCAACTCGAAATAATGTGTTTGCCATTGTGTGAAACAAACGATCAGCTTCGTCTCCCTCTCTCTCTGTCTTTTTCAGACTCTATTCAAATTGGGACACAAAATTAAAACCCGAAAGTTAAATCAAACATTACATATAACTAAAACGAATTATTATAATATGCGTTTGTATTTGTCTCGTTCGGAAGTTATTTTAATGAGCTCTTTGAAAATAACACGCCACATTTAACGTGTAACTTTAATGGAATCAACAGTTCATTGTCTACAGACACAATCATTGTAAAGGATAACTTTGTATTGTTTAAAATTGTCACATTAAATGACTAATTATATTTGATGGTATTTAAATATTTATAAAAAATGTATAGGATGATTGCAAAGTAATTTATCTATTATATGACTTTAAACATTATTTTGATTTTAAAAATTTCTAAAAGATTTATATTTGACATGGTATATGTTGTTCAAGAGAGCAAGGCGGGGTGACGCGTGAACATCACGTCATTTTATGTACTTTATTCTACTTCAATAAATTTTTTTCAAATGTTTTTAAAAATTAAATAATATATAAATGCCCACTTTTGATGGGAATGTTAAATTAAAATAAATACTTTCATATTGATATTTAAAAAAAAGTCTACAGAAAAGGTTTCAAAAATCAATGATAATACTGAATAACAAAATATCTGTCATAAACATTTAGAAATAAAATATTATACATTATATCAAGTACAAATTTCCTAGAAAACTAAGACAAAAAAATGCACATCTAGAATCAATGTCAATAAACAAAGTAGAACACAACAAACACAAGTTTTTTAGATACATAAAAGCATTACAAGATATAAAACCCATTGATAAAAATCAAATATCAATAATTTATAAATAAAAACCAATAGCATGTACGCGAACCCATGTGGGAAACGAGCTACTTTCTCTCAGTCTTACAAACAGCAGTCGGTATTGTCGCGTTCTGCACAACCCTCCGGATTGCGTAGGGAAAGCCTAAAAGGCAACGAGCAGTGGCACGATTTGTGTGCTAAAAAACAGCTACCCAGCTTTTCACTGAATTCCTTCTCTGATGCGAATCGCTTTGTAAATAATCCTGCAGCTTTGACCGCCGAGAAAAACTGCGCCACGTATGTTTAACTGATTTATAATAATTACTTGGTTTGTACGAGTGAGTTAAGTGCTTAGGAGGAGAGTGAAGTTACAGAGGAAAGAAATAATTGCGCTCTACTTTTGTAATCATATACCAGTGTTTCTCTATGTTTTAAATTTCTTCATTTCCTTTTTCGTGCTTTTTATTTTTATACGACTGACATTTAATTTTTATTGGCGGGGCCACTTAGATTTCGTGTGGTTTTATATCTATATTAAAGATTTTATTGGGAAAAGTATCTAACTAACCAACCATTTTTTTCTTTTTCCGTATCAAATACGTCGATATCTCGAAATGAACTTAATGTCGGTAGATACTAATGAATTTTATATTTAAACAGACGAAAATAATGCTAAGGTAAATTAATAAAATTAAGAAATAAAGCCTTTTAAAATATAACGACCCCTCAAGCATGACATATAGTTTTTAATATAAATATTTAATATGTATCATTATCTGGAGTACAGAAAAAACTGAAATAGAAAGGTCCATTGAAAATTTTGAAATTGGAGAAAGACTTTTTTCTCTTTGAAAAACGATCGCAAAGCTCCTTGTAACTTCGATATGACGAGGAAGCAATAAGTTACCAATTTTTTTATTTCTAATTTATGTATCATTATCTGGAGTACAAAAAAAATTGCAATAGAAAGGTCCATTGAAAATTTTGAAATTGGAGAATTTTTTTTTCTCTTTAAAAAACGATCGCAAAGCTCCTTGTAACTTCGATATGACGAGGAAACAATATGTAACCAATTTCTTTATTTCTAATTTAATAAAAGTAAATTCATATATTTTTTAAATATATATTTTCATAATCCTGCAAACTTAATGATCGCATGTAGTCTTATACATGTCTAATTGTTATATCAAATGTGTAGTATATCCGTCTACCTACTCTGTGTTTCATAGAATTCTACATAAATATATCTAAGTCATTCAAACAAACGTTTATAATGAGATTATATATAAATGCATAATACGTGGAACGAGTAAAACTATAGCAATTCAACGTTGCCTGTTTACATAATATATAGACTACAAACCATACGCGTGACAATTTTGTTTTGTTTTACTTAAAATATTTTTGTAATTGTTAATTATTCATTTGTAGCTATTTCTAAAACAATTGCAGAATATTCTTTTGATTCAGTTTCTTCGTATTAAATTAAGTTTTTTTTTATATTGTGTTCGTTAAAACATAAGATAGGACAAGGCTGATAGGCCGGTGATAGAAGGATTTAACGAGCAGTGTGTTTGGATTTAAGGAATTTAGGTTGAGGTGCAGTAATGAATAGTTTTAGACATGCAAACATTTATAGCGGTCTTAATATTTTTTTTCTTATTTCTAACAGAAATTCTATTTTATATATTTTTTTGTTTTTACAATTTTTCTCTCATGTCGATCGTCTCCAAATAAAAAAATCATGAAAATCCAAAATCTATAGTTATTTTGTTTAATATCTTGGAAAAATTAAGTCATAAAAAAAATTATAGTCAAGGGCTGCTTTTTCCAAAAATATGATACTGTGATAAAGAATAATAGATTTCATTTGAAACAAAAAGTAAGGTAATAAGATTGAAAATGAATACACGGTTTATAATGTTACAGTAATGAGGAACTATCATAAGTATGTAATAAATATTTTAAGAAAATCTATACAATTTTAAAAGTCAACATTTTGCAATATATAAATGCTAATAATATTAAAAAATACAAGATTTTTCAGACAAAAAAACGTTCAAAGCAATTAAATTAAAAAGCTTCCGATTTTTAGGTATAATATATCCACATACATAAAAATGTCTCGATATGCTGGCAACCATTAACATAATAATTCAGAGTGGAATAAGAGAAAGGCAAGAGAACCGTTGAATTTAAATAAAATACAAGTGAATAAAATTCAAGCGCACAGTTAATAGGATTCATTGTCTTAATTATATCAAGTCGGATATATAACTAAAAATTATCTATCCTCGGGGATGGAGAAAACCTTGGTGAAAGTTCGTTAGAGAAAAACAAACTTTTCAGAGGTTTTTCCGGCCACACGAGTGCAGTAGTGTAGCGGTTACGCGGCAGTTACCCGCGGTCGCTGCCTCCACACCCGCCAGCTACTTCGCCCGCTCTTTTTTTATGTAATTGAATAGAACTAATTCAGAGAAGAGAAATCGTTTTAGCTTACATCTTTTTGTTTATGTCTTTGTTGTGATGATATTACGTATAAAAACATGTTCGTTTCATTTTTATTTTTTGTTATTTGTTATTCCAATTTACAATGTATATTATTAAATAATTATATTACCTGAAAAAAATCATCTTCAGTTATGTAGTTTACAAAATAAAATAATTAAAATTACCAATTCTTATCAGAAGAATATTAAGAACAGTAACTTATCGGTATAAATATTTTTACAATTTTCGTTAATAACAATTTTTTTACAAAATGTGACAAACTTCGTGACGTCACAACTAAAAAATCAAAACAATGAATTTAATTTGAATTCTTATAGCAAAAATTCGAGGAAAAATTACTAGAATGTTGTATGTAAGTATTTCGAGACCGGTAATGTTTTATTGAGAAAATTTAAAACGGACATGGTAAAATTTACCGTCCAACATTTTACAATATTACAAAATGCTACATAGTAATTTATATGATGAAACGCAGTCAAAATTTCATTATATTACCTATATAAATAATAGTAAAATCCAAAAACTATTTTTTTTCGTTGGATTTTATTTCCTACAATTTGTCAATATGAAAATATTTTAAGTTATGGATAAATAATTACGAAAATGTTCTTTTAATTTATGGACGGTTACTTAATAGGTATGGTGCCGTCTACTGAAAGTGATATTTTTTATGTTGAATCTAGCATAAACAAATAATTTGTTGTGGTAACCTGGTACATACTATATGTGCACAGTATTATTGTGATATAAAATTAATTTAAATAATCGTTTTCCAAATAATATCATTAAGCAGGTATTGTCAGAATGCCTGCGATAAGTAAATAGTTAGTATAGATTATGATTATTATTATTCAACAAAATCCACCCTATTCTCTTTTATTTAAAAAAAACATGCATGCATTAAAATCAGAGTTATATCAGATTAGAATCGTAATATAACCATTACCATATTCAAACATCGGCAAGCAGCAACTAATACAGCCATCTGGTAAGCGAGATGAACCCGGCATCGTGGCATTTAGCCACAAAGTACTTAACTAAACTCATAGCACACTGCTATAAACTATAAGATATGACAACAAGCAACAATTCACCCCTACTGAGGCCAACTCCCTTACCCCCCCGCCCAACGTTGTAATAATAATCATGAGGGCGTTCATGTTTAATTGCTTGAGATATTATCCATCTGCGCGTAAGACAAAGGACGGCCGTTTGTGGCCGCGTTTATGAACGTACTATTATTGGAGGAATTAAAATAAGTGTTAGTAGTTGTCTATAACCACATGTTGTAATTTATTCCTATCCTCTGACTTATTTATTGAGGTCAAACTGCTTTTAATCCTGTAAGATTTAGAAGGTTTATACCCAATTTCGTAATTATTGTGATATATATGTTATATGGTGTTAATATATTGCTATATTTTCAATGACACATTGTTTTAGCAATAAATTGTACACATTTATAACTTTTATCACTGTACCTACATACATATTTATAAATTTTATACACTTTTATACACTGGTATTTTCAAGTAAGTTTTCAAGATATTTACTATAGGTAAGTACTATAACAAATTTGGCCATCAGGGTTCTAGTTTATGTATACAACACATTTTTTATCCAGGAAATTTTGAGTGTATTTTCACTGTAAACTCGTTTGAAACTTATTCTACTTTTTGTAGATTTTCTAAAGTGCTAACAGTACTTTTTTCATCTCACAATTACCATAACATTCATTTTCTTGTCTATTTGTGAAGTTGAAAATGTTTGATGTTTACTACTGAATTAGTTTCTTCTTAGAAATTATTTATAAAAATTAATACACGGAGGCAAACGAGATAAAAAAAATTATACTGTTTTCAATTGTTAAAATATCATTTCAAATATTGAAGAAATATAAAGGGGCATCGGCATCATAGAGTAAAAATTGTATTTTCATACCTACGCTTTTGGGATGTCAAGAAAAATATCCCAATCAGTAGAATTTAGCACAGAAAAATGGCGACTGCAAGAGTACACTCATCTCGCGATTTTCCGACCTTTGATTTACCGTCAGCTTGATTTACCGACGGGCCAAACGCGCGATTTGCCGACATACGCCATCCCTCCATAATACTACCGTGATTGCTATATCTGCGCGAAATTTAAATTCACCAATCAACGTTGAGGTTGGCACGGTGGTAGGGCCCCTCTCGACGTCGGCAATTCAAGCGGTTGAATTACCAACAACGTCGGTAATTCAAGCGATGAGTGTACTTACTCGTAGTAGATAATGGCATACACCCATGTATGTTTTGACTGATAGATTAATTCACCTCATTATACGCAAAAATGTTATTTATAAATGTTTACGTGTTTATATTTTTTTCATATACTATAACTTTATAATTAAAACAAAACAATATTTTAATCTGAATTGTCAAAATCCGATAGTCTTTTAGTAAATTACACTCTAACTCCTGGAATTGAATTAATCCCCAAGTAACATTCAGATCTAAATACAATCAACCCTACACAGTCAATAAAAGTGTTTTAATTTCTGCTTATCCGCAACTAATCCATAACAGTTTCCCAATAAACACACAAAACCGATTAGTGGAACAGTGCAATACTATTTGATGTAATTTGTTCGAGAGACAACGCTAAGCTGAGAGTGTGTTTGCCGTTCGAATCTTAGATGCAAACAGATAAATAATTGCTAGCGATCAAATAAAACAGAGCTGAACTGTAAACAGCTCTGCCGAAACCCGTGTGTCTGGCGCGACGGGACACCGCCGGATTAATCTCGGGCTGAAGGTGTTGAATGTGCAAACTGCTGTTTACAATGCGTTTCTGTAAATTTGTTTTAAAAGTTTGTTTTTATTTTACGTAATTTTACATGTATGCACTAGACATGTATCGATTATAGCCTCCATGTCTCTGGCACCCCCTTTTTTGAAATTCGAATTTTATTATATGCAGTTCGTTTGTGCTTCGTTTGTGTACGTTTGTGCAGGAAATCCCGTCGTTTGTGCTTTTACCCTTTGGATGGTATTCACAAAAATCAAAGGGGGTGCTGTAGACATGCGAGCCCCCCCCTTTTTCGAAATTCGAACTTTATTATATACAGTTCGTTTGTGCAGAAAATCCCGTCGTTTGTGCTTTAACACTTTAGATGGTATTCACAAAAATCAAAGGGAGTGCTGTAGACATGCGAGCCCCCCCTTTTTTGAAATTCGAATTTTATTATATGTAGTTCGTTTGTGCTTCGTTTGTGCACGATTGTGCAGAAATTTTCATCGTTTGTGCTTTAACCCTTTACCTGTTATTTATGTTTAAAAGTACCGAAAACATGTCTCTGGCACCCCCTTTTTTGAAATTTAAATTTTTGAATGTGCAGTTCGTTTCTACTTCGTTTGTGCACGTTTGTGCTGAATTTATATTCGTGTATGCTTTAACCCTTTGGGAGCTATTCGTAAAAAAACTGTTAATGCGTTATAAACATGATTACATCTGAATATTAGTTTTCGAAAAAAAATATACGTCTTGTGTTCTTATTTATTTAACTAGATGCTCTGTTTACGCTTTAACCCTTTAGGTGTCACAATAGTGCTTTTATAGACATGATTGCATCTTAAATTTTATTACAAAATGTAGGTGTACCCTAAATTGAACTGTTTCTTTAACAGGTTAATAATAATTATAAATAGTTTCTGAATTTTTAAACAAAAAAATAACAGTAAAATAATGTTCATTAAAAAAATTCAAATACACAAAATGTAGTTGACCTCAAAAATGACCTTCAAACCTCAATTCAAGATAAAAAAATTTACTCCCATTGATTTTCCCCTTCTTAACCCTGAATCTTTTCTATTAAACATTTTTTCCGAAAAACTTTGGTTTTCAAGATATTGGCTTGTCAATTTAAATAGATCACCCAGTATATTGACTACTTTTTAAGTAGTTTAAATGTACTTTTTGTGATTTAGAAGACACTTCATTATTCTCACTATATCGTCCGTCCTTTTCAATCAAAACAAAATTTCTCGTAAACTAAATTTTTTAAATAGAATTAATAAAGGGTTAAAGCACAAACGAAAGGATTTCCTGCACAAACGTGCACAGACGAAGCACAAACGAACTGCATATAATAAAGTTCGAATTTCGAAAAAGGGGGGGGCTCGCATGTCTACGGCCCCCCATTTGATTTTTTTGAATATCTCCTAAAGGGTTAAAGCACAAACGAAAGGATTTCCTGCACAAACGTGCACAAACGAAGCACAAACGAACTGCATATAATAAAATTCGAATTTCAAAAAAGGGGGTGCCAGAGACATGGAGCTTCGAATATACAATAATCTACAATCGCAGATACGAATATTACAAAAATAATATATTATAATGCCTTTACGGAAACATACTTTGAAACTTATGTAAGCAAAGGATATAAAATTTAACTCGGTGTTAACTTTTAAATTTTACTTTATATTTTACACTTTAATTTGGATAATTTTTTCGTACACCCATAACTGTAAAATCTTACTACTGATTAAGTTATAACTGACTTACATCAGGTAGGTATATGTTCATCTAGCGTGAGTTCATTAAAGTTCTTTCTGAAGCTGAAAGTGCAGCATTAATGTTAACTCTAATTAAGATTACACCTATATTAACTGTCAATTTAAAAGTACATCTAAATAAGTATATTTTCAACATTATTAATATCTACGTATTAGATACTCTATTTAACATTTCCACTGTATAGATTTCTTACCGCTTTTTATTTTTCTTATTACCGTTTTTTGTGTATGTATAATGTACATATATTTACATACACTCTTACAATTAAGAGTTTTAATTTTTAATTATACTCAAATGAATTTTCAGTTAGTTTCAATTATACACTCAAATTCACTTTGAGTATATAACTTTGGTGCAGACTTAAAATTTTAAGTTTTTAGCATTTTTTAGGAAAATAAATAGTTCTTTTTTAATCCTGAGAATTCTGACGAGAGAAGTATCAAATGAAAGCTGACTATACAATAAATCGAAACACATACACGTTTTGTAATTATTAAAAACTTCGTTTAACAAACCTTAATCTTAATAAGTATGTAAAATGACATTGAGATTGCCTATCCTGCATATTTATATATAAAATAAATCGAAAATAGGGATTGTGCTGCCACTTTTGTACCCTGTATACCTATATTGTTTTTAGTCATTTTAAAAAGGTTTTTAATTTGTTCAGGCTATGTTATGTAGTGTTTACAAGTGCAAAATAAAATAATCGAATAAATACAACAACAATAAGGTAATGAGCACTTATACGCGAGGCTGGACTCGCAGTAGACAATTTTTTAAAATTATTTATTTGTTTTTATTTGTTTATCAGAAGATAATATTAAGTATAAAATTCAACCAGAAAACCGTTCTTTGAAGATATATAAATTTAGTTTTCAAACTTCTCAGTTAAATAAATAATAATAATTAAATCGCGTATTTGTAACTAGACTATGAAATAATTAAACAACTAATCTCTAATTTAATTCTCAGATTAGATTTACCTTGGATGTGACGTACACATGCAAGGCTCTGTTTGTTACTGTATAAATTTGCATTTGTCTGCGGTGCAAGTATATAAACAAGATAAATAACTTTAAGGGTTGTTTACAGCGTGGCATATAATGGACAACTTTAAAATAAGTACACACAAACTACTTAAAAGTTAAGTATATACATATTATATATGTCTACAACTTCATTGCGTAAAAGTACTGTGAACTACGTCAGTCAGTGTATTACATTTACTACATGTATATACTGTAAGAATAAACTTACTTCTCATTTGAAAATTATACTAAACTATTAAACTTAAATTTTAATTTATATACATTACATATAAATTAATAATTGCAGGTGTATCACTAAACGAATAGAAAAGAACTTTTTATCTAAAACTGGTAATAAATAATTCTACTTCTAGAATTTTATATTATTCTTTATTATAATTATGTAGGTACTAGAAACTCTCCGCGAATTCGTCCGCATTTACAGTTGTGTGTTATCGTTGCGTTATTGAATATTCTCACATTTGAATGTACTTTTTAAAACGTCATGTTTAAACAAGTGCGATTTAAATGAAAAATTACATAAAAACAATGAAAATTAGTATTTGTATAGTATAGTTGAAATCTTAAGTATGGCATTTGACTAAAAATGTTTTCTTTTTGTGCGTATATACTATATACCCAACTTCCGTCCTATTGAATATAAATTGTTGATTTAGTTATATCACCGTAACTACTTTTGAATTACTTGCCTTTGTATACAGGATGTCCCATTTTAATCTATCACCCCCCTATTTTTTTATCTATCAATTAAATCAAAAAATGTTTCAAATAAAAGTTGTTTGGTTTTGAGGGGACCCAAAATGGTGTTATTAATTTTTGATTTTTTGGACGTCTTCATGGTCAAATAGGGCCAACATTTTTTTTTCAAATAGAAACCTATATTTTTCATTACGGTATCTTATTGTTTGGAAAAAACAAGCAGTTTTTGTTTTAAAAAACAAGACAACTTTTATTTGAAATATTTTTTTATTTAATTGATAGATAAAAAAAATAGGGGGGTGATAGATTAAAATGGGACATCATGTATATATGTTTATTAAAATATGATTAGTAATAAAAATACATAATTTAATTATCCTCTCTGAATAAATTATAGGGTTTTAGGTTTTCAAAAAGTAAAAATCTCTTCAATACCGGTTCTGTAGTAAAGTCAAGACAAAAACAAATAGATAGGACTTCTAGAAAGAATCAAAATCTGATTAAAATCTAAATTATATAAATTAAGATAGTTATTAGTTATGTAAAATAATTTATATTCAATTATACAAAATTCATTGTTCCATTTTAGTCAGCACTGCATCAAATTTAATTTCAAAATTATAAACATTTGTTAATCAAAGTAGAAATCCTCATCCTCAAAAATATGTAACTTTGTTGCTTTACATTGAAAATCACATATTTTATGTACGCACGAATTCATGCACAAAATACAATTACCGTAAATCAATATCTAACAAAATGAACAAAACCATAGCCGATAAATAAAAATAAACATTCGTTGTACTTATCGATTAGAAATAACTTGAAAAAATGTCATTTCCGCATATTTAACTTCGCACTGTTTCGTCGCACAAGCGACCTATGTTATTTAAAACACAATTGTTTACAAACGAGTTCCATTGGCAGAAGTTTAAAACTCAGGTACTCGAAAATCAACACTGGAACAATACGGAAAATGTAGAGTTATTTGGAATTATTCTCTTTCCCGATTAATTCAAAGCTTAATTGAAAACATAAACGGGAAGTAGAAAACAATATATTATCCACGTGGGGATAGTTTAGTGTTTTTGTATGTGATAATGAATAAGGGATTAAGGAATTAAACTGAATGAACGCAAACGGTTCGAAAGATTAAATGGAGAACTTGTGAAATTCACGGCAGGGTTCTTATATTATAACGTATGATAGTTTCTAGTAGGTAGAATATCATATAAATCAGTGGTTCTCAAGAGGTATTTACATAAGTACGTATACTAAGCGGTTTCAAATATAGATTTCTATCAAGTACAAGTTAAATACCTGATTACTCTCTATCTATGTTACCAGTTTGTTTATGTTGGCAATTTGATACACATTTGTTAAATACCAAATGCTGGGTTCTAATTTTGGTTTATTTAAAAAATTACATGGCTGGTATCAATAACAAAATTTGATAAAACTGGGAATAAGTGTGTATAGGTTAGAAAATTATTAGATAATTATATGCATGTTGAAAATATGTAGGTGAGCGACGGCCTTGAAAAAATGTACACAGAAGAGAAACATTCGATGGTACTAATTGTTTATATTAATTAAAATTGATTAATTGAGCCCAAACACCCTAAAGTGAAGCTCAAAGTCCAAATAAATTAGAACAGAATTTTTTTTTTAAATATATTCATACTTTTAAAGCATTTTTATTTTATATATATGTACATACGTTAAACCCAAAAGTTTTTAAAGTTAAATTAATTTTGCAACATGTTTATTGGATAAAGAATATGTTAGATTAAATAATATTGAAATAGAACTTGTGATTAATAATTACAAATTGCTGATTATCATTATCATTTATGTTTTATAAATTATTTTATATTTTTATAACAAAAAAATTAATAATATATATATATTAGTAACTACTATCTTTTGAAAAAAAAATTTTTTTAAGGCCCCATTTGAAGAAGCACTGTTTTATCTAGTCAGTTCTATAGTCTGCACACTTAACTTTGAAGTAGTTCGAGTGCACTTATTTTAAAGTTGTCCATTATAGGCAACCCCGTAAACAATAGATATTTATCTTTAAAGTTTATCTATACTAAAGGTGCTTATTTACATGTAGTATAGTATATATATGAAACATTTAAAAAAATAGATTGAATTTATTTACATTGTTTAACATCGAAAGCAGAATTTTTTTAATTAATTGTTATATTTGGTACCTTATTTGAAATAATTTAAAAGAATGTATGTAGGTATTTATAACATATAGAATATAGATAGTATGTTGATTTATTATAATGTTATTTGTTTGTTTTTTATGTTACAATGATTAATAAAGATTAGTATAATACACGTATGTGCTAAGAGTTCTTGGATTTATCTCGGTAAATATTAATTAGTTCGAATAATCATTAGAATTTGTTGAAAGAGGTAATATATTTCAAATACTATAATAAATAATACACTTTAGAGCTGAAGCTTAAAATTTGACTCCGATTCTGAAGTTTGAATTGAATTAGTTTCTTTTAAAACACATGAAAATATATAGTAAAACTAGAATAAATAAATATTTGGACCATTATTAGCTTTAAACTCGTTATTTAAAACTACAAAAAAAATTCATAAAAACAATAGAAATCAAAAACCAGTACACTGAAGATATTAATCGGAGATGAAAAAAAAATGGAAAAGATATAAAAAAAAACTATATAGTAAAAACTGCAAATTGTTTCAATAGTTATTTTGTTAAGTTTGTATTTAAAAAGACATATCCAATAATTACATTCACTAATATTATAAGGGAAAAAATCTCTGTCTAATAAGAGTAAGCAAAAAATAAATGCAAAAACATCGAACTTTTAATGTCAAAGTTCGATAGCCTCGTAGGCATGTATACACATAAATATAGGTGCTTCTTACAGAACATAGAAGTAATAAAATACTCAATATAATAAAAAAATAAAATAATACAAAAAAGACAACGAAAGATTGAAAAAGAATAGTATATGTACACAAGATATATGCATACATCGAACTGGCTACATCAGAAATGAAAGGCCAAAATAAAAAATTAATTAAAAAAAATAAAAAAAATAAATAAAAATATTATGCATACATACCTACAATTAAATATTATTTGAGAAATTAAATACGTACCTACTCTGCCTACCCAGGAAAAAAATGAACTAAAGCAGTGGTTCCCAACCGGTGGTCAGCGGTTAGGTTTTTTAATATATAAAAAACATAAAAATGAAATGTGAAGACCTTTTTTAGGTTTTTTATTTCAAATCTATAAAAAAATATAAAAATGAAGTTTTGCAGTCCCTACAAATAATAATGAAATCAAAGTAGTCCCTGTTCAAAAAAAGGTAGGGAACCACTGATCTAAAGTAATCAGTAATTAAATCTGCATTTTGAGACAAAATTACTTTTTTGCTGGCTTTTGATCTGTGGAGACCTGCAAAGATCTACAACGATCTACAAAGTACATGTTTTTCAAGAATGAATATTATATACATATAATATTATAAACATATGTTTTAACATTTATTATATTCTATTCAAATTGTTTTTCAAATAAATATTTATAAATAGTTATGAAGTCAGTACCTATTATTTTAAAAAAAGTCAAACTCTACCATTAAAAGTGTACTCTTGGGATCTTGAATAAACACAGTTACATATTGCTAGAGAAATGTATAATATCAAACAAAAAAAATGAGCAGAGTTGACGTTAGAATATCGGTTGTCTTGATATTCTATTATTAAATTATTTCCAACGAACAAGACTAAAATAGATACAAAAGTAACCACAAAAAATAGTCTGACATATCAAAACTAAAACCTTCACAAAACATTTATTTTAAGATTGGCAAAGAAAACAAGATAAATGCTTACTGGGTTAAGTACAAAAACACATGTTACATTCAGAGATTCGGCGCTAGATGTCACCTGGGACGCATTCTCAATTCACTCGAGTGCCTCTCGGCCAATACTGCACGCAAACTCAAGATAGCTAACGTAATTATTATGTTCAATAAAGGTTGCTAATCAGAGATTTGCCGATAGATGAAAACTGAGTGCAAATGCGTGGATCTGAACCTTTTACGTTTTATTCGCGTTTCCCTTTAATGACCTTTCTTGTTTTTATCTTTAGTCTCTTTCTACTGAACCGTTCTCTGAATAATTGTATGAAAATAAATATTTTATAAGAAAGAGACAATTCTCAATCAAAAATTAGAACATATTCTTTTATAATTTTAATACACGCCGAATGAATAAATAGTGAGTATTTCTTCGATATTTCATCTTTTTTAAGAGAGAGAAAATGATTAAATTTTGATAGTACCTACAAGTAAAAACGCACGTAAAAAATTATATATAAAAAGGTGTTAACATTATATATGTACATTGTACATATAATATCATTTAAAAATCAGTATTAAATACGTTACTGACATATATATGTGTATAGAGTCATTTTTATAATATCTGTATTTTACGAGAAATAAATAAACATTTGTGTAAAGCAACAATACAATTTAAATTAAATAAAAATAAAATGAAAGCGCAGAAAATATACTCGTGCATTGAGTAAACATGTACAGACAGCAAGTACAATACAACAAAGTTCAAAGGTATAAGTATTTCAATACATTATTATATGTACGTACTATACATTACTCTCTATTAAAATGATCTCAAAAGTATTCAGATCTGAGATAGTAGTACTTGAAAGCTTTTATTATGATTACATTTAATAACTGTATTCGAGCATCATCTGAAATATTTTATTAAATATTATATTACTGGCTACCCGTTTCTATACTAATTAAAAACATTAGCGAAAACAGTGAAACGGAGTACTCATTATTAATTAGTAACTTCCTAAAAGAAAAGTTTTCCTCGTTTATTAACTTCCAGTTTGGCAAATAATATGAAAAGTATTATTTATACCCTCCTTTTAATAGTTTAATATCAGTTTTTATAATTTTGTCCTCTTAATGTCATATTTTAATAACTTAACAGTTATTTTATTACATATTTTTGAACAAGTTTACTCCTAAATTAATTACTATATATACTACAAATAGAATGCTGTGCTTCAAAGATTTGTTATGCATGTCTAAGTATGAATACATATTATTTCATGCATCACAAAAATTTAATCATTTAAATTACTCGCTGTATTTTATTTCATTATTAACAATATTCAAATATATATTTCATAAACTAACTATTTATGATGCTATATACGCGCCAAAATGCATTCTTTCAGATATATTACGTATTATTTTTGTAAAATCTGTTAATGGTTTAGTTAATATTAACTTCTTAAAGAATCCACAAATGGAAAGAATCATTTGAAATCAATATCCGACTTTTAATTAAATATTAAGAAATATATTTATATCGATTGTTATATAAAAAAGAAAGAACTTCTGGAATGAAATATTCCATTAATATATATCACTATATCAGGTTATATCAAGTGAACATTTCTTATTGTGTAGAAGAAATGATTGTGTTAACTCAAATACCAAGGGAATGCACAGAATTCTTTCCACATTCAATGTTAACTTCTATTGTGTGTCTATTCCTTAAATAAAAACAATACACATATGTATATACATTGTATGTATACCTACCTACATCTGTGTTATATATGTAATTATAAGTAGTATTTCAATTTAGTTTCATTTATACCTAGATAATATTCATTTTTTAAATATAATTGTGCCTTCTCGGAATTTTATGTACAAACCAATATTTAATTATTACAAGAAAAAATATTATAAATTCATACGAATTCTTTATAACCGACCTTGATAACGTGTATGTTTTTAAGTTATAACTATATCATACATATACTTAACCTATACATATATCGAAACATGCAGATTAGTTCTATATATAGTTGAAAATCATAAAGGTATTCTTGCAGATCATTAAACATTAATATGTGTATATTGCTGTAATTATGTATAGAAAATTAGCTATTATGTTCGTATGTATGTTAAAATTATATATACAGGATGATTAAATATATGTAAGGGAGATTCGCAATGAAACGGACAATGTATTTTCATCGAACATCTAAACTATCTGAACAAATGACTTATGTTGTATCACTAAAACTCCATAGACTACACCACGATGGCATTTGACTACACCACGATGGCATTTGCCTAGTTACATGTATTATGTTTGTATTAACCATATAAGTTTACATCGTAAAAAAATAAAATGTTTTTTTGAAAGGATTCCAAAAGTAAGATATTACACTTATTATTGAACGTGTATACCATATTTAAAGATTGTGTAAGTATAGTTTTTATCTTTTGTCGATAACGTAAATTCGGCAGTAGAATTGCTTATGACGAGTACTTGTAAATAAATCAGCTATTATAGATATGTACAACAAACAATCAATTTGTTAACCAGACATTTTGTTCGTTCAGTTTCTTTATTTCTACTTTTGATTTTGTGTAGTAAGAATTGGTATAATTAAAAAACGCCAGTACATTATGTATAATCTATGTATTACTATAGTAATAAATAAAGAATATAATCATGAAGCAACACAGTAACCAATAATCTACTATGGTATATATATGTAGATCCTTAGGCAAATTGAAATAATTTACATTAAATTAATAGAATAATCTATTGAGTTACTATAATTAATATTCAGGTTCATGCTAGGATTATATTTTTTGTGCATAAAATTATATTATATTACTAAATACATAGGTGTGAGTATATTTTACGTCATAATAGACCACTACTTCCAGTACTTCCACTAGATCAGAGGTTCTTTAACTAGGGTCCTCGGACCCCCAGTGGTCCGCGGAACTTTTGCGGGGGGTTTGTGAAACTTGTTTAGCATAAATTCAAGTGATAATGAAGTGATTAAATTACAAGAGATTAATTAGTATCTAACGACAGAACCTTAACTCATAGTGATTAGGTACTTGTGATAATTTATAAAATCATTTTAATAGATTTTTTTAAAGCAATCTACTAAACAGTAGAAATATATATTATTCTCGTGGGTTAGGTTGCGTTAGGTTAGTTTTGTTTTCTCATATATTTGAATATTGAGTTAAATTTCTATAAAAAAATTTAACCATGAAATTTGACTGAAAAATGTTGTTTTCGATTAGGTTAAAAGTATATTTATTGTATAGAAAATGACATGAGAAGTAGAAATTTTTAGACCGCAGGTCTGTATCTCAAACCGTTCTTGAGTTATAGCCTCTCAAACTTGTATTTTTTTCAAAATTTTGGAGAAAAATGGTCGTAACTTTTGAACGTGTTGTCGGATTTGATTTTTGTCGACGAATTTGAAATCAGCGTGTCATAATCTACATAAAAACATGTGTTATACTTTAAAATTCTACAAAAAAATTTTTACCAAAAATTGAAATTTTTCCAAGGGGTGTACCTTAAAAAATGTCGATTTTTCACAAAAAAAATTTTAGTCGAATTTCAAAGTATTATACATGTCATTATATAGATTTTGGCACGCTGATTTCAAATTCGTCAACAAAAATTAATTCCAACCACACATTCAAAAGTTACAGCCACTTTTCTTCAAAATTTTGAAAAAACTAAAACTTTGAGACGCCATATCTCGAGAACGGTTAGAGATACGGACCTGCGGTTTGAAAATTTTGAATTTTCACAACATTTTCTATATAATAAACGTACTTTTAACCAAATTGAAATCACAAAATTTTTGAGTACCTACTTAATATTTCACGCTTCAAACATCAATTTGTCATAAAAATAACAACTTAATTTCCAAAAAAATTCGAATTAGAATCTTTAACTAACTATACAAACAATAATTTTCACTTTTAGTTTTTAATTTTTTTATATTTCACAAATAATTTATCATTCAAACCACATTTATTTAGATAAAATGCAATAATATGCTCGAATTAGCATAGAGAACATAGAAACAAAACGAATAATCGTCAGAAATAAATTATTTTTTGTTTAAACCCCCATAGTACGTAAAAAAATCCATTTAAGGACATTAGTACCAAATTATAATAACCTAGACAAGGAGGTCTGTGAAACGCAGGTTTGGGAAAATTAAAATACTTTTACATTTCGATTTACCAGTGATTAATTACTATCGACCTTCTTTGTTTTTCTGTCAGGAGTGTCCCTGAAAAATAATTGTTCAAATGGGGGTCCCTAGACCACAAAAGTTTAAGAACCGCTGCACTAGAGAAATGAAATTATTGTTGTCGTTATTTCAAATGAAACAAAAAAATCAGATAATTGATAATTAATTAAGTCAAATTATTAATAATTATTCAAGTTGTAATAGATTTTAACAGACAATTTTTGTGATTTGTATTATTTATCTCAAGTTGATGATTTTCATTACTAAAATAAAAGTTGTACTTGACAAGATAATCATTCCAAGGTCATATAAAAAATTTAATATTTTTTTTTAAATCCTGAAGCTTAAACTCTAAGAAATTTTATCGTTTCCCGACTATTGGAACACGGCATATGCCATGTTATGTACTGTAAACACTCTATGTTATGTTGATTTCTTGAAGACATTTCGATCAAATTTTATCGGCCATCCTCAGGTTTGATCGTGTATTTGCCACTTTGAAGTTAAGTCGTGAACTTAACTTCATATATGTATGAATATATGTATTATGTATGTATAGGTATGACGTGTTTATCGACGTAATTTTACTTCCATGAAAAGTTTTGAAGAAGTAAAACTTATCCGAGGTTCCTAGGTTGGAGCTCGTTCATGACTCATAAACTTTTCAATGAATATATGAAGTAAAGTTGCTATAGAATATACCACTTCATCCATTCCATATCCATTTTACATTATAGTATGTGTATGACTATATTGGCACTTTGCCATAGAAAATGTTTTATAAGCCAATTTCGGTAGTTATAAAATTATTTACATATTATTTTCTATTATAGTCTGTATAAAAGTGAGTGTGTGATAAAAGTTGTTTGGTATAAAAAAATGTTTTAAGGACAATGAAAAAGTGTGATACCTTTCTAAACGTTTAAAAATAGAAAGCTAATTTTATTTTTTATTTTTTTAATCAATATATCCATTTCTGATTGTGAGTATTATCAACATAATACAAACTTTTGTCCTAATCTCTATAGTTAAAATGTTCAATTTAGAATCTCATAAATCCCATATTTAGTGTCTTTAATTTTTATGGTAAAGGGATTCGTATTTAATATTCCTTTATTTATTATAAAATTTAATTCTATATTCAGTATTCATAGGTAGGAGTTTCCGATTCCAATTAATTGCTAAGGCAGAGAAAACATAAAATGTTCTTACTAGCTATTAATGCTGAGCCATTATCACATTTTTAAATAAAATACGCATTTTTTACTTTTATATTAAATACAGAATACTTAATTATTTAAATAAAACCTCTTTAGTGTAACACAATTATAAAGAAACAATATCTAACGAATCAATCAAAGTATAAATGTATTAATCAAATCTAAAATATTTCATGAAAATTTATGAGTGAATACTTTTAATTAAAAAAATTTAGTCTTCGATGCTGAACAGATAATTATCCAATAAAGAAATCCATAACCTTTTGTTTGCACCAAATTGAGTTTCATTAATATTAACTTAAAGATATAGTTATAAAAAATTGTATCTACGTAATCTAACAAGAAAACTTTTTCTAATTAAATTGATGAATTGATGTAAATACTTTTAAAATATATACAGGACGTTTCGCTAAGAATTGTGAGAATAAATTTTTTTAGAACTTTTGTAGTTTAGCTTTAAAATTCCGACGGACGTTTTTTATTATTCATTATAGGAAGTCTAATTTAAATGTTCAAATATTAAAGAACGTAAAAAATTATTTTAAGTTTCATATGATTGCTTGCTTGATTTGGAACACACTTAACTTCTTTGATTTTTTTCCAACGTGGTTAGTTTTAGGTAAACCGTAAAAAATATTTCGTTTCAATTTTTACCTTTAGATATAAATGCACAAGTAAAAAGTACTAACAGCTTTTCAAAGTAGGTAGGTACCTATATAACAAATAAAATTATAACTTTTCGTGACATTTTTCAGTTTTTTGGTTTGACAGTTTTTCTATAAAATTGAAAATTTTCATGAAAATTCTAAATATAATTGCAAATTTTGGCTAATTCGAAACACTTTTTATTCTATATTTAAATTGTGAAATCAACCATTAAAATTTCATTACAGCATTAAAAAATAATTGTAACTTATGCTAGTATACCTATATCCAATTCAATAATCATCCAACATACCTACAATAAATGTATTATTCAAAGATAATACAACCCCACACAATATACAGTATCTACCTATGAATAAAATAAAAGAAACACATCATTATTGTTCTGTGCATAGAATTCATTATACAATAAATATAGGTGTATGATAATAATACGGCGCAACTACTGCATCCCTTTAAAAGTGGGTTTACCAACGATAATAATTACAATCTAAATATAACTATAGATATGTATAACTCATTATTATAATAAACGCTCCCGTATCGTTTTTATTTATGTACCAACCATGCGGGGCGCAGCACAGTTAAAAGGGTAAGGGAGGCGCAGGGTAATGGTAGCGCGGTTTTAAATTATATTGTTTTGCGGGCGGTACACAAAGCGCGATAATGGCGGCATCGCGAACGATGCCCTAGCTTTCGTGTAACACGTAATTGTTGAGTAAAGACAAAGACCTTAAAACCGCATCGTTATTTGATACGCCGATTATGCAGCTGTTGTGTATAAACTATACGCTTAACTCAATTGTCAATTTTTATAAATCGATATGATGTGAACACTGTTTGTAATATGTACCTCGTTTGGATTCATATTCATCTTTAATTTATTGTCATTCAGCTCACAATCAGTAGTGTTTTTTTTTGCTGTATGTACTTACATCTGTATATTTGCATAGTATGCGATCGCGCAGGGACACGATATATTGGAAAACTAAGAGGTCGAACATTCTTTCAACTTTTTTTACATACAGTGTATTCCAAGTTGATTAAGCCATAGAAATTTGAATATTGGGTTATAGTAGCCTTTGTACAAATATAATAAGGTGTGTATTTGGAAATGCCGCCTCTGAACAAACTGATAAATTTTAAAACAGTCAATAGTGTTTTGTTTTTAACTTTAATACTCTGCTAGCAATTTTTCCAAAAGAAAATGCAATAAACAATAAATACATACCTATTAATTTATTGCTATTTTATCTAGTTTATATAGAATGTTTTTAGTTTATTATTTTTTAATTAATGTTACAAGTACATTTAACATCTACGATTCGAATTACGTTGTATTATGTATATTTAAGTGAAAATGAAATTTAACCGTACATAGAGTAAACTAAAATAATTTTTTCATATCACATGTAATGAAACAACTAGTTTTGATCCCTGTTTTGCCAGTCGAAATAAGACAATTTCAGACAAATGCGACTGTGCCGGGCAGAAACAACGTTGTTTCTGCCCGGCACATTCATTTATTTATTATTTATGTCTTTATTTCAAGTCTGTCAGAATCGCATTTGTAATAAACAAAAGCGAATCTTATTTCTGAATTATTCTATTATTAAAATAGTATAAGATATTACTGCGCTATTTGTCTGAAATAGTCTTACTTCGACTGGCTACAGAAATCAAAACTCGTTATTTCATTACATGTGATATGAAAAATACAGTGTGTGGCACGGGATGAAACAAAGACGATTTCAGACCAGGGCGATGACAGCCCTCGCTTCGCTCGGGCAGTCAACTCTCGCCCTCGTCAGAAATCGTCTTGTTTCACCCCTTGCTACACAATATACTATTAAATATATAATACTACTGTGTTGTTTTTGATTTCTTTAGTTACATAATTTTCTTATAAAAAATATATATCTTATTGAAAATGATTTAAAACTACGACAATTGAAACTCTATTAAGTATAATAACTGAAAACCAAAATCACCCCGTAATAGGTAATCGTTTCACAAAGTAACCAATTACGAATCAACGAATGGAAGTCATTCAGAGTAATTGCCAACTGCTCTGAATCCGGTTGTTATTTTTTTTCGTCACCTTTCTAAAGAGGCCAGTGACGATTGTGTTGTCAGTGGGACCGGACGACGAAGACCGTGCGAGGAGAAAGATGGTATGTCTCGAATGAGAGCAAGATACTATATACCCGCAAGGTCCGAGCTATTACATTTTTTCCGATTTCTCAATTTATTTTCTTTTGTGGACAGCGTAAATCTTTTCGCGACGTTCACTGCCGTTCCCTCGACTGCGATGTCCACAAAATGTGTCCAGCTACCCAAATAAGAGTATAAAATACACTGACTCTTCAATTGATAACCATCATAATTTCATTATATTTTTCTTAACGTTATCCATATTAATATTATGTGAGAGTGACTGTCTGACTGTATGTTTGTTATATTTTCACGGCTAAACTGCTGAACCGATCTTGATGAAATTTTGAACGAAGAAATTATACATCCTGAAGAACGTCATATTATAGCCTACTATGTATCCCGAAAAATTGATGAGTTAAAAAAATATAAATTCCATGCGGACGTAGTCGCGAATAATAGCTATTTTTACATACACTACTGGAAAAAATTAAAGGAACACAAAAAATTCCTAAATTTTTTAGTGATTTTTGAAAGGTTGTAACTCAGTCAAAAATAATCGTATGAAGATTTAAAAAAGATGATTTTGAAGCTTTAAGTTTCTAGTTTTGAAATCTTTTGGCAAATTTTTTTTGCGGGTTACGGTTATTACGCAATCATAAGAAATAACGTGAGACAAAAATTTAAAAAAAAAAAATTATTTTTGTTTGGGTCCATTTTTTGGGAAAATTTTTTCTCGGTTAAACCAATGCATTGATCAGTTAGCTAGTTTATTTAGCTTTAATTTGCTTTTTTAAAATTTACTCTACATCGATTTATCGCTAAGATATCCGACTTTAAATGAAAAAGGATCTTTTTGTCTTTAATCATCGATATTTCAGCAAATAATGATTGCACAGTAAATCTAAGGACGGTTTTGAAAACATGATTAAATTCTCTACAAGGACATACCATGATTTTTAAAGAAAAAAAATTTTTTGTATACTCCACATTAATTTTAAAAACACTGAAAAAAATGACTTTTTACGGTTTTTTAGAAAATCTACGGCATATTTACTAATTTTGATGAAACGACTAATGTTGAGCATAATTTTTACAGCTCAATATATCCACAATAACCCTTTAAATTTACAAGTTGATCCATCGAACCGTTTTTATGTTCCAAATGATCAAAGTTTTGAAAAGAATTAAAGGAACACGTTTATTGCTCCTAAAAATTCTGTAATCATTATCAAAATGAAATGAAGATTTTTTTTTGATTGTTCCCACAATTTTACACTACATATTGTTTATTTTTTTTAGGAAAATAAAAAAAGAAAAAAAAATTTAAACAATTTTTTTTTAAGTTACTGGACATTTAAAGAAACAATATCTAGTCGTTTCTGAAACGATTAAACCTTTGCATTCCATAATTATGATAATCTGTACTAATTGCACATATTTGATACCCCGAACTGAATAGGTGTAATTCTCTTCAACAAGAGCAACTTCCGGCTCAGATAAATGCCACCTGACTATGAAAAAAAATTGAAGTTTTGAAATTTTTTTTTTTTTTTACAAAAAATTGAAGAGGGTTGCACCTATCGCAATGTTAGCGCATCAGTCGTATATCGCGCTTATGCGCGGTACCAATAACTTTTTGATAAAAAAAATTATAAGAAAAAAAATTAATTTTGAAAAAAATGTTTTCTACAACGTAAGTAAACATCGCAGAAAATATCGATAAATCAATCTTATGAATGTGTGTAAATCGTGGCCGTAATTCAGTTCGGGGTATCAACTTTGCATTTAATACAATAAATGCAGATTAGTATAATTATGGAAAACAAAGGCCAAATCGTTTCAGAAACGACTAAATATTATTTCTTTAAATGTCCAGCAACTTAAAAAAAATTGTTAAACATTTTAACAAAAAATTCTTCATTTCATTTTGATAATGATTACAGAATTTTTAGGAGCAATAAACGTGTTCCTTTAATTCTTTTCAAAACTTTGATCATTTGGAACATAAAAACGGTTCGATGGATCAACTTGTAAATTTAAAAGGTTATTATGGATATATTGAGCTGTAAAAATTACGCTCAACATTAGTCGTTTCATCAAAATTAGTAAATACGCCGTAGATTTTCTAAAAAACCGTAAAAAGTCATTTTTTCAGTGTTTTTAAAATTAATGTGGAGTATACAAAAAAATTTTTTCTTTAAAAATCATGGTATGTCCTTGTAGAGAATTTAATCATGTTTTCAAAACCGTCCTTAGATTTACTATGCGATCATTATTTGTTGAAATATCGATGATTAAAGACAAAATGATCCTTTTTCATTTAAAGTCGGATATCTTAGCGATAAATCAATGTAGAGTAAATTTTAAAAAAGCAAATTAAAGCTAAATAAACTAACTAACTGATCAATGTATTGGTTTAACCGAGAAAAAATTTTCCCAAGAAATGGACCCAAACAAAAATATTTGTTTTTTTGAAAATTTTTGTCTCACATTATTTCTTATGATTGCGTAATAACCGTAACCCGCAAAAAAAAATTGCCAAAAGATTTCAAAACTAGAAACTTAAAGCTTCAAAATCATCTTTTTTAAATCTTCATACGATTATTTTTGACTGAGTTACAACCTTTCAAAAATCACTAAAAAATTTAGGAATTTTTTGTGTTCCTTTAATTTTTTCCAGTAGTGTATAAAAATAAATATAATGAAAATATTGTATACTAATTGTAAGCGGTATACTAATTTCTAGCAGGTATGTGACAATTATATCACTTCATAAATATAAAACAATACATACATATGTATGTAAACATGTATATGAAAAGTTCAGTGTGTTTTATTCCGACAGTAAAATGTATTGTACGACACCTTTCGAATGTTCACACTAAAGTTATTTTGACGGACTGATGAAAAATTCATTGGCCCATGTAGCAGATCAGATACAAGGTGTTGGTTTTTGTTTATGGCAATATCCCGCACGTCATCCGCGACACCGAGATTTAGCGTCTATGAGCAGACGTTTTATTAGCTCATATATCAAATTTGGATAGAAAATCTTTCTAGATTTAATATGTTGTTATGAGTGTTGTATTTATATTTATGTTTTATGAAAAATGCATCTACTATTTTATTTAAATATTTGTATTCTATAAGTAGATGTAATAGTTTAATTTATTAAGTTTAGAATGTGAAAGCAGGATTCTAAAATATATTATAAATACTTTTAAAATTCATAATTCATAATTCGATGCCATTTATATTTTATTTTATATTATTTTAAAGATATTTTGCATGAAATATAAGTATATAAATTATATTTATAAATCCATAAATTTTCTATCATAGGGTCATTCGGAATTTTACAGAAATATGTTTAAAGTTTCTCTTATCTCTAGCAAGTTTATAATGCTTTTACTTTATCATAGATAACAACTTATATAATTGGTGTTAAATAAGACAAATGGTTGTTTTAATGAAAGTTTTAGTTTTACTTAGCTCAAAATTAATTATTTTATATAATTATTATTTTCAAGTTCATTTATAATTCTTATTTTTTTATAAAAATGTTTTTTTAAGAAAATTTAAAATAAATATAAAAATAACTGGAAGTAGGTACCTATGCCATGCAATCATCCCTGAAAATTAATAAAGTTATCATTTTAATATCGAATTCTGAAAAAAGTTATTTATAGGTCAAATACTTATGCTTGAACAAGATACATGTATCAATTTATTATAATTTATAACGACTATTAGTATGAGAAATGGATTTTTGATAGACGTATGTCATTTGATGAACATAGAAGCATACTATATTTTCATATCAATACAAATGATTGCGTTGATACATAATTTAAAAATTGTTATAATTGGTAATTATAAAATACATTATACCTATGAAAACATTAACCTATGATCTATGTTTTACCTAAACGAATAAGTGAATTAATAATAAACAAATATATCATACCCCACTGAATTTTTGGAGGACAATAGAATTACAATTAGTACCTAACTATTTGTTTATTATATTATATCTATGTTATAAATGTATTAATACACTTTATGAAATAAAACATACAGATTAAACATCCAATAAACAACAAAAAGCATTGTACTCTAGAAAAAGGTATAAACTGATCCCATATTTTTTTGCGAGACATGAACCGTTGCCAATACATTTACAAGAAATAAATACATAGGTGTGTTTGTGTCGACAGTTTTTCCGAATCTGGAACAACGTTTAACGTGTTGTTATTGTTTCCCTGATGGCAAACCCACCTCCCACGACGTGAACAAACCAAACGGATATCGGATACAGTAGACGGATCGCCCGTATCTCGGTCGATAAAAAAACTCGCGCTATTGCTGCTGCTTCGATACAAAATACTAAAAATGAAACACTGTTTCTTTTTATTGTAACATCATACTTCTATCACAAAATACGAGAATTACTTTGATACAAAATGGTATTGATTTTTGCTATTGTATAGGATAGTACCTATATGTCAAACCTACACTAATATACTAGAAATAAATTTTACCATATACATGTATAAAACGATTTATCTTATTTGAAATACAATCACGTACATAATATTAATTATTAGTAAAAATGTTCAATCATAATTTCCTAATTTTTCTATGATTTTATTAATATTTTTTAAAGTATTTCATCAAACATCAAACTTTATATACTAACTGACAAAATATAAATCTGTAAATATTTCATTTAGCAATTGAGAAGAAAATGTGATTCACGCACAGATTAATAAATAGGTTTAATAGTAATTATTTAATTGTAAATGATATTATTTTTGTTTATAATACATTTATTGGCAAAATAGTTATGAATGTAACCAGAAAGTACTCAAATGATGGTTAGCAAATTATTTGATATATTCATATATAAATATAAATCCGACCCAAAAGAGACCTAACCGCATCGCCAAGTATGTGATAATAGTACACCCTATTTCCCAAGTTACAGTTATCCCCAACACCTATTCAAAATAAAAAAAGTTAACACCGAAATATGCTCATGCGATGGAATAACAATAAGCGACATAGACCACATATTTTTCAAATGCAAAAAAAACAAAGAACAAACGAAAAATTTCAACCACTCAATAGAACAACTAAACATAAAAACAAAAAAAATGGAAGAAGTTTTAAGAAACGAAGAAACATATGACTCGATTTTCACTTTCATCACAACCACGAATTTGAAGCTATAAACTGAAAAATCACCTATTGTGTGTTCCAAACCCCAAATCCATGGACCCCGGCCATACTGTTTGTAAAACCTACCCTGAGCGGCCCAGTGGTGCAATCACATTTCCATCTTGTGTCCATGTGTTTAAATGTTAAATGATAAAAAATGTAAAAAAAGAACTGGCTAAATCAGAAATGGAAGGCCAAGAAAAAAAAAAAAAAAAAAAAAAAAAAAAACTATAACCCGAGATATTTACGTTTTTTTATAGGTAATGAATAAAAATCAATATAAAAAAATGTAGTTTGTCATCCCCTATCACGTATGGAGGGTTCTAATTAGTTTCGAAGTTTGCGCGAACGAAGCCGCGGGATTCCGCTAGTTACTATATAAAATACTAGATGTTGAAGAAAAAATGCAGATTATTTTTTTTAACTTTTCAGGCACAAGTTGTTTCATTTATCTATAAAATACGAATTTACAAATAAATAAATAATTTTCCTAAAACTTCCACTCAAGATCAAAATTGTTATGGCCGTTAGTTCCCCCCCCCCTTTTAATCCTCAAACATTTTCCGCGATTTAGGTTCGAAATAATTGCTTGTCTAATTTAAATAACCCCCTCGGTATAAAATCCTGCTTTATCCTGCTTAAAAAATTATAAATTAAAATAAATAGACATAAACTTATGCACATAACCTTTTTCTAAAATACATACATCTCTCTCATAAGTCTGCCAACTATTTGCACTGAAATCCTATTATAAATATCACACAAGAACTGCAGTTATTTTTTCATTATGTAATGCTCAGTCACGTAGCAATGAGCCAGCAAAAACAAAGCTTAAATGGTTGTTTCATAACACATGTTTCACATACACAGAAACTAAACACACGTGAGAGTAGATATGTATTACGCGTGCTCTTTCACTGAATAAGTTTTATTAATTTTATATGTAATGCGCACGTTTTATACAAATTATACTAATGTAACATTATTAGCTTTAACTCTCATTGAAACTGAAACAACATTTTTAATTAAATTCGTTGTTTACTCATATACATATAAATTAATATTTATATTAGATTAAAGATAAGTATAACTAAATAGAATAAGATTTTCACCTCAGAATCTGATGTGAGTTTGATTGAGATATTAATCTGAAACATTTTACATTTTTTGTACCTAACACTCAATTATAAGAATATTTTATGTTAAAATTTTCCGTTCGGGTCGTGTATAATTTGTTTAAAAAATTGGAATACCAAAAATATTAATTTATGTAAATTTACTGGTTTGTACTACATATTGGGTTGAGGAACACTAATTTGAGTCACCAACAGATATATCGTCGCTTATGCATTTTAGTGATTGCACGACTCGAGTTTTGTGTAAATGCTGTTTACAGTATACAGCAAACATGTGAAAACTTCATCCGACTGATTGTCACAATTAGTTCTCTGCTGCATTTATATTTTAAACATCAAGGTCTTGGTGCAATACAGAGGTGTACTACGGTGTAGATTTTACCTAATTATATTCTGACGGCTTTGCTCGTAACCTATTCCATTCCCATCCGAAAATCTGTATATATATGATATTTTTATGCTTGTTTTTGCATAGCTTATTAATATTGCATAATAGGGTAAAACCAGGATAGATGCCCCACTTTTTGAAAAGTCCTCCTCATTTTAAAATTATTTATTTACCATGAATAATTCCTATGAATATAGCTACTTTAGTCTTTTATATTACATTATAACTTGTTTTTGTTGACCTAACAATAACTGATTTTGCAGAAATTGAGTTTTTGCAGAACCATTTTTTTGAGGATAGATGCCTACCTACAGGATAGATGCCCCATCATGAAATTGCTAAGAAGGATAGATGCCTCTAGTGTAGGATAGGTTGAGTTAGGTTAGTTTCAATCCTGCACTTGACATAAAAGAAACCTTTTGTAACATCAAAAATTTTACACTGATGTAAAATAACATTTGCTTTCTATTTACTTATTTTTATTGATTTTAAAATGATTGTTGTAAAAAAAAGTAAGATCGCTAACAATAACATTAAATTTGACAACAATAACATTAAACATACCTATACCGCCCAAAAGTTTTATAGCGTAAATATCATATGAAAGTACACGGGTATCTATCCATAAAGCAACGTATAAACATTTATCCATTAAATTATCACAACGGTTAAGACATACTATAATACAATAATATTTTCGATAAGTAGGGTTAACAGCTAGATTCGCGGGTTTCAAATGTCAAAAATTTTAGGTTAGGTAAACATATGAATAACAGCGAATGTTTTGGCTTTACCGATAAGTACCTAATAAAATACTTTTTTAATACACACTAGGCACTAACAGGATATATGTAGATGCCCCGTAGAACATTAAAATCTGTCAATATGAAACAACTAAAAGAAAAATATAACATTTCAAAATAAGTCATATGTATGTATGGGGATAGATGCCCCAGGGCATCTATACCGCGAAAAATCGGGGCGACTATCCTTTTTGATATGGATATATGTTTTTTATTTTTTAACGAAAATAAATACAAAAGAGCGATTATTAACATCTAGGTGTGTACTTAATGAACCAGTGTATTGATATAATAAAAATAGAACGGAATTTATTACTACTTATAAAGATATGTAACAGTAAATACTTACCTCTCAAACTTTGAAGCACTTGTCGCATCGTTGCGGAAATAATTAACCGTACAAGTGAGACGTTTTTGTTTCGCACAATGGTTTGCCAGGTTTGCGAAGGAATAAGGTATGTGACACTGACGCTTCTTATTTAAACTATTAATTCGATGTTTCGACTTTAGGGGGCTTGGTTCTCGAAAACGAGGCACCTATCCCACTGCGGCATCTATCCTGGTTTTACTCTATGCTATAAGACAGAATATCGTAAGCACCGCGTAATTTCATAAATATAGAGTTATAGATAGATATAATATTTTTAAATATTGAATACAATAAACAAAACATCTGCCAAGTAAATGCATAGTGCTTCATCGTACTAACTCATCAAAGGTAATTTATTATTGAACAATTTAAATAAAAACCGATAAAGTATTCAAATGAACTTTTCGATAATGCGATGAAGCAAAAATGTGTTGTATTTATACAAAATCAGCCGTTATTTATTTATTATTTTCCAAAAATGAAAATATATATGTATAGTGTAACAATATGCTCATCTTAATATATATAAATTACGTGTCACATGTTCCTCCGCTATGGACTCCTAAACTACTTAACCGATTTTAATCTTTGTACACCGTGTGCAGTTTGATCCAACTTGAAATATAGGAAGCCTCCTATGAGAAATGGGGGGGGGATTCGCCCCCCCTTTTTTTAAAGAGAGTTCCCACTTTTTTACGGTGGTGGTGGTGGGGGGCTGTAAAGCTTCCTATGGGAAAAGGGGTGGGGGGGGGGTCGCCCCCCTTTTTTTAAAATAGAGTTCCCACTTTTTTACGGTGACAGTGGTGGAGGACTGTAAAACCTCCTTTGGGAAATGGGGGGGGGGGGGGGGGCTTTGCAGTAGTAAACGAATTCAATATTCATAGTTAAGACAGGACAACGTCTGTCGGGTCAGCTAGTCTATTATATAATGATGTTTTGTTATAATATTTATTTTTAATATTAAATTTAGTTTACCAGGAAATTATAATGTTGGATATCCACTGGAATACCTACACATGAAAATTCTGACGTCATGTAAATGTCAGAGCTGTCCTTCCTGCACTTTATATTCGACACATATAGCGTGGGTATTTCATTGGATCCAAGAATTGTTTACCAACTGTCAAACGCGATGCTTACTGAAGGATCTGTGTGCTAAAGGAAAAGTTTATTTTCAAATCATTTTAATCGTTATTACTTCCACATATCGTTTTTTTCTGATAAAAAAATTAATATCGTTTATTTAACTAAACAATGTATTGTTAATGTCAATGATACAATATCTGTATTTATTAGGCCGGAATTCACGATTTTATTCTGATTCCGACCGAATTTACCGGAATTTTTAAATTTTAATATTTCTTTCTACTAAGAAATTCATAAATAATATACGTTATTTTTGTCTAAAAAAAACAAACATAATTATAATAATTATTAATAAATAACATTTCATAACACAAAGGCGGTTTTTTATTATTTGTTTTATAATAATATGACCTAAATAAGTTAATAAAATTTTAATTAAATAAATAGATTTGATCGAAAAGAACGTATGATATATAAACACTTTAAAACAATCACACCTTTCGAAGCTCTTTAAATTACAATATATGTAGAAAATACTATGTTTTATAATATAATGTAGGACTCTACCCCTCATAAATTAATTTATGATTATAATCTATGTATATAAACCATATTTATATTATTTTAGTTATTTTATTATTATTATTAATTGAAATATATATCATTTTTTTTTTAAATCCGGTTCCAGCCGGAATTTTTTAGTAAATTTTGGTAATTTGGTTCCGACCGGAATTGAAAATTCTAGTTCCGGTACATCCCTAGTATTTATACAACAAATAACCTTACAATAATTACCGTTTATTTTCATTATTATTTTTATTCCGTACCTAATTATGATATCTTATATATTTCTTAAATCAATTTTTTATTAGCATTGATTGACAATACAGCCAGAAGCTATACTTAATAAACTCTACCCAACAACTGACTAGGGAAAGAAAGCCTTAAAGTAATCAAAGCTGGAAACGTTCAATAATCTCGCCGAGAAATCACTATGAATTAAATCTAGACTCTGAAAAAAAATTTATTTATACTATTAATTAAAGATTACCAGATGGTAGCACCTTTCAATCTAACGAGAAAAATTTTTAGTGTCACAATTTAATTGGAAAATTATTACTGGCTGCTATAGATTTATCTTGCATGTTATTTTAAAATCATATCAATTTCGAAGTGTGATTTTAGTTAATAATTAAATAATAAATATATTTTGCCTTCGCTATACATCTGTCGTATAAACATACTACATACCTACATACATATAACGTAACTACGATTTTTATTCCTTCAGGTTTGTTTACAGCTGTCTTCCATAATATAAAAAAAATACTTGATAACGGTTGATTTGTCTCATTCACGTATCGAGAGTTATCAATAACTTGACAATACGGAAAAATATTCTCGAATGATTACCTGACTGTCCATTTCACTGAACCATTAACGACAGTTAACAGTTGGGTATTTTTATTCCAATTTTATTGAATATTCACGTAAACCATTCTCAAATCTCCTTATGAAATAAATTTATATTATATATTTACATTATAATATATATTTTATAATAAATATAAATAAATAACGATCTATTTATAAATTATATGTAACAAATTGGTTTTCATTAAAAAAATATACAAATTAAATTACAAAACTAAAAACTATTAATGGGTCCATACATGGGACCTGCGGACCCGAATTTTAAATAAGTTTAATAAGTTAATTTTACACTCTATTACTTTTTTCATTAATAACTTTTTTTCTAAAATACCCTCCTTTTTAACTATTCATCCGTTTAATTCTAGACATTTGAATATAAAATATATATATATATATATATGATATGTGATTTTATTTTAACTTACCAGCAAATGCTACTAAATGTTATTATTTAAACGTGAATCACCAAATAATACATAATATATTAGAATTTATTAGTATATTTTTAAAAACGTTTTTATTAGTTCAACATTTTACCAAGTTTTTTCTTATTTAAAAGTACATAAATAAAGTAAAAGATTGAGAACACCAACTGTAAGCTATTTTTTCTAAACCATTTTACCCGTCTTAATAATGCACCCTTGCAGTACCATTTTGATCAGCCATGAAAAACGTGATGCAATGCATTTTTTATTATCTAAAATTGCCACCCCAGAAAATACCTTATAAGCCTATATAATAACCGAGGCATGTGTTCAATATTTTACCACATATGTATTTACTTATAGAACAGAAATCAATATTTCTATTATTGATCATGGATAAAGTGAACGAATAAATTATTAAAAATTGTATATCTATATGTATCTATGAACGTACATACATTGTAGGTACATATGTTGTTATTTTTTTAAATTATATCTATATATATTTATATATAAATATATTTGGTTGTTTTAATCACCATAACTATTAATTAGGATTTTCATTTATCTAATATTTTGTGATTGTGATTTATTCTATGTACGGTGCACTGAACAAATTTTATGTTAATTTTTAACATGAAAAACATGTTAACGGGATGACAAAATTGATCCTAGAAATTTTTAACACCTTACATGGTAAAATTTAAAAGAACGTCTACAATTCAATATAGTACTGTATTACTGTATAGCAGTTTCTATGACGGCGATAGGCCAGATATGGAAAATAATATAGAAACATAGTAAAATTATAGAGAATGTACGTGACATTTTCATATGCAAGAAATTAAATTAAAGAATAGCGTGTATTACTTTTTTAGAGTAAATAAATGTTAATAGGTACTATGTTAAAACTGACCAGTATGTTATTGTAATTTTTCATTTACTTTATTTAAAATTCCACCGACTTTTCTGTTAATTTATTTTTTTCAGAAGTGATTCTGTCCTCAGGTTCACAGCATTTTCTGTTAATTTTTAAAAGAATGTTCTCTCCGTGTGTATGTTTAATATACTTCTTGAAATAGATAATAATATTAATTTGATTAACAAAGCGATGAAAAAACTCTTATACACAGTAGTAGATAAATTGAAATCTGATAATATTATTTATTAGGATAATTAATATACCGGGTGTCCCAGATAACTTTTCCAGCATGGGGATTTCAGTATCTATAAGAGATACAGGTTTGGTTAAATGAGATGAATTATTTGTATGAAAGGGGTGCGTATTATTACACAAAAAAATATTCATAATTCTATGTGGTTTAGACGGTATACCCAAAAAACTGAAAATGCGGAATTTCTTTAAATGACTATAACTTTTTTGTTAAAGTAGATAGGTACTTTTTGTTTGCAGTTTCTTAAAGCACTTTTTTGTATAGAATTGATTGGTGTATTTGGAATTTATATATCACTTTTAGTTTCCGAGTTACAAGCTCTAACTTTAGTTTTTCTTATGGGCCACTTAGTTGAATATATCATATTTGAACGTGTTTTTTACTCTACTTTACAACGATATGTCACTTGCCATATTTATTATCGAAAAAATGTCGAAATACTAAATATCAGTGATATTTATGAAGTATTTTATTACAAACTTTTAAGTGAGCCATGAAAAACAAAAATTGTAAACAAAAATCACAATAACAACAATCAAAATAACAAATGAATATTTAAAACAATGAACTATTTGAAAAAATATATTAGAATTTTTTTTTCGATAATAAATATGGCAAGTGACACATCGTTGTAAAGTAGAGTAAAAAACATGTTCAAATATGCCATAGCCAACTTAGCGGCTCATAAGAAAAACTGAAGTTTCGGCTCGTATCTCGGAAATTAAAAGTGGTATAAAAAATCTAAATACACCAATCAATTCTACACAAAAAAGTGCTTTAAGAAACCGTCTACAAAAAGTACATATCTACTTTGACAAAAAAGTTATAGCCATTTAAAGAAATTTCGAATTTTCCGTTTTTTGGGTACACCGCCTAAACCACATAGAATTATGAATAATTATTGGTTGTAATAATACTCACCCCTTTCATACATATAATTCATCTCATTTAACCAAACCTGTATCTCTTATAGATACTGAGATCCCCATGCTGGAAAAGTTATCTGAGACACCCGGTATTTTCATATTCTTACTATTATTATTAAATACTAAAAATTTTCTAAAATCACAATAAATTACAGATGTTTGTACTTTAAAATTACTATAGGTATTATTCGATATATTAAAAACAAAACTATCACGTCTCGTTTCTCTTTTTGCTCAATAATGTTTCTACAATTCACAAAGTTTAGTGTATCTGTGATTTAATTTAATTTAAAATACTACAGACACTGCTTTAACAATTAAAATAAACCCCCATTTATCTAAAAAATATTGTAGACCAAACTACACAAAGCAGAACTAATCAATATCAATATATAATATTTATTAATCCTCTTCTTTCCAGATGACAAAATCTGAAATAAAATTTTCGCAATTTTACTTTCCTTGCGGTCAAAATGGCTTCACAGATAATAATAAATCGTAATAAATATTTATATCCAACATTAAATATTGAAGAGAGTATCAGAGCGTTAGTATACCTACAAATATATTTATTAAATCATAAAATCTTTATTAACCTTGCACTGATGACAACACTTAATAACGTTTGTATAGGATTGTACATGGGTTCATGCACAGAACCGTAGGAAGAAGATATACATACGTACAAGATTTTAAAATAATTTATGAAAAAATTCATAATTTTATTTTTTTTAAGTTTCAGAGGTGTGTTGTTTCTGACTTATTAAACAATCTAAATAACTAAATCCACTTATCACCAAGTCTAGAAAGTTGATGTTTTTATAAGAATACTTGACCTGCTCTTAAATGGAGATATAAAAATGTTTTCCAAGATAAATACACTTTTAGGTATATGTATATTTTAACTTTATATAACTGCAAAAGCTAATATACGAGTAAATCATGTTTCTATCTATATTTTTCCCTTTATATAACAGTGAGACTGTTGCAATTTTTTTAATAATAAAAGTATTTTGAATAAAAATTCACAAAAATATTCAGAAAGTAAAACAAAAAGTTGGAACAGATTTTTTATAATTTATTTCGTGACGAGGATGATAAAAATATCTAAAAAAATTATTCGCCATTAAATACAACGTTATAATTAATAACATAACGAAACAAAACAATTAAATAACTGTAAATGTTCAAATCATTTCAAATCGTTTCCAACAATACACAATATAGTTTATTACAAAATATGTTTGAACCGTTTAAATGGTAGATGGTTTTGAAAACAATAGTTAATTCAATTTTTAGTTCCTCTTTTAAGTTATTGACAAATATAAAGAGTAGCACAATAACCGCACAAATAATTTTTACTATAGTCATATATGCTATTTAAAATTTAAATTATCTTCAACCTTTTAAAATTATTTTCAGTTTATTAACTTATGTATTTATAGCCTACGGTAGCGATAATTGGACCTGATATAAATTCTAGTGATTTTTTTTAATCAATGGTTTTACTATAAGGATGGGAAAAATGGATTCTTTGAGTGTGACTCAAATTGAAATTCAAATGATAGTTTTTAAATATAGGTTAACCCGCGGTTAACGACCAAAAAAAATTGTAGTTAATGAACTCGGATTCATAGACTCGAAGAAATAGGTATAACGTAAGTAGGTTCCTATATTTAGGAAGTTCCGATTACTTTTTTTAGTCAATAAAAGAAAATATAATAAAAACTTTCTTTCGGAATCCCACATAGATAAGACAGTACATTTTTTTTAAATTACACATCCCTATTCAGTTAATGAAACACCGTATTATATTTAAATCTACTTATTCTAAAAAATCTACATTTTGATTGCAACAATTTTTTCGAATAGTATGCATAAAATTAATATATTAATTGTATCATGATTACTATGCACTAATATTATAGCTGTTATTCTCCTTTTGAAGTTTTTTTATTGTTGAATTTTTACAGTTTATGATTTATTGATTTTAAAAAAAATAAAATTAAGTAAATTTTCTGATATTCATCAATATATTATAAATTTTTATTTATTGTTTATGTATTTAAGCAGATAGATAATTATTCTATAAATCAAAGCGTTGCTTATAGGTAGATTTAATTTTTTCGGCTATAATTTTCAGAACTTTATTTGTAATCTTCTTCCCCAAAAAATTACCTATATGATAAAATCAGCTATAACTTGATTAAAAATACAAAATAAAGTTTGCAATATTCGGCCGGCTCTGCACACGGACACACATCCAGGTACAACAAGCTGTATTTTATCACTTGCGGTATAGTCGCTGCTTTTACTGCACACAAAAATGCACATATTTTTACTGTGCAACAAAATTTTACGGCAGGTAACATACTGAAGCGACACAGCTTATGAAATATTAGCTGAAAAACTACTTGTAGCTTTTATACGTTTTGTCGTTTAAAATTAATCGTGTTATATTGCAGCTGTTATGCGTTCATAATGAAAATCTGGTGTAAAATATATCTTTTTATTATGTTAGGTTTTTGTTTTATTTAAATTTATGAACTGTTGAAGGTATAAACGGTGATTATAATGTAAAATACATTTGTAGAAAGCTATCTTATTTATTTTATAATACTCGTCCTTTGAAATTATTTAATTCTTACGATTAGAAGTAATTCAACATAAGTACCTATATAGTCTCATATTCTGGTTCATTCAAATCATAAGAGGGTATCTAAAGTAGAGCTGAGTACAGACGGTGATTTTTTTAGTCTCATCGGACTGTGAGTGTTAATGAGAGTGAATTCAAGTTTTGAATCGTGAGTCAAAGTAAAACAATCATGCGTGAGAGTTCGTGAACATATTTTGATATTTATATCAAAAATAAATACCATTTTTGAAAGAACTATTATGCATGGTCAGTATTTTCAATTCTACTAGAACATCCATCGTATATGATTGAGCGTGATTTTTATTTGTAACCGTTAGTGAACTGACGTGGCTAAAAATATATTTTCCATGAGCGTGTGTGATCTAAAAAAATATTCACGCACCCAGTTCTAATCTAAAACAGTAAATGGGTCAGTTTCCATTGTATGTAGTTTTATAAATATACTTTCTCACTTGTATCACATTGTTTTATAATTTAAACTAACTAAAAATACACAAAAATTTTGTAACTTCATTTTAATAAATGTAAGGCTATTTATAAAAATAAATTGTTACTTTTTAATAGCACATCAATTCGTTCTTTATACAAAACCGATATTCATTTGTTACAAAATACACAGAAAAATTCGAGTGCTTATATTTTATATTGTATATTAACTGTTGTTTTGCAAATAATTTTTAAATATAATAAAATGTATTGAGTTTATAGATAACAGGAAAAAACAAACTACACTCGACAAAAAATATTAAGGGGACACCTAAAATATAGCATGTTTTCAAATGCTTGTAACTTGGTCAAAAATTAACTTTTTTCAAAACTTTTTTATTATTAAATTGAGCAAATTTACTCTACTTTATGATGGTCTAATTCGTTCCTCAACATCTTTTCATTTTTTAACTTTTTTATGTAATTATATAAATTAAAAAAAAAACTGCATATTTTGACACTTGATGTAGAGTGCATTTATGTAGAAAATGAAATTTTGAAATAACCTTTTTGTAGAGAATTTAAACACCTTCAAATTTATATTCGTGCGGAAAAAATGTGACAAAAATTCGCAAAGGTATTACAGTTTTAGTGAAAATCAGGAAAAAATAATTCAAATGAATATAGCCGGAGTAATTTTGGTGGTACAGAAAATAAATAAAAATATAAATGAAGCTCAAAGTATCACCTTTCAGATTATGCAATGTAATGAAAGATTTTTTTATGAATTACAAAAAATATTCAAACTTTAAACAGAATAGAAAATATGAGTAATTAGACAGTAAAATTAAAACAAAGAATACATACCCTAAACATTACATTTTAGGTGGCCCGAACTAGAGGTCTCATTAACAATACATATTCTTTATAATTCATTTTTATTTTTTTAAATAGGACCATATTACGCGAAGATATTCAACTTTGATGTCTCAACATCAGAAAACCCAAAAAAATTACAAATAGGAATTTATTGAAATTTTTCTCGAAATAAAGCAGCTTATGAAAAATTTTAAGAAGTCAAAAAATGCATTATTTTACTGAAATAATAACCCAAAATGATCCATATGGTTTTAAAATTGTACCTAAATATGTGTGCTTACTGTATACATGCATTTGTGCATGTAAAAATAAATATTTAGTAAAAATAAGTATTTTTTGACTTCTTAAACATTCCATGACCTGCTTTATTATACGAAAAAATTTTAACAATTTGCAATTTGTAATTTTTTTGGGTTTTCTGATGTTGAGACATCAAAGTTGAATATCTTCGCGTAATATGGTCCTATTTAAAAAAATAAAAATGAATTATAAAGAACATGTATTGTTAATGAGACCTCTAGTTCGGGCCACCTAAAATGTAATGTTTAGGGTATGTATTCTTTGTTTTAATTTTACTGTCTAATTACTCATATTTTCTATTCTGTTTAAAGTTTGAATATTTTTTGTAATTCATAAAAAAATCTTTCATTACATTGCATAATCTGAAAGGTGATACTTTGAGCTTCATTTTTATTTTTATTTATTTTCTGTACCACCAAAATTACTCCGGCTATATTCATTTGAATTATTTTTTCCTGATTTTCACTAAAACTGTAATACCTTTGCGAATTTTTGTCACATTTTTTCCGCACGAATATAAATTTGAAGGTGTTTAAATTCTCTACAAAAAGGTTATTTCAAAATTTCATTTTCTACATAAATGCACTCTACATCAAGTGTCAAAATATGCAGTTTTTTTTTTAATTTATATAATTACATAAAAAAGTTAAAAAATGAAAAGATATTGAGGAACGAATTAGACCATCATAAAGTAGAGTAAATTTGCTCAATTTAATAATAAAAAAGTTTTGAAAAAAGTTAATTTTTGACCAAGTTACAAGCATTTGAAAACATGCTATTTTTTAGGTGTCCCCTTAATTAATTTGTCGAGTGTATTTATCATATTAATTTTTGTTCGTTTAACATATAAATTTTTATTCGTTATTTTTTGCGAGTGGCCAGAAACTGGAGGGTGGCCAAGAACAGGTTATTTTACTCTACTTTTGTTCTACATAATATCTAACAAGAGATAAAGCTTTAATAATCTTTGCAATTTATGTAAATCAACTGTTTCATGGTAGACGTTTCTTTGAGTTATTTCATTTTAAATCAGATAAATTGTTTATTTAACTTTTAGAGTTGTATGTTGTTTATACCACGATAAAATTTGAATTTTAAAAATACATAAACAGAAAGATGTAATATATTAATGTAGATTCATTCAAAGAGTTTATCTTAAAACATTTCTTTGAAAATATATGAACTCTACTTTTTCAGTATTATATCACGTATAGATGAATTAAATACTTAATTTTATATATTATATCTTTTTGTAAATACATATCGCATTCAACGTACATACATGTATTTCTGAGAAAAATTTGATTCCTTGCCATTTTTAAATGACAAGTTTTGGAAAGTACTAACGTTGAATATAGCAATATTTTTTAACATTTTTTGATAACAAGGGGTTTCCCCCATCGTATTCAATATATCCCGAAGTGACCCCTTGTTTTTGGAAAATACTAACGTTGGATATAGGAATTGTTTTTAATATGATTGATAACAAGGGGCTTCCCCCATCAGCCAATCGGGGGACGAACCCTTTACGCGGTTACAGGCTCTGTATATGCAAGGCACGTATATACTACATGGGTATGAAAGTTAAAAAATATTTTTTTGGCTCTTAATTTTTTACTTTCTTATACCTATGTATATGAAATATACATATAGTATAAGTATAGTAATCGCGATTTTTTTCGAAATCCGGATTTTGATGGAATTATCAATTTTGACCTTCCCTGAATCCATTCTGACTATTTTCGCCATGATGTCTGTGTGTCTGTCTGTCTGTCTGTCTGTCTGTCTGTGGGCGCTGTAACTCAAATACGACAAATCGTGGAAAGGTGAAATTTTATACTTAAGATTAATTTTTGCCTGGGATGAAAACCTCCTATTTTTGAAAGCGATCTTTCAACCGGAAACGGATGTTTACCTACATCGATTTTTGAATTTTTTGAATTACATTGAAACAGTGCGAATTAGAGAAAAATGGCCAAGTTAAAAATTGTAGGTAATATTATTATCTATAATTTATGTTCTATTCATTTTTTCGAAAAAACAAATTTAATTTTTTTTTTTTTTACTAAGTATTCGATTTTAAGTATATTTCAAATGGTTCATAACAGAGAAGAATATCTGCCATGAGTGTCATGGGACTTTCTTATACGTATTACAGAGACTGTACGTGTTTGCCATAGGTACCATGGGTCTTTCTTATACGTAATATTGAGAATAAACACTGTACACTCTATTTCATTTAGTTTGCAGTGATTGCCGGGTGCCTTGACCGTATAAGTCGTGATCTGTACCGTCAAATCACCCGACAACCAGTATACATAATCTAAATCAGCGGTTCTTAAACTGGGGTCCGCGGACCCCCGGGGGGCCGCCAAACTTTTACGGGGGGCCGTGAAACATTTTTGGCAAAATTTAATTTACATAAAGTACTTTTATATTTCTATTTATCAGTGAATAATTACTTTATAACGACCTTTTTTGTTTTTCTATCAGGGATGAGGGTCCCCGAAAAATAATTGTTCAAAAAAGGGGTCCCTAACCCACATAAGTTTAAGAACCGCTGATCTAAATAATTATTTTTAAAAATTCTTTCTGGCTAAATCATAAGTGTTGGAAAAAAATGTATGGGGAATAAATTATAGATAATAACATACTCGACATTTTTTATCTAAAACATTTTTGTCTTATTTCAAAAAATTCAAAAAATTACAAGAGTAACCATCCGTTTCCGGTTTAGTGATCATTTTAAAAATAAGGTGATTGTCTTCCCAGATGAAAGTTTATCTTAAATATATAATTTTAGCCTTCCATCATTAGTCGTTTAGCATTTTTTACTTTCTTATACCTATGTATATGAAATATACATATAGTATAAGTAAGTATAGTAATCGCGATTTTTTTCGAAATCCGGATTTTGATGGAATTATCAATTTTGACCTTCCCTGAATCCATTCTGACTATTTTCGCCATGATGTCTGTGTGTCTGTCTGTCTGTCTGTCTGTCTGTCTGTGGGCGCTGTAACTCAAATACGACAAATCGTGGAAAGGTGAAATTTTATACTTAAGATTAATTTTTGCCTGGGATGAAAACCTCTTATTTTTGAAAGCGATCTTTCAACCGGAAACGGATGTTTACCTACATCGATTTTTGAATTTTTTGAATTACATTGAAACAGTGCGAATTAGAGAAAAATGGCCAAGTTAAAAATTGTAGGTAATATTATTATCTATAATTTTATCACGTACACTGTTTACTGTCATTATTATGTATAAGAAAGTCCTGTGGCACACGGCAGATTATTTAATCTTTATGAGGGACAGATTTGGCCCTTTTGTTACAAATGTTTGCCAATCAGCCCCCCCCCCCCCCTCACTAGTCTATTTACTAAATAATTGATATATAATCAATTTAAATTAAAACTTAAACTAAAACCATCATAACGAATGTATTCGATATTTTCACCAATCGAAGATATCCATATATATACGTATTTTTTCTCAGTTCATAGATATGTTTTGTGGTCAGGTTATTGGATATATTTTGCTACGTTAGTTAACATAAGAAATATGCAGTAAGTAACGGCAATAGTAATTCAAGTCGGAAAATATTGTGAATATCTCGACTCCTATGCGCGACCCCCATCTACGTGGTTTTTTTTCCCACTGGATCTAATGAAACTAATAACAACCCTCCATACGTGACAGATAGTGAAATATTAACTCCCGTGTGAAACCTGAGCGGGTCCGCTAGTATTAGATATATGTATATAAAAAAAATTATCTTCAAAGTTTTAAGATTTTTATTTAATAGACTCAAAAATATCAAATTATTAAGATACGTTATACAGACGGAACCTTCAGACGATAGACAAAATTAGAATTGTTTCATATTGAATTACTATGTGAGTTTATAAACAACTAATTTAATTGAGAATAGCATTTCTGCATGATATATTATATTAACCTCTCAAACCACACTTGAATACGCTTCTACAACTACTGCTTCCTAGATTGAAAACAACAAAACAAAGAATATAATGCAAACTACAACCATACATATTATGTGTGCAAGCGTCCAGTAAACTGAGATAATATACATATATATAACAGGTTGTTGAAAATTTGATTGGCAAACCAAATTCGCAATTAACCGACTGCAATGCGAGCCAAAACGTAATTGATTTCGCGTTCTAGCTTTCTATGCTTTCCACACATATACACGTTTGTATGAAAATCATTGCGTTCAGCCATATAATTTGTCAAGCTTTGCATACTCGTGCATAGCCTTGGGGGCTCCGGACGCTCCCCTTCTCAGCGTGCCCCTGATTCGCGCATGTGTTTGTGTAGTGGGTTGAGTGAATGGGACGAGTGATTGTGTACGTATCCCGGGTGTCACGCGCGTGTTCAATTATATGTGTACGCATGGGTGAAACTACTTAATTAGATTATTTATCAACTAGTACTCGAATGTGAAGGTACCTACATCATTTGATTTATTTATCAATCTATTATTTTTTTTTAATAAATTGTTAACAATTTTTGTAATATAAAGAAAAGTGTATAATAAGATGAGATTTCGACTAAAACCTGCAATATTTTTTACGTCTACATACATTATTTAAAATTTAAGTATTTTAACTTGACTAAGGAAGTTTTAGTCAAAATCTAGCGAATCTCATCATATACTATAATAATATATTATATATAATAAAAACGTATTCCTACCATGATTAGATTTTTTATAATTATGAAATAAATTAAAAACAAAATATTAACAAGTAATTTTTATTTTTTAATTCAAACGTTTACGAATTTTTTGATACAAATTAGTTAGCAACATCACACCTACGTGTGCTTTGAAAGAAATCCAGTTATGAAATAATAAATAAATTATATTAGGCTCATTCATTTAAATATACAGATTCCAATAAATTCATTGACGTAGTTACCACAAAGATATTAAATTATCAAAGTTATTACAAAAAATATATCCAAATATGATAAGAATTCGTGCATTCATCCTACATAGGAACATATTATACAGGATGTTCCTAGGGACCGAGTAATCATTGCTAATTTTGTTATTATTGGAGCTAGAAAAATGTTTGCCATGGATAAAATATCTTTCCAAGATGAATAATGACTGTCAAAATAACAGTCGAATGTCAAATTTAAAATATAAAATTTATTTAATGAAATATGTTATCTTAATAAAATTAAATTAATAGAAAATATCGAAAAATAGTGTGCTATGAAATTTTCATTAAATACATAATTAAAATATTTAAAACAATAATTTCATGTTTGTTCGCGGACTTTTATCGTTTTTGAGTATTATTGATAAAATATAATAATTAAATATAATGAATAATATCTTTTATTATAATTAACACTCTAAAATATTAATAATCTACAAACAAACAGCATAAATACCTAAAGTTTAAAACGTTTGTATTATTAATTCAAATTTCATAGCAATTTATTTTATATTTCTTTTAATTTAATGCTCATCATAAGTATTTATAATAATTTTTTAAAGAAAACATTATTAGCTATAAAATACAATGAAAATATACAGGATATTCGATTTGAACAAAAAATCATATTTTAATACATCTCTGAAATCAGACATTCAGATAGTTTTTCAGCATCGTTATAATTAATCCCGAAAAAATACTCTGCTCATTTAACTGATCTTGTAGCTTCAATAATCACTGGGTTCCCGTAAACATACTATATGCAGCATAAAAAACTATAGAATGAGCAATTTGAATATCAAAAATCTACTTTCACATTTTTATCATTTTTTATAATTTTATCCGCGCACAGAATCTTATTCCGATTTCAATATTTCTTTTAAATATTTTTTCGCAACTCGATCACGTACTAAGAAGAAAATAAAAGAAAAGATGACCTAAAAAAACGAACTCGTACAGTGGATGAAAGAAAGAAGAACAACTGTGAAGAAGCAGTATTAATAACGTTGTGGAAACTCGGTGATTACGGCTGGGGTGTCGGGGTGGTTTGATTGACCGTGAATGGAAAAGGGCTGAACCAGAAATGCAACGACCGTAATAAACAACTAATTTGCGTATCTGTTTAGAATGTGTGCCATTATTTAAATCTATTTTTAATTGAGTATTAATTCAGAAAAAAAATATTCCTTTATTAAAACTTTTATTTTTCATCAAACGAATTTGAATAAAACGGGCAAGTGCTTGTTGGGCACGCACATAATAGGGTTCCGTAGTCATTCCCACTACGATTTATAAAAAAAATAGTTTTTTTTACAAAATTTTCGTGACCGAAGGGTTAAATTCAAAAAGTCATTTGGCTTTTATTATTTCATTTTACGAGACCTATCAAATGACACCCCACTCAATGGGGTAAATGAAAAAAATGTGACTTCACTTTTCAATCTATGATAGGGGGGCCCAAAATATTTTTGACAATGTTCGTTATGTTATAATTTTTATTATTTAATTAATTAATGTTTTATCTGACATTTTTTTATTGCATTTTAGGCAGGGTTGGCAAAAACCCGGGTTTTTTTAAAAAAGCCCAGCCCACCGGGTTTTATTGGGTTTTATAACCGGGTTTTTTTGGGTTTTATTGGGTTTTTTAAAATCAAGTAAAGACATATAAAATATATATTTTTTACACAGAAAAAATGTATTCAAATGATGTTGATTGATGTAATTGCGTCTAAAAAAGGAAAATTATCCTCAGTGTTTTCATTACCTATATAAAAAAGGTCCATCAAATTTCTAAATATAGTTTTCTCATAGTTTTCTATAATATGTCTTTTTTGAATTGCCTAGTATCAAAATTAAAAAAAATACTATTTTTAATATAATTAACTGTTCGAAATGGTTTCCGGTTTTTTCAAGACCTATTTTGAAAATCGACAAATATAATTAAATGTTTATCTGGTAATGCCCAGTATTATTGAGTAAAAGAAGACAAAAGATAATAAAATTAACAGAGAGCCATACATAACTTTCATGTTCCATAATATTTTTCTTGTACTAGGTATAGGTATTAAAAATATTTTTAAAAATATTAGTTCTGTTATATCCTCAATAACATAAAACAAAAATGTAGAATAAGAATCTGAAAATTTGAATTAAGTTGCATTAGGAAACGTGAATTATAAAACGTAATATTTTATTATATAAAAATAAATTTCATGCATGTTTTTATCTCCTTTTAATAGCTGCTTTCGATCTATAAATAAATAATTAACGAGAAACACCTCGCAAAGTTCCCTTTTTAGATGATATTAGGTACAAAATTACAAATATTTCCAAAACCCCTAATCCGATAATCCCCAAAATCAGTAGGTCTAAAGTACTTACTAAGACAAACATTTTTCCCAAAAGTAATTCAAATTTTTTACAATATACTTATCGTGAAAATTCTTCACCCAGACAGACACATGCATAGCCGCCATACGGAAAATATCAGTTCTTTACATTGAAGTTATAGGTATGTAGGTATAGTATAATCAGAATCTGCTTTTATCTCGGACGCAATTTTTCGACGGTATTACAATACTTCCATTTCTTACAGAGTAAATAATATTTAAATCCTTTATTCGAGAATGTGGGTTATTTCAGAGAAATTATTTAAAATATTTATTTATCATGAGTTTTAAAACAAACACTGTTTAATTTTGAGAAATAATAGAAACCATGTTGAATATTTATCATTACAGTTTTTTGTATTAATCCAAAATTATCCATCCTAATTGTAGTAAAGGAGGTTTAGTATTAAAAAAAATGAGATCTTCTATCTTCTCTCATATTATGTCGAAACGAGAGATATTTGATAATTTTTTTAGGTCTAGACAAAAAGTTATTTGTTTTAAACTTTTCAAATCACAGAGCCTGTATGTATAGGTACAATCAGACTATTACCACTGTTATTTTAATTATAAATAAAATATATGGGTCTAGAATGATTGCATTATAATTATTTCGTTACAAAATAAAATATTTCATTCAAATATACCCTAAAATAATAAAATTAAAAAAAAACCACTGGGTTTTTTTAAGTCAAGTTGCCCAAAAAAACCCGCCCGGGTTTTTTTGGGTTACCCAGTGGGGAGCCAACCCTGATTTTAGGAGACCTATTAAATGACACCCCACTCAATGGGGTAAGTGGGGAAAAAAATGAGAGTTCACTTTTCAGTCTATAGAAGGGGGGTCCAAAATGTTTTTGACAATGTTCGTTATAATTTTCAGTGAAAGTACTAATAAAAAGCTACATTCTGGAATTTTTTCAGATTTTTTAAATTGATAGTTTAGAAAATAGAGGGGGGACGCTTTTTTAACGACTTTGGAGAGCAAATACATCGTGATTAAAGGGTTAAAATAAAAAAGTTCTGATACATTTTTTGTTGCATTTTGGGAGACCTTTCTAACGACACCCCACTCAATGGTGTAGGTGAAAAAAAATTTTTGAAAACACTTTTCATTTTATGAAAGGGGGGTCTAAAAAAATTTATTTTCAAAAATATTATTATTTCTGTTTTTGGGTCATCAATCTACGACCGTATACCAAATTTCATCTTATTATCTCAAAATTTTTGAAGACGGACGGACGGACGGACGGACATGGAGAAACTATAAGGGTTCCTAGTTTTCTACGGAACCCTAAAAACGGGATTTTAGGAAAGTTCTATCTATGAGACAAACTAACATTGATCTCGAAAACTGTCTTATGAAAGGAATTGATATTTCGGGCTTTTGATTCTTTAAAAATGTTATATGTTTTCTAAAAAAAATTCTAAATCGGATACAATTTTTTTTCACTACAAACCGATACTTTTGTGTTGTAAATTGAATGAGTATGTCGTCCCGATTGAAAAAATACAAAATCGATGTCTGTCTGTCAAACTAGTCAAAAACTACTGTATTATTAATATTGAATTTCATTATGTTTGTTTTTGGCGTTAGTCCTGTGGAAAATTGGTAAATATCATTTTAATCAGATTTCTAATTTTTACCATACCTTGAAATATTTATTGCTAGAAATTGAAAAATTGTGTTGTTTTTATTTACAACAAATTGATGAAAACTTCTGGCAATGAAAATGTATTGGCCATGCTCATGTTTTCACACATCTATACATAGTTTGGGTTAAACTTTAATTTGTTTTATCAATAACTTGGATCTTTCAAAATAAAATAAAATACATTTTTGATTATTTAAGCCGTTATTATTAATACCTATATGAATTTATACTAGTATTAATTACAGATTCTTTAAAGTGTTATTAAGATAATCTATAAACAAAAACTAATATTTTGATAAAAAAACATTGATTCAGCTCTGCCACACTGTGTGACGTACTTAAATATTTAGACCATACATACATGTTGAAACATAAAACATAAAATATCTTAAAAGTTTAATATCTGAACTTATACCAATATCGAAAATCAACGGTTCTGATTGCATTGTATATTATATTATGTATATTACATTTATATTATTGTAAAAATTGTATTTACTAAAGTGAATATTTAATAAAGTCATTTTTCAATTTCATACAGCTTTTAATGAGTACATAAGTACAAACCGAAATTGAATTCACCAGTATAACTCACTGAACTTTGCTAAAATGCATCTAGCAAACATGAAATTGACTTGTAGAATATATTTATAGAAACCCACATACGGGTACACAAGTTCACTACGGTACATACGGATTTCAAAGTTATTTCAGACATGTACAATTATTTCGTACATAGGTAAATGTGGGTTTTCATCACCGGCCGTAGGTGTCAAAAATAGTAAATATCTAGATGTTTTAATATTTTATTATTTTCACGTTTTTTTTTAATTATTACAAAATCAACAATGTTTTAATACCTCACAGCGCAAAATATATTTTACACTGTGAAAATAAAAGCAGCATGCTGTGAATATTTTACGGCTGTATTAATTTCATTCAAAATCCAAGTTTTCTGCAATTTATTAATTGCTCATAAGAATTTATAAACAATAGTGTCTATAATCAAACTAGAGAAGAACATGTTCTGAATACATTTGGAACAAACATCAAATTTAAATAAAAAAATGGATTTACAAATTTATCACAACGATCAGGTGAGCAAATATTTAAAATGTTCTGAAATAGCACAAAAATCCCGCTACTAGAGATTGTAGTGATATTTACACTTTCTATTTGTAACAGAATTTCTCATGAAGTATAATCCCAATGTTGTCAATTATAATTGCGCCAAAATGATGAATGAAATAAGATTCTATAAAGGTCCTCTTTATATTAAGACCCTTGGGAGTTACATATAGTAATTATATAATTGAAAGAATAGAAAAGAAAGCTACGGATAAAGAACGACATCTTATTATTATATTACTATGCTTAAGGTTCTAAGAAATAAGAATGAACTTTTCGGAAATCAAAATTTCTGTTAATAAAACCAGGGAACAAAGAAATAAATTTTGGCCTTAGATAAGTTGTTCAACATATTTTTCTGAGGACATATGACATACATTGTACTCTTGATTATCTGGGCTAATGCTGGGGAATACGGATGATTGAACTATCAATTTTTGTTTAGTTTAAAAATACATACCTATATGTAGGTATAGGAACATGTATAATATATTTACAATACAAATAATCATTCTTTTATTTATTAATAACATATGTGATTTTTGTTTGCAAATTCCGAACGCACCATTTGTTTCATATATCAAAACAGTCGAATAGCAAACCGGATAATCTGCACCTGGATAATCGAGTACATTATATAAAGATTTATAATGGATTTATTTATCACTTAACTGGTTAAAACCAATTAACAAAATTATTATCTGCACACTATATTAAAGCAACTATCTATCGCACCTGATATGACAGTGCATAATGAAACTTAATTTTACCTAAATCAGAAGTCCTCTAACAAAAAAGGATTTTATTACAAAGGCTTCTTATGATTTAATATCTAAAGTAGTAATATTTAATGCTGGATTTTTATAGCGCGGGAGTTTTATTAATACGTGTTATGAAAGCCGAATTATAGTCGAGTGCAATAGCGAGTCTCATTTAAAATCCTACTTAGACGTCACTGGTTGAGATTGATCTCGTGGCCGGGCGTGCATCGTACATGAAAATTGGATTACATCGTCGTTGGCGCTAATAGTCCCGCTCGTTACATGAATCAACTACAGTCTACCAACCAGCTTTACAACACCAGTCATGAGCGCACCTAATTAACGATAAAAGAGGAATACTTACTCTAGTACATGTATATTTATAAATATACGAAAAAAAATTTGTAAACAATATATGTTTTGACGTTTTATTTAACTACAGTTTCATAAAATAAGGAGCACGTTATTAAAAACGTAAGAGGTATGTTTGTCCGGTTCATCTTTGAAAGTAGTAGATTTTTCTTTTCTTTAAAATATATGTTTATTCATAATATTAAATGTAAATCTTTGTTTGTAAACAAATTAAAGTAAAATAAGCCCTATTAAACCCAATTAACTATAACACCTTCATCACAATAATAAATCTTGTAGAGGTACGCGCCATTTTCCCAACTCTCACTAATCCTTTTAATATTAAATGAAATATATACTTTTAATACATATTTTGTAAAATAAATTAGTTTAAAACTCCGCGCCACTGGTAGCGGCTATAATGTATCGGGGCACCGTGACGAGGGCGGCATTTAAATCCAAACATCTATATTCAGTGCAAATATTAAATATCGGTACGTTTACAATACACCAGGCGTGCACGGAACAATAAAACATAAGAACACTGACTCGGTGTTTATGCATTTAATTACTTCCCGGCGCCTCCGCCATACGGAGTCTATTGTATAACGCTACAGTATTTAATCTTTCTTATTAAAATCATGTCGGTTTTGTTTATTTAAATACTTTAGCAGATTGAACTTAATAGTATTTCATAATTCCATCCATTGAAACTAGACAATATTACTTAGAACTGACGTGAATATGCCAAACTTTAACACATTGATCAAGTGTGTTATTTTAAGCAAAAAACTTAGTTCGGAATTTCATTTTTATTTTTTATTTAAAGAATCAATTGTGGCATAGTATATGAAAATTGAAACAGGGCTTAGTATTAAATTAATAAATGTTATAATTATTATTTATATCATTTGTGTATGGGCCAAGGGGCTGCGATTTTTATCTTGTATTTTTTATTTGTTTTTACCAACAAAAAAAGTTTTTCTTAATAAATATGGTCCAAATTATACAATATAACGTCTTATTCTTACTCTACATGTATGTTTAAAGAAAAATTAATAAAGGTGTTTATGTAAATACACCTTCTAAAAGGTGTCCTAATTGACATTTTTAGTTTTTTGCTTTAGTAATTTTTGTAACCAATAAAACAATCGACGTTGGTTCAAAAAGGGCACTTTTATGAAGTATATTTATATAAACTTGTGTTCCTATTTTTAATTATAAGATTTTAATAGATTCTCTAGAAAATTAACAATTATCGGATGAAATATTTGAGAAGATGTAGCATTCTCACGAATAATTTTCAGACATATGTATGTTTATAAAGTAATTTGCTTAAAATACAAATACATACTTACTTCCTCTTTTTACATTATAATGAATTATCGCGAACTTGTTTATATAGATTTTTATTAAATTTTAAAGCTTGCTCCTTCAATTTAAAATTTCGCCCTCGGGTTCGACCATAAGCATCAAAAGTAGGACTGATAAAAAAAAACATACACTATATAAAATGCCTTGCTTTGATTGACATTAATGCAATATTAAAAAAAATTCGTTATATTTTATTTAAATAGTTATTAACAATTTGAAAAAAATACAAAAATTCAATATAGTTGATCGAACTAGCAACAAAATACAAATTTATTAAGATACATGAGTTCTAAAAATATTCAAATATTTAATGATTTTCGCACTGAATATACAAAAGCCAGGAGGGTCAATAAAACATAACAACCTTGTTTACGGTTCATTTCATTAGTCCCCATGCCCTTTTTAATAAATCCACTGTTGGTCTTAAATTTTATGTTCACAATTACGGTAATATAATTACAATTCAGAAAAAAATGTCAACAAAAATGTTGTCTAAATTAATGAAGAATGAATAATTATAATTAATTAGGTTTTATTTATTATATTACATAAACTGATACTTTTTTAAATACCCGTAATAATTTTTTGTACTGAAATACCTTTTCATCATAACCGTCTTTTAAGTATATATATTTATTTATATAGATATAAATACGATAAAACGTAGCAATGGGGTGGTGAAACTGACCCCCACCACCGCTGGTGGCGCAAGGCCGAGAGCGAAAAATGACATTATAGGGGCGCCAACCCGTATATGTGGTGAGTAAAAAAAGTAATTTATGCAAATTTTTCCTGGTATATGCGGTAAAATCATAAATGAGGGACGCTGGTACTGTTAGAATAAAAGAAATTTGTATATATAAATAATAAGAGTACAGCTCTGTAGTTTTCTAATGTAGAACTCTGTGGAGTTGGTTGTTTAATTTTTGTATCGCCAGGTGGCGCAGTGTATGAACATAATAATGTAGTAAGTCGGATGTACCGACATTATGTTTGGAATATACTTACTGTAAAGTCGTGTTTTTGTTATATTAAAATATATCTACAAATATCAAAGAAATCTTGTTTATTTACCCAAATCTGAATAGGTTATGGGCCCAGCACCAGTAAAATAAACAAAGAGCAAAAGAAGAAAACAGTAAAGTGAATAAAGTATTAAAATTGAACGACGAAAACGTGGCGTGTCAAATTAACCTAAAAAAAAAAAAATGGAATTTGCCGGGAAGCCAATGAGTGTCGATAAATTTGAGGGGTCGAATTTTAAACAGTGGAAATTTCAAATCAAGTGTGCCCTTCGAGCAAAAGGACTTGATATAAACGTACCAAAACCTGAAATAAACGTGGCCCAATGGAATAAAGACGATGGCATGGCGATGTTTATTATTACATCAGCAATGGATTTGAAGCAAATAGCATTAGTGGAGAATTGTGAATCTGCATTAGAAATAATGATTAAACTTGAATCCATATATGAACAAAAGTCAGAACTGACGAAGATGATGATACACGAGCGTTTTTATCAATATAAAATGCTACCTACTGACAACATAGCTCAACATATAGCTAAAGTTGAAAGTTTAGCTAAACAATTAAAAGAAAGTGGAGAAGACATCAGTGATACAGCAATAATGACAAAGATCATAACCACACTTCCTCCTAAGTATAGATCTCTCCGTCAAGCTTGGATGTCACTTAGTCCTCGAAACCAAACTATAATCAATTTAACAGCACGTTTATTAGATGAAGAGGCCAGTTTAAATATCGAAGAAGAAAACGAAGTAGCTCTATTAGTTACAAAACAGTATCCAAAGAAGAAAACTACACAGAAACCAACAGAAAAACAAACAAACACGAACAAAGAGGTTCCGAATAAAGAACGTCAGCATCACCATTTTCAATGCTATAATTGTGGCAAACGTGGTCATTTTGCCAGAGAATGCCGTTCAACGAAGAAAATTCAAGGTGAAAGAAATATGTTAGCTTTCAATATAACTAATAGTGAATGTAATGATGCTGAGAATGGAAAATGGATTTTAGACAGTGGCGCGTCAGCTCATATGTCATATAGAAAAGAATTTTTCATAGAATTATACAAATATGCAGGATCTTCACTGAAATTGGGAAATCAAGAAGCTGTTGAGGTACTCGGTCAAGGAAATATTTTAATCAGCAAGAATGTCAATGGTCAGTGGGAGACAAGTATTTTGAAAAATGTTCTTTACGTTCCTGGATTAAGAAGAAATTTATTTTCTGAAGGAGTAGTTACAAGAAAAGGATATAAAATTGTTAAGAAGGATAATGATGCAATGATATACAAAGACAATGAGTTAGTGATGTGTGCGTCTTTACAAAATAACAACTTATACGAACTTAACATAAAAACAATTGAGAATCAGGTGTGTAATGTAGTGCAGCAATCTAACCTCAAAACATGGCATGAGCGTTTAGGACACTTAAATGTGAAAGAAATACAGAAAATGTGCAAAAACAATGTGATCACCGGTGTGGACCTTTCTGAATTTGACAGTTTCGTGTGTGAGGGTTGTGCTTATGGAAAGCATGCTCGTAAACCATTCCGAAAGTCTATCAGAGGACAGTTATACCCAGGTGATGTCGTATATAGTGATGTTTGTGGACCCTTCAGTGAACTGTCAGTGCAAGGTATGAAATACTTTGTTATTTTCAAAGATGCTGCTACAAGTTTTAGATATGTGTACTTTTTAAGAAATAAAAGTGATGTGCTAGACTATTTTAAAAAGTACAATGCTAAAATCAAAACTAAATTTATGCACAGTGTACGCACCCTGCATACAGATAATGGAGGAGAATACAAGAGCAAAGAATTTAATGAGTATCTTGAACGTGAGGGAATAACACATGAATTTAGTGCACCCTACACTCCCGAACAGAATGGCAGAGCAGAACGAGAAATCAGAACTATTGTAGAAAGTGCTCGCTCTATGCTCTATGCTCGTGATGTACCACTTAATCTTTGGGCTGAGGCAGTGAATTGTTCAGTTTATTTGCTAAATCGCACATCCTCAACTCAAACACCAAATATCACACCGTTTGAATTGTGGAATGGGATAAAACCAAGTTTGGATCACGTCAGAGTGTTTGGATGTGAAGGATATGTGCACGTGCCAGATCAATTAAGAACAAAACTTGACTGTAAGAGTCTTAAGATGATGTTAGTTGGATATGACAATAATAATTACAAGATGTATGATCCAGAAACAAAAAGAATAAGAATTTCGAGAAATGTCATCTTCAATGAGCAAAAGTGTACTGAAATTAGAAGAAATATAGCTAAAATTGTAATTGAAGAAGAAGAAGAAGATAATAGAGACGAAACAGAAATTAATATGAGCAATCATAATACTGATGGTGAAGACAGTATAGATAACGTTGACGAAAATGATGAGACATATGAACCATCAAGTGAGATTGATCTTGAAAACATAGGCCGTACGAATATTGTTCTGCGACCACGAAGAAACCAAGCTTTTGAGGCTAATATAATGGAATTGGATATCCCAATGGATTATGATGAAGCCGTCAAAAGTACAAAGTCCAAGCTATGGTTGGAAGCCATAAAAGAAGAATTGAAGGCTCACAACGACAATCGTACCTGGGATTTTGTTAATAAGGAAGATCAGAGAGCTATAACGTCAAAATGGGTTTTTGATATAAGAAGAAATAAAGAAGGTGAGATAGAAAGATATAAAGCTCGTCTCTGTGCTCGTGGATTTACACAAATTCAAGGGATTGATTATAATGAAACATTTTCTCCTACTACGAGATACGAATCAATCAGGATATTGTTAAGTATCGCTGCACAACATAATTGGAAAATAAGACAGCTGGATGTCAAAACAGGAGGGCAGCGAACCCTTGCTACGCCTCTGGTGAAACTTATTTTACACTCCCTTAAATAGCCAGTATTTGTAACATAGTTTGTAAACATAGGATAATGTTTTCACAACCTAAATAATCATTTTTTAGTAACCATAACTGATCTGTTTTTAACCATTATGGCCATAAACAATAATTAAGAAAGAATGAGGAAATGACACCTTAACAAAATTCAATTGTGTTGTAATCCTGTTTATAGTAATTATATTTTCACATTGTATAAACAAATTTAACGAAAATGTAAATATAATTATTATATCTTATATATTTCAAAAAATATAAAAATCAATTTGCGCACAATTCCCCATCATATTAAAATTAAATAATACTGATATTTATTTTACAATATGAATTAATTTCTGATATTTTAATAAAAAATGTATACAGGGTGTCCCATTTTAAGTACACACCTCTAATAACTTTTTATGGTGAAATGTTATCAAAAATCTTTTCGGATAAAAGTTACACGGTTTCGAGGGGAACATAGATGTACTCGGATGAAATTTTTTCAGGTGGTGTTTTCAGGGTAATATGAAGGTCAATATCATTTTTTTTAAATAGAAACCTATAGTTTTTATCAAGTAATTTTATTTTACGTGAAAAAACACGTATCTTTCATTGAAAACTTTTTTGAACAACTTAAACCTTTCCAAGATATCTAACAAAATAATTCGAGATTTTGAACTTTCAATATTTTTTTACTCACAAACCATCAAGTTTAGGAAAAAAGTATAAAATACAAAAAATGTTTATTTTGGTCTAAAAAAGCTTAAAGAATTATTGACATTTTTTTTAACAATTTTTTTTGCATAAATAAAATAAATTGAAAAAGTTTTAAAATTTTAAAAATAATTCTTCAAGTATTATTAGATCAAAATAAACATTTTTTGTATTTTGTACTTTTTCTCTAAAGTTGATGGTTTCACCATAAAAAGTTATTAGAGGTGTGTACTTAAAATGGGACAGCCTGTATACTTAAATAAAATTGAATGATTAAACAAAAATTGATAGACTCCGTTTCTAAATTAATAATCACAAAAAACAACAAAACATAATTTAAAAAATGGAATATGTGAAAATATCTTGGCGTACCATTCTAACATTATACACATTTACAATAAAGTTGCACTAGATGAAGTAACTTATTCTACTTCTTTTGCACACAGTTATCCACTGTGAGCCATTCCCCCACTCCCCTTATCTTATTACAATACAAAACTCCTGGTTTATTTACATATAAGTAAACATTTTAAAATTATTTTTTAATATTAAAATATATATCCTATATCCAATTACTTCCCTAAAGGCAATAAATACATGCTTATGCAATAATATGCATGTATGTATGTATTATATTTCACTTTTATACATCCAAGCTTGACAAAATTAATCTTATAAATTTGTAGTAAGTACATTGTCTGAGAAACGTAGATTGGAATATCATTCTGTTACTTTTAGAAGCATGATTGAGTTTTAAATACGTATGTTCACTCAACGTTGATTAAATTCTGGTTCATCTTATTAAATTTTAAAATATCTGGCGAGAAATTGAAGAGAATTATATTGTCTCATTTTTAATATTTCAAACAAAAACATTTTTCTTTTTAGATTTCTAGAGTTAATTTTTCTAATACATATGTATATAAAGAAAGTCATCTCAGTGATTGACTCATAAAGTATGAGTAGAGGTGTTAAAATTGCACTTTAGTTGATTTTGTTTAAAGTTAGTTTTTTACAAGTTTAGCAATTTACATAACATATATCAATGTACATAATGTATCTACATGCATGTAGGTATTATAAAATACAAATCGATTGAAACGTGTATAACGATGTACCACCGCATCTTGTAGATTCGCCTATTGGCGAGAGAGTTCGCTTTGACACATTGCTAACTATAAACTGTTCTTGTTAGCTTTATTTTATACATTGGATTCCCAAGTACAGTAAAACCTCGATTTAATGAATTTATAATTTAATGAAGAAATTAGATTATGAATATGAAATGCGATACTTTCCCGTATGTAAATAAAATAAATTCTATGACACCCTTACTAGGAAAAATAACAATTGCTATTTAATAATAAAATGTATAAAAAATAACAACTGTCTACTTTAAAAACAATTTACATCGTGAAGTATATTTCTCTTAAGAAATACAACATAAGGCAATAATTCAATATAAGCCGTTTCATTATATTCGCATGCATTGCATACAACAAATACAGTTAACAAACACAGACTGTTTTAAAATATAGCATATTAAATCTGAAAGTTGTAAAAATCCCGCGGGACTCGATCAAAGTTCAGCCATCAACATCGATAACTGCACACACCACATAGCATAAAACTTTCAGTGTTGCTGCAAAATGTTTAAAACATTTAAACATCTCAGTGGTCGCTGCCGCTATGTATTCCCGCAGCGCGTAGCGTAGCTAATGTTGCAATAGACGTGACGTTTTGTGTTTTTAGCTAAACTTCAACTAAACATATACAGTGCTAGAACAACTGCATTACTAGGGATGTCAATTTGTTTTCAATATCAACATTACATTGTCAATATTTTCAGAAGTAAAATAAGGATATTTGAGAAGAATCATTTTTAAAATTTTGCATATCGACAAATTGAGAAATATGTATTAACAATAATAGTATAATAGTTGTATATTCATGCATTTTATAAAATGACGTATCGCTTTTTAAATTGAATCAATTTAAATAGAATAATCTAATTTTGTTAAGTCTAAATAGAGCAATCAAGTTTTCATATGTGTTTTTATAAGGATTCGAGTTACATTTTTGTAATACAGTATTAAATCTTAAATAAAAAATCAATTAACTTTGTGGAAAATAATCAATAGTCATAGAATTATCATACCTTGTTACAATTTTAATGAATATCCCATTATTGTACTAGATTTATTACAAGTTGATGAAATATTCTTAGCACCTTCACCATTAATTTCGTGATTTTTTCCTAACATAAGAAAAATGCGCTATTTTCTACATGTAGCAAAAGCTCCAAATAGAGTTTAAGCTTAGTAAGAAACATTTTTTTATATTGCAACTACTAACAATATTATAACAATGATCAATCTTTAATAGATTTTTATTCTCGTTGGTTAAACAAATAATCAATATATTCATTCACATTCATACGAAAACTATTTGAGAATAGATTTTAATTAATAAGACACATATTTATCTATTCAACACACTCATGAAGCTGTATCTGTCCGAACTATACTTTTTATAGATGTTAATTTTGATATTTTTACGAAACACCTATTAGTACTAATTTTAAAATACCTACCATCCCTATCTTCCACACCGCTGCTGTTTACTGCATCGCGTCTTTGTATATTTGTATCTTCATCTCTCTTACTTCATCTTACTGCGTCTTATCTCACTCGTACTCCTGTATCTTGAGAAGTTGTAATGTACTCGTATATTTGACCTTAAGGCGCTTAAGTGCGCTTTATTTAGTTTGTAATTAAATAAATGTCACCAGCACACGTTTACAACTTGTGGTGTAGCGGTAACTCATGATGACCACAGTAGTTTACTTCTTGTTTCTATTACGGTAAGTTTCTCTAACCGTTAAATTAAGTTCAAACCTTTCATCTAAATATTATTCAATTATTCTCTTTGAGATATTGTATGACTTGACAGTAATAATGATATGATATGATTGGTAGATACAAACAAAAATACATATATTTGATTAAATTATTTTGTTAGTTTTAATAAATAGTTAACTTTTATGAAAGATACTACATTAACAACTTATAGAATAACAGACGTTAACACTTATACATGTATATTGTATATTGTACGTTCCAAATTGTGTTTTAATTCAACGGTCGAAAAATTGTTTAGATGGTCAAAATTCAGTGCCGTAACGCGAGATTGGCGTCTACCCGGCGAACTCTGCAAATATCGTACCCTGTTGTAATTAAAGTCTTTTTATTGTTGCTACATACCTCAAATCCTCCCCCCCTCAATCCACAAATTTACCAGTTCAGTACTCACTTTTGCAGCCTCCCTATTTTAGTCAGCATAAAACATAATGCTAGTCATTATTATCATTACAAATTATATATTTTTTGTTTGTTTGTTTGGGTGCTTATTAGGACTTCTACAATCGGTACTGATCAAACCGGCATTAGGTAATAACGAAAAAATTGTCACGGTAATTTAAATGCAGAAAACGGATATTTTGATGTGTATTTTTAAATAATAATTCTTGAAATATAAGTTAATAATATTTTTTTGTAATGTTAAATACAGTAATATAAATATGTATTCTTCTGTTTTGGCAGCAGCTTTATGATTTTTTTTATTAAAAATAATTAAATATATCGCATACTGACGAAAAACTTCAATAAAATAAGTGAAGATACTTGTAAAAGGTCAAAAGGGCACGTAGAGTTATAGAAAATGACGTAACTAACAATTTATAAAAAAAATAGTAGTTTGAAAGATTGCTGATTAAAATTTGTTTTTATCAATAAGACAAAAAATAAAATACGAGACATATTTAATCCATGGATTAATCTCACACAATATCACCACTCCTGTTACTCGAACGATTAGAACTTGATTGCCTTTCGCAAGTTGATTTAGCGTTAATCCGTCTCGCATTTTATTTAATCGTGTCCCACAGCATGACGCTTATTAAACTCGGCAAAGGGCAATTAATTAAAGCATAATAAAATGAAATGTCAAAAACATCTCAAGACGCTACTTATTTTTTCAAAACGGATTACGTAAAATATGTGTTGCCGCAAAGTTTTGTAGAATCCTGGCGACAGCCTTGGAAAAATATTTAATAAAGAGGAATATTTTGAGAAATGTTTTGTATGAAAATACTTTACTATGTACTATAACACAATGCAGACGTATAAATATTGTTAGTATGAACAATCACAATTACAAATTAGTTAGTTTTTGACTAATATTTTGTAATAGGCATAATAAAAACTAAAATATGATTTAAAAATTAATAACCGTCAGTAATACCGTGCTATTAAATATATACTTAACAGTTAAAATCAATAGAATTTCATGAAACTTTGGAAAAACTATAACAAAATTCAAAATATCTTATAATATTCACGTTAATTGTCTTTAGTTAAGGCAATCTATTGGAGCGAAAGGAAATTAGTTTAAAAACGGAGATTCAATCTCCGCCGCAACGATCTATTTTGTTAAGTAAGTACCTATATATTTTTAATTTAACAAATAAAAACAAATAAAATTTTTATTTTTTCATTTTTTATTTCAGCAATGAATTTACTGGCGTTTAACTTTCCGGCAGTAATTTCTTGCACACCTACGTACAAGTATGCACTATTATTTCAAATATACGAAAAATTTATCGAGGTTTGTAAAATTATTATAAAAGAACGATAAATCAGTATTATACAAAATTACAATTGATTCTCATTATAAACGTAAATAATTTTAGTCAAACCACACAATTGAGCGATTATTGTCGAGCCATGTAGCAACGCATGGTGTTCTCATAAACACGTCATTATATGTATTTAGTAACTCTATTATTACATTAAACCATTTAGAAAATTTAAACGTTCAATGAACACAAAATAACCAATTATTTTATCAATAATAGTGAACAATAATTCTTTGTTTATCTTATTTGAATTGTTAATTATTAAACTATCAAAATTGTATTAAAATGTTCAATTTATAAAAGCCATTATCAGTATATTAAAAAAATTCATTATTTGTTATATTTCCAAACGTTTTTTTATATCTTTTCGCTGCTACTTGAAAAAAAAAATTTTTCAATTACTCTCCGAACTTTAAATTGATACTCATTATTGATTTTAGTTTTTGGCGTTGAATGTTCTGCTAACCTTAATTTTTCAAATATTTTGAAACTGTACTTAGAACTTAGATGATGATAGGTATATTATTTGACAGTTTCGAACCCCTCATGTTAAAAGATAAAGTCATATTCTACTAATGAAGACCTACATTTTGATAACCCATATTCCTAAGTATAAAAATAACCTAACTTTATCTCTTTTTATTGAACCTATTAAAGAAAGCGAATGTTTTTCAAGATGATTTAAAAATAAAATAAAGAAATAATAAATTTCCGCAATTGAAACCATAATACGTAATACTGAGACTGAACACTATAACTGTATACTGTCATACGTATAAGAAAGTTCCATGACAGTCATGGCAGATATTTCTTATGTTATGAACTATTTGAAATATAATTAAAAAAATCAATTAATAATGTTAAATACATTGTTTTACCTGACCATTTTTCTATGTTACAAAAATAATTCCAAAAATTCTATAAACATTCGATTTTAGTTAAAAGATCGTTTTTAAAAATAGGAGGTTTTCTTCCTACATATAAAAAAATCTTGAATATAAAATTACACCCTTCTACGATTTGTCGTTTTTAAGTTACCGCCTATAGATTAAAATGTATAATTCCAAGTACTGATTTCGGCTTCACATATATCTACTTATTTATACTATATTGTGTATATTTCATATACATATGTATAAGAAAGTAAAAAGAAGAATTTATTAAGATAGTACCTATGTACACCGAAAATGCAGCAATGCGAAACAACTTTGTTTATGTTATTCACACTTCAAACAGCGATCATATTTCTGTCAATTTCGGTCACACTCGGTTAGATTGTGACGTGAGACAAAACTTATCTGTACAATTATTCAGGTTATAAATGTACGAAAGATGTGGATATACGCTTCTTGAGGAGAAAAAAGGCACAGCTTTTGTCTGAGATAAGAAACGAAATACGGGCGGATTATATCTATACGCATATATATTTTTTAGGGGAGCACGTGATACAAATGCCAATGTCGAATGGTTCGAGTTTAAATTCACGTAGGGATTTTGTTTCTTTTATTTATGATTGAAGTTTATAAGTATATTGCAAAAAATACCTTTTTTCTATACCGTACCATACATACATTGAACTATTTAGATTTTTTTTATTTGAGTTGCTTAAAAAAATGGTAGATATAAATAAGCTCTATATCAAAATAAAAATATCAACGTGAAATAAAATGTTGCGAATTCAAAAAATCGTATAAACTAACAGTAGAGTGAGTTTTTATGTATATTAGAAAAAAAAATATTTTAAATAATTTATTTACTTTTATTATTGAGTTCTAGGAAGCCGAAAAATTATATTAGAGTATTGATGTTTTGGAATAATGTTAGAAACAACTACCACAATTTAGCACAACTTTCAAAAATTTGAATTTCAATTAATTTGATATCGTTAATTTAATTTAGTTTCAGCACAAATTTCATTATTCATCTAAAGGGTGTCCCAATAAGAGTGCCTGATTTAATTTAAATAAAAAACGCATATTTTATTGAGCGAGTGGTGATTTTTTTATTGCATTGTAAAATAGACATGTTCCGATTAATTATGGAATAAAAAATCCGGCAAATGGCCCCCGCGAATCGGAATACAGACCCTTGCTCTTTTCATGAAATTTGCAATGACGTTCTCACAGAGATCCGGCTCTATCTCACCGATGATGCGTTGGATCTCGGGCTTGAGCTCGCGAATAGTCCGTGGCGCATTGGCATAGACCTAAGATTTCACAAAACCCCAAACGCGACAATTTTGTTTGTTAACGAACCCGTTCAAATGAAAATAAGCTTCATCGCTGAAAATGATTTTTTTTAGAAAAATCGGCTTCCACTTCATTTTGCTTCACCAACCGTTCAATGAATCGTCGGCGCTGTTCATGGTCTGCTGGTTTGAGCTCCTGAGTGAGCTGAACCTTATAGGGATGCAGATAGAGATATTTCTTAAGAATTCGCTGCGTGGTGCTTCTCGAAATTTGAAGTTGTTCTGAAATTGAAGTTTCCTGGGTTTTCGACAACATTCTCGTTTACAGCAGCGATGTTTTCGAGAGACCGGCCGGTACGCCGACGCACAGAAGACTTACTGTCTATAATCAACCCATTTTCCTCAAATTTATTGATTACTCTTGACACATTTAGTATATTTTCACGACCGAAAATTCCGCGAAGTTTTCGAGCGGTTTCAATGTAGCTTTCCCCATTTTTGTAATGGGTTTTCACTATGATAACGCGTTGTTCGTTTGTGTAGCGCTCCATAATTAATAATCGGAACATTCGTTAATGACGATTTTCAAATTTCAGAGCTGCCTCTTGCACAGAAAAAAAAATGGCGCAACATTTAAATCAGGCATTCTTATTGGGACACCCGTTATAAACAACAGCTATGGCTCCAAATTTATTGATAAAATAATATTTATTATTATTTTATATAAATATGCGAGTGCGGTGAGTGATGATAATGTTCTTTTTATCTTGGTATCATTATACCAACATACTTTTTAAATATTTTTCTAAATTTTTTCAATGTTACTTTTGATCATATAGGAAGTGAGAAAAAATTTACTTTCATTTATATCGCAAAAATGAAATAATTAGTACACTATTTTATTTACCTACTGTACCTAGATATGAAATATTATGTACTAATCTTATCAATTAATTTACCAAGCAATTAACAACCCAACTTGTTTTATTTCACATACCTCTACAACACAATAATCACTTTAAAATAATAACAAACAACAAAATTACATAGCAGCGTTACACGAACAAAATGAAATAATACAATTTCCACCCCCACAGCAACGTTTCTTTGTCTCTCATGCGAGAAACGTGCGGCACCCAGAGACTGTTTGTTCTGTGAAAGATACATACATACATATGTCACGAATTTCTGTAAGTTTAAATCGGGATTATTGTATGTTACACACCAGACAACGGATTAATAATTTATCTGTAAGGCAAACGCAAATGCCGCACGTATAACTGACGGCAAATTCAAAACCGAGATTAAAATCATTCGATATTCTGTGCGTCTACAAAATAAATAATACAGTTTTATTTGATTTCAATCGGTGGAACGACTGCGATGGCTCAACATGTAGTATATGAAAGATGCATTCCTCTCAGTTCTCCCACACAATATTATATTTGCGAAGGAACATGTGGCGCTGAAATAATAATGAGACTGAATTTTATTCAATCTACACAGAATACATTACGTATGTATAGTATATTTCATTGAATCGTTTATAATGGTTACTTTCACTTGCACTCATTAAATCGTATATAATATTGTTTGTCTTGACTATTTGCTATCTGACCAGGTAGGTCAAACATTTCGGTTGCTACAAGGCTATGACGGACAGATAGTACACATAATACTGAAAATAAACAAAAAATAAATATATCATTATTAATTTAACATTTTAATAATCAGTTTTGCAACATGTTGACCATATGCATTTACTTCACATTTGTTTTGTTGCCAGAATTAGTATGTATGCATTATAGACAGATAATCTATTGGACATCGCTAGCAAGCGTTGTTTAATCACCGGATATTATTTCACCATTTTAGAGATTTGCAAGCTAAATTACGCTACTCAAACTATTTGATACTGTGTAATGAAATTTGAATTCTGTTTACTTATGAAAATATGGTTTGATTGCTTTCTTGTTCGATACCTATTGATATTTATTATTATAAGCATTATATACAGTAGAATGATTAAAGCACTATCGGATTATATTATTATTATTCATTTGGACTAAATTTGATGTTAATTCCTTCATAAACACCTTCTTATATAGTTTTAACTTTAATTAGTCTTATATGTTCTATTAACGATTCAATTAATAATTTTTAACAATAGATATTATGCGATTATTCACTTTTTTCACTCTCTTTCATACGAGTTGCTTCAGCTGGCGCGGGTGTTGAAACCATGACTAACAAAGATTTACAAAATATAATTTATTAACTTTATACTTTACATTTCTACTATACATAGTTAACAATAATATATTACATACAGGGTGTCCCAGGACTGTGTCAAAGCTCAATATTTCATTTAATATAATGAATTGGAAGAAAACTTTAAATGCAAAAGTTGTCAGACGAGAGGAGCGGCATAATTTAAAAATAGTTACATTTATACAGAGTGTCCCATAACTGCGTTACAAACCAAAGTTATGTTTTTTTAAATACAAACTATATATTTTTATTTGATAATCTAAAAGCATTCATTTTTCTGAGTATTTTGATGTATCAAGTATGGAATTATACAGAGGGGTTTAGAAATAATGACCAATTTTGTAAGAAAATAGGAACATTTTCAACACCTTGTAATTTTCTAATTACAACAAAAAAAATTTGTTTTCTGTTTGAAGTAGTTTTGGCATATTCTCTATTATTGCGATATTATGTCAAACATTTACAAAATCGTATTATTTGTACAGGGTGTATCAAAACACTGAACTTAGTTTTTTTCAAAATCTTCAAATGGAACACCCTATATATTTTTTTATTTTCGAATTGCCTGTTCAATTCTCAACACATTTTACAAACCATGTTCTATACCTAAATCCAGCCGTTAATAAGTCATTAATTTTATATTAAAATCTTAAGATTTTTTTAAAAACAATACAACTTTATTATATTCCATAAAATAATTAAATTTTTATGTTGTTAAAGTTTGTACGTTCTATTAGTTTGTTAAATTGTTTTTAAGCGAACTGTTTTATTGATTATAATAAAGTTGTATTGTTTTTATAAAACATCTTAAGATTTTAAAATAAAATTAATAACTTATTAACGGCTGGATTTAGGTATAGAACATGGTTTGTAAAATGTGTTGAGAATTGAACAGGCAATTCGAAAATGTAAAAATATATAGGGTGTTCCATTTGAAAATTTTGAAAAAAACTAGGTTCAGTGTTTTGACACACCCTGTACAAATAATACTATGTTGTAAGTGTTTAACGTAATATCACAATAATAGAGAATATACCAAAACTACTTTCAGCAGAGTATACATTTTTTTTGTTGTAATTAGAAAATTACAAGGCGTTGAAAATGTTCCTATTTTCTTACAAAATTGGTCATTATTTCTAAACCCCTCTGTATAATCCCATACTTGGTACATCAAAATACTCAGAAAATTGAATGCTTTTAGATTATCAAATAAAAATATATAGTTTGTATTTAAAAAAACATAACTTTGGTTTGTAACGCAGTTATGGGACACTCTGTATAAATGTAACTATTTTTAAATTATGCCGCTCCTCTCGTCTGACAACTTTTGCATTTAAAGTTTTCTTCCAATTCATTATATTAAATGAAATATTGAGCTTTGACACAGTCCTGGGACACCCTGTATATACGTAATATATTAACACTAATTGTAAGTAGTATATAGAAGTTAAGTTAATTTTAATATGATTTTATACATACAACCAACCTCTTCTGTTTTTTATAATTGCCCATAGTAAATTGCGGTACAGTTGCTACTGTAAACCTTTGTCTTTTTTTGTGTTAAATATAATAAATTAATAGAACTTATTTCGCCAGTAAAAATCCCGTTAGATACACCTATGTATATAAAAGAATATTAAATAACAAACTATCAAATAAACTTCATCTCCTCAAGTTTTCGTGGAAACACTGATAAATAATAATTCGACCGGGAATTCTCTAATCTGGTTGCATGTTTATTTTAGTTGGCCACATATTGTCAACCACGCCAACTTGATACGCGCATAACAGAATGGAAAAACACATTGCCTACGGTCACGTCTGTTATTTGTTTATTTTCACGAGTCGAGTGTTTACGCGCTCTCTATATACATCACGGGCACTTATTGTTAATCTAAGCGGACCAATCAAACGCAACGATATCAAATATATACACCCTAGATTTGGGAAAGATGGATATATAATACGCCTTCAATTATATTTTATGAAATTGTTATTAAAACTTTATTACGGCTAGATTTTTCAAATGTCATTTTCAGCTAAGCTTTTTTTTTACTTTTGGTAAATTGTTTAGCTTATTAAAATTGAAGTAATGAAAATCAAACAAATATTACATCTGACAATATAATTGCGTAATTTTCAGTATATTTCCGACGTGATTAACGTAATTAAATACCAATTTTAATTAGTTAATATTTCAAACATATACAAACCATAATTTTATTAGTCATTTAAGTAGTTAAATTCATATTAAAATTTGAAAATAACATGTGGTTTTCGCCATTTTTCCTTGCAGCCATTTCTCTAGTTCATAAACTAACAGTTTTCACAATCATTTGTTTTCTGGTAAAAATTAAATTTATTTTTTATTGAATTACAAAAAAAAATAGTTTTCATTTATTTTATTTCAAAATTAAAGTAAAATTGGTTTCACCAAATTTTTTTTTAACTTTCAAAATATACTCACTGATGATCCAAGATTTCAAAATTCCTCACGCTAGCATCGGGTCACGGTCGTAACCCGACGTGACCTGAAAGATTCACGACCCGCGCCCAGCTCTACCACCGTATCCTTTCCCAAGTAAAAAAATTCAACATGTGAATGACAGAAAAGAAATTTGTAGATAAAAGACATACGTGTCTGAAGGTACACAAGGCAACTGTTATAAAAAAAGGCGCGCATGATATGACATGACATGACATTGTAATATATTAGGCCGTTAGGGTTTTTACATGTACTCTTATTGACATTTTCTTATATCTGCATAAAAACATTTTATATGTGTATGAAAGTTTAATAACATGGTTTACCATGAAATATTTTTTTAATAGTTGATTTATTTGCCATTATTATATAGGTTATTTATTTTTACGATAATACCAAATTTTATTAATATTATAAAGAGCCACTTACCTAAAAAATTCGTATATTTATATGATTATATGTACTTATTTTGATATAAAAATGTAAATTAAGTTTATATCATATTTTTAAACAAAAACAGTTTAAAGTATTTATTTTTATGTCGAACTGCGCTATTTTCAATGTAAAAAAATTCGTAACAAAAATATTCTTAATAAATTGGCTGAATAAGTAAAATAAAGCGCTATAGAAAATATGTATATAATGAGACAGCTCATAAAATGGTAACTAGGTATATCGAATTAACATGAATGAATGAATTAAATGAATACAATCATATTTTTAAGGCAAATTTTCTAAAGTGTTCATATCTTCATTATTGTTTTTTCTAAATTCGTCTCGTATTAAAATATGATTTGATCCAAAGTTTCTTATTTCTTGACGTAAAATCATATCAGAAAAAGAAAATAATGTAACACCCACATATAAAAAGTTATATGATATTGCCCTTACAAACTGCTTTATTTTTGTCTAAAAAGTTTTTCTATAAGCATTTTAATTTTTTAAAGTAAAATTCGTAATTTTTTAATTTAGACCGCGGTATGTAAAAAATACAGGCTGTTCCAGACCACCCGTCCACTATGTTTTACGCCTCAACTATTGAAGATAGAGTTTTATGAAAAAAAAAATTACCATGTATATCGACCCTAAAGAATTTCAGGAAAATATTTTCACCCCCCTAAAACTGCGTCTTAGGGGGTAGTTTAGGGAGTACATGCCGTTTCTCAGTAAAATCAAATAGAACGGTATATTCAAAAGTGCATAATTTTAAACACCATAAAAAAGTAAGAAACTTTTGTAAAACAAAAATTTTCATACTTTCAATTGTTTAGAAAATATGGCGACTTGAAGTTCAATTAGGGATAATTCAAAAAAATTAAATACAAAATACAATGGTTTATCAATTAGTACTTAATCTTAAAAAATACATGCAAATAAACAACTTTTGTTAAGAAAATTAAAAATCAAAATTTTAAAAGGAAAAATTGAAAATTATCATTTTTTATTTAAAATTTTCTTAACAAAACTTGTTTATTTACGTATCTTTTTTAAGATAAAGTCTTAATTGATATACCATTGTATTTAAATTTTTTGAATTATCCCTAATTGAACTTTTGTATTTTTGATATGTCGCGAATGACACTTTAAACTATCCAAATCTTAATTATTCATAGATCATTACAAGACCATTATTTCTACTTTCTAAATTTAAAAAAATAATAATATTCAATTAATATTTAACGAAATTAGAGCACTTTAGTAAAACCTTAAAATTTGAGATCAAGTCGCCATATTTTCTAAACAATTGCAAATTTTTGTTTTACAAAAGTTTCTTACTTTTTTATGGTCTTTACAAATATGTACTTTTTGATATACCCTTTCATTTGATTTTGCTGAGAAACGGGCTCTCAACCTACCCCCCAAGGGGCGGTTTTAGGGGGTTGAAAATATTTTCCTGAAATTCTTTAGGATCGATATATATGTACATACATAATACATATATAGTAAATTTTTTATCCTTAAACTCTATCTTCAATTGTTTGGGCGTAAAACGTAGTGACGTGTGGTCTGAAACATCCTGTATAAAAAATAATATTGATGCAGCAATTTTGCAAAATTAAGAAATAATAACATTTTTATTATATATTAAGTATATAATATGCCCTTATTTTTTTATTTACATCCAGTTTATATGTATGTATACCACATTTTTCATCCGACAAGGATTTATAATACATTTCATAGAGCCTGACTTAAGATTGTTTGAAGCATACATTTATTGTAATATACACATAAATAAAGGTACTACCTGTACATTGAGATTATAAGATAGATGTGTACACAGCGTATCGTATAGAGATCTTACGTGATTTTGAACCAAATATCCCGAGATGATATATGCTGGTCGGGTTATCAACATTCCTTGCACGATAGCCAAATAGATAGAGCATAACTCAGAGTGAGTAAGAGAGAGAGAGAAAGAGATAGGGAGATCCATTCGAACTAAGTTCGTGGCAAATTACTTGGCTCAAATTTACTATTGATTTATTCCGCTGTCCTCATATTTTACGCGAGTATGAAAAATGACAGGATATAGGTTAGTTACGATAAACCTGAAATTGTGATCTACGTTTTATCAATTTAGAATTGGGTCCTCTACCTCATGTAGATATTATCTAAGTTTAATGGGATGTAGAATATTTTGTTCACCTTGATGAATGAAGGTTTACTCAGTTTTCCTATAAGAAATGTGTATTATGTCTGATTTATTTAGTTGAATATATGTATAAATTTTTGATATAAATTTTCAACTGATATTAACATTAGCTTGTTATTACATGATTTATTAACTTTAAGATATAAAAATAAGTCTTTTTGCTTTGTTTGTTAATCAATTACTTATATCAACCTTAAAAAATATATTTAATAAAAACTTATATAAAATAACATTACAAATTGTATAGATCACAGCTTGATAAATATATAGTTGATAGCGAATTAATTAAGAAGGGTAGGTAAAATATTATAGTATTATATTTATTTTGTATAATTATATGTATCTACATCAAATTTACACTGTATTTTTCTAGAAAAAAGTAGTCGATATCTGATTTTTATTGCATTTTCACCTTTTTATTAAAGTTATTGTATACAAAACTACATTAGAACATTATTATTGTCCGTTCATCATTATTATCCAACCGCTGGCATCGTTATTGTCCAAATGTTTACCACCTTCTACAAATTGTTGGTCGAATAATTATATTAATAATTGATTTGATTACAAATTGTCACTTATGTGACAGTTTGTAATCTACGGAATAAAGACACAATAATAAAGTGTATGTATATATGCGCATATGCGTGAGGAGAAAACACTCGGAATAAGAAAAAAAAATACAAGGAGATAGCATACAGATATGGTTACTTCGACCGGGTGAAAAGTATACTACCAACTTAATTACAATGTAAATAATATCTTTCAAATCCATTTACATTAATATAATGAAAGAATATTTTACTTTCATATCTTATACACAATAACAAATAATAAGTATAACGATATATTTCGCAAACTTATTACGAGCAGCAATAATACTTTATAAATAAATGAAATAAAACTCGTCGAGAAGAAATCAAATTAAAAGTTTGCATTGCTCTTTAGTAACTACACGAGACATAAAAATTTGAAACGATGTTCATTATATCTGTAATCAATTCCACAACAAAGTAAATCGTTGCATAAATCAAGCTAACTGCATTATAATGCGTATTTCGAATAGCTCTGCAGTAGTATTATATCTGAAAGTTTCTGAAAATTATAGAGAAGAAGATAACTTCAAACATATTTATAAACGTCAATTGCATAAAGTCGCAGTGACCTGAAATACGAAATAAAGTTATAGAAAATAATACCCTTGTCATCGAACAGGAATAAATAATATCCAAGTTCTTTCTCCAGAACACCTGCGATCTTCAGTTAACATTTCATGTTTTGTTATTTTAGTGATTTTATATGTTTTTTTTACCTACAGTATTTCTATGGAAATGAATAGGTTTTTAGGGTTCCGTAGAAAAATTAGGAACCCTTATAGTTTCTCCATGTCCGTCCGTTCGTCCTGAAAAATTTTGTCATAATAAGATGAAATTTGGTATACGATCGTAGATTGATGACCCAAAAACAGAAATGATTTTTGAAAATAAAATTTTTTAGACCCCCTTTCATAAAATGAAAAGTGTTTTAAAAAAAAAAAAATTCACTTACACCATTGAGTGGGGTGTCGTTAGAAAGGTCTTCTAAAATGTAACAGAAATTTTTAATTTTAACCCTTCGATCACGATGTATTTTCTCTCCAAAGTCATTAAAAAAGCGTCCCCCCCTCTATTTTCTAAACTATCAATTAGAAATCTGAAAAAATTCCAGAACGTAGATTTTAATTAGTACTTTCACTGAAAATTATAACGAACATTGTCAAAAATATTCATTGAACTTAAAATTGAACTTACATTTTTTTCCCCACTTACCCTATTGAGTGGGGTGTTATTTAATAGGTCTCATAAAATGCAATAAAAAACGTCAAATAACTTTTTGATTTTAACCCTTCAGTCGCGATATATTTGCTTTTTAATGTCGCTTTCAGAGCGTCCCCCCCCCCCTTCTATTTTCTAAACTATCGATTCAAAAAATCTGAAAAAAATTCAGAATATAGCTTTTAATTAGTACTTTCACTGAAAATTATAACGAACATTGTCAAAAATATTTTGGATTCCCTTTTCATAGATTGAAAAGTGAACTCACATTTTTTTCATTTACCCCATTGAGCGAGGTGTCATTTGATAGGTCTCCTAAAATGCAATAATAAAAGTCAAATGACTTTTTGATTTTAACCCTTCAGTCACGAAAATTTTGAAAAATACTTTTTATAAATCGTAGTGAGAATGACTACGGAACCCTATCATGTGCGTGCCCAACATGCACTTGCCCGTTTTATTTTTTATACATTACAAACCCAATTTTATCATTCCCTATCATGTAAATTTTTAACTATCAATACACTACCTATACGCAAATTTTAAATTATGATTAGTGATGTTAGCTTCTAATAAATCATATTCTCTACTCTCTCTACAACTCTTTATAAATGTATAATACTACAGAGTTTACATGAAAAAAAATTATGTGAACTTAAATCTGAATAAAGCCGTAACCTGAACGGAATATTAATTTTTTATATGTATAAAGACAATCTTTTCTACTTATTGTTAGTATAAATATATACATAAATACAGTATAAACCAGTTATAACGATATCGAAGACCCGGTCATTTGGTCGTAAAAAGCGGATAGTCGTAATAACAGGTAAAATTGCATGGAATTCAGTTGGACTTTTATTTTGAGCCGTTAAAACCGATACGTCGTATTAACCGATGTCGTTATAACCGGTTTCTACTATATAAGGTAAATATATGTGAATACTTGAACTTTATTGTATATCATATTAATAATTATAACTAAAACTGTTGGATAATAAACTTAATATGGTATAACATGATGAAAATAGTCAGTATGTGTTTTTCATCGGCGAATACAAACACCTTGACAACCTAATGTCTCGTTCATTCTATCTCTTATAAATCTTTCCGCATGACTAAGCCAATATAACACCCCTCCTCTTCAATTTGCCGCAGTCACATGACATAACTCAAAACACATGCAATAATGGCTTCTATTGCGTTTCCATGTTTACATTTTTTATTCGTTGATCAACCATTTTTATATTATTTTGTTTAAAATAAAGACAACAATTTTATCACAAATGTATTAGATTTTTATCTTATGACAATATAAGTGTATATCATGTATGGTAAACAATGTATAGGTATAAAATAATATCATTTGAAATAGTATTCGTTAATTCTTTCAATATATACATTTTTTGTGTTACGTAACAACGAAACACTTATAGTATTATTTCGATGTCCGTCCGTCCATCCGTCTATCACAGGTGATTTTCTCAGAAACTATCCCACGCAAAATTTTGAAATTTAGCACAAAAATAGCCCAGTTATAGATGTAATGTATAAAAAGTTAGATTTTGATTCTGGAGATAAATTTCAGAGGGTAAATTTGGAAAATGGAAAAAAATTCAAGGGCATCGCGTCAAATGAAAGCTTATTAAAGCACAAATTCAAATATGATATATTTTATAAATGCATTTTTTAAACGTTTTTTGGGAAAAACGCTTAAAGTATTAGCATGCCCCCTACCCTAATCACCAAAAAGATCACTCAAAAAAATCTTAATTTTATTTATCCCCACTGTCACAAACGATACGACCTTAGATTTGGAACGTATTCACGTGCATCCCGACACAGTCACACCCATTTTTTTATATTATCAATATTAGGATTTTTTGCCGATGCACTATGGGCCAGGATACCCTGTTCTGTGGCCAAAAGTCTGCTTTTGAATTTGAGAAAACTAAGTAGACCACTGCATTCAGTATTAATTGAAGTCGGATAACTTTTGAGGTATATTGGTCACCATATTGGATCCGCCATTTTGAATTTTTTAATTTTTATAAAAAATTTGAAATCAGCGTCCCAAAAAACTCTTATAAAATAAATTTTATTTAAATCGGATAACTCATCGACTTTTGGCCACAGAACAGAGTCTCCTACCCCATAGTGCGATGTTTTAATTTAAAAACTTGTCTTCATCTCGATCACTGTACGTGACGGAAACGCTTAAATTTTAACGAGACGAGACTATCGCTTGTAAAATCAAAAATCGCTATCATTCTTTCAATTATAATTCGTAAACAAAATTAAACTTCCTTAACCTACTAGCTAACCAAAATTAAGAAAGAAACATTTATTAACTCTGTTAATTTTATAATAAAAATAAATTAATCAATATATCTATATACAAAAATCTGCACTTCTATAAATTTCAAAACTCAATTCAACTTGCACACCTACATTCAAGTGAACAAATTGTTCAATATAAAGCAAATATATAAACAAAACAGTAGTGTTTTTATTTTTAAGGAAACTTTATGTTGTCTCGTACACGATTTATTTCACAATAGCAGTTACAAATAATACACTGTTATACGTGGACAAAGAATGATTTTTGTTCATTTTGCATGGAGTATTCCGGTTTTCTTATCGTACTGTTCTTATCGAATGTCTTATTGTCACATTCCTTGTATCCAAAGGCAAAATAAATCTATGTATGTGTCGACCACGACATACGTTGCAAAGCTTTTTCTCAATGGTAGGTAAGTAATTTATTTGTTGTAAGATGTTTTTATAAATTCACTAAAAAGTCACACCGGCTTTGCACGCGTGTATTTCAAAATCAATTAATGCCGCCGCATACCATATTCACAATTTTAAATAATACTTGACAGTATTCTATGTCAGTATATTTATTAGGTACTACTTAAACTACAAATAAAATTATATATAAAAATACTTTTTAAAAACAAGTTTTTATTAAAAATGCACTAAAAAGTAAAAAATAAATTTACAGCTATCACAAAAATTTCAGTTTTTTTTATTGGATTTAGAATGATATTAGATATAATATACTATATTGCATTGTCACCGGACTTATACACGTATACAAAATTTCAAAGCTCTATCTTAATTAGAACTAGTTGAAATTTTGATTGCAATATTTGATCTTAACATACTAACTAACAAGTGAAGTTAAATAAAAGCTTGTAAAAAATACGTTTTAACTAATATTTTTTATAAAAAAAAAATAATTGTAAATTTTTCTTTTTACGTTTAATATACTTTTTATAATGTTTATACTGAAGAATGATGTTTAACCTACGTTCTAGACATTGCTCTTTCAATATGAGATATATCTGATTTAAGTATAAAATGTACTGTGATTTTTTGTACTTGTGTTTATTTTAAGTATTTTGGAGACATCGAATACTGTATAGTGTACAGGTTTTGTAATTTTTCTATACCTCATATTAAAATTAATATAAAATCAGGTCACTTAAAGTAGTCATCTAAAAAGTTATAGAATTTTTAAAACAAATTAATATATGCTATGCATACATCCATATATACCTACATTCAATATAGCGGTGTGTTCAAAATATAAAAAATATTTTTATATTTGTCAGCAAAAAATATATGACGCTATTTATTGACAAACATTTTTCTCTAAATTGAAACAAAAATCTAAAATGTAAAGGCAGCATATTTTTGTTGAACACATTTTCTCAATACAAAAAAAAACATAGCAGATGTACATAAAAGTATGTAAATGGGTTACTATCACAATAAAGTATATAAAAAATATATCCCCACAACAATCATTAATTAGGAATCATTTCATTCCGCACGAAATACCATTTCCTTTCAAAAAGCGTAAAAAAGAAATGCTAAGTGTTTCGTTTTATTTACAGTGGCGTACGTATATAATATATCAAGCGATCGGAAACAAATCCTGGCGCGTATATTTATCTTTTTAAGATACGTTTGTATAAAAGAATCAACGAAGTGCGAGCTTAAAAAAAGCGCGGAGCAGCCGGCGGCCTGGTCTGCGAATGGAGTGTGTGGGGAGGAGGGGTTGGAGCGACATGCACGGAAAGTGTGAAGCTGAACGGGGAAGTTTCCGGGCTGCTCTGGAAAGGTCAATAAATCAGCACTGGAGGTACACGGCTCGCAACGTGCGTTCTATCGATATGCAAATATGGAAGTTCTGTTTTGTATTAGATTTTTTTTGTAAACAAATCGAGTGAACAGATTCGTTTCTTTCAAATTTTTACTATCGCTTCTTTATCATTTTTTTACAAAATGCAAATTTATGTATGAGTGCTATAGGTAGATAGATTGTTTTTTTTACGCAATGGTCAATTTTTTAAAACTGTCATGACTTGCAAAATAATAATTAAAGTTTATTCTTTAAACATTATATTATGTACTACTTTGGCTAATAAATTTTATAATTATCAATACTTACCAATATATAAATCTTAAGTTTTGTACAAATAAAAATATTTTGGATTTTTTTAAACCAATACATATTTTTTAGTCACCACAATCCTTTGTGCTAGTTTAAAAAATTATGTCTGTTTTTTATTGGTTTATTTGGCTTAGTGCAAAAACTAGTGAACTAATTTGGGTTTTCAGGTTTAGATTTAGGTTAGCTTTATGACAAATGAATTAGGGCAAATCTATACAGAAGAAAATTGTTATTTTATTTAAAAAATATATATATAAAAATTAAAAGGTTATTTTAATCAATGGTTCGTTGTCGGGAAATTGATTTAATGAAACCAAAAATGTAAACTAAATTATATAAAATAGAAAAAAACAGTCGAAAAAGCTTCTCTTCGCGTTTTCATGTTTTTCCCAACCCAAGGAAGTGGCCGGATAACCACTTAACATTTTTTCTATTGAATCTGTATGGTGACTTCCAGTCTCTTTAATTAAAGTTTTTGCCATTGAAAATGTGCACATGACTAATTATAAGCTGAGTCTACTACTTACCAGACTTCAAATAATCGAAGATAAGTATAAATGCACTTTTTTAAATGTAATTATTTTCTTCATACAATTTTTAAGTAAAAACACTCTACTTGAGTTTATTATCAAACTGTTAAGAATATCAGAATATTTATTTCATTTGTAACATTTATTACTTTGTGTTTAAAATTCTTATCAACACAATTACACAAAAATATCTGTTGCATTTACGTCACAAATAAGACAAATGTTCCATATTAAAATAGAAATAGATATTTATCATTGAAATGTGTCTAGTATATTTATGTCTTATTATATTCTATAAATAACGAAAAGTTTTCGGTGAAAATATATTTTTCATTGTCATAGTTAGCAAACTTTTAAAGTATTCATAACTTTATTTGTGAAGATGAAGTGAACGAATAGAGAAACTGTCCTCCCTAAAAATTATTTATTTAAAAATGTTTACTTCGACTACACTGAGAGCTCGTTTGTAATGTATACACCTTTCTTTCCTCTCGTAAGTTTTTCGAGAATGCAGTGAAAGTTCCAAAAAATAGAATAAGTTGTCTGCTCACGTCACTCAACTATACGTATATATTATTATAAAGTGTAAATATTTATAGATGAAAAGCGAAAACCTTGCACGCTGTTACGTTTTTACAGAAATCAATATTATTTTGTTTGAAACAAAAAATAATAGTGCTTCCTAACTTTCTATACTAAATGTAATAAAAATACATAATATTTATAGTGAATTCTACTTTTTTTCTGATTTGTGTTACAAAATGACTTAAAAAAATAAAATTAAAATCATCAAATTTTAAACCTAATGTTTATAGCTTAATTTTTCTGCAGAAGAAACTACGCCAGCCAATTTTTAGCTCAAAAACTATTATTCCACCAAAATATGATTTCTCTACTAGTTAAGTCCAACCAGAGATATCCCATTAAATCGTATGTTTATTATCTGTTGAGCGTATTTGCCAGAATAGAATAAAATCAACCTTTTAGCATTAAAAAATAATATAACATAGGCTGTAAACATGTTTACCTTATTTAGAATCTAAATATTTTATGTACATTTTTACCAAATGATTTGTCAAAAACATTCAATCCAATACCATAACAAATATACAATAAAAACAAAAAGGAAAATCTCGGGCAGTTTCAATACGGTTACGGTTTCTATTTTTATACAACAAGAACAGGGAAAAATAAAACAAAACAAAACAGAAGACATACATCTACATCGATCTGTTTAAAACATCTAAGACACCAGATAGCAGTAAAGTACGACAATCAGAATAGAAGCGATTATTTTCCCAGATAGCAGTTAACGTTAAAAACCTAAATTTATTTTATTGCATCGAATAACAGTTAATGACTTTTAATGTCGGTACTGAAGTGCGTGCAAATACACGATCGCCAATGAAGGGTGTTCTGTAAAAGATTAATCTGTTTACGGAAATCCATAAAATTGATTCTATGTTTTATACAAATACAAATTCAGCTTTGTTAAACAACAATAAACAGTACCGTATCTTCTACAATTCAATTTGTATTCCTAAGGCTCAAAAAATATTTTCTATTAATATTTATATTTTATGAGATAAATCGTTTTTTTTTAATATTCTTCTATCGCTAATATATTTTGATAGTCGATATTATGGAGTCTTATACTATTCAAGAAATACCGATACTAGTACCATATGCATTCAAAAATCGATGGATAAATCTTTTATAAGTATAATAAAAAATAAAAAATAAAACTGGGCTAAAATCAAATAAAATAAACGCCCATATAATTATATTTAAACAAAGACTCAGTAATCGAGCAGTTTTTTATTGTTTACAATTTTTATAAACGTACTATTCATAATATGCACACAAACGTACCAAAATTCCCCACTAGTGTGTGCGTCAGCGATGCCCGATTGTAAGAGACGCCCGATTAGATAAGGGCCCAATTTTCACTACACCAGTGTCATTTCAAATATAATATGAGCATTCAATTTTGAAGATATCACAAAATTCAATAACATTTTTAATTAATTTTGTTTTTACATAAATTCATCAAAAAGATTATGCAATTAGTAACATTAATTGTATTAATGTGTTTTTTAAGATTCAAAAAGTATGTATTCAAACGAAAGAACATTCGACTTTATGCCATTCATTTGATCTTCCTACTCATTTAACCGTTGATAATGTGATTACAGCATTAGAAATGAGAATAATTTGATAAGTAAATTTGTTTGGCCGGTTCAAACAATTCGATTAAAAAAGGTTTGACATAAACATTTATTTGTAATGGAAAGGAAACAACAAATTTGAGACAGTTTTGAATATGAATAAAAAAGCAATAAATATCAAATGACGGTCACAATGCCTAAGTATAAAAAATAAAATTTATTCAAGTGTGTATTATACAAAAAAAACATGTTTATAATACACATAAAATATATAAATATGCATATACATATGTACATAGTTCATAGGTACGTTTGCTGTTAATTAGATATATTTATTTAAGTAAATTTAAAAAAAAAATCAAAATTTGAAGTATTTTGTTATAATATCAAAATTGTTCTCTTTAACCTTGTTAAAATAATTCAACATAATGAATGAATGTATGTTATATGATATATTGTCGCTTATCTAACAACACCGCTCAAGTCATTTTGACCAACTTTACAGGAGAGCGAAAAACCGTGTATGTTGTATATAGGCTACCGGCTTGCGCGCTGTCATTATTTTTTGAATTCTGGTCTCTTATTGTCCGAAACGTCTAGAATGTGATTGGTAGATCGACGCGCAATGAGTAGCTCTATCCAATGTAAAAACCGCTTATTTTCGACTTGAGCGGTGTTGTTAGATAAGCAACGATATGTATTATTACGAAATGGAACATTTGAGTAGTTTGATTTTTTATCTCTATTAGAATAGTTTTAGAGACCAAATGATTGTTAGAAAATAAGGAAATTTACCAAATTGACCTTCTGCACGTCTACCCCTCCCCATCTCATATACTATAAATAAATCCCCGCACCCCAAAACTTTCAACCACGAACCAACACTGGAAATCAATGCAAATTGTATAAAATTATATTAAGCAGAAGTCATCATCATAACAAACGTATTGATTTGTTAAATTTTCCACACCAAAGAGACTGGCAATTTGTAAGAGATTAGTTGCAAGAGGGGGCGACATTGACAAATAAAATTCCATCGTTCGGTCTCGGCTGATTGTTTTTTAGTATTCTTGCAAGGATATCGGCGCTATGAGACAGGCTTAACACACGGGTAACGACAATCGATCACTTTGCTTAATCCACCATGACACTGATCTCTACGATTTCTTGTCCTCACTCTTTCTTATAATATCCCGTGCATTCACTCCGAGTATGTGTGAAATGTTTGATATATATTAAGTAGTATATATATAAAATATCTACTCTACTGATCGGGTACTTTAACTTAAAAGAGCTTCGCCCAATCTGTATGTATACAAGAAGTAAATACAATTGTCCATATAATCTCTAAACATGTTTCGGCGTCTGTATAAACGTAGGTGCGTGTATAATAATATACATTACTAGCGGAATCCCGCGGCTTCGCTCGCGTAAACTTCGAAACTAATTAGAACCCTCCATATACCTGATAGAGGATGATCTATTACATTTTTTTATATTGATTTTTATTCATTACCTATAAAAAACGATTATTTTGCCCGACTCCACCATTATAACGTAAGCAACTATGCAGACAAACATATAAAAAACACAGACCCTTTCTACCCCCGCTATTAGGGGTTGAATGTCGAAATTTTTATTTTAATAGATGACTATTTTTTTCCGAATTTACCTTTATAAGTAAAGCAGGTGTGCAGATAAACATATCTAAATCCATCCTCGTCCCCGTCCCATGCTATTAGGGCTTGAATATCGAATTTTCATTTTTAATTGAATATTAATTTGTCCGAATTTACTTTAATATAATGAACAATTATGAAGATAAATATATCAAAATTTACCCCCACCCCCCTATTCCCAAAGGGGTTGAAATTTCGTAACTGATATATGTCTTGTAGAGTACCTACTTGTACCATGATTCATTCGGTGAATACAAAAAAAATATTTTATAAACTTTTCCACCCCCCTTAGGGGTTAAATTTTAAGAAATGCTGTAATAATTGTTTCATTATTTATATTGTAGAGTAGATACGTTTCAATTAAATGCGAACAAAAAAAATATTTTTTATATAAACTTTGACACCCTGTTTTAACCCCGTAGGGGTTGAATTTCGAAAAATCCTTTCTTAGTAAGTGCCTACATCATAAAAGCAAGGCACCTATGAAATTTCACGTTTCTAGGTCCAGGGGTTTGGGCTGTACGTTGATATATGAGTGAGTGAGTGGTTAAGGACAAACTCTTTTACAGATATAGATGTAGATTAATAGACAGTTACAATTGCAAGTTTTTTAAAGACATGCCTGACTTAATTATTCAATGTAAATTGTTGGCTGATACATCAATATTACAACTTATATGAGCCCGAACTAAATCTCGGTTCTTTTCGCATTCCATCTCAGTTACTTGGATAGTTCGAGGTGTATGAAAAGGCATTCATATCAAAATAGTTTCTCAGAGTCAGTTCAAATAACACCCTCCTGCATCGTAGTCGTGAGCTGCTATTTTAAAAATTATATATAAATGATTATTGTAAATATTTTTCAAATGATCTGCATTAGCGAATTTTACTTAAAAGACAAAACTGAAAGTTTGTAACGCATCGGTCATTCATGCAATTAATACAAATTTTTATATATGGATGGGAGTATATAATATTCTACCCCGGGTGTCAAGTTTTCCGACATTAGATATTAAACATTTTATTAGTCAAAGTACCTTCAAAATCGGAACAAATAAACAAGCAGAGATTAAAGATCATTTTTTTATTATGATTTACTTTTCTTCTAATTATTATTATTATTAATAAAACGATATATAGACTAAAAAAAACTTAAATATTTTCATTGTACATTGCTTTAGTATTGAATATAAATTCACCATTCCCAAATTAACTGCCTATTACTCGAATTGAATAAAAATTATTGTTATTTATTCTACTTATAAACTTAATTAATGTGTCATTATTTTACATAAAACATCAATTTTATACAAAAAAGATACACATTATTAAAACGCGTAAACTTAGAATTTCAAATAAGATAATAGATTCGGTCTGTTAAAAACTTAAAACATCACATAAAAAGATCAAAGTTCAAACAAGAAATCCATCCCCAAATTAATTTAAGATGCTGATTGAATTCATCACTTTAACTGTAGTATCTTGCCGCTATTCTACTGAAGTTTTCTTTCGTGAAAGTTTTAAACTTTAATTTTCTTAACAGTGAGAATGAAAGACTCGAAACCTTTACATTTTCTATCGGAGTGACCTGATCAGACCACACATGAATAATACATTAGAAGACATGTGTAGCACGTCTACTGCTTTTAAATAAATGTACGAGCCAAATATTTATTACAAATAAAATATTTTATTACGTTGTAGTTATAAATATTATCGTGTAGCAATTTTTATTTGTAATATGAACGAATTCATAAATTATAATCTTCGAGGTTTCCACAATGATCTTGAGATGAATTTAGGCTTCTAGGTGTAAGTTTTGGTCGTTATCTCGACCATTGCATTAACGGTATACATCTTCAAGTTGTTAAAAATGTTAGCAAGAAATACTAAAGGAACGGTTTATTAGTATACATTTGTTTATTAATCAATAATAAATTAGTTTATTTGTCTTTCCCATTTATACTAATACTAGCGGAATCCCGCGGCTTTGCTCGCGTTAACTTCGAAACTAATTAGAACCCTCTATAAGTAATAAGAGATGACATATTACATTTTTTTGTATTGATTTCTATTCATTACTTATGAAAAAAAAAACGTAAATATCCCGAATTTTAGTTAAAATTTTTTTTTAAAACTAACCCCCGTCTACTCTCGCCACTAGGGGTTGAATATCAAATTATTTCATTGTAGATTAAATCCATCCTAGTCCCCGTCGAACTTTCATTTTTAATTGAATATTAATTTGTCCGAATTTACTTTAATAAAGTTATTATTATTATTCCCATAAGGGTTGAATTTTCGTAACTGATATTTCTCTTGTAGAGTACCTACTTATGCCATGTTTCATTCGGTGAATAAAAAAAATATATATTTTACAAATTTTTCTACCCCCCTAGCACCTTATGGTATGGGTTAAATTTTGGGAAATGCTGAGATAATCGTTTCACTATTTATATTTTAGAGTATGTTCGATAAGTTTCAATTAAATGTGAACAAAAAAAAAATTTTTATAAACTTTGACACCCTGTTTTAACCCCGTAGGGGTTGAATTTCGAAAAATCCTTTCTTAGTGGGTTCTTACATCATAAAAGGAAGGCACCTGCGAAATTTCATGTTTCTAGGGGCTGTACGTTGATATATGAGTGAGTGAGTGAGTGAGTGAGTGGTTAAGGACAAACTCTTTTATAGATATAGATTTATTGCTAGTATATGTGTCACCACTGAGTACTATTGAGGCATTTTTTCACTATTTTTATAAATAAGTTTATCTCTCACGGACTAACCCTAATATTTTTAAAAGTTATAATTTTACACACGTGTAATATTAATGAAGTTTAAAAAGTATCATGTATTGATTGATACAAAATTAATAATTTTGTTCATAGTAATAAGTTATTCATAATGGTTTAAGTATGGCGGAAGTTTTTAGCACGAAAACTCTAACGGTAGGGGCATAGACGTATTATAAAGGTTCTCTGTTACAAAGTTTAGAACAAGTTCCCTACCACAGATTGATGAACTTTTCTTTAGGTGAACAAGATTGTAAAATATAAACTTCAAAGCTGAAGATTATTTATATTTAATCGTCGTTTGAAGAAACAACCAAGCGCTATTTTTAGTTCTTATTTATTAAATATTATAAGTAGGTTTAAAGAAAAAATAGTTACATACATCAAGAGCATATTCATTTTTCCTTTAAGTAATTTTAAATTCATAAAAAAAGTATTTAACATTTCTTTTTTAAATTATCTTATTTATCTTTTATAACTATTGCAATTTTTAAATAGTATTACTAAACAATAAATCCATGACATATACTTATGTACATATATTAATACTTATTTAATTCTATTCTTTAATAAACATTTACTACATTTTTAGACCATCAAAATGCATGAACAAATTGATGCTAATTTTAATATTATACAATTGGGTATGTATTCTGTAATGACTAAATATAATTGTTTATATATTATTACAAAATATATACACATGTATTCCGTTGATTGAAAAATACGATTTTCTTTAATTGACTGATTATATTTAATGAACCTATTCAGTAAATTTCTCGTTTGTCTCATTTCAAAAAGAAATATTAAGCTTCATTTCGATTGCTTTCGTAGATAATAAGGTTTCGTATAAAAATAAAAATTATTATATTTTTTTAAACCAAGCAGAAACTCATTTTTTATAACCGGTACTCTTTTTATGTAAAAATGAACTGGAAATAGAAATTTCAATCTTTAAAATTCTTTTTTTACGATACCTAATAAAAACAGTGAAACCTGGATAACTGAAATCTCAAGGGACCAGTTATTTAACCCACTTAAAGAGGTGTCCCATTTACCGAGTTTCCCACATATACTTCCAGATGTGACTGGACCTCAGTACGAATTCTAGTTATAGAAGTTTCCCACTTATCCAAGTCCCACTTAACCAAGTTTAAACGTATATAATAAATAAAATAAGCTTCTAATAACATAAACATGGAAACAAAAAAAGTTACAGAACAATCAGATAAAAAATAATAAATAAAAAATATTTATGGCAAGGGTCAGAAAATTAAATTTAAGAATTAAGTACATAATTATATCACAATAAATCGATATTTACACAAAAAAATAAAAAATAAACAGAAAATCTATTATTAAGTTTTTATATACAGAGGTCTATTCACCTGGAAAACTGTTACAGGAAAGTTGCGAAAAGTTTAATGTTTCTTAAAAACTAGTCAAGTGTTTCTTGAATTCTAATATGCTCTCTCATATTTTATTCATTTTAACGTGTTTTGATTTGTAAGGATGCAATATTAAACTAATTATAATTTTTATTTCTTTATGATATATCTGTCTACTGGGTGGAATTTATAACGACAAATGTAGTGTATAATGATAATAATCAACTTCGTATTTTCTCTTCATCTTGTTTTTCTTGACAAAATGTTATTGAAAGATTTTATAAAAATATATTATATGTGATGCATTATGTAATATCTATGAAGGTACTTTATTAGATTTTTTTTCAAATAAATAACAAAAATTTAATTAACAATAAGATATCTATACTGCCGTGCTAAGCACAAAAGCGGTATCTCAAAAAAAATCATAAAGTTGATTTTTATGGCATCGAATAGCTTAAAAAAATACGAATCCAACGAACTAAGCCAAATAGCAGTATCTTATTTAATATGTATATGTATACAGGGTGGGGCATTTAAAGTGTTACAGAATTTTATCTCAGAGCCATCGCATATTTGAAAAAAATGTTTAAACCAAAAAATGTTTGGTTGTTAGGGGGTAATCGAATATTAATAGTATTTTTTATTTTAGTATGACCTTCTATAGGAACCTATAGTTTTAGTTTAATAATCTTATTCTACGTGAAAAAACACGAATCTTTCATTGAAAATTTTTTTTTGAGCAACTTAAGCTTTACCATGATATCTAACAAAATAATTTTGAGAATTTGCAAATTCAATAATTTTTTACTCAGAAATCATCAATTTTAGAAAAAAGTACAAAATACAAAAAATGTTTATTTTATATATTTTAATTCGTATATCTAGGTACAACCCTATGCATTAGGGTGTTCCAAAAAAAGTCGATAATTTTTTTTTTTCGATTGCATGTGAAATTCTTGTTATATATGCTATAAAAAAAATTCTGTAAAAATTTGAGCCCTTAATATCAACTTGAAGAACTCCATCACCGAATTTGAAGATTTACCATTGATTTAACATGGAAAAATGATTTTTTAACGTTCATTTCTCCTGCAAACTATGTAGAACATTATTTTTCGGAAAAACCATGACTGATCCTTCTTCAGTATTAAATTCTGTAAAAAAAAGCTCTTAGGGTCCAGTCTCTAACGTCAACCCTCTCGTTTTTAAATTTCAAAAAATCTGTATTTTTTAACGCAAATAAAAACGAGAGGGTTGACGTTAGAGACTGGACCCTAAGAGCTTTTTTTTACAGAATTTAATACTGAAGAAGGATCAGTCATGGTTTTTCCGAAAAATAATGTTCTACATAGTTTGCAGGAGAAATGAACGTTAAAAAATCATTTTTCCATGTTAAATCAATGGTAAATCTTCAAATTCGGTGATGGAGTTCTTCAAGTTGATATTAAGGGCTCAAATTTTTACAGAATTTTTTTTATAGCATATATAACAAGAATTTCACATGCAATCGAAAAAAAAAAATTATCGACTTTTTTTGGAACACCCTACTATGCATATTTATTTTATATGTAAAATTAAAGTAATAATACATAATATATTTTCTCGAATAAATATAAAGTTTTTAATATACCATAAGTAGGATAAAATTATTCAAAGAAAATAAACTATAAAAAATAAGAAATTCTATTTACTTTGAATTCAATACAGCAAAATCTCATTAATACTTCAATGTGCATAGTTTTTAATAAGACATGAACCAGTACTCTCTTCGAACTTTGCATTAAAAACTAATGCACTCTTTCTGCAGACATTGCTGATCAAATATTTGTTATTTTATAGAATTTCACTATTTAACATAACAGTTCTATAAACTCGATATGACGTTCCCATTACACACCCATTGCTTGCCAGAATCTATGCATTACTATGAGAGTAGACTGTAAAACACATTTTATCTCAGTTTTATTGCAGCTGACATAACACAAGAGAGCTGCGGAGTTTAAAATATTCCAATTTATCGAAAATTCCGTTCCGAAACTTTAGTCATTAATGGTTGTTTTGTATTAATTGCATTATTTATATACTCTTACTAACGTATTTATCGCTATACTGTTTATCCATGTTTGTATCAAAGTAGAGGCGAGTGTAATCGAATACTTTGGTATACTAAGAAATAAATTCCAAGACAAGAATTAATTAATTTCGTAAACAGGTACATAATTTATTAAACTGTTGCTGCAAACAACACATTATTTTTGTTTATTCGTATTATTAATTCATTCATTAATTAAGTGACTGTGTAATTTTAAACAGTATTTTTCATATTTTTTTCAGTGTTATATAACTAATTACAAATTGTGTTAGTATTTTATTTTACTAAATAAGAAATTTTCGTCTCAGATATGAACCCTTTTGCCGTTTAAATATTGCACATATTGTCAGTATGATATACAATACCATTATACGTTTATGTATTATAAATATACCTCAATGTTAAGTATAGGTATAAAAAAAAGAATAATTGCAAAATCTATAATATTTCATTTTAGATATAGTAGAAGGACTGTTACACACTAATGTCTAGTGTCAACCGACACAAAAATAATTGATAAGTTATGAATGCCATTCAATTCAAAAAAAATTTACATCATATAAAATAACTCAAGGCTATTAAAATCGTATTTAAATTATATTTTAATAAAAATACTCTTTGCGGTTTAGTTGAAGAAATAATGACTATAATATTATAAAAATATATGTTTTTCTGATTTTTATTGGAAGATGTGTCAAATTAACTAACCCAATACCAAATTACTTTTTTCCGTTATACATAAATGTTGCGAAACCTTATAAGAACTGTTCACTGTACATACATTATATATATAGTTATGTATGTTTACAATTTAATAATCAAATGAACAAATTTAGGAAACGTTAATTAACAATTACAGTAACTTTTAGTAATTAACTGTATCATGCAACAGTTTAATTAGTAAACAATTTACAGGCTCTATAAATAATTATTTTATCATAATTTTCAAAATGAATGCGTCAGGATTTCCTACAGTATGGGGAGCATAGAGAAAATATTACATAGAGTCAGTGACTCATAACACTTTATGTTTGTAGACGTTAATCGTAAATAATAAGAGAAAGAAAAATCTGAACCTATTTGTGTCTCTCAACAAACTGATTTGTTTGACAAAGATAGATAGCGGTTCACATTTTTTTTTCTCTTTCTGTTGACAGTTAGTATCAAGTTAGTATTTTCGGCTGGCTTACTTTCTCTATGTAATATTATCTCTATGGTGGAGAGTGACGTAGAGAACACAAACTTGTAAATTGTAGATAGGACATGAAACATAATATAACAGATCATTTGTTTTGAAACATTCTGTACATTAGAAATTAAAATATTAATACAGGGTCTTGAGTTATACTCGTATAAAACTATAATAATCACGATTAATTTATCGGCCTTTTTTATCCCATGATTATGCAAACGAATAATTCACTCACAATCATTATTATAACCGTGATTTCATTTAGAATGAACGTAATGAAGGTTTAAAAACAGACGATTACCTGATTGTAATTCATTTTGTTGTAACGTATAACTCAAAGTAAATATCTAGATATTATTTTTTCATTAATTTCTGTTATATTCGCGCATAACTTTTAAGAAGTTTAAGATATGTATTTATTCTAAATCATGAAGACTAGGAGAGTAAACTCTGTATCTCTGTAATACGATTTTATGAGTCAAAATATGACACCCGAAATCTCTCGTTCTCGGATCCCTGTTATGTAGTTGACTCTGCAACCGTATAGATAGTTGTGTGCGTACCGCAAGGTTAGTAAATGTACAGAGTGGTGACTGCCCACAAAGTAAATTTCTTACTTCTGCGCAGAGAATTATTTGATAAGAAAATAAGCCTACTTTGTTTTGAATTTTAGTTGTAAATGTTTGTTTTTTATTCAGAAAATCAATGAATTCTTGGAATTAAAATTGTAAATGACTTGACTAAAACTAAACTGATTTGAAAAAAAATGAAAAAAGCACCTTGTTTAGAATGAAAAAACCTTTCAAATGAGGTATCACTTGCTCTATCATGCTATTTAAAATTTTAAGGGTTGTGCTCATAGCACTGAGGGTTGAAAATATTTTTGCAAAATTTTTATAGCAAAAGATGTCCCCTTTGTTTTTTTCAAAATCTTATTTTAAATGGCCAAAAGCGTGGCCGTTTCGTTTCAGTTGGGCCACCCTGTATATTAAAGTGGTAATTAACTAAATAAAACTCACACCTACCTTTAATCAGTCGGATGAAATCGACAAAATCAGGTGTAGTCGACCAGCTTCCACGTGACGGATAAGGGAGGTTAGGATCACCAAGTTTTCACTAAAATCTATTATTTTCAGTCCAGACAAATTCACGATAAAATAAAATATAACTTTAAACAATAATAATATAACACTTTCGAGATAACATACACAGAATACACACACGCCGGTACTTTGGTTTGGTCGTTAAAATATACCTTACATATAAATACAAACAGTATGAACACGAGGTGTTTCAATCATATCACTATATCAGAAGTAGTTTGTCAGAAATGCAATTATGTAATGCAATAACAAGTTTGAACAAAAATTAGTAACAAACAATTTATGTATGTATTATCAATGACGTGGCTACATTTATTAGAAATTAATCGATATTGATCATAAATACGGACGGTGTACAGCAGTGGTTCCCAACGTTTTTTTACCGGGGACCACTTTGATTTCATTATTATTAGCAGGGACCACAAGATTAAAAAATAAACTTTCATTTTTATATTTTTTTATAGATTTGAAAAAAAGGTCTCCACATTTTATTTGTATGTTTTTTTATAGATTAAAAAACCTAAAAAAAGGTCTTTACATTTCATTTTTATGTTTTTTTATATGCAGTTTAAAAAACCTAAACAATAAAAAAGGTCACTGATAATTCAAAGTTTAAAATCTTTTACAGGGACCATATTTTACCCCTTGCGGACCACCGGTTGGGAACCACTGGTTTACAGGGATCTGTATTAATAATAATAATAATAATAATTTTTATTTTGAAGGTGTACATAGTACATAAAATACGTCAAATACAATACAATATAATACAATATAACATTTACATAACATTTTTATATGATGGACACAGAAAAATGATATACTTCTATACTATATGTGTAGCATGTAACCTTAATTTAGAAATTCGTGAATATTATAATGAGGTGTTTGTTTGATAAATTCTGTTAGTTTTTTTTTAATATATTTGTTGATGACATTTTAATGTTGTCTGGTACTTTATTATAGATTTTAATACAATTGTTAACTACCCCATTATATATAAAGGCTTTTTTAGTTTGTTCTTGTTTAATGTTATGTTTAAATCTTGTTTTGTATGAGTGTATCAGATGATAATTTTCAAATAAATCGGGATTGTTTTTGACAAAATTTGCACATTCAATAATGTATATATCAATGACTGTAAGGATGTTAAATTTCTTAAACAAAGGTCTACAATGTTCTCTAGAGCTGGAATTATTTATTATTCTTATACACCTTTTTGCGTTTTATTATCTGCCAATTTTTTTTAATTATGTAGGTATATGTGTAATTAACAGACAGTCAGGCACGTATTAATTTTAAGGTACCATCCATCCTCTTTGTGTCCTCTTTTTTTATTTTTCAAATCTTTTGTCCTCTTTTTTTTGTTATTTGGTAAAATAAAGATGTTACCTATCCATAAAATTACAAAAAAATAAGTATTTTATTTTTCTCAAAAATAATAATTATTGAAATTAATCATTATTGATGTAAAATTTACGACAATAATAATTTTTATCAAATATTAATATACATGTTTAACTGACTGAAATTGAAGAAATAAAACTGAATTAAAATTTATAATTTCATTTTAATTTATAAAAATTATTTATAATTCTGTTTTTGTATATTATACTATACAAACGAGTACATATTTGCAAGAAAAACGTATCAATTCAGTTAAAAAAAATAAGGTCCAAAAATAAAGTGAACTTTTCCAAGGCGTTTTCTGGATGGTAGGGAGGGTACCCCTATTTTATCCTCTTTTTATAATTCTGGTCACCTTAATTAATTCATATCAGCATACCGTGTTAACTAAGTTAAAATAGTCTTATACGTTTTTTTTAATACCAGAAATGCCTACTCTTCTTTAATAAAACCTTTACATCATAGCACACGGACTTTATTCAAAAACCAAGATAATTCAAATTAAAAATGCAGTTTTGTAAAATGAATGGCACGTTTAAGATTTACATTGGATAATTTATCAGAAAAAGCGCACGCGGTTTGAATAAACCAGTGGAGGAGTTAAAGGAGAACATTTTTAACTAGAGTGTTTGCACACGATAGATTGTTTATCCTGTCGCGACATTCATGACTGGATGCTAGATTTATCGCGAGCGTTTTTGTACGTCTGTTTAACGAAACATCTATCCACACAACGAAGCCGTGAATGGAACGATGGATGAACTTGTTCAGCAAAAGCCTTGCAAATCCTTAAATAAAATAAAATGTTGTCTTGTTGTCGGTAGCAAAAAGTTACCCCGTGACATTTAAAAACTCGTATCTCTTTTTATCTCCAAGTGGATAGAAAACATTAGGATGTATGATCTCATGGATACAACTCCTTTAAAAGACAACAGAGATTTTTCTCTGCTTTCACCACGAGTGAAGTTTTTCTGTTACATACATACCAGATGTTCTTGTCTATTAAAAATATAAGCAAACATAGTTATCAAGTTATCCATGATAACATATCATTAATTCAGTACTTATGGTATTTTATCAAAATACTTGTTACGTAAGTTTACCTGTGGAATACAGATGTGAAATATTATAAAATGCATTTATTCAAATAAAATAAAACATCTATTTTTTATCTTTTCTTTTAGTACAGAACATATTCTTTTTTAACCAATATTAACTACAACTAATTGGTTAAAAAATAAACGCTTAATATAAATATAAGAAATGTTAGCACTATTGCTGTTTTTTAAATAAAATATAAGTAAATAATTTTGGTTTGTTGTTTACAATGAAAACAAACCGAAAAATCAGTATTATCTAAATTTCACGCCACAGTTATTTAAAGATAATGCAATAAGCACAAACTAATTAGTTTTGATACAACCATTTACAATGAGCCGTTGTTTAGATACATTGTTCGATGCAAATTCAATAGATTTACATATCAATGTACGCCTCACTTCACTAATATTGGCCACAATGTGTTTGAAATATTTTAAACAATGTATGATGCCACTGCGCTCTATTTCCCAAAAAATAGCATTTGTCATTTACATTTTGAATATTAAATATTCAGATTTAAATTATGATAAACTATTTGATATTGTACATAATATTATAGGTACTAATTTTCTATTTTCCACATGTGATTGTAAAGACTACAATTTGATTTTGAAATATAAGTTAATGCTCTATATATGTATGTAGTTATACAATATTAGACATGCCTGTCAAAACCGATTTCTTAATAAGTTATCTTTGTAGGTAATATATTTATATTTTAGTAATTGATTTGTGTAGTATTGATCCTTAAAAATGCATAGTAAAAGCAATTATAAATAAACTAGCGGAATCCCGCGGCTTCGCTCGCGTAAACTTCGAAACAAATTAGAACCCTCTATAAGTAATAGGGGATGACATATTATATTTTTTTTATATTGATTTTTATTCATTACTTATAAAAAAACGTAAATATCCCGGATCTTAGTTATTTTTTTTTAAACTAACCCCCGTCTACTCTCGCTATTAGGGGTTGAATATCAAATTCTTTTATTGCAGATTAAATCCATCCTAGTCCCCGTCGAACTTTCTTTTTTAATTGAATATTAATTTGTCCGAATTTACTTTAATATCATGAACTGTTATTATTATTATTATTCCCATAGGGGTTGAATTTTCGTAACTGATATTTCTCTTGTAGAGTACCTACTTATGCCATGTTTCATTCGGTGAATACAAAAAAAATTATTTTACAAATTTTTCAACCCCCCTAGCACCTTAGGGGTTAAAGTTTGGGAAATGCTGAAATAATCGTTTCACTTTTTATATTTTAGAGTATGTTCGATAAGTTTCAATTAAATGCGAACAAAAAAAATATTTTTTTATATAAACTTTGACACCCTGTTTTTACCCCGTAGGGGTTGAATTTCGAAAAATCCTTTCTTAGTGGGTGCTTACATCATAAAAGGAAGGCACCTACGAAATTTCACGTTTCTAGGTCCAGGGGTTTGGGCTGTACGTTGATATATGAGTGAGTGAGTGAGTGAGTGAGTGGTTAAGGACAAACTCTTTTATATATATAGATAACGCCATACTATAAAAGTTCCTGTAGAGTGCCATCCAAGTGGGAGCATTGTATCATAATTATAATTCCTATTAATGGGTATTCGTAAATAATGATCTGGGTAAAAAAGAAATAAAAGCATTTATTAGTAATAATAAATCAATAATAAATATTCTAGAAATAAAATTGTATAGTCTCAAACATACTCATTTATACGATGGCATATCAATCAATAAAATAGCAGCATGTAGCAACATGGAACCAATTAGACCATGGCTTTAAATATCTCGGGGCTCTTTGTGGTAACGTAACCAAAAAGTATGTCAACAGACCACTTACAACGCCACAAAGTTTCCAGTAACCGAAGATAATAGTGTTAGGTATTGTTGCAAGGTAGAGTAAACTTGATGTGGCATTTATACAGGACAGGTATAAACAGTGTCAATTGATTTGCGATTTCAAGGATTCTTAATGTCTTTCGTAACTAACGTAGCGAACGAATACTAAACAGTAATAAACTTCTTAAAAACATATTGAATGCCTATGTGCCCTATGTATTAAATAAATTTAGTTTTTAACACAAAATTTTCAGAAATAAATAACTAATTTTTTTATTCCTTGCCAATATCCACACCCCTATTCATTTGAATCATTCATATGAAAACTTAATTTGCAGACACAAATTACTTCCGAACAACCTACGTGCGTTATTCAGCGCAAGTATGTAAGTAAATACCTTTGCTTTTATACACACAGTCGAGAATTTCAATTATTTACTCATTTCAATCATCGTTGTATATTTTTGATTCCTACCATAAACTATTTTTGATATCTTCATTTCTCACTTACTTCGTTCTTTGGAATTTAATTTGTTCTACTTCCTACCTAAAATAATTCCTATGTAAAATAATTTAAATATTTTTATAAAATTTTATAATATGAAAAAAATTCCAAAAATATGTAACTTTTATATTTCGTAATTACTCTAATTGCTGTTGTTTGCATTTAATTCTTTTAGAAATGATAGATAAAATAGCGAAACGGTAGTACAAAGTTCTAACAAAATATTAATATTTATCATAATTGCATTATTAATTCAAATTGTGTAGTTTTATTAATAGAACTAATTCCATTTAATTTAAATTGTATATTTAACAGTTTAATTACAATTATATTGCATTATTAAAGCTGTGTTAAATTAATTCTATTTATGTATGTTTTTCATTTAATGTGAACTATTATACATTAAAACATGCACATACAAAATATACAATAATATACATATATTATAATATATAAAAACGTTCATTGAATCACATTAAAATAGGCATAGTTATTATGTTTACTGATTATTAATAATAGAATCAAGGACGAAAATAAACGACCTATGTAATTATATTTATAATTCGCCGGTTTTTAGAATTACATCGCTACACCCACCGGTTAGTAGGATCAAAAAATGCACGCCAAACAAATATTTTGAAACCACAATTTATCTTCGATCTTGGCTTCTGGATACAAGTAGTATCGAATTGGCCGTTATATCGAACAAAATCTTCACTTTAAAACAACCCCGAAGATGTCAATTACAATGTAAGATGAAACGTTGGCCAATAAAACGATCAAATTGACACGTTTTATACCTAGAAGCCAATATCCATATCAAGATCAGTGCCGAAGCCTAAAAACATGTACGATTTATCTTGTTTGTATTGACACATGACACATTCCAATAGGATTAAAATTTAAAAGTCTACAAAACTACTAGGGTTATATATAAATAAAACTACATACTGTCAATAAAATTTAATTACGTTAGCTTGGATTTAATACTGTTTAAATGTAAGTTTAAAATTTTTTCTTGCAAAATTGCAAGGTACAGGCAGAAGAAGTGATAAAGTATAGGCAGATAGCAAAATTGTTATCTACCTGTACTTAAAATCTGTTGTCTCATACGTACTCTTACGTGACAACGGATAAACGAAAAATCTTATTAAAATTGTGCATTAGTGTGAGCTTTGATTTTTTTTTATTTCAACGACGATAGATGTAGATCGATTTTGGTTTATTGGAAAGAATACTTTAATAGTATATTTCACGAAATTGTTTTACCCCCAGTTCGTGACATCAGGATCATTACATTCTAAAATACAATCGAAAGCAGAAAAAATATTTGTGTGCAATACATATTTATATGATAAATTATGATAAATGATGAATTAGCGAGAAATCACTAATTTATGGAGAAATAGTTGAAAGTATACCACAGTCAATTCTTAAGCTATGGCAGAATATAAGGTTTTTATATTATTTATTTTTGATGTCAAAAATAGAAGCAATCTAAAAAAACTCATGCATTACTTAATAAACATAAATAAATATAAAATCCCCACGCATGACAATAATCTCTTAATTTTTCATAACCTTATTTCAATGGCAGTAATGAGTATGTGAATTATATTATCAAAGGATAATTTATGAAAAAATAAAAATTAATGACAAATTTTTTTGTAACCGTTTTCAAGGTTTGTATAAATAAACTTGCCTGATTTGTGTTAATAACTCATTCGAAGCAATTAATTCGTATACAAAGTAAGAATAAATGCCGTAATGGCGTCACTTTCGATTCGAATTCACTGTTTTTTTAGTGAAATTTAAAGTGATTAATTCAATTAATGAAGTAACTACTAATTCAGTTTAAGAGTTTCAGAGTAGGTCATTCGTATTTTCAAGGTTAGAAAAGATGGAATAATCAGTTAATAGAATCGTTGATTGTTAGACTCAAAAACTCAAGGGACAAATTTATAATCATACAATAACAATAATCGGCGTATGACAATTTTGAAAAACTTGGCACCACCCTTACAACCAACAGTTTTATTATTTCAATCCATTATTAAAATTGACAAAAAAATTACATTAATATATTTTTTAAATAATTTATTAATCCAAAAGATACAAAATTAGAGTAAAAAAATACAAACAGTATAAATAATCTCCTTGTAAAAGTGAATATTGGTATAAAAATGTAAAATTTTATGACGCCACTAAAAGCAAAAGCTTGTTATATAATTTCTACTGCCTAACTTTCATATGACTTAACTGTAAAAAATAGCGTATCCAGTTTTAATTACCTAATTGTTCGCTTATATAAACGCTAATTCAGATATCAAAAATCGATCATATTTTTCACTTACGTATCACCCTTTTGTAATTAAAAATTATGAGGGCATAACGCTGTATAATGGTTTTATTATGCGTATAACGGAAGCATTAATTCTGATTATATTCAATAATTGGACTTTTGAATAACTATGAAGAAAAATTTTAATTGTTATCATTAATTTTAATATTTTTGGAGTGAAAAATATTACAATCAATAATGTTAATTCAGAGATTATACATTGATAAAAAAAATATACACTCGATTTTAGGAAATCCAATTAGCTCAAATTAAAAAATAATGACACTGAATTATTACAGTCCGGCGACAAAATACGCGACAACAATTTCCAGAACTTGGGTTGAACGAAACAGAAATTAATAGACGATTTGCTAGAACTTTAAAATGTTTTAATTGTTTCTCGGTTTCTATCATATAGTGAGAATCCAATGATTTTAGTAAAGAGAATTTAGACCTGTCAATACACGACTTCGGCCAATCTTAGCTCACTAGATAAATAGGTTCCCGGTAAAGCTTTAAGATCCAGTTAAAATACTTCTGTAACTTTTACTAATACAAAAATTTTAAACCTAGAAACTCTTGTTGTGAATTCAAACTCTAAGGAAGGGAAAATAGTGTTAAACATTTTTTTTCGTTTATCTGCATAGCTGTTTATATTATGAAAGTAAATATGTGTATACTTATAAAATAATACACCTATAAATATATCAAAATGAATGCATTGTTAATAAAATATTTTTTTCTACTGACATATACATATAAAATTTATTTACTTATTGACATTTTATATTTATAAATATTGATTTCACAACATATCAATATTTTTAAATCGACATCATTACTTTCATATTGCCCTACACAGTATACTCATATCTATATTTTCTAAACTAAAACGGTAGCAATATATTACTTGTACAGTAGATCATATCGACAGTACATTCATCTCTGTCATATTCCAACGGTAAAAGAAACATAACATAAATAAATCCGGGTCTGTCGCATCTGCAATTCTCCAAAAGAAGGAACTGGTAAAGGAGGCGGCAGTGATGTCTTCCTAGAGTCGGCTGTCCGCTAGAAGTGATAAAGCGCTCGGTTTCGATATCCGTCACCTTCCCCAAAGTGTCGTTAGTCCTCACGTGGGGTCCGGGTTGGCGGCGACGGCGGTGGTGACGATTCCTGTTAAAACCAGAGAAGATTGAGTAAGCAAGGCATGTAAAGGCAGACTCGCACATATTGGAATGTTCAAAGAGGCATAAAAGAAACGATTTATTAAGTTAATTCAATAATGCACAATACAGTCTGCTTCAAGAAAAATGACATAAAAAATATGAATATCGTTATAAAAGACGTTTTTGTATTACATCGTATTGAATCGTCTTCAATTTTCAATTTTTGTATTTTAAAAGTAACATCTACGCATTTTGCAGCGTTTAAGATACAAAAAATTTGGGTGAGGACGTTATTTGAAATATGAGTTGTAATTTACGGTGTTTGTTAATTCTTTTAAATATTTTCAAACTGACTTGCTTGTTATATCCTGAGTAGATGTCACAATATCACTTCACCTAACATAACCATACATATTTCGATATATAATTGGTATACTTCTATCACCATATGTAATCGAAGTAAATTTTTCTCTGATTTGCTTAGGCCACAATTTTCATTACTGCTCCACGTGAATGTTATCTTTATTATTATCTGTCAATAATATGTACGTTTTTTATTGGAAACCGACAATTTTAATGTATACCTACAGCATATAAATACAAGAGAACCGCCCAAATTATTTTTGACCTTTTAGTTGCAAATATGATTAATTAATTTATGCAGTACATTATTGATTATTATTATTAGCTACATATTTACTATCAATTTATTAATTTGTATTATTAACTCAAAATTAAATATTTTATTTGCAACTGTGAAAATGAAATATAGTTCAATATAACTCAAAATTGTATATGCATTGAAATTGCATTATTTTTCAATGATAAATATTCCAATGTATACTTTATTTTTATTCCTAACAATTGAAATCGGTTGATTGCTAGTCTTATAAAAGATTGAGTAAGATTAAAATAACAATCTGTGTTTTCTTTATTATTTTTTTATAAAACTGAACTGAAATAATTGTTAAGGAATATGGTATTTTCTTAACTGACATAAGTTAACGAAAAAAACTCCTCAAGTATTGTTACATTCTTACTACTTAATACACAATTCTACTAATTATAAGATAAAGTCAGTTTCTTGGTACTAATATAACCACTCGAGCCCATTTTTTTGAAACTCAGTGTGCCTTTACCTTAAGCAGGAAGGAAACGAACCCAAGCGGTGAACAGGGACAGCGTCGGGAGAAGCTGGCTGGGACAGTTTTTACATTAGTGAGGAATCACGCTAGAGTTGAACGCTAAACCCCACGCACAACATTTCGATAAAGAGATTTCATTCGTGATTTGTAGAAGCATAAATTTTACGCCCAGAAAAAATATTGCTGCACTTATCATGCAACGTTAGGTTTATGTATAAATAAATGTTTGCTGTTATATGTGAATGTTATTAAAAATTACAGAACATGTTTTAATATAATTTGTAAAAAAATTAGAATTCACTGTCTTACATCGTTTATTATTATGATTTTTTGGTATCTAGTTTCAGTGGTACCAATCTAAAGTCTAAAATCCCACTGCTAGAATGCTAAAATTTTACTTTATAAAGTTTTGTGATTTAAAAATATTATTCTCTTTATTGCACACCCTAAACAAAATTTACATTTATAAAAATATAAATAAAGTTCGAATTTTGATACTGTTTAACTTTAAAAGTATTTTTATCTGAAAATTGAAAACATCTTAATGATGACATAATAAATTTCATTAAATCTGCATCGTTTTTTTTTTGTTAATAAATCAGCGATTTTGTAGCTGATTTCTCAAATATTGATGTTACATATCAATGGACACACTAATTGAATATATATTTTCGTTTCATAAATCTATGTAATTTTTTTCAATTATAATTAGGTGCGTATGTATATGTTACTCTGTACAAAAATATTCAGAAAATACATATCTTACTTCTGCTCCCTTATATATAGTATCAAACGAATAAAAGTTAAAACATTCAATAAATAATTAATGAAAATATCGACTTCATCACAAGCACAAAGAACCGTTATAAATTATTAAGTACTCATTGGTAGGTAGATCATAATAAAGAAAAGAAAAATAAATAAATCTCTTGAAGTAATTTTTATTTTTATAATTCCTCCACCAAATCATAATGAACCGATACCATTATTCTGCATTATTCATTACATGATACAATGAAACCTCACAATGAGAAATTAATATTAAAAAATATGGAACAATAAGAAATCTTACAACGGGATCATTGAATCGCAGGCGCGCTCAAATGAAAAACGTGCTACAATACATCCAACGACAACGAATACGGCAAGTCGACACTATAAGCTTTTTGCGGGTGCCGTGATGAACGAGAATCGATTTCGAGGAGAAATACGGGACTCTGGTTGACAAAACTTTAATAATTGTTCCACATTCAGCACGGTCATTCCCGCGTGCTTTAATTGCTTCATTCCCTACGGTAGGGACACGTTTGTCCGTACCGCCATTGATTGTTCCCGCAGAAGATGTAGGTTACTTACATAATAGATATATTTACTGACTTCTCCTAGATTTACGGCGACTTCCTTTTCTATTTATCTACCGATCTAATAATGGAGCCTGCATCTATACTCTGCACAATGATCAATAGGGTTTAAGAATGTATTATTTATTTCTTATATTGTATATCTCTTATACGTATTTCATCATTGTGCAATACTTATTTTCTATTATTTATTTATAGTTTTGAATATTTAGCATTATTAATAAATAGTTAATATCACTCAGAAGAATAAGTTTATTTAAGGGGGATGGCCAATGTGACGGTTCAAAAAATTGTCAATGTTTGGGAATTTTTTTCACAGATATAACTAATTCTTTTTTAATCAGGTAAAGGACGTTTTATTATGTACCAGGTACCTATATATTGAACTTATTTAATATCAATTTTTATTGAAAAATATTAAATATTTACAAAGTTATGAGCCTCGATGTGACGACCAAAAAAAATATTTTTTTCTATGGTCGACTCGAAATTTCGGGAAGGGTTAAATGAAAAAAATAAATAAAATTTTAATCAATATCTATGATTGTAGCTATCGTTGCACGTAGCCGTTTTTTTTTTATTTAATTTTTCACTAAATGGCGATCAATTTTTTTTTAATTTTTAAGACCTATTTTTTAATAGAGCGGTTTTAAAAATAGTAATTATCAAAATTTCAAAAATCGGCTACGTGCAACGATAGCTACTACCATTACGAAAATTATAAAAAAAATTTAAATCGGTACATTATTCTTTGAGGAATCGTGTCGACCAGGTCGAAAAACGTCATTCCGAGATAAATAACGTGTTTAATGTTTTTGTTATGTCATAACCGGCCGTGCTACATCGTCTCACTAAATTGACTGTAACTCCGTCAATTTTCAAAATTTAAACTCAATTTTTTGTATACATATTTATGAATATGTAAACTTTAAAAAAATCTAAGAAAAAAAATTATTTTTTTCTGTCACAGTGGCCATCCCCCTTAAATAAATAAGTGATCTAAAATTAAGCTAAATACGCATTTATATGAGCATTTATACATATATTCTAGTTTATTTATTGAATCACAAGTAGTCAACAGGGTATGAAAGATACGGCTGTGTAATAATTTAAGCTTACAAATATATGATTCAACTTATTATAAGTCTACTTATATTATTATTATTATTTTATTAAAATGAGGGTTGTCCATAAAACATATTATTTTTCTTTAAACAGCTTGTCTTTTTTACTATCCAACGAATATAATTTATCAAATAATCATATTCGATTAATACTAATTGTAAGTCTCACTATATTCCACTATTCCACACGACTAAATATCATTTCACAAAATTGTCTCTTTTCGTTATAATAATATCAATGGATTAATTTGTGTGAACCTACAAAGAGACAACTAAACACACACACATGCACGCACGCACGTATGTATATACACACACACTCTTTTAATGTTCAAATCATTGTCGCAAATGTGTATCAAATTGTACGTAGTTACTAATAACTTGATTACGATGCTTTGAGTTGGGACTGTTATTTCCGTATGTGCACACTGTATGTGTGTGTGTGTTCTGTGTGGCTCGTTGGAAAATGTTACGTAAAGTTGTGGTAACTACTAACTACAAACTATAACCCCGGGTAATTTGCAACACTGTCTGGAGGTATAATATTTCAATGGTAGGTATCCTATAAATATCGCGAGGGAATTAGCGCAAAGGAATAATTGTAAGGGAGCAATATCTGCAGGGATTTCAAACTTACAGACATATTTAGTGACCGAAAGACTAGCGGATCTACTTAACTTCTGTACATCAGCAGTTCTCAAACAAATAACATTTACTATTCTTGCAGAGGTCTGAACATGAAAAAGTGAAATTACTTGAACCGATCATTTGTCCTAAAAGACTTCTTTATGAGATCATTATTTGATAGAACCACTTTTTTTTTCAATGTAATTTTTAGCCCCACTGTAAGATGGTTCCATAAAAAATATTTTAAGATTAATATATTTGATGTCTAATTATGATTCTAATTCTTATTTTTTTATAATTAAGTTGATATTTCTATCATTTAAGTTTGATGCGTGAAATATTAGGTAGGTACTCAAAAACTTTTAATTTTAGATTTCGTTAAAAGTATGTTTATTATATAGAAAATGACGTGAAAAGTTGAAATTTTCAAACCGCAGGTCTGTATCTAAAAACGTTCTCTAGGAATGACCTTTTAAATTTTAGTTTTTTCAAAATTTTTGAGAAAAATGTAGTCCAATCAATTTATCAAAAAAATGTAGTTCGTAAGACATTGTTCTACAGAGTCATTTTTTTTGTTGAAATTGTTGAGGGGTGTGTTCTGAGTACTACATTAAGTTCGCGTGGTCTATGACCTTGAGCGTTGTCCGCTATAAGCGCGAAAACTTTAGACGTAATTATCTAGTAAACCGTTCATCCTACGATAAAACTTGTCATAACCTTTTTTATTCACGAGAGTCGAATCTACAAATTTATTCACAGGCCCAATGCTCTATCGTCAATTGGTGATGAGATATATTACAAAAGAGTTGACAAAAAATGATTTTATGCATTTATTTCGTAAAGTAGCGATTGTACTGAAAAAAATTAAATGGCAATCTTATAGAACTCTTAATTTGCAATATTTTTATTACCAGCCGCCATTTTGTAAAACCTATAGTTTGCGTGTTATAGCACGCGAAGAATTGCAAAAACACATTTTTTCATTATATTTCAAAAACCATAATGAAACCTACAAAATGTGTAATGACAAAACTGTAGATCACAAAATTATACACTTTTTTTGTTCAGAGAAAAAAAATTTTTTTTTTGTTAATAAACAAACAAAAAAAAATTACGAAAAAAAAATATATTTTTTTAAACAAAGAAAGTGCAGAATTATATTATCTACACTTTTGTCATTACACATTTTGTAGGTTCCATTATGGTTTTTGAAATATAATGAAAAAATGTTTTTTTGCAATGTTTCACAGGCTATAACTCGTAAACTATAGGTTCTAAAAAATGGCGGCTGGAAACAAAAATATTGCAAATTGGGTGTTCTAAAAGACTGTCATTTAATTTTTTTTAATTTAATCGCTTGTTTACGAAATAAATGCAAAAAATCATTTTTTGTCAACTCTTTTGTAATATATCTCATCACCAATTGACGATAGAGCATTGGGCCTATAAATAAATTTGTAGATTCGGCTCTCGTGAATAAAAAAGGTTATGACAAGTTTTATCGTGGGATAAACGGTTTACGAGATAATTACGTTTAAAGTTTTCTCGCTTATAGCGGACAACGCTCAAGGTCATAGACCACGCGAACTTAATGTAGTACTCAGAACACACCCCTCAACAATTTCAACAAAAAAAAATGACTCTGTAGAACAATGCAGCCCAAAAATACAAATTGATTGGACATGGCCGTAACTTTTGAACGTGCAATAGGATTCGATTTTTATCGACGGATTTGGAATCAGCGTACCAAAATCTATATAATGACATATATTATGCTTGAAAATTCGGCAAATTTTTTTTATCGAAAATCGTTATTTTTTGGAAAAATCTCGATTTTCATCATATTTTTTTTTTCTTATTTTAAAGTATTATACATGTCATTATATAGATTTTGACACGCTGATTCCAAATTCGTCGACAAAAATCAAATCCGACCACATGTTCCAAAATTACGGCCATTTTCTTCCAAAATTTTGAAAAAAATAAAACATGTTTGACATAAATTAAAGTAAATTTTACATTTCTATTTATTAGTGATTAATTAGTATTTTTAAATTCTTTATTTTTCTATCAGAGGTCCCTGAAAAATAATTGTTCAAAAGGGGGTCCCTAGGCAACAAAAGTTTAAGAACCGATGATATAGGACTTAAAAACATGAAAGTGTATGAGTTACTTCTTTTTTTTTAATTCAACCCCTAAGGAAAGGATAAAGATGTTTACACTTATTGTATTTTTGATGTTTTGTATAATGTTTCATACATTTGAGTCAAACATTAATGATGAGTTACTTATCAAAACTTATTTCTGTATAGATGATTTGTCAAATAATTTTAAAGATTTCTTACGCATTGTATCGCATAGATATTCGTGCATTGAAACGGATGTTTATTTAAATAGTAGTATAATTGATTGTCAAATAATATAATTATCAGGTAGTATAATATTAACTGGCTAAAATGTCTAAGATGCAATAAATAGGCTCGTTGATTATATTTTATAATAATTACAGTTTTAATAAAAAAAAATGCGTTAATCTCAAATGTTTGTTTCATTGCTTATCTCCCCTACCTGAATAAAAAGGACACATTTCTCTACAAAAAATTAAACATCATATTTATACAGTTATGCTTATAAATCAACTCCAATAATATTGTAAATATTTATTCGTATTTACTAAAATAAAAATGTCATTACTTATTTACATTTTGTAATACAGTAAAAGTTTCTTTTTATAGAAATGATCGTTACCGATATAGGTTATTTATTATATATGTATAATTACAAAAACCGCTACAGCATAACAATTTTGGAAAAAAATCCATAATCAGGCCTCATTTCAAAAAAATGTCATACAATATATTTTTATAAAACTTTGGAATATGTTTCTCGAATATTCTACACAATTCTACATGATCACTATTTTTCGGTAACGGTGTGTCGCCTATATTTTATGTAATTGTCACTATAATATTAAATATTAAACATAATGCGTCTACAATTTGCAAAAGGAAGATAATAAATTCAACCTCAATTAATTATAAGTATTAAAACTGTAAGTACCAACAAAGGTTTAATATTTCAAATACCTTATTATTTAAACACCTTGATAAAGGTACATATTTATAACACAAAGTTAACTGATATAAATTATGAATGTTTTAATATAATGAAAGTATCCGACAAACTTCAACGCAAAGGAATATATAATATATGTATAGGGTAAGAGTTACCTATATATTGTTACCAAAAGAATGTATTCCATTATAAAATGCATTATTTAACTGTATAATATGAAGAACAAAGACCTAAATTCGTAAATGTAAAATTATGTTTAATTATGTCTATTCGTTTAGTAGAAAGATTAATTATATCAACAAAAACAATAAGTCAGTGCAGTCTATCTTTTATTTCTAAATTTTTAACGATCTTCATGTAACAACAACGTTTCCAAAGATAAAATAGTACCGCAGAAAAGGTAACGACCATTGTATTTCTATGTATTTTGAAGCGCTTGATTCTGATTTGAAGTCAAAATAGTAGTTTATCTGAATCATTTAGAAATCAAATCCAGTGCCTCAAAATACATAAAAATACATTAGTCTCCGAATTTTTTTTTACTTTTTTTGTTATTTAAGACTGTGTACACCCACAAAAAAGATAAATAACTTTTTCGAATAAAAATCTTATTTTTGAGTCTATATGGTTATTCGAGGTTATTTTCAAAATAAATCGGATAAGATGTTATTTTGACCTCAAATTCGGACTAAGCGTCTTCGAAAAACTTCTTTACCTTTTTTGTGTAGTTTCATATTATTAAAACCATGCATATATGTGTAATAGTGTCACGTTTGAAATACTTGTTCAGTCTTATTTTGCAGAAAATGTTTAAAGATCACAGAAAAAATAAATTATCATTATCATCCAGAAATTTAAATATGACAGAAATTAAATTCCAACACAAGTCTATAGAAATATTATTTTGGGCCTAGAAATCTCCTTTTTATGCAAACAAAAACAATATTTTCTTTAATAATATACATATACTCTTAATCCAACTAGATTATTATTGATTGAGAAAAACAATAAGTCAGTTTTTTTACTTGTGCACTGAACTGAATTTTGCATCGTTATGACCTTTCACAATAATTTCAAGTAATAAATCATTAATTAAAAATAAATTTTAATCAAATTTGACAGCAAGTATCTCGTTTTAGAGAAGACTACATTCGACAATATAAAAATTGTTGAACAAGAAACACAAATACAAAAAAAACATTTTTTTCCACTAAGTATTCTAACCGTACACCCATTTCATTCCAACTGTAACGTATCCATCACACGTGAAACTCTCAAAAGTTTCGTCAACTGTAGAATGTAAAAAAGGTACCTACACCAACTTCCTGCAATGACGTCGGTATGTTTGAATACTATCCCACTCTGCGGTCGCCCGCGCTGGCCCTCGGTGAATGTATTCAGAATTTTACATATGCACGGGTCACATTGTGGTTCGCACTTCGTACAAATTGCGCCAGATTTTAGTTTGCCCAATTTACCTCTGTGTTATGCCCTCACGCTATTGCTGCCGCAACCTATGCTCAGTGCCGTATCGGATATACCCACCGGAAATACATATACGAAAATTATATGGTAAGGTTATTTTTATGTGCAGACACAGGTAAAAAGGTTTACTTGAGCCAAGTAAACCTTGTTTTGTATATAACGAAAACAATATTTTCTTAAGATAAGAAATATATTCTTAAACCAACTATAGTGTTCTTGGACGAAGAAATAATGTAGTTGGATTAAGAGTACTTTTCTTATATTAAGAAAATATTGTTTTCGTTATATACAAAACAAGATTTTCTTGGTCCAATACAGTTTTTTTTGTGTGTAGATATCTACATAACGCAAAATCGATAAATATACACCCAATGGCCTTTAATCGAATAAATAACATAATTGCAATAATTAATTTTATACCTACAACATAGGGAGCTATATTATTTTATAATATACCTAGTTGAATTCAATTATTTCAAAATCAGTAAATGTTTGCGCGACTGGTTGTTCTTCAAACGATGGCACTACATCCCCAACACGTCGACAGTGACTGTTTAATTACATAAATACAGACCTGTAATAAATTCATTTTCATTAGCTAAGATCTAAGTATTCTTACTGTGTCTTAACAAAATTGGTCCAGTAGTTTTCATGACAAAGTAGAATCAATTACTAAAGAAAATAAAAAATATAAAAATATAAATATATTTTTATTGTGCTAACACAGCCTACATATTTATTAATTTTTATAACTAACTAGCGAAATTAATATTTCACCCCGTATCACGTACGGAGAGTTGTAATTAGTTTCATTAGATCCGTCGGGAAAAATACGGGGGGAAGGGGATTATATCTTGCATAGGAGCCGAGATATTTGCAATTTTTTCCAACTTATTCCTTATGTTACCTAATGTAATAAAATATATCCTAAAACCTGGGCAGAGAACATATATATCAATCAAAACAAAAAACAACGAAATCGGATAAGTGATTCTCGAGTGATTAGCGCACAACCGGACATACAGACAGAGTTATAGATTAAATATTACATTTTATAAAGATATCTACGAAAAAGTATGTATTACATTTTTTGAAATAAATTATTTCAGTATCCAAAAATACAGAATTGTTAACGTTTACGTTATAGACATTTTAAAACGTTTAACACAGAGAAAAACATTGTAAAGGTGCCGATATCTGTAAAAATTTTATACTGTAAGATATTGAACAAAATAATTATTATATTTTCAACTGAAACATGTTTTATGTAAAATATTCATATACATAATCAAAGTCTAAAAACATATTTACTCTCAATCCCAAAACTAAAACCACTTCATTAAATCTGTATGTATGCATAAATTAATATATTTATGTACGGTACATAGTTTTGGACGACACAAAATATAGCCGGAATTAATATGTAGATATTTGTTTTTCATACTGCAAAACAGTGTTGGATTCGGTCCTGGGGTATAAGGCGTAATGTACTGGAGTGACTGCAACCTCACAAAGTGACAACATTAGCATATTTGGACGGTACAACTCCACGATTGTCCTTAAGACCGTTCCACTCCCTCTCAATTAAGCTCTCATCGGAGTTATGAATTTGTAGAAATGTTATGCCGAATTTAAATTTTAGCTGCTTTATGTTTATAATTATATCTTTATAGGTGTTGAAAATTGTGCCATTTCCTCACTATTAAATGCGCTACAAGTTTATTGTTTCAACTTTATGTATAACATTTAAATGGAATATAAATCCACATTAATATAAATTGAGTGGAATTTGGCACTAAGAAGTTTACCTTGGGTTTTATGATTACAATTGTGTATAATTCATAACTGATAAAATCAAAATTTAATTTTGCAAATGTTACCCTTTACAGCATTCTTAATTAGTTGTTTGTATTTTCGTACTTTTGAGTTCCAATTGAAGAAGGTATGTAACTACATTTTCTTTTTTAAAGTAGCAATGATATTATAGATCGTATTTTTTATTATTTCATGGTTGGTCCATAACATACTATTTTTTATTTATTTAGTAACTATTATACCAGCTGGAAGAATATATCCTGTATGGTGGCATTGTTTTCTACTCATAGAAACCGCAAAATAATTTTAGAATATTTAAATTTTTCATATAAGCAGTCATAAATTATATAAAAACGGTACCTATATAATGAATAACTATTATAATAATAATTGTAATATTATAAATATTACTACTTGAACCTATTAAACATTGATCCAATCCATTGTTGTTCTTACAATGAATTAAAAATGACTTAAATATTAATTTTTTTGTATCAACACTTGTATTAAAACTGTATATGTAACAGCTATAAAACTGTTTTAAGCTTAAAGTTTTTTTGCTTGGAAACTAAAGTAAGAGTATTAACAGTAAAAAGTAATAGATTTATTATGCACATATTCAATACTTCAAATAATTGGTAAATCACTAACAATTGCAATATTAATATCGACGTTAAACTAGAGAAACAAGATAATAAATAACGATCATTTTTAAATTATTCCCAAGTGTTTTTTTATTTCCATAGGACATATAATACGAATACTATGAGAACATAACATTTATTTATTTATTTATAAAAAAATATTATCTGAATTATCTAAACCATTTGAACTAAACGGTTGAGTAAAATTTTCAATAATCAGTAAAATTTATACACTAATACATCTAGGTAACATATTTTAAAATTTTCAGAGACGTTTGTAGAAATTATAAGAAAAATAATAAATGTAAAAAAAAGTACAAATACTGCATAAGCTACCATCTTAAAACCACTTTTTAAGTATAAATACTTATATATCTAAGAATCTCAAATAACAACTTCAACAAAAATAACGACACAAAAGTGAAAAGTCCGAAAGCTTTTTACTCAATGTTAACAAATATAAAACTTCGTCGTTGATAGAAATCTCAAAAAAATATACAAAGTTTACCCTCAATTATTTTTTTTAAATACGTATAAACTCTACCACGTTATAATCAACATAACCGTGAACATGAAAAAGACATTAAAATGTTCATTATTATTGTACATATATACGTATTTGATATTAAATGTACAATATAATGTGTATTTTAATGTCTTCATTTTCCCTAATGCTTTTAAAATAGCAACAAAGCCCACTAAAATTGCCGACATTTATAGACATTAAGGAAATTATGATTAATAGATCAAGATAACGTATTACCCATTCGTTTAAGAGCTGTGTATTAAGAGTTAAACTTTTTTTATACATCGAACATATAGGCGCAGAAAAAGTTAAAATAAAAAAAATTAAACATTTTTTTAAATGATGTTTACGTTTCTATTATATACATATATATTTTTTACACCCAGGTATAATAAAAACAAGGATGTGGCTATTTGCACTTACACTATGTGCAAGCAATTGGCTATTCGAACATACACTATGTGCAAGCAATTGGCTATTCGAACATACACTATGTGCAAGCAATTGGCTATTTGCACATACTGAATGATCTGAATGTGAACCGAAACCCCTAAATCTAGAAACGTGAAATTTCAGGGGTGTATTTATTTTATGTCGTAAATACCCACTAAGGAAATATTTTTCGAATTTCAGCTTTTACGGGGGTAAAAGAGGGTGTAAATTTTTGTATGGGAAAAATATTTTTTCGGTGGATTTACTTGAAACTTAAAATACACAATCTACATTACCAATAATGAAACATGTATTTCAGCATATCCTAAAATTCAACCCCTGAGGGTTTGCAAGGGGGTGTTATTTTATGAAATTTTGGAATAATAATCTACATAACTGTTTATGATATTGAGGTAAATACGGACAAAGAAAGTAATCTATACTAATATTATAAATGCGAAAGTGTGTCTGTCTGTGTCTGTTTGTTTGTTTGTTTGTTACCTTTTCACGGCTAAACCGCTGTACCGATCTTGATGAAATTTGGCAGGGAGATAGCTTACATCCTGAGTAAGGACATAGGCTATTTCGAATCTCAAAAATTCATCCCCTAAGAAATTGCAAGGGGGTGGAAATATTTGTATGGGAAATATTTCACCCCCTGTCACATATTAAGGGTTGTAATTATTTTCATTCGATCCGGCGGGAAAAATACTACGGGAGTGGGGGGTTTTAGGGGGGAAAACAACCCCCTATCTCCCATAGGAACCGAGATATTTACGATTTTGTAAAATAAATGATAACCAAAATAAAAGAAAAAATATATATTTCACCCCCTTTCACATATAAAGGGTTGTAATGAGTTTCATCTAATCTGGCGGGAAAATACCACGGGGTAGGGGTTATAAGGGAGATACAACAACTCTTCATATGTGGAAGGGGGTGAAATATATATATTTTCTTTTATTTTGGTTTTCATTTATTTTACAAAATCGTAAATATCTCTGTTCCTATGGGAGATAGGGGGTTGTTTTTCCCCCTAGAACCCCTCACTCCCGTAGTATTTTTCCCGCCGGATCGAATGAAAATAATTACAACCCTTAATATGTGACAGGGGGTGAAATATTTCCCATATAAATATTTCCACCCCCTTGCAATTTCTTAGGGGATGAATTTTTGAGATTCGAAATAGCCTATGTCCTTTCTCAGGATGTAAGCTATCTCCCTGCCAAATTTCATGAAGATCGGTTCAGCGGTTCTAAATAACTGTTTAATTTAATTTAGTTATATCCGTGAGTAGATCATACACAGAACGGTTACGAGTGTTATTTGTGACGCGACTCATCGATGTTTAAACAGAAACGATTACCTTTTTTTTTGCTGTGATGCTCATAACATTTCCCTATAGTGTGTCTGACAGTCTTATTGCTGTCACAACCGTAATGCTTGGTTTTTTACGATAAAAAAACACTACATTGACTAGATTAATGTTCCAAAACAATACTCATTGGTGTTTCGTTTTCTCCGTGTACAAAAATCTATATTATTTACCTAACTGAACTTACAATTAATGTATATCATTAACCTAAATTCCACGCGAGCGAAGTCGCGAGTAGCAGCTAGTATTCAATAAAAATAAAAATTTCAAAATTCAACCTCTAATGGCGGGGGTAGACAGGGGTGGGTTTTTGCTATTCTTATCTACGGTCCGTGATATTTATAATTTTGTATAATGAATAAAGAGCGAACAAATAATAATTTTAAATTTCACCCCCCCCCCCCCCCCGGTCACGTGATATTTTTTTTATTCATTACACAAAATCGCAAATATCTCGTTTCCCATGCGATATAGGAGGTTGTTTTCCCCCCTAAAATCCCCACTCCCGTAGTATTTTTCCCGCCGGATCGAATGAAAATAATTACAACTCTACATATGTGACAGGGAGTGAAATATTAATAATCAAATTTAATTTTTTTCCCATACAAACATTTTCACCCCCTGACAATTCCTTAGGGGATGCATTTTTGGAATTTAAAGTAGCCTATGTCCTTACTCAGGATGCAAGATTTCTTTCTACCAAATTTCATCAAGATCGGTACAGCGGTTTAGCCGTGAAAAGGTAACAAACAAACAAACAGACAGACAGACAGACACACTTTCGCATTTATAATATTAGTATAGATTACTTTCTTTGTCCGTATTTACCTCAATATCATAAACAGTTATGTAGATTAATATTCCAAAATTTCATAAAATAACACCCCCTTGCAAACCCTCAGGGGTTGAATTTTAGGATATGCTGAAATACATGTTTCATTATTGGTAATGTAGATTGTGTATTTTAAGTTTCAAGTAAATCCACCGAAAAAATATTTTTCCCATACAAAAATTTACACCCTCTTTTACCCCCGTAAAAGCTGAAATTCGAAAAATATTTCCTTAGTGGGTATTTACGACATAAAATAAATACACCCCTGAAATTTCACGTTTCTAGATTTAGGGGTTTCGGTTCACATTCAGATCATTCAGTATGTGCAAATAGCCAATTGCTTGCACATAGTGTATGTTCGAATAGCCAATTGCTTGCACATAGTGTATGTTCGAATAGCCAATTGCTTGCACATAGTGTAAGTGCAAATAGCCACATCCTAAAAACAATGCTATCGTTAAAACTTATAAATATCTTCAAAAATATGTACTATTTAAAAGTAATATTTTTTTGATAAAATATTACAAATTTTTATTTTGAATTTCATGGTGTTTTATAAAGAGTTTATATGAGTATTGAAACGAGCAAAAGTTCAACTAATTTTAACTACTATATTTATCATAATAGCAAAAGTTCATTACAAAATTTTGTTGAAAATATCACTCGCACCAAATCCATAAATCGAGCTAATTGCAATAAATATAAGCAAGAGGACAACGCGACTTTGCCAACACACTAGACAGTGGACAACGGCATCATTATTCACATAAACACACTGCAAAGGGCAGTGTTCTACGGAGACGATGTCCGGATCTGGCTCTCTTTCTCTTTCGCTGTCTCTCTCTCTGTCTCCGTGTTCGTGCCAGGTCCATGTCGTAGAGGCGTACTCTCCTGACCCCGTGACCCACACCCACACGATCTTCCGGTTTGCTTCATCTATTTCATACACATTCATGAATAGCGTAGTCGTAGAGATGGTCGTCTTGTTTATTATCTAGTTATCCGTGCATTGTTTTTTGATAAGGGCTTGGATCAAGATTGCTCGGATTGAATTTTTAATCTGGCGGGAATTGAGGTTCTGTTCTTCCTATTGTATTATTTAATGAAAATAATCGTTAAAAACAATTTCTGGATCAAAAAAACAATAGTATTTGGTATTTATAGAATATAAAGTATTGTGATAGTATTTGGACTATGTTATGCACTCAACATTTTCTATGCGTGCAAAAAAAATACATTTTGATTTTGTTATATTTATGTCCGGTATTATAAAGGACCTAGCAAATTTGCAAGCTAGCAAGCACTCTCAAATAAGATATCAAACTTATATGACAGTTCTCTTTGAGTTTTTAACAGATAGTTGCAGGTACAGTAAGTTGGTTTTTACCATTTTTACGCAAGGTTAGTAACTACACTTTAGTAAATATATTTTACATACCTTTTTTTTACTTCCTATTTATGAAACTATATATCTGTCAAAAACTTCAAGAGGACTGTCATATAAGTTTGATACCCCATTTGAGAGTGCTTGCAAGCTTGCAAATTTGCTAGGTCCTTAATAATACCGGACATTATTGTTATTAGAAAAAGATAATTTGATATTTAAATATATCATCCAATTAAACATTGAACACATTGTCTTTTTCATATATAGTCATACAATTCTTGTCGGCTGTATTGCTCCTTTTCCAACAGTTCAGTGGTGTTATTTAATCTCATATATATCTGCGATTGTTTCTATTTTTAGTAGAATTGTTTCACAGGAGTATAAGAAACAATAAGAGTTTGCTGATGAGCCAATCATAGCAGGTTCAAACGTTTTGGGAGACTGATACATGGGATTAGAGAGGTAGGTAAATCTCAAATTTATTTTGGAGTGTGTTTGTTATATTCTTATTTAAATATACCTATGAGCCTCTTTTCTGTAATGCTATAAGCTTTCTTTTGCAGGCACTCGCGAAGCATAAAAAGGCCTTAATTCATTTACTTACCAGCGTTTTTCACTTAACGGTGAGGGTCCGCTCCCAATTATTTACTGTACGTTTAACTTCTTAAATATTTTATCTAGGAAATGTTTACGCTCATGTACTACGTCTAGTTATAAAATTATTGTATTGACTTTGCACTGTTACAAAATACATGCATATTACATTTAATTTGAGAAAATGAATCGCAGAACCCGCTGATGCAATAAAATAATCAAATCCTTAGTAATTATTAATTAGAGATTTGCGGTCTGTAATGTATCTTATCCTTGCACACATTTATAATTTACAATACCCTCGTATAAAACTCCTCTTTATGTTCATTCCGAAATCTGAGACCCGTATTTAAAACCGTCCCTTTTATATAGTACGTACTACATTGTGCTGAAAATCTTAGCAGGCAATAAATCTTGAACGAAATCTGCTCCGAACATCGAATTTTGCACTGAGCGTCGGTTAATCACCACCCCTAACTTACCGACGATGCCGCTGCAAATGACGCTACAAAACCCGCGAATCTGATTTGTGTTCTGTAAAAATATTTAAACGGATTTAAACTACGGTGCAGCTGAATAAGTTCACCCAACGGTAGCGTAGTGTCAGTGCAACAAACTTATCGGCCGCGGAGAACAAATAATGGAACGAGCGCACGTAAAACGGTTTAGCCGTACACAATTCCTATACCATAATTTCTACGTATGAATTGGATTTAGAACGGATTGTCTTAAACGATTTCTTCTTTTTGCAATCTGTATATTGGTATCTGTATACATATATAGAATAACAAATATAATAAATTTTAAGATTACTGAAAATACATTTTTAACTAATACCAAAAAGTCAGTTTTTTCAAAACGTTCCAGTTTTTATACATTAATTTTATCAATGTTCATTACTTTTCACAAAAAAATATAGGGAGAAAATCGTCTGTTTACTAACCGTGATTTAGTTTAGGATTAACTTTAATCATTGTTAGATAACAGATTATTTTTAAACGCATATATACTTATTAAATATAAAAAATCACATTTTTTATGGATTCAGGACCTCATTAAATTTTGATTAAAGTTCAGTTTATTAAATGTACTTCTTGATTTACTCTTATAGGCGTATGATCTAGAATTTAATAATGTTATAGATATTTGTCATACATTTGTATTATTAAGTAAATTCTACTTGATAGAAGTATCTTCTTTGAACTCATCTAAATTTTTCAGTATTTGAACATCCTTTGGTATACTTTTAAGAAAAACATTTTACTTACAATCGGCTTTATTTTTCTGTAATTATAAAGGTACGGTTTAGTGAGTACTCAAAGGACAGAATGGTACAGTAATGATGAAACACCATATTAAAAACAACTGTAACAAAAAAGTCACGTATAATATTAATTATAAATTGACCGGATACATTTACGTTACATTAATTATATAATTTATGTATGAAAACTCTAAATATATTCATACAATTAAAAGCCATGTATACTGGCCACATAAATTAGTTTCAATCAAAACAAATATTTGTGTCGTTGTTTATATATTTAATGTAAATTACAGTTCATCTTAAAAGTACAAAAGTATTGAAAAGAAAAACGATTGAAACAAAAAAATGTATTGATAATTTTAAATTTGAATAAAATATTCAATATACCTCAAGACAGCCAATCTTTGCACATACATCACTAAAGTTTTATCATTTATTCACGAATATATCCAATGAAGCTGAAATATAAATATTGATATATCTTTTCAGTATATGCGTTTATTTCATATTGTTATGTATGTGTATTTAATCGATGAATAATGGACCTGTAGTTTGATCCTCGCCAACCTAAACCAAGCTTTACAAAATGGTATTTATTTATTGTAGTTGGTAGTTTATTATTCATATTATTTATTACCTGAGTTCCGTGTTTTATCGACCCAAAATATGCATACATAATAGGGTATGATTAATTATTTGTAGAGATATTTACGAAACGATAAAAATAAAGTTAACTTTAATATAAATATACAATCAAGATTGCAGGACAGGGATGTGAAACCTTCTAAGGTTGTGGGTCAAAGGAAATGAAATCGGAACAAGTGTATAGACCGTGTAGTTTATCAGTCCGTTCTTTTAGATTTAGACTATAACTATGTAAATACCTATTTAGTACCTATATCTTTAGTATATCTTTTCTTCCAACTGCTATCGTAAGTATAAGCGTAAATTCTGCACGTCGGACGAGAGTGCATGAAATTTGGACGAAACGAGAGCGAGACCGAGACGATATTTTGTTTGTCTTGTCGAAAGTTTCGGTTTTAATTTTTTATAAAAAAATCACGTAAGATCGAGAATTGAAAATGAAACTTACTTAACTCTCGTCTTATCTCGTTTCACGTGTTTTTTTTTACTTAAAAAAATATAAGTTATACCTATACTAATGTAAAATAAAAACTAAACAAAGAACGTGGCGCACTACAGTAGAGCTGTGAGTTTTAATAAGTACCTACCATGTTTTAAAATGTATAATTTATTTTTCTTAGAACTAGTTAAATACTTTCTGTGAGTAAAACAAATTACATTGCTGGTGTTACAAATGTATTTTTTATAAATTCTCGAAACTATGTAAAAACTGACTGTATTTCAGGAATGTTGAGTTATTAATGGTTGCATTCTGGTATTTTTTTACTATCTAACATGGTTTCACTAATTTATAATTTCATTTATTTTATGAATGAAAGAAAATTATAAAGGTTAGTCTTGCTTGCATGAATCGTATTTAGTCGATTAATTTATTTATTAAATGATTGAATCCTACCTTCGCTTGACTTTATTTTTTAATTAGAATTAATATTGACTCCGAATTTGGAAACTTTACGAATGATTTAATTTAAAATACTGTGAGTAGCAATTGTGCGAGATATAATTAACAATTAATAATTTATAGACTAGCGTATATATTGAATAGAACATTCAGATTCTCTATGAATATAATATTGATTTTATTAAAATATTTGGGTTTTATTAATGCAACTTGCCCAACAAATTACCTCATTTGTAAGTTGTTCGTTAAGATTTACATATAAATAAAAGTAGATTATTTTATAGAATTTTCCAGTTAAAAAGACGACACAACATTTAAACGACATAACTTAACCATCTAAATTAAATATAAAAAGAGACTCAGTTCAGTGGGTTGTACCTAACATGTCGTATTACTCATACACATTTACACAAATTTAACTCGTAAGCATTCGAATGTATGCAGCATCACGCCCGGCCTAGAGGCGCGATGTTTACCGCGTTCTAGCTCGTTTGTGTGCGTAGATGTGGGTATGTGCGGATGTGTGTGTGTGTGTGTTCGAGATATAGGTGTGCGTGCTTGTATATGTGCTTATACACGAAGTAATTATATAATTACGCACGCGGTCTACGGCGAATGTGTAAATACACGACTGTTGTTGCATACTGTCACTTGCTGCTCGGAATAGGTAAATACATATGTAGGTATGTACATATGTGAGTACAGTACCTTCCACAATTATATATGAACAGAATTGAAAAATAATGTGTAGATACCAATATAAGATAATAAAATAATAATATTTTTCATTTAATGACAGTCTATTTTTTAAATATATTTAACCAATGAGCATAAGTTTGGGTGTAATACACCCACATCATATTTAATCATTCGATATTTTAAAAGTGAATCGTTGAAATACGCTGAGCGTCTAAGTAGCTCCGCGGGAAGAGGAAGGCAACGTCGATCCCGGCTCAGTCGATCGCCAGCGCCGCCAGATGAGATATTTGGATAGGATCAAAGCTGTCGCGGTGGAGTTATACCCACCTTATACTCTGTGTTACAAATTTATTTATTTAATAAATTACATAGAAGTAAATCTCTTTTTAAATATTTTTAATAAAAAGATGTAATTGTGTGTCATATGCCATAATATAAGCTCAAATTGTTTATTTCGTTCAACATCACGAAAATATCATTTTTTTAATTATTATAAACTATCTACTGTTTATTTTATAACAGGCTTACATAGAAAATAAAATTAACCTAATTCTTATATCTAGAAGACATTGATAATTTTGGACTGTAGTGTATGTAATGAACACTCATATATATTATATAGGTACATACATATTATGTTTATACAAAACAACCATAATATTTAATTCTCTCTGAGGCAAGATTTGTGTTCTTTAGCGTAAAAACTTTGGTGGACATTGCAGATTAACATGTCTCATTAGTATTGCGCCTTTTAAATTTTTAATTAACCCTCTTGTAACTGGATATAAGTATAGGCATTGTACGTTTTGATTAGGGTTGCACACTGCACACTGGAATTCAGATAAATCCGGTTTAAATTCTGAAGAGACCACATGAGTTTAGACGAGACGAAACTGTCTTAAATTTTTATGAAACAGAAACAAGACTGAGATTGTGTCAACTTTATTTATCATCCCAGTGACCGAAACAAGAGGGGAATGTTCAATAGTATACAGTTATTTTTTATTTGTTATAAAATTAAAGTTAACTTATTTGGATTTTCACCAATTGTAAATTAATATACAGGGTGGTCCGGTTTGGGATACAAATGTTTTAGGAGCTGATTCCCTGATTCATTGTGTCAGTTTCATAGGTAATTAACTAATATATTTTTCAGTATTATGGTTATTGCTATCCGTATTTCTAGTTCCGAGTTATAGCTCATCAAAGTCGAAAAATATAAAGATATTTTATCTTTTTTTGTTGAAATTTTTTATGAAAATGACATTTTTCTCCAAAAGTACCTATAACATGTTGTATTTTTTATCATTATTTTGGTACATCATAATGTTACCTACCTACAAATTCACTGTACAAAGTTTGGACGTGGGTCTTATAGTTTTCCAGTTATTAATTAATCCCCAAAGTTACTATTTTGCTACCTGCCATATTAAATGAAACAGTCAATAAATTTATTTTTTTATAACTACATAATTTTATTATTTATTATTATTTACCATAAAAATAATTATTTACCGGAAAACTGTAAGACCCACGTCCAAACTTTGTATAGTGAATTTTCAGGTAACATTATGATGTACCAAAATAATGATAAAAATACCATATATTAAACGTATTTTTGGAGAAAAATGTCATTTTCATAAAAAATTTCAACAAAAAAAGATATTTTTCGACTTTGATGAACTATAACTCGGAACTAGAAATACGGATAGCAATAACCGTAATACTGAAAAATATGTTAGTTAATTACCTATGAAACTGACTTATTTTGATTGCTCTAGATACGTTACTTTAGAAGTTATGAGATAATCTTTGTTGTAAGAACTACTCTGAAGGAATTTTTTTAAACATCCTGTAACTCAGAGGGTCTTAAAGATAGACCCCCACTTCCCACACAATTTCTTACTCACAATGAGTCAGGGAATCAGCTCTTAAAATATCTGTATCCCAAACCGGACCACCCTGTATATCTGTAACATACAATAGATGCAATGAAAAAAATACTAATTGTTATTAATTTTCAAAAACAATAATATTAAATAAATATATGAAGGTTAGGGTGGGTCAAATTGTATGGGACCGAAAAAATCTCTATGGGCAACTCGCTATTCTGGTACTATGGGCCATAACAAGTATTTTTGCCAATGGAACCGTACCTCTAAAATCATTTTCGAGCTTGCCGAAATTTGTCTGAAGATATTTTCCAAAATACTCAAAAATCGATCTATTTAGTGCATTTCGAATGTACAAAAAAATTATTGAAAATAACCCAAAAAACCCCCGTATACACATTATCAATAATTTTTTTGTACATTCGAAATGCACTAAATAGATCGATTTTTGAGTATTTTGGAAAATATCTTCAGACAAATTTCGGCAAGCTCGAAAATGATTTTAGAGGTATGGTTCCATAGGCAAAAATACTTGTTATGGCCCATAGTACCAGTATCGCGAGTTGCCCATGGAGTGAAAATAATTGACCCACCCTAAATTGTAAGTATATTTAAAAAAATTGTTAAGTATACCTATTTAAAGAAAAAAATATTTTTTTTAACAAAACTTCTGAACGTACGAGGCGAGACTAGCATTATTTTTATATAAACGAGACCAAAAATAGATTAGCAAATTAAAATCTGATGCTCATTAGTTACAAACCACAGAAAAATACGAGGTTTATCTTAATTTTCGTCTCGTGTGCAGCCCTAGGTAATGAATTAATAATATATTCATATAAAATATAAATATAAAATATATTTAACCTGCATGTTTGTAAAAAAATACATTTATTTAAAAAATATATAAGCAAAACTAAATTTAATTATGGAGCTACAATATATACACTACTGATCAAAAAAAAGTGGACAGTATGAATTTAAGCACAACGATTAAATTAATTGTTTTCTATCATAATGTCCCGTTAATATGAAGGGTAGTTTAATCAATATATTGAATTAGTATATCACTAGCATCAATATGTTGTATAATTGAGGAATATTAAATGTATTTTTAATATTATTATTGCAAAATTGCTTGATTTGTGTTTACTGTTACAAAAATTCGCATATTGTTAAGTAGTGTTAAATCGCAATTTTTAGTTCTTTTTGAAGTTTTTATGAATCAATGGTATCAGGTAAGGGGCAAACATTAATTTCATTACCTTTTTTTATATAATTTAACCAGTTCTCAAAATGTTTTTATCAAGAATTAAATAAAAAACAAAAAAATCATATTATTCCGATATAACAGATTGTAGAGTGACTTTAAGCAAATTTTACAAAGTTAAATCAACTATTTTGAAATTAAATTAACATAAAAGTTCATATTTTATGTACTTATTTATTTTTATTTTAAAATAGAACGACGTTTCTATCAGAAGAAGAGTGTAGAAAAATTATTGTTTTTAGAAAATCCAGGAAATCTATTAGAAACATTGTTGTTGAAATGTAAAAATAGGGAGTTTATGATACTTAAAGTGCTGTGCATAAAATAATTTATATTTATAAAACACGGGGAATTGTTTGACGCGCTCCAGGTTCCGGTCAATCACGGAAAAAAACAGTGAAGACTGTAACGCGCTTAAGAAATTGGCACTCAAGCATAGAAAGTCGTCATATAAACAGATCGCGGATGATTTTGAGACTTCCAGTGGTCTTAAATTAAGTCGGTTTACGGTCAGAAGACGTTTAAAAAGTAAGGAATGAAAAGTTATAGGTGTGGAAGAGTTTCTATGCTTTTTACATAAAATATAAAGAAGAGGAACTCTTGGGTGCAGAAATATAAAAAATACAGATTGGAATAAAATAATATGGCCCGATGAATCGCAACTTTGTTTGGTATCAGATCGTTCTGAAAGATGTCTATGAAGATCTGGAGAACTGTTTTTACCATAGTACACAACCAAAACAGTTAAAAAATCAGATGGGATAATGATATAAGGTTATTTAGTGCACAGAGTGAGGAAAAATTGTACTGAATGGAAAAAGATGTAAAAATCAACGCTACAAAATACAAAAAAAATTTACAAGAAGGGGTTTTTCCAAGTATTAGCGCATTTAATAAATGTAGAATTTTAATTTTTGTGCAAAATAATACCTTTGTCATACGAAAAAAATTGTTATTGATTGAATTAATGATCACAAAATAACGTTTATGGATGATTGACCTCCACAGGGCCCAGATTGAAATCGAATTAAAAATTTATGGTACCGTACTGACAGGGAGTTACATTAATGTGATAATAAAAATTTGGAACAATTATGGACAAATATAAATAAAATTTGGAGTGAAATCAGCGTCGAAACAATAAATAAACTTATATCGCTAATGCCATGAATATTAGAAGCGGTCAGGAAAAACAGTTGGGGGGCTACAAATTATGAAAATTGTTTGTAATTATATATTTAATAATTAAGTAACACTATATATTTTATAATAAGTACACACATTTATTTAATTTATTTATAAATTCCCATTTATTTCCATTTTACTTTAATTTTTCCGCTGTCCACTTTTTTTTGATCAGTAGTGTACATATACAACTTTATTTACAAAAATAATTGTATTTTTACATTATAACATAACACAATAACAGAACAACAATATAGCAATAGCTAATCAAATTAACATCATATCCTCCATTATTATTATTAACAAATGCACGTGTGTTAACACTTGATGGGTGTATTGTATAAAATATGTTCTAGTTTCTGAAAACCGGCTGATTTCAAATTTAACATGTTTCAAGGTAAATGTGAAGCGGATACAATATGATTAACGATATTCCAGTTGGGCTTTCAAAAACATTATAATAACGTACATACAATGTGTCTGAAAAAGATATTACCATCCTCGCTTATAATTTAATATTTTAAAGTACATAATATAGATGCAGAAACATATTGATCATAAAACTACATTAGTTCTAATCAAATGTCAAATATTATAAAATTCTTTATCATTAATTTAATGCATATTTAAACATGTATTCTATTTTCAATAGGTTAGTGATAATAGTTTAAACTAAATAAGCAATGACGTCAGTGCACTTTGGGCCAGGATACCCTGTTCTGTGGCCAAAAGTCTACTTTTGAATTTGAGAAAACTAAGTATTAATTGAAGTAGTTATGATGAAAATTTCATATTGATTAATCAATTCCTATTCAAATGACTGTGGCTCCAAGTCGAAAAATGTATAAAAATTTTTAATGTTACTGTCGTTCGTAAAATGCAATATTTATTAAGAAGTCATAAATTCCAAGCCGTATATTTAGATTATTTCATTCGTTGAAGTTCAAAATTAATTTTAAATGTCACATTAATGCGTTATATTCAGTTTTACTCGGGTAGAACTACATTGTTAGTATATTTAAACAAAATTTTTCAGCAAAGCACCTTCTGCCGATTGTAAATACCACAAGATACCACTTTGTTTTAAGTAATAAGACTCACAACTGTCTTCTCTAGGATGTGCACTTCATCCTAAATCTGCCCCTTTTTGCTCGCTTTCATTTACTTGACTGTGAACCTCTTCTAAACATTATGCAAGATTGATACATACAAAATTTTAGATTGATATACTAATGTAAAAAATTATAATTGATTCAGGATTGGTGTGTCAAACCTTAATTCTGGATTGAGGGTGCTATTTTAACCAAAAAAATTATATGAACAAATGAACATGTATCCGAAAATTCTTCGTTGGGGAGTTAAAGCCTCTTCTAATTATACTCCCAACTAGTTTTCATTCATTATCTGGATATCCCATTATGGTAAAGTTATGAAATTTGGTAGAGTGTTTATTACTAATAAGTTTTATCCATTTTCAATATCAACCAATTACTATCTAAACCAGAGGTGTATTTGAATACATTTATTAAAATTTCAACAAAATTTAATTTTTGTAAAAATTATAATTTTATATTAAAAAATAGATATTGTAAGCTAGTATAAGAAAAATAATATAGTTATAGAAGAAATGAATCTACGAAAATGATTTCTAATATAAAATAAATAAAAATGTTTTTTTTATAAAATATCAATTAAATGTTATATATTATTTATTCGATCCGCCATTTCGTATTTTATGTTTTTGTATAGAATTTGAAATCAATGTCATAAAATATAATTGTTTACATAAAAATTATACTGACTACATGAAGCCAAAAATGTACCTATGTATGTAAATTCAAGTGTTCCTTCGCAGGGTCAAACTATTTGACTAATGATAAAAATAAAAAAATGATATAATCTAATTTAATGAATGTATAAAGTAAGCTAGAACTATTGAAAACTTTGTCGAAATTAGTGTGGTCTGGTTAGATTTTCACATTCACAAAATAAATTATGTAACAACCACGATTCATCGAACCTCGACTTATTTGATTACCGACTCCTTGAGAAAGTTTCATGAATATTTATTTCTGTTAGTAAAGACCGTGTTAAATCTATTCAAACCATTAACGCTATGCTAATACATTAAAATCGCGAATCGTATAAACCATTCAGCAAATAACATTATTCAAATATATTGTTTTCAAAGTTGGAATTTTCAAGTTCAATATTCTATATATTACTTATATTTAAAATTTATATAAAAATAGTTAATAGAAAAATATTACGCACATGATAATATCATAGATACATATTTTTAAAATTTTTAAACTGTTCGTGAACCCCCAAAGGTATTGTTGGGGTCTGCAAAACTCCGCATATGTCCTTAAAATTTGTTTGTTTTTGTTTTTGTTGAAAGTATAATTTTTATAGAAAATAGAATGAAAATATGAAATTTTCAAACTGTAGTTCATTATTTCAAAGTTTTTTTCAAAATTTTGTAGAAAAATGGTCGTAACTCTTAAAACTAACATCATCTGGTAAGTAGTAATTATATGTACATACATATAATTAACCATTCTATAAGTATAGTTAAGGCATTTTTATCAATACACGTATAAACCAATTGATTTTTTTAGAAATGCTACCATGAGCTACAAGTAGCTTGAGATCGACCATTTAACGACTGCTGATCTAAATATTTTCTATATTTGCTGTGTGAGATTATACAGTATTGTAAATATTGTATTATCAAAATGTATTAAATAAATAGCACTCGCTAGTAATCATTTATAACATAGGATCTATTACATTTCTGACTTGCATTCAAATAACAAACACAGACAATGCAAGCAAAGAAATCATCGTGAGGAACAAATAACGTTTTAGCATTCCCACGTAACTACTGTCGCCATACTCCCGCGTGAACGCTCTGCTGCACCCCGTTACAAATGGGTAGTCATTTTTCCAAAGATAACAACAGTATAACGTGTTGTCACTTTGTCACTCGGGCAGCAAAAATATACCACGCCACTGGTATAATGGATAATGCTCCAATGTACAGTAGTCCATCTATGCACATATTATTGACCAATTTCATTAAAAAATCAGTACAAAAAGAAATAAACTAAAAAATATTTATTTTTACATATCATATCAACGAACAATCACATATTTTTTATAAATAATAAAAAATAATGTGCAATAGTAATAGACATTATATTATTAAAATAATTAACTTTTAATTAATAATTAATTTATTATTTAATAGAATTTTTTCTATGATATTTGATATTTTCAATAATTATAAAAAATAAACTGGGATTCTAAAGAAAAACAAGTCGTTTTTTATTAAAATTTTAAAAATATACTAATACACTAAACTGCTGTTAGGTTACATTTTCTTGCCCATTTAGCAGCAAATTTTAAAATAAATATATTATATAATGCGAATGATAAGATGGCATTTATTTATCTCAATGATTGTGTTTCTTGCACGAATTGCCATACTAATTTCGTAAAAATCTACGCGACACGTGGACAACTTCCCTTTTATATGGACAACGACCACGAAAGCCTACAGAAAAAAAAATGAAATTGATAATTTTCACTTTTGACCAAATCTTTCATAATTAGGACCGTTGTACAATGCACAAAGAAAATCCGGAGACGCACATTTGTTATTCCAGCAGCACCAACATGATGCCCTTGGTACCGCTGCAGACCCAATACATGTTGTATGTACACATTGCACTTTGCACTGTGAGTGTTGTTATTGGATTTTTTTACACATGTGAAACCCATTAGTCATATCATGCTTTGCTTTGTATTATATTGAAGTAAAATTAGAGTTTGCACTGACAAACTGTTTACCAGTATATCTAAGAGTCTGAACTATACACATATGTAGGTGTACCATACCTATGTAAATTGATCATTCGAACATGCCCCAAAGTGCTTAATATTAGCTATTGAATCCTAGATACGTCTCCGAGGCTCCAGGCATGGTCCTCATATCCTACCACGTGCTCCCAGGCTGGAATTACTGCACGGAGATAATATTCTTTTAAAAATTAACAGTAAATGGTGTGAACCTAAGGACAGAATCAACTTAATTAACAGAAAAGTCGGTAGAATTTAAAATAAAGTAAATGAAAAATTACAATGACATACTGGTAAATTTTAACATAGTAAATTAAAATTCATTTATTATAAAAAAGTTCTTTAATTTAATTTCTTGCATGTGAAAATTTCACGTACATTCTCTATAATTTTACTATGTTTCTATATTACTTTTCATATCTGGTCTATCGCCGTCATAGAAACTGCTTTACAGTATATTGAATTGTAGTAGACGTACTTTTAAATTTTACCATGTCGGGTGTTAAAAAAAATGTTCATCAATCTATGCAATTTTTTATTTTTTCCCATTCCTACGCATCGTAAATAAATAAAAATGTTAATGAAATTTTGTTTCATCTGACTATTAATAACTTGTTAAAATAATTATTTAAGTTGTATAATTATTTTAACATACGGTATAGTAATTTTTGATACTGAAATATTACTACGTTACCGATTAATTTTTCACAGATTGAAATTTCGTCCTCCCATTAACATGTTTTTTATGTTAAAAATTAACAGAAAATTTTATCAGTGTGGTGGGCCCTCTAAGAAATATTTTTGAGTTTCTTCAATAAGAAAAGAATATCTGATAGGTATGTATGTTTGAATGACCTTTTTCGGTCTTTCGATAAGACAAAATATATCTCTTATTATGAGTATCTCTAATACCAATTACAAATAAGACTCATTCATAAAAAATCTGAAAATCCTTTACTTACAATTGTTTGGTGTTCCGCCAAACCACACATTATAATAAAATAACGGAAATTGCCACACAAATAAATACGGCTAATTAATTTATCGCATATATTAGACAGAGAGACTTTGCAACCGTCACTAGCCGCACATGCTTGTTCATATATCGTATTTGCTCCTGGCTGGTCTGGCTTCAGTCCAATACTCCAGGAACATTAATTAAAACTTAGCATAAAAACAATATGTGTAATGGTGAACACCAAAACGAATGGTATAATAACACAGTACGCCACTACGTAAGTTTTATCTATGGACGAATAATGTGTGTATTTTATATTAATTAAAATCCGAGTGCTTATTCTGCTTCTATGAATTATATACCATATAGGTATGTATATTATATAAATAAATCATTCTTGTACTTACAAATGTTCTGTATAAATATCCATAAAATACATACATGTGATTAAAACGATATTATTTCTTTATAATATAGATAATTTAATAGCCCACTGATACCCAATATTATAAAGAATTTGCTCCAAAACAAAAACTAGTTAGCTTTTAGCTAACGCTGTAAATGGCAACCTTTCACAGATGCAGCAAATGAAATCGTATATTTGATGATCTTGATGCATGCACGTTTAGTAGAAATCAGTGATTTAAAATAAGAGCTGACAAGTGTACCCATGAATAGCATTTACATTACTATACATTTATTACCACTGCTGTAGAATTCCGCGCAATTTCATACCGATTTGACACCTCGCAGATAGCGTTATTTAAAAGCTTATTATAGCTTTTGCACTCGAATAAATTCTTTATAATACCGGGCATTAGTATATATTATCAATTGATATTATGTTATATACTCGTAAAACAATTAATTAATATTGTGTTTTCGAATGAGCAATTAAGAAAATGAATCATTTTAGTTTTTATTTGATCAGAATCGATACAGGATACAGCCGTTTACACTGTATAATCTGTATAGACAAAAACAATTAAACATTCATACTTATAAATATATAAATAACTTATGATGGTGATTATTATTAACTTTTATAAAATTGTCTTATAAATGCAAAACGAGTTTGTATTAAACAATCTAATAATTTCAATAAATTTAATAAGCTCACTATCAATCTTGTAGGCGTTAAAAACAGTGAGATAGGCCGGCTATTTGCCACAAACCATTTATTTTGTCAGCCATGGCATTCATGTTAAGTGCTCGGTCACGAAGTTAACATGGCAAAGCCCTCAGCTCGGATATGACAGGAAGTTGCGTTTGTGTGTGTGTATGTGTGTCTGTGTATACGCGTAATGTATGGCGTCTATTATATATAATGCATTAAAAGTATACATTATCTTGTTCAAAGTGAAGGAAAATAATTCGGTACTTATATTAAATAACTGCCTATGTATTATATTTATTTCAATTAATGAAGATGGTTAATAAATATACTTTTCTTAAACGCTGTTTGAGTATTTTTTTCTGGTTCTTACCGATTTAATATTATTTTATATAAAAAAATCAAAATTATAGTATTATTAAGAATAATAGAATTCTTTTTGAAGAAAGGCATACTTATACGGGTTGATTTACAACGAATGTAAAAAAATAACATTGGATCGAGGATGTTATTTCAAGCAAAAAACTTCATATGAACATGTATTTGGAAATTCTTCTTGAGAGAGCTATATAGCCTTTCAATAATTATTGTTTTAAATTAATATCTGGAGAATCTATTGTAGATTAGTTAAGAAATTTTGATAATTGGTTCAGTATCAATTTTCAGTATCAATCAATAATTATTTAGCCCATAGGTGCATAGGGTAATCAAGCGCTTAAATTTTTATCTTCTATTTGGTGTTCTTTATTTACCTTATACATGAAATAATCATTGGTTAATACTGAAAATCGATAACCCATATTAATATTTAAGCGATTATTATTTTCATAACTTTATCACAATTGGTTCTTCGGATATTAAATAGAAAACTAAAATCTGGGAGGGGGGCTGTAGCTCTATCATAATGAAGGATTTCCGTGTACATGTTTATGGAATTTTTTTACTTAAGTAAAATTGATCTACTGTTAATTTTTTACACTCGTTATATATCAGGTTGTATAATTTTTTCTTAACTACCGGTACTACTATTTGATTTTTTTTTACTTATTCCTGCTTTTTTATAATTCTTGGTTAGTATTCAGTACTCTAATATTATATTTAATTTCCAAAAAAGAGCAAATACTATTTTATATTAGTAACTAAATTGATTTAATGATGATAGGTAAAATATATATAAATCTTTGTAGAGTAGTGTCGTATTATTCATTGTTTATCTATTATATATAGATAACCTTATTTCCTGAAAATTATTTTCAATGTAACTTTTTTTACTCATTCTACAAAAATGATCGTAAATTTTAAAATAGGTTATTATCTATCGTTCTTTCCCTGTTACAAAAATTCAATAAGAACGTCAACAATAATTGCATTTAAAGTCGAACATGAACACATATTCAAACCAATTTCATTTCCAAAAGAAATACAATTTCCGCAATTATGTTTTCAAAAAAGTACCCAGTAAATAAAGTTACTCGAGTAAGTATGAACACAAACGAGTACGAAACAACATAAAATGCATCGTGTTTGCGTATTATTCGTTTATTATATAACATTGGGCTTGTACAATGTAGCTCTTGAAGTTAAATTTTATTATTAGTAAAATAATGTATAAAACGTGTAGCAGTCAACAAGATCGCTTTTTATACAATCAAATAATATTCAACAAAACTTGTTTATAAAGTCCTAATATATGTATGTTATAAATTTAAACAATATTATAGTTCTAAATATATTTTATTTAACAAATGAAATAAAGCGATCCTGAAGATGCTGAAAATATTCTGAATACATTTTTTTCTCTGCCAACTTTATTTGGAACTCAACCGTTCAAATCAGAGCGAACGGTTTTTGATATTTTCTACCGTGGTACAATTTTATGATAATATTAATATTTGTATAATGTAGGTACATAGTTTTCAAATTTTGTAGTAAAACAAAGGTTTTTGTATTTTTGAATAATTTTGATGTGCAAAAAATACACCTCAGAAGTACGGTTTACCAGTAGTGGACTAAGGAAGGTCGAAGTTTGAGGCAGAATATTAGTTATGGAATCCCCCACCACCACTGAAGAAAATATATTTTAAAAAATTGGAAAAAAATCGTCCGTGTAATATTTATTCGACGACCTTTTTTGCTCTTCAAGTAATTTTAATCACATATTTTTTTCGAAGAATCGTATTTTTTTAGCTTATTGAACAGGTATATATCTTTAGTAATTATTATTTATGGGCCACATAAGTTATTAATATTAATTTTAAGTATAGATACTTATACATATATGTAAATATTAATCTTATGGAATTTCTTCTGCCAATTTAAAAGAAGTCAGCATGAGCATTATTCATTAATTTATAAAATATAAATAAATTCCAACCTTCGTATTGACTATGACGAATCACCTCTATATGTAGGTTAAATTTAAATCCAACATCCATTAGAGTTTTTGCAGTCATAAGTTCTTTTCGTTCATAATTTTAGTCCATCGTTTTAAAACCCACGACGTGTAAGGGACAAGTAAGCCAATTTGATTGAAACCCTTCCATTTGCAGGACTAACAGAATTCCCTTCGACAAATGGCAAATGGACTACACTTAAATATTTGCTTATATAGCGTTCTCTTTGAAAATAAATTATACTGTGAAAAGTTTACTTTTGAATAAATTAGTTTCAAATAAACATATAATTTTACCAACGTTAATTCATTCGAGAACACAGATTCCTTTTTTAGGGTTCTGAAGAAATCCTATTAATCTCACTTTGTCGTCCGTCCGTCTGTTCATTTCAATCAAAGCAAAAGCACTGTAATAAGTAATAACAAAATAGAACAAAGCGGAATTAAATTATTTGATATTGAATAAATCATATAGCCTAATTAATATAACCAAATAAATTTCCAAAATAAAATATAAGATTTGTAAGTATATAATATGTAAAACTCACATTTGTATTATTCAATTCTAAAACAGTACCTAAATATTATCTACATACTACGTACGCATAGCCATCTAAATTCTAGTTCATACAATTTCTTCGTAACAAACCCCTTTTAACGACGCACGCTTACCCCGACGGAAACGAACAACCCCGGACGTTTTCGCGCAAAGTGTGTTTTTGCAGTAACGCGATTGTCCCTGATACGCGGGGCCTGCCACGACTACACATGTTTTTGTGTTTTAATTGTTTGTGTTCAAGTCACATTCGCGCACCACGATAATATAATATATCACATACCTCTCACCCCACGGCCCATAAAGCGTTCGCCGGTAAAGAGAATTAATTGCGGCATATTAAAAAAGAACACCGTTGTGCGCGATTGTCCAATTTATGAATCATATAAATTCACACGGTTCTTACAAACCAGTGTTTTTTAACGGGCGAGTTATGATTGGGGAATGTAAATCGTGCATATTTTTACACATTTAATAGTTTAATATTGTATTTACGATGATCGTACAATCTTTGAAAAGAAATAGAGTATATGTACATTAAACGTAAATATGTACATATATTTCATATATATATATATATGTATATTGTATACATACCTATCTAAGAATATGTACATATTTATATTTATATGTATGTTTAGCCGTTAGGGTATCTAAACAGAATATAATTTTGGGCTCCATTTCATACTATGTGACATGTGGAATGGAGATATGGTATAATTATGTGTACTTGAATGAGAATGTACTTGAATGTTGAGACTATTATTCAGAAGTCGACACATTTTAATATATACATACAGGTACATAGGTGGGCACAGTTAATCGAAAAGTTAACTTCGTTAATCGTTAAAGCGTTCAAATTCCGAAAATTTTACGGAAGTTAAAGTTAACCGAAAATTTAACGAAAGTTAAAGTTCACCGTTAAAAGTTAACCATCCAAAATGTTTGAAGACCTTTTTTTGCTATTTCGACAACTTTCTTATGTACTTATCATCAAACAACCAATGTAACGGACTAAAGGTAACGGAAGTTAACAAAAGCGTTAACATTTTTTTGAGTTAACTTAAAAGTTAATCCGTTAAACATTTTGTTAACTTCGTTAATTAACGATTAGCGGATTAACGAGTTAATGCCCACCTATGTATATATATGTATATACATATGTATCACAGATCATTAATATCTATACTACATATTTTACGATTAATTATCAATAATATACATACACAATCTATTTCAATAAATATTTCATTATTCTTGAATTATTCACTATAAGTATATAAGCTGAAAAATGTAAAATATGAAAACACGTAAAAACACAAGCGCTATACCCTATACCTATCTGTCTTTTTTATCCCCCCCCCCCACTTATGAAATCGAACTTTTTGACACTTGCATTTAACCTAATCACAATAGAAATGTTCAAATGATCATAAGTCTTAGAAAAAATACGTAAAAACCTCAGCGACCCCGCGTTGTTTTCGTCTCGGTAAACCCTTTCGAACGAGCCCACCGAGCCCACACTCAACTCTAAGTGCTATTTAAGATTCCTTCACTCCATCCGGGGGGGGGGGGGTGCTGCTGGGTGTTTTTGTGATATCTACCTATATAAATTTCAATCCTATATTTCAAACTATGTATTCAAAAGTTATTCGCAGGTGACCCGGAACTTTTTGTAGGCACCAGCGTTGTAAATAATGCATTTTTTTCGTAATGGCATTACCAAAAGTAATGCATTATCTGGCAATGCGCATTATGCATTATCCAAAACAATCGGTAATGAAAATATGGATGCATTATGCATTGATTTGAAAATAATAATGCAAAAATCACAATTTTTCATTACTTTCAAGATAATGAATAATGGTGAAAATAATGCATTATTTCAAAAATTTCATGTATTACCATTAATTTTTTAGGTTTGTATTCACAACAAAAATTGGGAAAAAAGTTCACAAGTACAATACAGAAATCTAAGGTACTAATTATATTTACTCAATTTAAAAAAAATGTCTCAACGTATGGATACCTTATATAATAATTTAATTAAACAATAAAAAAAATTGTCCAGGGGCGTATTCAGTGATATTTGAGGCCCCTACTGTTAAAATAACATATTCACTTAAACTGTATGGGACACCTCGGATATAATTTAACCAATAAAAAAAATTGTCCAGGGGCGTATTCAGTGATATTTGAGGCCCCTACTGTTAAAATAACATATTCACATTAAGTGTATGGGACACCTCGGATATAATTTAGCCAATCAAAAAAATTGTCCAGGGGCGTATTCAGTGATATTTGAGGCCCCTACTGTTAAAATAACATATTCACATAAACTGTAAGAGAAACCTCGGATATAATTAAACCAATAAAAAAAATTGTCCAGGGGCGTATTCAGTGATATTAGAGGCCCCTACTGTTAAAATAACATATTCACATAAACTGTATGGGACACCTCGGATATAATTTAACCAATCAAAAAAATTGTCCAGGGGCGTATTCAGTGATATTTGAGGCCCCTACGGTTAAAATAACATATTCACATAAACTGTATGGGACACCTCGGATATAATTTAACCAATCAAAAAAATTGTCCAGGGGCGTATTCAGTGATATTTGAGGCCCCTACTGTTAAAATAACATATTCACATAAACTGTATGGGACACCTCGGATATAATTTAACCAATCAAAAAAATTGTCCAGGGGCGTATTCAGTGATATTTGAGGCCCCTACTGTTAAAATAACATATTCACATAAACTGTATGGGACACCTCGGATATAATTTAGCCTATAAAAAAATGGTCCAGGGGCGTATTCAGTGATATTTGAGGCCCCTACTGTTAAAATAACATATTCACATAAACTGTATGCGACACCTCGGATATAATTTAGCCAATAAAAAAAATTGTCCAGGGGCGTATTCAGTGATATTTGAGGCCCCTTTTGTTAAAATAACATATTCACATAAACTGTATGGGACACCTCGTATATAATTTAGCCAATAAAAAAAATTGTCCAGGGGCGTATTCAGTGATATTTGAGGCCCCTACTGTTAAAATAACATATTCACATAAACTGTATGGGACATCTCGGAATTAATTTAGCCAATAAAAAAAATTGTCCAGGGGCGTATTCAGTGATATTTGAGGCCCCTACTGTTAAAATAACATATTTTCATAAACTGTATGGGACACTTTGGATATAATTTAACCAATAACATTAAATAGTCCAGACGCGTATTTAGTGATATTTGAGGCCCCTACTGTTAAAATAACATATTCACATATACTGTATGGGACACCTCGGATATAATTTAACCAATAAAAAAATGTCCAGAGGCGTATTAAGTGATATTTGAGGCCCCTACTGTTAAAATAATATATTCACATAAACTGTATGGGACACCTTGGATATAATTTAACTAATTACAAAAAACAGTTCAGACGCGTATTTTCTGATATTTGAGGCCCCTAATGTTAAAATAACATATTCAATCTGACCGTGCGGGGATATTGTATATAATTTAACTAGTGAAAATATACTCCATATTCGAGGCCTAGAATAATATATTCACATAAAGAGTAAGGGAAACCTTAGACATAATTTATCCAATAAAAAAAATAATACGCATATTAATTAAAATTTGAGGACTGAATTATAAAAATTTACAATAATAGTTTGAAAACGTTGGATGTTATTTTATCATTTAAAGAATACAATTGCGTATGTACAATATGGATTTTATTTATAAAAAAATAGTTCAGATACATACTAAACAATATATTATGAATTCTGGTTTATGTTAATAGCAAATTATCATTAGTAATTTTTTTTTAATTGCTGAGTGAATGGAGGTGTGAAATATTATGTAATTATAATGTCCTATACTTTAACTGAATATTAACCCTTACCATATCTTTAAGAATGATACAGGGTAAGTCATATTAGGCACAATAAACATAAACAGTTGATCGAGAAAAATATTTCAAGAAAAAAATGTGTCCGGTAACTTTCATTGGGGATCTACAGACCCCCAAAATTTTTGATAAATATACGTTTTTATTTATTATCTGGAGACCTCATTGTGATACAGTTATGAAATTTGAAATCCGGTTTAATGCAGGAACGCCTCAAACGGAAACTAAATGTTTCATTGTACTGGAGAACTTAACTTACCACTTGATTTGAAATACCACTATAAACAAATGTAAGTATTTAGTATGTTGATAAAATAATGATGTTTTGAATCAAAAATTAAAAATTGAGAAAAGAAGCACTAAAAATTCAATAAGATAAAATTTACGTTAGTACTTATTTGCGCTTAGACCAAATATAACATTTTTGCGTAGGGGCCTCAAATTTCACTTAATACGCGTCTGGACTCTTTTTATTGGTGAAATGATATCCAAGGTTTCTGTATAGTTTATGTGAATATGTTATTTTAACTGTAGGGGCCTCAAATATACTTTATACGCCTCTGGATAATATATTTTTATTTATTAAATGATATACAAGGTATCCATACATGTAATGTAAATATGTTATTTTTAATGTTGGGGCATCAAATTTCACTTAATACGCGCCTGGAATTTTTTTATTGGTTAAATTATATCCAAGGTCTCTGTATAGTTTATGTGAATGTTATTTTAACAGCAGGGGCCTCAAATATCACTTAATACGCGTCTGGACTATTTAATGTTATTGGTTAAATTATATCCAAAGTGTCCCATACAGTTTATGTGAATATGTTATTTTAACATTAGGGGCCTCAAATATCGCTGAATACGTCCCTGGACATTTTTTTGTATTGGCTAAATTATATCCGAGGTGTCCCATACTGTTTATGAGAATATGTTATTTTAACAGTAGGGGCCTCAAATATCACTAATACGCGTCTGGATAATTTTTTTGATTGGTTAAATTGTATCCAAGGTTTCCCATACAGTTTATGTGAATATGTTATTTTAACAAAAGGGGCCTCAAATATCACTGAATACGCCCCTGGACAATTTTTTTTATTGGCTAAATTATATCCGAGGTGTCGCATACAGTTTATGTGAATATGTTATTTTAACAGTAGGGGCCTCAAATATCACTGAATACGCCCCTGGACAATTTTTTTATTGGCTAAATTATATCCGAGGTGTCCCATACAGTTTATGTGAATATGTTATTTTAACAGTAGGGGCCTCAAATATCACTGAATACGCCCCTGGACAATTTTTTTTATTGGCTAAATTATATCCGAGGTGTCCCATACAGTTTATGTGAATATGTTATTTTAACAGTAGGGGCCTCAAATATCACTGAATACGCCCCTGGACAATTTTTTTTATTGGCTAAATTATATACGAGGTGTCCCATACAGTTTTTGTGAATATGTTATTTTAACAGTAGGGGCCTCAAATATCACTGAATACGCCCCTGGACAATTTTTTTTATTGGCTAAATTATATCCGAGGTGTCCCATACAGTTTATGTGAATATGTTATTTTAACAGTAGGGGCCTCAAATATCACTGAATACGCCCCTGGACAATTTTTTTTATTGGCTAAATTATATCCGAGGTGTCCCATACAGTTTATGTGAATATGTTATTTTAACAGTAGGGGCCTCAAATATCACTGAATACGCCCCTGGACAACTTTTTTTATTGACTAAATTATATCCGAGGTGTCCCATACAGTTTTTGTGAATATGTTATTTTAACAGTAGGGGCCTCAAATATCACTGAATACGCCCCTGGACAATTTTTTTATTGGCTAAATTATATCCGAAGTGTCCCATACAGTTTATGTGAATATGTTATTTTAACAGTAGGGGCCTCAAATATCACTGAATACGCCCCTGGACAATTTTTTTTATTGGCTAAATTATATCCGAGGTGTCCCATACAGTTTATGTGAATATGTTATTTTAACAGTAGGGGCCTCAAATATCACTGAATACGCCCCTGGACAACTTTTTTTATTGACTAAATTATATCCGAGGTGTCCCATACAGTTTTTGTGAATATGTTATTTTAACAGTAGGGGCCTCAAATATCACTGAATACGCCCCTGGACAATTTTTTTTATTGGCTAAATTATATCCGAGGTGTCCCATACAGTTTATGTGAATATGTTATTTTAACAGTAGGGGCCTCAAATATCACTGAATACGCCCCTGGACAATTTTTTTTATTGGCTAAATTATATCCGAGGGGTCCCATACAGTTTATGTGAATATGTTATTTTAACAGTAGGGGCCTCAAATATCACTTAATACACCCCTGGACATTTTTTTTAATTCAATTATATCGAAGATATACGTCGGAACAAATTTATAAATTTATTAAATATATGTAACTACATTCTTAGATTTCTACTTAATACTTGTGAACTTTTTTCCCAATAAAAAAATTAATGGTAATGCACGAAATTTTTAAAATAATGCATTATTTTCATCATTGTTCATTAAAAGTAATGCATAATGCACAAAATCTGCATTACCATTGTTTCTATGAGAGAGTAATGCACAACTCGCATTATAATTGTTTAAGTAATGCAGGCAATGACTAATGCACATTACTAGCATTGTTTTGATAATGAATAATGAAAAATATTGCATTAGCAAATTTCACAACGCTGGTAGGCACATACTAAAACCTGCGCAAAGAACATATCTATGAATTAAAAAAAAACACGTAAATCGGATAAGTGCTTTTCGAGTGATAAATGTACTAACGGACAGACAGATAGACAGACGTTGCATGTATTATGTATTGAAGAATTTCATAAAAAAATAATTAAAAGAAGACAAATAAAAACTATCATGTTTTTCAATGTTGGAATTTGTCATGTTGGTACTTCTTGAAATTGACATTTAAATTTAAAATTATGTCAAACAAAATACATAACCTAACTAACCGTTAATTGCTATTCAAGCAATCTTTTGTAGTTTTAGTCGGTTTTATAATAATATGATTAATTAAAACTAGATTTTAATGAATAATTTATAATATTTGTGTATTTAATACGAGAAAAAATGGAAACTAAATATCGTGTACTAAAAACTAGCTTAGAAGATTTAGGATATTTTCAACCACTGATGATTGAATCAATTCCTCTTGTGGATAAATTACTATCTGATTTAATTCAAACTACAGATAGTCTTCGTTATTATAAAAAAGTTGCACAAAGTGCCTTAGAGGTATTCTGTTACAAGCTATCTAGTAATCCTTGAAAATTAAATTTATTTTTAAATTACTCAAATTTCGTAAATTACAGGAAAAAAATACTTTTCAATTTGGTCTTGAGCCTTACAAATGTGATAATGCAAAACTGATGAAAGAATGTAATGATCTACATATAAAATTATTAAAGTTACAAGAGCACGCAGACGAATCTGAAAAAGGTATTGTGGTTATTTACTTCTGATTTTTCCTGTAAAGATCCTTGTTATCTTTAATAAATTTCCAGCTCTTCACAGGCAATTAAAAAAATTAGAAAAAGAGAATTCCGATCTAAAATCTAAAGTATGTGTTTTAGAGTGCGATTTATCAAAAAAAGGTGAAAAATTTAGAAAACCAGGTAATGCATCGTTATATCCTATAGTAAATTATTATCTTCTACTTACCATGTTATTTTATAGCTATATCAAGAACAGCATTATATAATCCACAAATACAAAGTGACAAATTAAAGAAAGAAATGTCAGTAATTTCACAGCAACGTATAGAAAAATTAACAAAGGATATAGATTACTATAAAAATGAAAATGCAATCCAAGCTGAAACTATACAATCATATAAAAATCAGGTAATAAAACAAAGAAAAACTATTTTCATAATTAATTAACTTTAATAATTATTTAGTTAGCAAATCGCGAAAAAGAAATACAAAGGTTGGCACGAATGCTAGAAGGAGGCAGACCTACTCAAGCTATCAATGGCGATTGTTGTTATAAAGACATTGACACACGTTTATCAGGAGTTTCCGAACAAATCACAGTGATTGAACAAGACAAACGTGAACTTCAAAATCAGTTAAAAGGTTTGAATTCTTATTGTAACTATGAAATATAATATACCTATACAATGCTATGCATGAAATAAACTAATTAGCATTATTAAGTCAAGAACTACTATTATATATTACAAACACAAAACTTTTTGTGAATATACACTTCATGTAATTTGATCTAACCTATTAATTTTCATTCAGAGTCTGTTGAAAAACAACATGAAGCTATGAAACGTGCGTTACACCTAGCTGAACGCAACAAACAGCTTGAAAAAGAACTACGTGATATCGACCATATGGCTTTAGCCGTGGAAGCAGATTGTAATTCAACAGTAAAACAACAGAGTGAAAAAATGAGAGAAGCTAATATGCATTTAGATGAAGCCAGAGCTCAAGTTTCTAGTTTACAACATCAAATATTATCTATGAAGAGATCAAAGCAAGAACTCGAAGCTGATTTAGATGCGGTGAAAAATGAAAAAAATCATTTGCAATCAGTTTTAGAAAGCACTAGAAATGAAAAGAAAAAATTAAATGATCGTATTAACCAATTTACAGTAATCGGTAAGAGAAATAGGCAAATTTAAGAATTTCCATAGCATCTTCAATAGTTAATTTCCAACATTATCATGGAAACCTGATGATAATATAATTTTCTTTATTTTAAAGTCACTTTATTTTAATAAAAAAAATTAATTATCTATTTTTATTTTTTACCTTAGAACGGGACTTAAATTCAAAAATAGATGAATTAGTGCAGAATTCAGCACAACAGAAAAATAGGGTACGTGAATTAGAAAAACAACTTTTCAATCGTCAATTAGACGGAAATTGTACGTGTAAATCAGAGCGAACGAGACAAAAATCAAATGGTGAAAATTATGATAAGTATGATATAGCATCTGAAAAAGAAGGAATTGTAAGTATTATGTTATGTTGCTTTTTGTACTTATGCATATCAAATAGACAAGTATCAACAGCACACATGTAACTTCTGTGTACAAAACTCAATAATTATAATTACATTTGAACACTTCACTTTTGAACGTAATGCTGTAATTTATAAAAATAAACTTTTTTATAGGAAGGAAGTAAAACAGAAAAATTAAAGTCAGAGCGGGATTATTATTACAGGGAATATCAAAAATTAAGAGACCAACTAAGTAATTTACCTGAACAACCTGATAGTGTAAGTTGTTGCAATATTTATTTTAAAAATAGTTTATTTAAATAAAAGTTGTAGATTTTAGAAATACGGCGCAAATTGAATGAAAAAGAACAAGCATTAGCATCTCTTCAACAAGAAAACCGAGATATTGTACGAGAAAAACACAACTTGATAGCTCGTTTAGAAAGTATAGAAGAACGTAACAGATGGTCAGGTACAATGTCTGGTGAAAATGATGGTTTGTCTATCAAAGTATGTTATTATAAAAATGATCAATAACTTACATATTATATTAACTATCTTTAAAATATTTATTTCAGACAATAATCAAACGAATTGAACGAGAAAGAGATATTGCAAAATCAGATGTGACAAGATTAGAAGAAGAACTCAATGCTGTTCGAGAACGATTAAAAGTAAATATTTCATTATTATTAAAATACATGTTGAAAGATCTAAGCTACGAATTTTTATTTTGAAAAATAAGCTGTTTATCCAATCCAATCCAATCCTACTCAGATAAAAGAGGGACAATATCATCGATATTTTTTGTGGGTGTTTTTTTTATGGTTTTTTCAACCGTAACTGATTTTTTAAATTACCTTTTTTTTGCTTTATTTACCATATACTAGATAGTTTAATAGGGTTGCCACCTATCACAGATTGATCAATTTGGTTGTCCGTGAATTTAACATAAAGTATGTTATATAGATACATCAAATACATGATACATATTAGTTTTGATTTTAATTTTATAAATATTGTATGAGTTTTTGAAAATATTGTTTTTTACGTATAGGTATGTGAAAATGTTCTCAGAACTAAAACTATGTAAACACAAGAATAGTATAATTTGAATAAACAGAAAAAATGCATCAAGGAGGAAAAATACAAAACTTGAAATTTCTTTTAAAATGGTAACATTTTGAATTTCTAGTACCGGCTGTTATACCACTATGATTTTGTATGTTGAATCCCTTGTATCTTTCTAGAAATTAAAGAAAATATATCAATACTTGCATTTCCGATTTTTCAAGGTTTGTATTTTTCCTGATCATCAGTCCCAGAGTGAATATTTAAAAAGGTGGCAATCCTAATGAACCAACTGATAAATCAAATCAAATTTTCAAATAGCATTAATTTTCAGATAGCAACTGCAACACAACTTTCAGAACATTCAAGATTAGAAAGAGCTTTATATGAAAGTGAAGACCGCGTGAGACAACTTGAAAATGAGAGGCGTGACTTAATGATATCTCAAGGCTCACGGAGAGCAACACTGAGTACATTAGAAGAACAAGTGGAATCGCTAAAAAAACAACTGAATGTCTCACAAACAGATTTATCTCAACAGCGTGCTCTTAATAATCAGCTAAAGTAAATTTCAGTTTATAAATTAATGATATTCATAATAATTTTTTTCTTTTAATAATTATGTTTCATTGTGATAAAAAATTTATTACTTATCAAATAACACCACTTATGAGAAATTATTTTATATGGAATATGATTAAAACTATTTAAGTATATTTGTTTCCATCTTTTGATTTTTTTAAGAAGAAACAACTCATTTCTTTGTTATACCTACAATTCCACTGAAAGCAATTTCCTGTAAGATTAGTGCAGGGTTCTTTCAACCATTTTATAACAATTCAGTTGTGGTTGCAAAAAATATAAAATAGTTTCAATAAATATTTAGTTATAATTTATTTTTCTATTTAGAACTTTACAAGAACAAACAGATAGAGCTTTAGCAAATGCTCAAGGACAACTGAAGCAAGCCGAACGAGAAATCAGAAATTCACAAGATCATATCAAAACTCTGGAAAGAGAAAAGGATAGCCTACAACAAGATACATTATCATCAAGAAAAGATATGGCTATTCTCCGTGGCAGTTTAGCACAAATTGATCAAGAAAAAGATTCACTTTTAGTATGTTTTTATTTTCTAATATAAAATTTAGATTGCTGTTTCATTCGTTTAAATATTTTTCTAGATGAACCTTGATGAAAAAACAGAAAAAGTTGTGTCTTTAGAAGATCAACTGAAATTTAAAGATTCAAGAATTGCTTCATTGGAAACACAGCTGATGGAACTAAAGAAAAAAGTAGAGTAAGTATTTAAAAAAAGTATGTGTTTTACTTTCATAAATTAAAATACATCTAGTATTCTATGATATGAACAGGTTAATATCATGAAATGATGATTCATATTCATCACAAAATGAAAATTTCCAGTGTAAAATATATATTTCTACAAACTTCAGTATTTAAATTATAATATGCATGCCCATATATGTTTCTGCCGTACTCATATTCGATATTATTGTACAAAATTAATGTAACTTTTGCCAATAATTTTTGAAGGTGCAAATGTCAAAAATTTGTGTTTTAGGATTGCAGTAGATGAAATAGCTACGAAAGAAATTTCTTTAAGGAACTGTTGTGCTGAAAATGACAGACTGTCACGTGAATTAAATTTACTTAAAGCAACCAAGGAAGATATTGCAGCAGAAAATAGGTAAGAAAATAAATTAAGATAACTTTATTCTCATGTAATAATTAAATGTTACTAATTTGTTTTAGGAGACTTCAAACTGAGTTATCATTACAAAGTTCTCAAGCTCAAGCTAGCAGTCAAAATCTACTTTCAGCAAGAAGAGAAGCAGATGATCTTAAACGCCAACTTCAAGATTATGTTGAGAAAGTTAAACGTGTAGAAGACTTACTCGAACAAAAAGTAAATTGGTGTTTTAATTTATTTAACTGTAATTTGTTAATGACATTCTTTAAACAATTTTAGGAAGCTGAAAGAGCTCAGATGCTTGACAATTTCCGTACTTTAAGTCAAGAAGCTGTAGTACTCGAATCGAATAACCATTCACTTGAAAACGTAGCAACTGAAAAGAGTATACAACTACGTTTAACTGAAGAAAAAGTAATGGATTTAAATGAAAATTTAATTGCAAAAGATTCTATGATTCGTGAATATGAAAAAGAGGTGATTAAATTTTCTTTATTTATTATTTTGGTATTCCAAATTAATGTAACATGAAATAACCAATTTTTTAGATAGCAAATTTGACAGCAAAAGTAGCAGCCTTAGAAGGTCAAGTAAAAGAAGCACGAGAAGAGACTCGTCAAACCCAAGATGAATTAAATAATATCAAAGATGTTTGTAAAAAATTAGATAATCAAAAAGATACCCTACTAAGAGATTCTAGCGAACGAGATACACGTAAAATTCAGGTAAAACATTATTTATATTTTTAAATTCACCACTTTTGATAATTATATATAGTCACATATTTTCATACTTTTGGGTAGTGTTAGATAATTAGTCCACTATTTCTCTGAATACCAAAAATTTTGCGTGTTTTGCTCATATAATTCTGCATTATTTTATTCGGGAAAATTTCAATGGTTTCTTGTAGAAATGACATTTCAATTTGTGTTTAGTATATTATGTTTTTCAAGAACTAGACTGGGTGTAACATAGTTATTTATATCGTTAAGGTGTTTTGTAATCTGACTTTTCATAATTAAAAATCTTTATTTCTTGGGTAGACAGCTAATTATTACAATTTTTTAATTCTTTAAGATTGAACAAGATTTTCATAAAGTACAGCAAGATCACGATTCACTCAGAACAGATTATAGAAAAGCACGAAGCAGTATTGGAACTTTAGAAGAACTATTGGCATCCTCTAGACAAGAAACTATCGATCAAAAGCTACGAAATCAGGAACTTATGAATGATATACAGAATTTACGTTCGAAAATAGACGAACTTCAACTAAAAATGTAAGATTTTTATCTTTAATATTTTTGTGAATTTTTTGCATGTGGTGATATGTTTATTTGAAACATAGATCAGTAGAAATACCTATGGAAACGTAATTTTTATTTCAGTGAACTAGAATCGGAAAAAACGGAACATTACCAAAAAATGGTGTCCGATTATCAGGTAAAAGTAGGAGTTCTACAAGATGAACTAGATCGTGTCAGCAGACATCAACTAGAAGACTTGAGATGTTATCCATCTTTATAATTAGTTTAGATTAAGTAGACAAATGTGACACACGACACATGATATAAAAGAAAAATAGATTTTTAGTGAATATAAATCAAAAGCAAGACTCTATTTTAGATTAAAGTGCAAACATTCCATTTTGTGACAAAAATTGTAGATTATAAGTTATTTTTAAATAACATTTGTATACATTAATATAATAACTTCATTGATGTGTTCACTACCCAATAAAATAGGTATATATTAAAGCAGGGAAAAATTTTACACAATTTTATCTAATTTTAAACAGGAACAGAAAATTATTTTAATAAATAAAGAAATAAAAATAAAATATTTAATATCAAGATTTGCTGATTTATATAATAAATATATTTTATTGTAAAATACATATCAGCAATTTTTTTTTTAATTTTAGTATATACACTCACGGAAACAATTAAAGGACCACTTGATTTTATCGAAAAAATTGCTCATTTTCAGAGTAGTGCCAATAGGTCAAATATGATTATTTTTTTACATATAGGGTCGGGAAATGGAAGGAAATTTTATATTCTTTTCGAATTCAGGAGTATTTTTGTGTTATTAAACGTTTTTTTATAACCAAACCGCGGTTGAATAAAAAATAAAAAAAATGATTTTTTTTTGCGATTTTGAAAGTTGCACACGGGGATGCTTAATTTTTTTTTTCAACTTTTATGATAGACATTTTTTAGGAAATTTTCTCAGTTTTAAAACGATGTTTTCAAAAAAAAATTAACATTTTTTGGTGTTGCGATATCTGAGTTTGAACGAAAAAAGTACCAAAATGATTTAAATGTCCATAAAAAGCCTAATTTGGGTCATACAAAAAGAAGAAAAAAAGAAAATTCAATCTTAAGCAATTACCTATTGTCTAGTAGCATCTAAAAAATGATTAATTTTAACTTAACCCTTCAAATACGGAAAACAAAACCATGTTCGAATTTAAATAATCCTGTAAAAATGACCCTTTTTAAATCTTAGTTATAATGTTAAGAACATATTCAGAAATTTAATTCTATCAAAGAAAATGAAAATTAGACATGTTACCTTCAATGTAAATAAAGGTTCCAATAAAAATCTTTTAATTTGAATGAGATATTGCTTTTTGAATTTTTTGCATACGTTTAGGACTTGACCGTTCTTTTTACAACAAATTTTTCTTTGAGATTTTTTTATCGTAAAATAATCAACTTTTGAGAAAATTTGTAAAAGGTAAACAATTTTTGTGTTTTGTAAAGGAATATTCATAAATTTTTTCAGATGTCTTGTATCAATTATATGGGATAATTTTTATTTTTAATAGGGTATTTTATTCATTCAAACTCGAATACCTCTGTATCAAAAATTGTAACAAACATTTTTTTAAAAGCATTTTAAAGCTGAAAAAATTTACTAAATGATGGCTATCTTATAATTATGAAAAAAAAAAAAATCAAACCTTCCCGAGTGAAACTTCCATAATAGCAAAACATCAAAATTTTCAATTTCAATTCAAGTGCGTGTAATCATGAAAAATCATTCAATAACACTTAATTAAATACTCTCGATTTGTAAAATTCAATAAAATTTCATTTAATTCAAGCAATAATTAACTTAAAGTAACTGTACGTTTTTTTGTGGCCGCACGTAGTTGACTAGAAAAACTTATTAATTTTTACAATTATGAAAGTTTCACACGGGTAGGTTTGATTTTTTTTCATAATTATAAGATAGCCACCATTTAGTAAATTTTCTCAGCTTTAAAATGCTTTTAAAAAAATGTTTGTCACATTTTTTGATACAGAGGTATTCTAGTTTGAATGAGTAAAATACCCTATTAAAAATAAACATGATCCCATATTATTGATACAAGACATCTGAAAAAAATTATGAATATTCCTTTACAAAACACAAAAACTTTTTACCTTTTACAAATTTTCTCAAAAGTTGATTATTTTACGATAAAAAAATCTCAAAGAAAAATTTGTTGTAAAAAGAACGGTCAAGTCCTAAACGTATGCAAAAGATTCAAAAAGCAATATCTCATTCAAATTAAAAGATTTTTATTGGAACCTTTATTTACATTGAAGGTAACATGTCTAATTTTCATTTTCTTTGATAGAATTAAATTTCTGAATATGTTCTTAACATTATAACTAAGATTTAAAAAGGGTCATTTTTACAGGATTATTTAAATTCGAACATGGTTTTGTTTTCCGTATTTGAAGGGTTAAGTTAAAATTAATCATTTTTTAGATGCTACTAGACAATAGGTAATTGCTTAAGATTGAATTTTCTTTTTTTCTTCTTTTTGTATGACCCAAATTAGGCTTTTTATGGACATTTAAATCATTTTGGTACTTTTTTCGTTCAAACTCAGATATCGCAACACCAAAAAATGTTAATTTTTTTTTGAAAACATCGTTTTAAAACTGAGAAAATTTCCTAAAAAATGTCTATCATAAAAGTTGAAAAAAAAATAAGCATCCCCGTGTGCAACTTTCAAAATCGCAAAAAAAAATCATTTTTTTTATTTTTTATTCAACCGCGGTTTGGTTATAAAAAAACGTTTAATAACACAAAAATACTCCTGAATTCGAAAAGAATATAAAATTTCCTTCCATTTCCCGACCCTATATGTAAAAAAATAATCATATTTGACCTATTGGCACTACTCTGAAAATGAGCAATTTTTTCGATAAAATCAAGTGGTCCTTTAATTGTTTCCGTGAGTGTATTATGATATAAACATTTCCTTACTCATTTTTATTTATGTCAATAGTATATGTAGTGGGACCACAAAATTTTATATATTCTATAATATGGTTCATTGCCATATTTTAAATTATAGTGTGCCTTAGCAAAAATTAATTATGATATATATAGTATAGTATGTAGTGATGCATTTGATGTAATATTTATTGTTTTTATAATTTATTATTATTTTACAATTCAAAAATTCGTCACCTTAAAGTTCTATCTAATAATACACGAAAATTATAATTTATCTCAAGTAAATGTAAGAAATAGTTGTATAAATATAAGATAATTATAAAAAAATGTATCATTTGATCCACATTTTAATCTCCTATGAATTCCACTTTTATTGTTTGAACCTTACCTCATTTCCCGTTTTAGGTCATCGGAATCTTCTTCCAAACGACCTGCTTGCAGCTATGTTATACCTAGCACTAGAACATGCCCCTTCTCCGTTACTTACACTAGAAGGACAACAGCAATAACCCAGTCTGGTATTCCTAGATTAAAAAATAGTTCAGTAGATAGAAGTCCAACACGTACACTAAATATGCAAATAACACAACAAAAAAGAATAGAGAAACAATTTACCAATGCATCACCGACAGAAAGCAATGATTCCACAGCGTATACAGAAGAATCCAAATCAAAAAGCTTTGATGATAACGATGTAAAAGAATTTAATATGAAAATAGTTAATGGACAAGTTGTGGAAACTAATGCTCCATTTTATGAAATTGATAACAAAGATGGGCAATTAGTGGTATCAGGAACTATTCATGGTGCAAGAGATGAAGGGAATCTAGCGGGAAATATAGGTACATGTAAGTGTTTGAGTAATAAAACAATCAATTCTGCAAAAGAAAAAAATGATGTGTCTTTGAATAGAATTGGTATAGATCCATCTAAGATTTCAAATGAAAAGTTGAATAATGATAAACCGTATAAAAGATCTATTGCATTGGCTTCAGAAAATAAAGAATTGAATATTCCACAAAATAATTTGAATAGCGCGAGACTTTACAATGCTCCCGACAAAAAATATAGCAAAACTAAAGAATTTAATATACCCCAAATTATTGTAACTGATCATAGTGATAATACTTCTGTTCAAAATCAAGAAAATAAACAAGATAACGTTGATTATTTATCACAGGCACCAAAAGATAACATGCCTGTAAAAAATATTGAAAATCAAGTGAAGAAACCAGAAAATATTAATGCAAGTGCAAATTCTGATAACAAAATTATAAAATACAATAAAGATAATGAACCAGATTATTTAAATAGTGAAAAGTATTCTGAAATAAGTTCAGGAAAAGATCTAGCACAGAGTAATAATGCCAATATAAAACACATTTACTGTATTTGCTGCCCATCTGGACAAAAGCATGTGATTTATATAGAGATAACTGATAGCCGATATGGCAGTAATACTACGTCAGTTAGTTTTGAAATAACTAGACAGCCACGGATGAAAAACACATACTGTATGTGCTGTGATACAGGAAAAAAGCATATATTTAATGTAGAAGTTTCTGATAATGGAAATACATCTAATGATACTATATCAATAGACTGAAAAAAATGCCCATGCTTGTTAATTATATTCGATAACTTGTGTTAATGTTTAGGCCATTTAAATAAATGTTATTTTTATAATATATGTACGTATTTGTATTATTTAAAACTATTTTAAGTTAAAAACGGCAAGTGATTCATAATCGTGGTTTCTTATGTTCAATGTTCATACACACGTTATTATGTAATCAATGGCAGACTATGGAAGGCTGGTACAAGGGGTGAAATGTTAGCTATGCACCCCACTTAATTGCAATTGGCCTTTTTTTTCGTTGTTAGAGCTTATTTGACATCCTCTAAAAATCACTTTTACGCCTTCATGCAATTTGTGAGGACATTTTTTAGCCTTTGTGTCACTTAAAACCTTATCAAGCGCTTCCACCTCTTTTTGACATTCTCCTGTACCTTAGAACCCAGGACGGTTCCCCACTCCGTAGTCGGTCTCTGTATGTAGGTACCATAGGTGGGCACAGTTAATCGAAAAGTTAACTTCGTTAATCGTTAATCCGTTAATAAAAAAGTTAACTTCGTTAACCGTTAAAGCGTTAAAATTCCGAAAAAGTAACGGAAGTTACAGTTAACCGAAAATTTAACGAAAGTTAATCGTTAAAAAGTTAACCATCCAAAATGTTTGAAGACTTTTTTTTTTTTTTTTGCTTTTTCGACAACTTTCTTATGTATTTTTCATATCAAACAACCATTGTAACGGAAGTTAACAAAAGCGTTAACATTTTTTTGAGTTAACTTAAAAGTGAATCCGTTAACCATTTTGTTAACTTCGTTAATTAACGATTAACGGATTAACGAGTTAATGCCCACCTATGGTAGGTACACATACCTGTAGGTATATGTTTTTTTAATTCGAAGCTGGACTAAGAATATATTTGGTAAGGATGTAACGGAGCTCCGTATCCGAAACTGAAACTATTCTGACCTCCGAAACCGTATCCGAAATAATTAGATAGAAAAAAATATATCTATCCGAAATCAAGAAAAAAGAACACCTCTGTCCAAATTTTGTTTAACCTTGTCAGGTCACGGGCCACCTAGAACTCTCGATATCTCATCGGGCTCAAATTTACCAACCATGTAAAGTCGTTACTATTGTTACAAAATAAATATTAGTGTCATTAATTCTACGTGAAATATGAACACTGTCCGAAGTTTGATTTCAGAAAGTACAGAACATGACCCAGAAAAAGTTTTTCCGTATACAGCCCAATCAAAGAAAGCATACAACTATCAGTTAAAACTAGAAAAATTATGGAATAAATATGTTAGTGAAAAAACATTGGCTGAACGATTTAGATGTTTACAGGACATAAAAGTAGGATATTCGTTCTAGATAAATTAAATATTTATTTTAGTGTGGCTTTACTTAAGATAAATTAAGGCAGAGCAAAGGCACAAAATCCCAGACTTATTAGTTTCAGGACATTGCTAAATAAAGTTGAAATTATTATATCTTATTTAACATAGGAAGAAAGCATTCAGTAAGCTGCATTTTCTGAAATTACAGTTTTTTTATTCCAATTCCAATATGCATATTGGGATTTAGTAGTAAATAGTCATTTGTAGGTATTTATCATTTTGTTAGTAGATGGTATTTAGTTAAAAAAAGTTATTTGAAAATTCGAATTAGCCTTTTCAAAAATAACAGATACCAGGTATACATATTTTAACCAGAAAATGCATGTATTCCATCAACGCTAAGAAATAATATCGGTACGACCCTGCTCTTATGTATTAATAGTATATAGGTACAAAAATATTTAGCCAAACGTTATATTAATGATTTATAAATAAAATATTCAAGTATACAGAAAAATCAGTAGGTAGATTAATTTCCCAAATTCAGATATATAAATGTATATGCATATATACAATCAGTTTTTCGAACACCAGTTTCGGATAATCGATGATCTACTGTAGGTACTTTAATATTGTTAATTCTGACTAAACAGGATATTATGGAAAAGACAAAAATAGATTATTTTCAACATCTTCCTGAACGGGAAAAACTACTAATGAAAAAGAATAATGCATTTATGAGAGTAATGAATATTAAATACAAAATAAACATCGGCAAATTTCCAAGAAAGTCGTTATTAATGAATAAACTTAAGCAATATAAAAAAGAGCAAAACAGATTACACATTTTACGAATGAAAAATAAAATCCAAATAATACTCAAACTTGTAAAAGAGCAAGAGCAAAAGTACCGGTTGGAAATGAAAGCAGAAAGAGATAAAAATCGATATTTAGAGAAATATGACAAAAAAATAGTCAAGAAAAAACAGGAAGAGAATATAAGAGAAGAAGAAACTAGCGAAAAGGTAAATATTTAAAATTTCAGTAAACATAAGCATACTTATATCACGGATCTAAAATTAGTACTAAGATATTTTTTTAAAGGGATGGTCTGATAACGTTGTCGACATTGAAGAAAACAAAGAAGAGGAGGAAAAGGGTTGGATATTATAAAATAATTATTAATATTTGTTATTATATGCATCATTATACATTTTAGATATAAAAAACGAAGAAGAAATATCTACGAAGAAAAATAAAGGTATATACCTACTATATATTTTAAATTACTTTTTAAAATTAAAAAAAGCATTTAGTTTATACTTATTCTTAACAATTTAGGAACTAAAGACAAAAAAGAAAAACCAAAGAAGGAAAAAAAGAAAGATGGTAATATTCAATGCATTATGTTTAATTACATACAATTCATATACATTTATTCTTTACTTTTATTATTATAGCTCCAAAGAAAGAAAAAAAGAATGATAAAAAAAGCAAAAAAGATAAAAAGGGAAAGAAATCAAAGGTTAATTTCTACTTTATATCATAGGTCATACTTACAGTATAGTTTTTACATACCTATATCGTTAAGTGCATATCATTGTTTGATGTACCTCTATAAAGTGCAGTCAGCAAAAAATATATTTATACTTTTATTTAATAGGTATATTTAAAGAATAATTTATTTATATTCTAAATATTGAAGGAAGAAGAAATAGTTAATTTGCCAATTATTCCCTTCCTGGATGAACATGAAATTATCGAATTTTATAAAGAGCCTGAAATACCAGATTTACTAAAACAACTAGAACAGGCACAACTTTATGATCACCATGAGATAAAGAAAGAACACGAGAGTCCTAATTTCACATGGAAGCCACGAGAACTTATTTTTCAAGTAAATAAGTAGTCAATATACATATTATATGTATCCTAATGTATACAATAACATAGTATAGACTACCTACGATTTTAAAAATATATGGGAGCAGTATCCTACATTTTTATTATTTACTGTAACATACATTGGCCTAACCAAAACATTTACAATATATCGATGCTGTTAGGTCATAACATAATAACTGCAAATGTGTATTTGTTTTGTTCAGACATCATTAAATTACCGTATATTTTAACGTACAGACCAAACGAAAAATAACCGCTGTTAAAAATAACATCTAATTTGACAAAAGAAATTGGGTGCAGCATGGAGCTCTTTAACTACATGAAGTATTTTTAATACTTTTATATAAATAATATAATATTAATAATACTCCTTATCCCGTATATTTATATTTATGATAGCAAAGATCTCCATACTGAGAAAAATTCCGTAGACAAACCTGTTTACATATTTTTGTTCTTAAAAATTACCTGATATACATCTTTTGTTTATAGGAATATTTATCTAATAAAATTTACAAAAAAACTTTACAAATTATAAATAGAGATAGTTACCCTATAAAATGTAAATATATGATAATGGATCTTGATTTTGATACTGAATTCAATGTCATCGAAGTAAGTATATTTATGTAGTATATAATAAAGTTGAAAAGTTAAAAAAGGCCTTAAAATCAACATTGCTGAAAATAGTCCTTGCATTGGTTAATTTTATTAATTCATTATTTATTTTCAAGATACACCCAATGGAATTTATAACAATTTTACCTGGTTACTCAAAAACATATATTATTACATTTAGTTCAAAGCATTTTGAAAATGTACTACGTGGAAGAATTTGCTTTAAAGTACAACGATATGATAATATATCGTCAAAATTAAAAATAAATTTTATTTGTTTTCCTAAAAGTGACATCAACACTATTTCAGCACCGTCAGTAATCAAGTTCAAGAAAAAGCAAATTTGGGAGTACACTTTACTCAAAGATAAAAATATTAACTATATTACTGTAAGTTAATATTTTAATATTCTTATTTAAACAACATAAAATATATTAAGGCTTCACACGAAACGAGACGAGATTAAGCTGGATTCGTCTCAATCTCATTTATAACTGGGACTTTTCACAGTCTCGTGTGAATTTTCATTTTTTTGTGTTTATCAAAAAAACTGTAAATTAAATAAAATTAATGAACTGCAAAATAAAACAAAATAAATTTTAGATTGATAACTCCAAATCTACATACTTATACATACGCATAAGTAAAGATGAGAAATTAGACCATGACATTATAATTAATGATGATATATCAATTAATAACGATACTACTGAAATTCTAACTGCTAACGAAAATTGTAAAACACCGTGTAATAGCGTTGACGATAACACAGGTGAGATAATATTATAATTAATTTTTGTATTTGATTAAAAATATTGAAAAGTTATTAATAAATTACTAGAAATTGTGAAAACACATTTTCAACAAATTTAATCCCACTAATAATTTAAATTTAAATACTTCTCGCGAACTGGCCCTTGGTGAGCAATAAAACAATCATATACCTACCTACCCAGTGCTATATCAATTTACTATTAATGTTTATTTTTCGAATCATTTTCAAAATACTTATGTTTACATGATTACTATTCAGTGGCGCGTTATACAATAGGTACTTGCCTAAGAAACCGAAGTGAGGAGGGAGGGTGTCAGAAAAAGATGTAATCTGTTTTTTAACTCTTCAAATAATTTTGGTGGTGAAAACTTTTTAGCTTTTGTCTTTGCAAGTTATAAAAATACAGTTTTTACACAATTTATTTAAATATTTTGAAAATTGCAATTACATTTAAGGGAGCGTTCAAGTATTACGTAACGAATTTGGGGGAGGGGGGGGGTCTTGTAAAACGTTACGATGCGTTACAGGGGCGGGAGGGGGGGGGGGTTGAACTACGCGTTACATAACAGTTTTTAGGTAAAAACTAGGGGGAGGGGGATACAGAAAAACGTTACGCCGCGTTACATGGGGGGAGGGAGGGGGTCAAAAATCTCCAAAAATTGCGTTACGTAATACTTGAACGCTCCCTAAGGTGGGGGGGGGGTACTTCTTTTGCCGGATGCCTCCGACTATCATAACGCGCCACTGTTACTATTACTATGTAACAATGTAATTTTGTTTCATTGTAGAAAAAAATAATCTGTAATTTATTTGCTTTTATAGATTTCTCCGATATTGACACTTTTCTAGAAAATATCATTAGTACTTGCGTTGGTCGTTTATTTAATAAATTCTATATAGAGAATCATTTTCTGGTGATATTACCAAAAACTAAAGTACATATTCCAGTTTATGTACATAATATAGACTGTGTTGGAATTCATTGCGAAAATTATTTATTTAATTTTTATGAAGATCCATTATGTGTTAACTTTGTTCTTTCTAAGGTTAGTATTAATGAATAAATTAATATTACATTATTTTATATATTAAAAATGTTAAATTAAATTAATTTTATAAATATTTAGACAATTCAATTAGTAGCTGAAGCTGAAGTAACTTTTATTCAATTAATACCTGAGTTGTTGGACTTTCATACGTGTATATATGGTTGCGTGTATCAAAACAAATTTTCTGTCCAAAATACATCGGATGCCGCAGCTTATGTTAAATTTTTCGTGCCTAAATCATTGCATCAATGCGTTCACTGTTTTCCCTCGAACAATGTTATATCTGCTAAAGGAAGGCAATCATTTTGGATACAGTTTCTACCAAAGTGTGTATTAATTTTTCATATTGTAGTGATACGGATACCTATATGTATATAAAAACACAGTACAAAAAATATGTACTCTTGTTTATTTAGACTATATTTTCCTTTAGACTTTCAGCTTTCCAAATCTGCCCTTGGAATTTGTTTAATGTCATGTGTATAATAGCTATAGGCGTTCAAAGTTAAAAATGCAGTTTTTGCTTTAATAAAAAAAACTCAGTCCAAAATTGTAGTATGATAATACAAAAAAGCAGCCTAATCTACATACAAAACCCATACATAGATTTGATTAAAAATATATTTCATGGCCAGTGGAGGCTCTCAAAATTGACATGTTTCCTACTTCTTTGCTTCTTCTTGTTGGTGGCTAAAAATTGGGTCAATTTCATTTCTAGTACCCAGTGCCTGAAAATACGAATGAAAAACAGTCCAGTTAAAAGTACACTTCTTTTTGTAGGGCTGTAAATATTTATTATTTTGTGATTATTATCGATTTTCTTTTTTGAATGAAATTTATTTATTTATGAATAATTATAACATTTTAAACTTAATTTCGTAAAAATAATATTTTTATAGATATGTTATTTTAATTTTAGAACTATTTGTAAGCGAAGTAAATACTATGATAAATATACGAACGTATTTACATTTCCCATACTCATGAATATTCGCAGTACACGATATGAATTAGTTCCTCCAATGAAGTTATTGATATTTTCCATTTTGAGTGAATGCCAACTTCAATTATCCTGCAATGTAGATAATAAAGCAATTATTAAAAATGAATCGTTTGAAGATGGTATGTAATAATCATGAAATTATTAATTTTGGTTTATGTATGCTCAGTATATCAGTAAGTTTCTTCATGAAAACCAGCAGCAAAAAACCAATAGTCTAACTTCAAATGAAGTAATAGAATGTTTTAAAATCAGATACATATACGTATCTGTGAAAGATAGTAGGTGCAATCTCAATTTCTAGCAGGAATCGTATGGAGCTAGACTACCTGCTATCGCTACTTATATATTTAGACTAACAACCCACCCTAAACTTAATTTATAATATAAAAATATTATTTATTTTAGGCTGAGCATTGATGAGTAAATAAATCAATATTCTCTTTTATATACTCATTTCTGTTTAAACATTTTTAGACAGTAGCTTGCATGCAGAATCCGATAACCAACTTGAAGAAATTGAAACAATGGAAGAAGAAAATACAGAAATCAAATCATGTAATGTTTTTGAAGATTTCGGAAGTATGGTTCTAAATGCGTGTGAATTCTTAGAGGAATCAAGACAGAAATATTTGTACGATCTAGGATACGCAAATACAAAAGAAACGATAACTATAACGTTGATAATGATAAACAAGTCACTTGCTACTGAAAAATATGGATTCATCAACGTACCTGAAGTAATTATTTTAAATACAACAATTATATGTTCGTTGTTGAGTTGCTAATGTTATCGCTTATTTTATCTCAATTTGCTGATTTTAATTAATTACGTTAGTGAACTACTTTTCTGAAAACAGTAAGTAATTATAAGCTAAAAAGGTTGTCCACCCATGTTTTAAATGAACTCTATTATATCATGTACATATTATGCAATATAATTACCATAAATGGCCCCCTCCTTCAACATTTTAAAAACTTTTTCATTTTATCATCAAATATGCGAAACAACTATGCTAATGATACTGTTAAGTTTCACAAATTTTGTATGTTTTTACTTTGTATTTTTTTTATTACTTTAACCATTTTATAATATCACATATACCTACTGAGTGTGTTACTTTTATTTATTATTATTAACAATACCATATCTTATTTGCAGTGTTACGTATTAGTTTCTTAATGTTTAAATGATAATAAAATAATAAATAACAAAATCTTTTTTAAATTGTTAACAAATTTTAGTATTCTTGACATATAAAAATTAATTAACTGTTATAGTATAGAAAGGCACTTTACCAAATTTAAAGTCTTCTTGTTAAGAAACATAACTTGATGATTTTGTCATTTGATTGAAATGTCATTCGACTTATTTCTCTATATTTTTTTCTCTTCATAGATTTGATGTCGGCAGGCTTGGTCTTAATACGACAGCTCAGTAGTATTTATGAGTGTGAATGTGTGTGCGAGTGTGTGTGTGTTCATATTTTGGGTGTAAAACAAGGAGTTTGCTGCTAGGGCGATCATCATATAGTTTTAGACGAAGTAGGCACCACGAGTTACAGGGAATGTATATTAGGGACATTTGGGTTTTAGGATGATAAATATTCTTTAATTTTAGGTTGAATTCGTGAATGAAGTTCATGAGATATTTTTACACTTTGATATTGGATATTAGCGTTGTATGTTTTCTCTATATTTTCCTATGTTATTTTAATATCTTGGTATGCAACTTATGCCATTTAAAATATGTAACATCTTTTGGTAGGTAGGTATATCTAACAATTTTATTTTATTATTTCTTTTAGTTTGTTTCCATACAACCAGGCGATGGATTTGGGACTATTTACCCAGATGATAGAATAGAATTGACTTTATTTTTTAATTTTACGAAAAAGCAAATAAAGAAATATTCACTTAAAGATAATAAGATGTCAGGATATTTTACATTTGATTTGAAATGCACATCCATAGCAAATTTTGGAAAATTAAAACAAAAAGAATGTAAGTGGCAACAGCAACATGTTACCTACCATAAAAATGTTTAATTAAAGTTCCCAAACTAACGCAATAATGTGTACTTTGATATTTAAAAATGAGAAATATTTTATGATTTTTCTCACAAGTAAAACAACAGCAAAAATTTTATGAGGTATTTGCGCAGTGCTACTAACAGCTCTGTTATGTTACTTATAGTTTCTACGCAGACAAAATCTGTAGATAATATAATACAATTCAATACCTTGTATAAAGATTTTGGTTAACTTTTTCTTATCGAGCGAATTCTTAACCCCCACCGCTCATATATTTGGTTATTAGTTTTAATTTGAATAAGGCAGTTAAGGCACGTAAAAAGATTACAATATTGTTTACCAAAGGTACATATCTTATCTGTATTATACTTCTAAAGATTGGTTTTCAACCCTTGATTGATACATGGGGTCAGATCTGCCCCTGACTGCGCCAGCCTTTAATCAAAATAGTAACTTTATTGTATTAATATTATAACTAATTCAATTAATTATTTTAGATAATTTAGAAGAAGCATACCCAATAACAAGAGCTATATCTTTTAAAGCATTTATTCAAGATCCAATTTGTCAGTTTTCTCATCAATTTGTTAAATTCCCACGTACCGCTTTGGGCAGTTATTCCGTCGTGTGTATTAGATTGTATTTAAGAAGAGATGTTTTAGATATAATTCAAAGTGAACATTTAGAATGCGAGTTTGAAATGAAAAATGAATCAAAAGAAATTTTTATAGAACCAGTGCAAGGAAAACTTGATGTCAAAACTAATGTAATTTGTAATATTTTTATTAGGATAACAATATAAGTATAATTAAAACCACAACTGTCCATAACTAAACTACTTTAGTATTTAAAAATATATCTAATTGTTGCTTCCTCGCCATATCTAAAAGATATAAGTAGTTTTGTGATCGTTTTTCAAAGAGAGAAAAAAGATTTGTCCTCCGATTTCAAAATTTTCACTTGAGATATTTTTAAGCACCTACATTCATGAAAATTCACTAATGTAAAGTACATATAAATAATAATTTTTGGTAAAAGTATCTGTACATTTACTTAATTACATTGTATGTACCTACTTGAACATAGCTCTGGTCAAAAAACCTATTTTATAAAATTCTGAAATAAGTCACATGACTTAAGACTAATGACCTGTTACTTAAAACAAGGCAAATACTGTAGGTGATTTTTTTTGCTTTCACCAAAAATGAATCACGACATTTTGATTTGATTCATCAAAAAAAGTGTACAATATATACAGTTAAATTTATTTTCTTACATATATTTGCGGTTTAGTCATTACTTTTTCCACCCACTCTATGTTCCGTAAGTTATAATAATATTTGTATATGTAATTGCATCCATTAGAAACTATGCTTACATAGAACAAAACAATAGGCGACAAAAATATAAACTCTAAATATGCACGTCACATTTTCTTACAATCAATACTTTTACCAATTATTAATTATTAAACATAGACATTATAAATATGAACTCATAATTTAATGTGAAATTATACAAGTTTTAAAATTTAACCATTTTAGATACATTTTTTTAGACATTCAAAACTAATATTGTATGTTTATACTTAATTATGAAAGACGTAACTATATCTGTGTATAATTTGCAGGATATTAAACTGATTTTAACAGCAAAACCAAACATAAGTGTTCAAATGCTTAATGAAACTGTGTTAGATATCAGAGCAGAACGTGCCAACAATTTACTTAAGAAACTTAAAACAACGAAAGGTAAAAAAGGTAAAGATAATGAACTCGAGAAGACATTGGATGAAAGCGATTTTTACACCGCTGAGAAATATCTGTGGAGAACACAGAATCCACGCGTGACTTCAACTACAATAAGTTGTGTAGTTAAATTTAAAAAAACAAAGTAAGTAGAACAGGTACCATTTATAGTTGTATATTTATACTAAAATTAGTTTTAGTTGTGCAGATAACCGTAGAATATTTAATTTATGTTTAGTTATGAAAGCAAACAAATATGTAAAAGTAATTAAAACATGTTGTCATACAAAGTTGAAACATAGAGTTTTTGCTTAAAGTATCCAAATATTATAACTATCCAATTTGAAAGTTTCAATAAAATAACATTAAAAACGGTAACTTTATATGGTAAATTCGAAAAAGGTTTTTAAAACATTAAAATTTTGCTTATATTGTACCTACATATATTCTTTAAATGAGGTAATACATACCTATCTGTTATTTTTTATCCTCAAAAAATATTATATACATAGTACCTACTGTATCTATACATTCTATTAAAAAATCCAACTTAAATAAATAATATTTTTATTTTATTTCATAAATAACCATAAACTCCCAAAATATCTAAAACAATACGTAAAAATATAAAATTTTAACTATCATTTAGTAACATTTTGAATGAGACATCACAAATAAAAATGTTATATGCACTTCCTTGAGAAAGTAATGGAAAAACACAAAGTACTTAAAAGCATTGCTCGCATTATCCACTAAACATTTTGATTCTTACAAAATATTTCAGTCATTGTGAAATTGTCCACATGAATGCTGTATGCCCTGTGGTTAGACCAGATTTTATTTTGGACTTAGATAAACAAGTTGTTGATTTTGGATTCCGTCCTGTCGGCGTAACTTCTACCTTCGCTTTTCATCTTGAAAATATATCAGGTGTAAACATTATTTTAAAGTAATTAGTACATCGAATTAGGTATTATTTGTAATTAAGTACTAGTATATACACACAATGTGTGGTCGTTATATTATAAATGAATTATAACTTAATATATTGGCTTAAATATTTGTTAAATGAAACTAAATGTTTCAAACATTTTTTTACGGTCTCGTATTATAATAGACCAACAATCTTGCTCTATTATAATTTAAGCCAGTCTCGTTTGAGGTTTATGCTTGTGAAGCACGATTCAATACATACATATCTATGTTTATTATTTTATCATTGATTTTACTTTATTTTCAGAAAACGCAATTAAACCAAGTATAACATTATTTTCTCCATGTGGCCCATTTCAAAATCTGAAGCCCAATGTATTTGTTGTAAATCCTTCTGAATCAGTTAGAATCCTCTTTTGTTTTACTCCAGCAAATATAGTACAGGTAATCATTAAAGTAATTATATTATTATAATTATTTTTAACTTCTTAAATAAATAAATAAAAAACTTTTTTTATGTTCTTCGTAATATTATTAAAAATTATAAACAGCTTTAATTTATACATAAATATAGTATTTCTTCGTATATGTCGATTTTCTATAATATATTATCAATAACTGTGTATAAATACCTACATGTATACCAACCACTTATAGTATTATATCTACCTTTCAGTAACAAAAAAAACTTTTACTGACAATAGATTACAGTAAAAGTTATTTTATTTATTTAGCATTTATCTGAAGTATAGAGATTTATTTAAACTTATTTTATTACTTCTTCTTTATTTAATATCAACAAAATTCAAATTTATTGAAATTAAAAACTTTCTAATTAAATAGATACTCTTTGGAAACCAGTTGCTTTTTGTCTTAATAATATAATTACTTTGTGCAATTCTAATAACTCAATTATCGGTTTCAGTATGAAGAATTTATAGAAGTTTCTACAAAAACAACTATAGCACATCTGGTAGTTCGTGGCAAAGGAATAAGCCCTAACATTATTTTTAAACCAAATTTTGCTGTTGGCCGTATAAAAGCCAAACGAGGTCGGCCATCAGATTGTAAAATTGTGGTAAATATGATTATAATTATACATATATGTAAATTATTGCACTTGTAAAATACATATAATGTTAATTTCCATCTACCTTATAATCATAAAAATAAAACATTTATTAAAATTATTTAATAATTAATTATATCTAGGTCACAAATAATTCGGAAGCATTAGTAGAACTAAAGTTATTGAAAATTTGTGAACTAAAAGGGGAACTAGTGGAACTGCCACCAGATGAAAAGGATGAAGATAAAAAGAAGAATGCTAAAAAACCAAAACCGAAAAAAGTGCCACCGTTTTCTATGGAGTTAACTCCCAGTGAAGAACATTCAATTCAGAATAGTTTTGAAGTTTATAAAGGTATTTTGTTAACTTATATTCAAACATAAGTGATTTTCATTTAATGTTTTTATTTTTATTTTAAATTAAAATAAAAACATATTTATATTTATTTTCTTGTTATTTATACATAATAAATCCTAAAATGTATCCATATAAAAATTAATTTTGTATTTATATTTTAGATGAATCATTTTTTGAAGTTTTAAACTTGCAAAATAATCTAATTTCAATAATGCCGAATAAGAAAACTGAAATTAAAATACGTTTTGAAGATCCAAATGATAAGGTTCTTAAAGCAAAAATTAAAGAAAAGAGTGGCAAAAAGGACAAAAAATCGAATGATAAGAGCAGCAAAAAGGGTTCAGAAATAAGTACAAAACCTCTAACGGATAAATCAAAGAAAGGAAATAAAGATGTCGAAACTGTTTATTTAATTAAATACGATGTATTACTTGGTGGTACTTTTTTCAGAGATATAATATTAATTGGTAGTTTTTCAAAATAAATATACCGTGTTCTCTTATTATTATTTATTGTAATTGTATTTATCATTGCACATAACACATGAAATGTTAAATTATTAAAGCAGCATATACAAGAAATAAAACATCAATTTTTAAATTGTTCATATAGTATGCTGAATTTATTAATTATAAGTTATAATTATGACGTAACTTAGCAATTGTTTAAAACACGTAGCAAATAATTATTTCATTTTTTTACACAGGCAGGGACGTTGAATATTACAATAAGACGATAATAACACAGTCGCACAAAAAAATCAAATAACTTTTTCGGACATTATTGTATTTCTATGTATTTTGAGGCACTGAATCTGAATTTGAGGTCAAAATAGCATCTTATTCGATTTATTTTGAAGATAACTTCGAAAAAATTCGGATTCAGTGCCTCAAAATACATAGAAATACAAAAGTTTCCGAAAAAGTTCTAAACATTTTTATGTGTGGCTGTGTAATGAATAAATAATAAACTAATGTGGCTACTAAAGTATTATTTTTACAGAAAAACTGGTACGGACTAACGACCATAAACATAGACATGGACTGCACATTCTGTACTACCGCAATGTGTAAAATTTACATAATTCACATAAGTGAAGATACTCTATCTTTGTGTAACTCGTGTTTAAATAAAGTCAAGCATAGACCCAATATATGATGTATCTCTTTTTTTGTTAACACTGGATTATCAAATCAGATACACAGTCCATGCTCTAGGTCTATGATAACGAGTCAGGTTATAAGTTATGGGCAATATATAGGTATACTCTACAAGTTATATCGAAATATTTTTTGTGCTACCAACTATTTCAAAAATAATAATAAGTTATAATATTTTTATAACTTAAAAATGTTTTTGTGAATATGATAAATCATAAATAATAATATTGTCCACGATTTTAATTTAAAACAGTTTTTTCCTATTACTCATCGTTTCAATAATAATTTTCGAAATTTAAAAAGAGAATGTTCGTTTCCGTTTTAGTAGTGCTCTTCAAAAATAAGAGGGTTCACATATATTGTATACAAGAACATATATACTTTACATATAGAAAATAAAATTAAGGGACTCTTAAATCTCGAATTTGATTATTTTTATACATTTTATGATTATAATTAGAAATAATATCATCTTATGCAGTATTTATTTAATTAATATTAAATGATTTAAAAGAAATGCTTTTTTGACAAGAAAAAATAGAATAATTTATATTTACATACATATATATTTATAAATACATCGCTAATTTTAACAAGCAATTATCACCGTACACGAACTTAGTGATATTTTAATTAAAGTGAAACCGACGTACATATAAACAAAAATTTAGTCCAAAATATGAATGTTGCATAATTGGAATATGTGCAGGAAAACGTTAGAATTAAAGTTATAATTATACTATATGGCAACCGGTTACACATCAATGAAATAATTTAGTTTTTAGTGAATGTAATATTAATTAATTAACAAATTGCAAATAAAAAGTAAAAGGCGGTAATTTAAAATGAACTTGTACTGAATATCATTAAAATATTTCCTTTTTTTTAGAAATGATATATGCAAAATGACGCATAATTTATTCCATTTATTTGCGGTATATTTGTTGACATTCTTTACATACATCTGATGATATACTCTAATATAAGCGAAATTTACCATAAAAATAAAATAATACAAAGACATTTTCTTGACCAGTCATTTTTCGTAAAAATATGTTCACTTAAACATAATATTTAAGACAAGATAAACAATATTTTTATTGCATCTTGCAATCATAAACAAACCTGGAATCATATTTAAATAAATTATTGACAATAATAAAGTTGATATCATCTCACTGTCAGTCTCGTCTATACCTTTACAACTTCAAATTGAGACTAATAAATTTCAAATTGAGACTAAACAATTTCAAATTGAGAATAAACAATTTCAAATTGAGACTAAACAATTTCAAATTGGGAATAAACAATTTCAAATTGAGACTAATTTGAAATTGATTAGTCTCAATTTGAAATAGTTTATTCCCAATTTGAAATTGTTAAGTCTCAATTTGAAATTGTTTATTCCCAATTTGAAATTGTTTAGTCTCAATTTGAAATTGATTAGTCTCAATTTGAAGTTGTAAAGGTATAGTCAAAATTCAACCAGCCTTGTCTCAGCTCTTGCGATTAACGACAAAGTTTTTTAACTAAAACAATTAATTTTATTTTAATTTTCTATCTTACCTACGTATTTAATGTTTACACAAATGTGTAACATCAGGTGTTAGGAAGTAAAATCTTTAACCGAATTTATGTTAAATTAGGTTATTTTATTCATTAACGAATATGAAAGCATATACTAAAACATATGCTAAAGCAATGAATATAATATGTAGATATGAATATGCCGAAATTGTCGTCGAACATTTTATTTATTCAAGCAGCAAAGGACACAACTTAACTACAATTTTTACCTATTTACACCTATTCATGCATCGATACGGGGACACACTGTGCACAGCTGTAAATATTCACTTCATTATAAGAACAGTTTATAAACGACCATGAAAATAAACAGTTATATGAATTCTTCAAAAAAATCAAAAAATTCAATTACTGATATACCTACTACTTACTCCCTTTTGTAGTACCTAGGCACCGATTCATGTACCTACCTAAAACTATACATAATTTAATTATACGTTTAAAGAATATTTAATGTATCCATAAATAGTATGTATCCATAAATAGTACTAGAAAATAAATAATTTGTTGAATTAATTACGCTGCATTTTTTTAAATGTTTTTAGATCCACGAAATTATTTAGTTGATTAACCGTCAAAGTTTATAGTATTGGTAAGGCATAATAGCTTGACTATTGAGCTATTTTACAATGTAAAGTATCTGATGTACCTACTTTATTTCTTAAAATTAAGTATTATAAAAAAGTACTCGAAGTATCAAGTTGGTATTTTACTTGAAGTATGTATATTGTATATATTGTATTGTATAATATGCATATTAACCTATAAATGTACTTGTAGCTCATGTAAGTAAGTGTTTATTTTTATTGCTTCTGTTATAAAAACAACCTCGTTTCTTTTTATTTAAATTGTTCATCAATCACATATAGACATTGGACATTTTAAATGAAGGTTATATTTTTTCATTAACAATTTAAAATAAAAAACTATGTATATCGCATATTTAAGGTTGCAATAACGGTAACATTATAATAGGAAACACTATCATTAAAAAGTAATTTTGTTGGGTTTCGGACATATTATAAATACTCTTCTGTATGTATTTTATACAAGGTTAATGTCACTTGTAGTTGTACCATAGACATAAACATTACATTTATGTCCGGTATTATAAAGGACCTAACAAATTTGCTAGCTAGCAAGCACTCTCAAATGAGATATCAAACTTATATGACAGTTCTCAGTAAGTTGGTTTTTATCGTTTTTTACGCAAGGTAAGTAAATATACTTAAGTAAATATATGTATGAAACTATATCTATTTAAAATTTCAAGAGAACTGTCATATGAGTTTGATACCCCATTTGAGAGTGCTTGCGAGCTTGCAAATTTGCTAGGTCGTTTATAATACCGGACATTAGATTACTTGTATATCAACCTTTATATATGTATGCGTATCCTTTAACATAAGTTACAAACAATATGGTAAATTGTTTTTGAACTGTGTAATATACAATTATTGTCTAACTGTTGTTTATTACTTATGTCCTCAAATTAATTTTGGCATACTTTTTACTGTATACTATTTTTTGGAATTCGAAAAAAAAATTAAAATTAAAATAAATATAATGGCTTAAATATTCAGAGGACGAGATCAGATGATATTTCCAAAATATCTTAAGGGTACAGGTATCCATAAAATGCATTAATTAAATTCTGAAGAAAGGATAAACATTTTCTTATCATTTCTTACCCTACAGTTAATACATAGTTTTGCAATGATCCTTTATTACTACATATTTCATAGGTCACATATAGGATAAATTATTGGCATGTTAATGATTGATTACAACTAGATTTCATGCTTTCATTTATTCTGTAATATTAATCATTGTTGATTGAATATTACGCAGCTATTTGTTCGGGCTTAATTATTTTATAGAGTATAAAATGAACACAGCAATGTAAAAAATGTCATGTTTTCTAATCTACATGTATTATGTGATGTATTATGCACATTATACAATTACTTTTGTTCTTTTTTGTTTTTATTAATAGCCTATTACATAGCATCATTTGTTTTTTTCATATATTATTATTATTATGATAAAATGGATTTTTCAATTTTCAGACATAATAACTGTTATGTAACAAGCTGTCTCAAAATCTGTTGATCACAATTTTCAAAAAGGGAAATTACGTAATACACACTAGAAGACAGCCGAGTAGAATGCGAATTAGTCAGTGCTACAGCGTCTTTTATATAGACAACATAAAATTTAAAAAAAATGTAAAAAGTAAAAATCTCTAAAAGTTTTGCGAATACTGCTGCCCTTAACGCTGTAGTAATTCACGTTAAGGTCCACCGACACTGCAGTATAGCAAGATAATTTAGGTTAAAGTTAAGTTAAGAATAATGAGTGCAAGTGTAATTGTAATTCATAGTTTTTGTATCATGAAATTAGTGAAAACCTAGGTATATAAAAGATAATGTATTTATTGTAAAAGCTTTCAATGTTAGTCTAATTTATTACGATTTTAAATGATTAAACAGCATTAATATAATATATACAGGAAGACCTATTTTGAGTGTCCACCCCTTAAATGGCGAGGTTCTATCGAAAAAAATTTCAGATATAAGTTACACAATTTAAAGGGGGCATCAATGTACTGTGATTAATTTTTCTTTATGTGGCGGTTTCAAGGTCGTTTTAAGGTCAATCCAATTTTTTTAAATGGGAACTCCATATTTTTAATGCAGATTTTTGTACTCAAAATGAGTGAATTTCGCTTAAAATATTTTTTTCTAAAAATGCAGCCTGGTTTAGTAAATTCAGTTTTCAAAAAACTGCAATATCCTGTGGACAGATAAAATGGGTCATCGTGTATATAACACAAAACTGAATAGGCAATCCCAAATGTTTTTAGCATGCTGAAAAAGATACCGTTGCACAAATTGCTTCATTACGTCAGGTTTGGTCAAATAAACAGCTGTAAATATAGAATATTTATTATAATATTAATCAAAATAATAACATAACTCATATCCAATGTCCATTTATTAATTGTACATCGTTTTTAAGATGTATACACAGAAAAAGGTAAACAATGACAATATTTTGTGTTTATTTTTCATACACTTTCCCTATTGCTCACTCAAGTGGATTACTTTCGATAACAATAATTCGCGGAGATCAGGTGCATGTAAGGTCGATACCAGACCGTTCTTTTATGTTTATTACAGGAAAATAAAAAACATTGGAAATATAATCATTATTATAATATAATTTAAAACGGATGGGTATGATGATTATTTTTTTCAAACATTGATTTTATCTTCAATTAATTTATGCAAAAACATGCTTAGTACATAAAAAAATAGTGTGTAAATACTTACCCTACTGAAGGTTAAATCTAAAGATTATATTATAGGTAATAGTTTTATAAATAAATTGCATTTTAAATGTTTTGAATACATAGTACATAATTATATTTTTGCTTATATGTATGTATATAGCAAACAATCATAAATGATACACGAAAAATAAATTTACTAAAGTAGGAGAGAAATGAAAAAAATCTTCTATGGCAACTAATCTCCAGTGGTGAAGCAAAAAGTAAAAAAAGAGGACTCGACCTTCTATAGATTGCATACTACAAGATTACTTGTAGTATGCAATCTATTGTAATTGTCACTGAAGTTGAAATGTAATTTACATAGTATATAGATTTACAACAATCTAACTTTTTATATATACGAGTACATAGTTGCAGTATTTTTTGTAGAACCAGGCGTTAATTTAAGTTAATGCTTAGATTGATTATATCGTAAGTATAATATATCAATAGATACTCAAATAAATACCTGATTCTATTATAATGCCATAATCTAGCTGTATATTATCGAGTTGACTAAAAAAATATTTATTTAATAGAATTAAATCTTTTCAACATACTTCAGAATCAACAAGTTTAAAATCACATACCTAAAATTCAAAATACTATGGCTAGGCCATAAAATGCACACCCCTTAAACATAAAAAAATGTATTAACTTATAATATCAAATAAATACGGTACGGGTACAATATAATTGGTGAAACTTAAAAGGATGTTTGAAAAAAATATTGGAGGTAATTAATATTATATAAATATAAAATACTATGGCTAGACCATAAAATGCACACCCCTTAAACTTAAAAAAAATGTATCAACATATATCAAATAAATACGGTACAATATATTTAGTGAAACTTAAAAGGATGTTTTAAAAAAATATTGGAGGTAATTAATATTATAAAAATATATAATATGAAGTTTATCACTCATTAAGATTTTTTAGAAAATCAACAATGAATCTTGATATCAATCGATTATTACCTTTTTTTATTTAAATTTAGGATGTATTGCAATAAAACAACAATCATTTTAATTTACAATTTTTATATAAAATATATTTTTTTTTGTAAAATGTATATAGTAAATAAATTAATTAATAATAATAATTAAACAGATAAATACATCCACATATTGCAGTGATAACAGCTGTGTTCACCTGATGTCTAGCATTTAAAATGAAATATACAAAAAAGTAACACGTTTATAGGTTATAATTAATTATATTATATATTTGTTTTAAAAATGCAAACTTACCAAATTTTATCGTGATTAAAAAGATTGATTGGCTTTAAATAAAATAATTAAAATACAGCACGTATCGATGTATGTACATGTATTTATATATTAATTAACACAATGTAATTATTATAATACATGTAATTTGCAATGACATATAAGGAAATAGCGCCACTAGCGCCTAACGGATGTTTCTTGAACTTCCACGGACTACTACCTATATTTGTAAAAATAATTCTTGTCAAAATATGAATTTTTGTAAAATAAACTGAAAATTTCGTTACTTCTAGTTATCCAATTTTGTTGAGTTTTAATAGGGTTCTATTCTGATAATAGATGAAGTGAATTCAAAAGGATTGGTGCAAATTCATTTCGAATTGTAGCCTGTAGTTCGGCGTTTCTTTAAAAAAGCGGGTTAAATCGATAAATTGAACTTTATTTATATTTTTATAACAGAAAATTAAAACCGATCGATATTAAACTAAGTAAAAATGAAGACTGTAATGTTTTCTATCAGAAAATGTAAAAATGTAAGTGAGATACAGAAGAAATTTAAGATATAATGCTCATTTTATCAATTTATATACGAAAAAAAATTTTAGCACGATAATAGAACACACTTCCAAGCAGGGCCTGCTTGGGTGTGCAATATGAAGTTTATCACTCATTAAGATTTTTTAGAAAATCAACAATGAATCTTGTTATCAATCGATTATTACCTTTTTTATTTAAATTTAGGATGTATTGTAATAAAACAACAATCATTTTAATTTACAATTTTTATATAAAATATTTTTTTTTTGTAAAATGTATAAGTAAATAAATTAATTAATATCTAATAATAATTAAAAAGATAATTACATCCACATATTGCAGCGATAACAGCTGTGTTCACCTGATGTCTAGCATTTAAAATGAAACAACAATGTAACGTTTATAGGTTATATGACGTATATAATATATTTGTTTTAAAAATGCAAACTTACCAGATTTTATCTTGATTAAAAAGATTGATTGGCTTTGAATAAAATAATTAAAATACAGCACGTATCGATGTACATATGTATTTATTAAATTTGCCTTATATATTAATTAACACAATATAATAATTATGGAATTTGAAGTGACATATGAAGAAATAGCGCCTACTACTATTAATAAATTATAAATAGCAACTACTCTATTTGTAAAAAAATTTCTTGTCAAAATATGAATTTTTGTTTAAATAAACTGCAAATTTCGTTACTTCTAGTTATCCAATTTTGTTGAGTTTTAATAGGGTTCTATTCTGATAATAGATGAAGTGAATTCAAAAGGATTGGTGCAAATTTATTTCGAATTGTAACCTGTAGTTCGGCGTTTCTATCAAAAAAGCGGGTTAAATCGACAAATTGAACTTTATTTATATTTTTATAACAGAAAATTAAAACCGATCGATATTAAACTAAGCAAAAATGGAGACTGTAATGTTTTCTATCAGAAAATGTAAAAATGTAAGTGAGATACTGAAGAAATTTAAGATATAATACTCATTTTATCAATTTATATACGAAAAATTTTTTTAGGACGAGAGTAGAACACACTTCCAAGCAGAGCCTGCTTGGGGTGTGCAATAAATATGAGTCTGATAAACATCTTACTATCCTTTATTAATTAATCATTTAGGCACAATATTTATTCTATTTTATAAAATCTATCGATTAATTAATTTTATAATTTTTGTACCAGTAATATTGTTTACTGTATGTAAGTACATACAGGGCCAGATTTTGAAATTTACCGACCCTAGGCAGTTGCGAAAATTGCCGCCATTTTTGATTGAATAAAAATAAAAAAAATGAAGGTTTTTCATATCAAAGACCTTTTTTAGGTTTTCATGTAAAAATTTTATCAATTATTAAAAAGAAAGTGCATGTGAAAAGACCTTTTTTTCTCGTTAAAATTTACCGCCCCTAAATTTCTGCCGCTCTAGGCACGTGCCTACACTGCTTGCATGGTAAATCCGGGCCTGAATACATATATAATTTATAAACTATCTTAATTTTTCTTTTGGTTATTGTTATTAATAGTACAAATAAATAAGGATTTTATGTAATTAATAATTTCACTCAATATTAAAATGTTACTATTGACATTATTTATATAACATCATTTCTAATTGACTTGTATATTATTACAAATATATCGTATATCGGATGTAATCTCTATTTAAAATATTATGTTTGACGGAAGGTAATATAATTTGATTATTTAACAAGTATTTTAATAATTTAATAATATTATTACCTACTATCCCATATGTTATACGATATATTGAAAAATTACCTAATTTAAATGTATACTTTCCTCATTAAGACAACTTTTAGAAAGGAAAAAGAAATTGTTTTGTTTTATTTTGTTTTGGTATTTATTCGTTTTAACATTTTTATATATCTTATGCATTTATTTTATTCAAATTTAACAAATAAATTGAGCCATTTACATATGAATAATTTATGCTACGACACTGGTTTGTAAATTTAAAAAAACTAACGTATATTTTATTTTAATATGTATCAATTAAGCCATTTACATATATACCTATTGTACATACTAATATGATGTAATATTTTTGAGGCCTCTTAACTTTATTACTCAAATTAATTAAATAAAACGTTAAAAATTACATGGGAACATTAGGACACATACTGCGAGATTTTTAACATTAAATAAGAGTGCCTTCATCTTAAAAACTTCGTTCTAACTTATACTAAAATAAATATTATTTTTTTCTTACATTAGTGAAATAAGTCTAATAGCGGCATTACACCAAAAGACAAATCACAAAAACAACATATTTAAAAATTTATAGGTTAATTGTTGCCATTATGTCCTCAAAAATTACGTAAGAGTTTTATGATTTGCTTTCAGTTTTAATCATAATTTACCTGTCTTGTGAAAAAAAAACTTATTAAAACAATATTATTAATGATCAACCAAGAAATTGATAGTCGATACACATAAAAAATGAAAATTTTTATTTGATATTGTTTATAAGTTTCCGATTATACTTATCGTCTTAAAATTTTATATTTTATGGAGCAAAAATAGATACGATGAATATTAATTTACACATGTCATCTGTGTGTTATATAAATATAACTTATATAACTTTTAATTGATGGATGTAACGTAATTAAATATTAATTTAAGATATCAGGTTTCTCATTGACACAGATATCTCTGAAATCATTTACCTTAACACTTGTACACTGAATGCAGGATTATACATACATAAATGTATGTTTTGTGATTTATTTGTTCTAATTTATATAATTTAGAATTAAAACAATTAAAAATGGTTACTTATATTATAAGACATTGAATTTAATATTATATATATGCATTATGCATACTCTGCTATATTAGATTAAGAAAAAAAAAATCATTTGTTTTGAAATTTAGTTATTTATTCCCAAGGTATAGGGAAGAAGATGAGGTAAAAGAGCTTGATAGTGTTTGAAAAATTACACGAGGACTAAAAAAAGGTCCTTACAAACTATAGGAGGGCGCAGAGTATCAGCCTTTCTTAGTCCACCATGAAGCATTTTAACGAATTTTCAAATAATATTGGGTTGATATATTATAATTGTTCCTATCATATAAAGATTCTTATACTCAACTATTTTCAAAAAGAATAAAAATAAATTAAATATAAATTAGTACTTAAGATTATTTTATTATTCCAGTTGTTATAACACTTAATATTTTTTGCATCCAATTATAATAAAATTATATGAGCGGAGATAAAAATTGCAAAGTTATATCACAGAAATAAAAAAAATAAAACAAGATATAGTATATTTCAGCTGATTTGCTTACATATTAGGAAATAAAATGAAAAAAATCAGAAAAACACACTGCCTAAATTTCAGGTCTAGGTAAACAACTTTATCAGTTATACATATACATTATAAACATATACACGTTCAAAAAATACATATAACCGAATTACGGTGTCAAGGAATTCACTGAAATTTTTAAATTAATCGATATCAACGTTATATCAATCGGACGTCAACAAACCTAACGGTTATGTGTGTGTTTAAATTATTATAATTAGGTTTATGGGTATTTCAGTTGTTCACTTCTATATGTACATTCTATATTTTAATTTTTAGAACGGAACAAGAACTTAAATTGTTTTATATAATTATACACCCGATTACTGAAAATAGATGTATGTATTTATTTGTATTCTACTAATTCTTTATTATCAAATCATAACAGAACACTGTCTTTCAGTAATCAGCGACAGTTTTAATCGTATATAGGTATATTCTAAATATTAGATATACAGGTATATAAATAAAGGGAACAATATAAACTTTACTAAATCAAAAATTCAGTAATGTTACTAAAAATCAAATTTTCTGTTTCTATTGTGATTTTATAATATAAAATACATGTTTTTTTAATCTTTAACAGAAAATAAATATAGCAAAAATAGAAATAATAAGAAATATATTATTAAAAACATATTACAACGCTTGCGACTAGTGATTTCAATGCAAGAGAAAAGCAACTCCCAATTTTCGTTGTACGTAACTACAACAGAAATATCAAAATAAAGTTGCTACTTTGAATCATATTTTTTAAAATACTTTATGTACCTACGACTCAAATCAAAAGCCTAACTGAATCCCATATAATTGCCTTTTTATCGACTTTTACTACCTAATATGACTGATCCCCTCGATATCATTATAACTAACCGATTTCGACTGTATATTGTTTCTACTTCCTACACCTAAATTGTATAATTTTGATATTTTTTTAATAAATATTTAATTCTAAATTGTGCTAAAAAAATAACCATTTCATTATAGTAGTTGTATTTAAAATTATTTGATGGAAAAAAATTAAATAAAATAATGAAAAATTTCGATATTTAAAAAAAGGAATAGGATAGTAAATACTCTAGTTCTAGATTACCTTGCCCTTTCCTAATATCGCGTGTTATGCTTTTTTTGCCCTCAGGCTTTCCATAATTTCAGGGGCGTTTTGGCTCTTCAACTTCATTATAGGTTTTTGTAATAGACAAGGTAGGGATAACATTTAAATATAATTGATTATAAAACAAGTTTTTTTTTTTAACTTTCAAATACGACTTTTTTAATGAAATACTTATTTGTTACAATTACTAAGAATAATTTTTTATGGAGGGAAATGATACCAGATACCATATCGTTTGGATCTAATAAGGCAGATCAACGTCAATTAAAATTGTTATAATTTTGAAATGATTCAGTAGAAACAACCAGATCAAGTTTATCACAGAAACAGTATATTATTTTTACTTTCTTATACGGCCATATAGATATTTTTAATTAAAAGCACTCATGCAATATTTCGAGACGATTAAGTTGTTAAAATCAAATACGAACCCCGATTGTAGTCCAACACGCACGACCATTGTGTAGGACAGGCGCCTTAACAACTTACAGCAGCTCACAATTACTTTCACGCTCATTCGTCTGACGTCGAATATCACTTTCTCTCTCTGTGTTTTTTTAATGAATCATTTAACGATTTTTTTGTCATAACCCTTTAATCACTTATATATACAGCATATTTTTTTTGTTACTACAAAAACAATTAATAATCGGAAAATTTGTAGTAGAAATTCTATTCATACGGAAATATGTTACCTTTTGCTGGAGTTATTATTGAACCCATTATAAGTTAATGATGTTTTACTTGTAAATATCTATTAAGCACATCTGTTGTTTTGTGTTGATTCAATGATATCAAATGTGGTGAAAAGTAAAAGTTTAACCATAATTTAATAATTGATTTAGTTATATTGTGAACGAAATAGTAATATTCCATTATGAATATATAATTTAGCATTTCTCCTTATAGGCTATTGATTATAGGTTTTTGAAAGGAACAATTGCGATAAAGGGTTTTTATTGTTTAATATGTTTGTTTGACACCTACAGATGATAAAAACACAAAGTGCTACTAAATTCACCCTTGCGTTTTTTAGGGAGGGGTTAAACTAGTCACTTTTCAACGTTTTAAGTATAACTCGAAAACTAAGCAGAATTTTACAATTTTACAAGAATTATTACTTTGTGTTTTTATCATCTGTAGGTGTCAAACAAACATATTAAACAATAAAAACCCTTTATCGCAATTGTTCCTTTCTACCTCTTATTTTCCGGTATAATCAATAGCCTATTAAACGAAGTGACAAAATTAGAGTATTTTTAACTTAATTTAGTTAAATTCGCTATTTTATTGCCGATATTTTTTTTCTAGAATCTAGAGTACAGACCAAAGCCAAACGCTTATATTAGATATTTTAAAATGACAGTTGTATAATATTTGTGCATAAATTAGTGCGACGTGCTAAAAAAAATATCAAACTAAAATACCAAGTTGATTTTTTTACGGAGGAAGGCGATACCATATTTTATTAATCTTATTACCACTACTTGATCTTGTAGTAGACTCTTAACCAAATTCTTCATAATAAAAAATTCTTCATTATAAAAAAAGATATATGAAAAAATATTCTACGATTTTTTTATAAAATTAACGGCTATAAATAATAATAGTAACCGTAGAAAATCAAATTTAAACGAGGTAAATTTTAATTACCAAATTAATTATAGGTATTGATTATTATTATCACAAAAATAACTGGAATCTAACTTATATTATAATATATTACAAAAATAGTAATATAGACACTTTCATTGATGAAACAGTTGTTATCAGGGTCACATTATACATATGTAAAGGACAACAGACATATTTCATAGTCTATAAAAAATTTGGAACATTTTCTACTTGCACAAAATATAAATAGAAAAGTTTATCGAACTAATTATTATTTTATAACAATTGCATATTTGTATACATACTAGGCACTTGTTTTATTGAACTATCCATATATATTATTTTGTTTTTACATACTTTGCATAATCATAGAATGTAATTATGGGTTTGATAAATATTAATCAGTCAACTGAATAACATATTTTATATAATTTTTAAGCAACTTGGTATTCTTATTCCATAATAACTGTAAAAACGAATAATAAATGTTACATTTCTAAGCATCTGGTTTTGTATGTAATAAACGTTTTTGCTGTTATTGTTTCGCCATTCATTACAGGGAATATCTACAAGGTTTCTATTGCAATAATTTTAAACATACATAAAATCTAATTTATGATACTAAAGCTTCAACACTTGTTTTCTTCTTTTAAAACCAACGACGCAACCTATGACCCTCAGCACTTTTATGCGGTCTGATAAACTTTTGAAATCATATCAATAAAAAATTTGCTTGACAATTATAAAAATGTCATTTTTACACAATTCTGGTTTTAACATTATACGAAAATTTAGATAAACCTTGTATATTATAAATAAGTTTAACATAAAGTTGATATTATATAACTACCTTTATATTTTCTTTTCCAATAAAAATCTTGCTGTATCAACGTTTGGATATGGAAAATTTTAAAAATACGAAGCTGTTGGTATATCCCAGGTGTTACTTCCTACATATTTGATAATTTACATGTAGAATGTAGATATGTGTTAAATATATTGATGATAGACAAAACGCAACAAATAGTTTTTGATGTATTTTAGTCCGTTTTTTCTTTCTCTATCGATTAGTTGTTTAGTATATATAAAGTTTTGATATCTTATAAGCATTTAATGTCTTAATGTCAACCAAGTTCATACACGAACAAGAAAAATTTGATTGTTTTTGCAAAAAAGAATGGTTTTTTACCTACAACTAGTTTTTACAGCCCTAACTGATTTTTGTAACCGTCTTTTTTGATTTTATCAATCAATATCGTAAATATACTTGATTTATTATTATTACTACATTATGATCAATTTCAATTTAATTTTTTAATATATAAATGATTTTTTTAATAAGTTACGTCACCACCGGTTTGGCTAAAAATTGCGACGCTGTCAAAACTCAGTATGAGTATCTTTAGTAACCATGATATGTTCAAATCAGAATTTTTGCATCGAAGTTCTTATCCAGCTTCATTTAATTTCATTACAGTAGCACCATCTTTCATTTAAATAACCCTGTAGGTATGCAACTGTTTATTTTCTTTATTTCTATACATTAAATCTCTTTTTACATTATCTCAGAATTACCTAACAAAACATGAGTATACCTATGCATACATTTATATAATATATATGTAAGCAATGTATAGAAAATTATATGACACTTCTTACTTATATGACATAAAAGTTCAACAAAAAATTATAATCTCATTGTAATTATATACACTATGTATTATAATTATTGCGTGTGCGATACACATCTTATCATTTTCTCACTAATTATATGCAGTTTTTCAATTGACCTATATTCTCACAGCAAACTCTTCCTACATTTTAGAGAAACTTAGAGCAAAAAAACTATGTTTCCACATTTTGCGATAATCTCATGATAATTAAAAATGACTTTGAAGGAAGCACATTTAGAGAGCTAAGGAATAAAATGTTTTTGTAGTTTTCGTATTTAATATAAAGTATTATTAAATATCAATATTATAAAATAATATTACCGACAAATTGTAAATAATAAGTATGAGAAATATGTAGGCATCTCTCTTCTTTTCTGTAAAAAAATTAATTGATCCGAGGTGCATCAATTCAATCTAGCTATGATTTGGAAAACAGGAATTCCCAGTTTAACTAGGACTCTATCTGCACATATGATTCTGACTAAACAAAAAATTAAACACACATCCGTAATCTAATATTTGAAAAATGCACTTGATATTTGTAACAATCATTTAAATCGCATTATTATTGCAATACTACGTTAAAAAAAGAACCATAGACTGTATATATCGTGAATGAAAGTGAAATGGAGTTACCGCGAACCCACTACGGACAATTTTCCCCATCTGTTAAAAGGCAATGTTGCCCCAGAAATTGAACCACTCTGTGACCAACCGCTGGGTATAAGAATATTATTGTCGATGCTGCATGGCTAATGTGTGTTAGTAGAAAGTTGTTTTACTTAAGTGCATTTGATATAGTGACGTGATTTGTTTGATACATATTTTTGTCAAGAAGAACTCTTGTTTTGTTATTGTTATCGTTTAATTAAGTAAGTAAAAACACTTTTTGTTGCTTCTGTGTGATTTGGATATATTTGTGATTTAGATGGAAATTCAAATGAAAATTCATTTAGTGTTACATAAAATATCTCAATCTGTAGATCTTACCGGGTAAACAATATAATGAAACGTATTATCCTTTAAGGATGTTGGGTTTCAGAATATAAACATTTTCTAACGTTGATGATTTCATTGCATTTGTGAATTATTATATGAGTAATACACTTTATTTGTTTTATAAATGAATATTCATAGGTAATGTAAGTAGATATTAACGTTGTTATATGTTTTTAAAATTTTACCGATTTCACTTTCATTTACACTGACGACTAAATTAAAAGTTACCGTGTTGATGTGATACTGTATTTGTGAAAGTGAATAATTTATTTAATATTATCGATACAATGTTATAATGCATACAATTATATTATTGTAAACAGGACGGTTACGTTATTTATTATTAATAGAAAAAAGATGATTGGTAATAAATAAATAAAAAATATGAAAATTATTGAATATGACATTTTTATAAATTCTCAATAAAAATATATACATACGTACAGGGTTACACAATAATATATAAACCCTGTTTTTGCTTAATAATTTACAAAAATAAATAAGAATGAACAATAAAATTTAGGAGAAATCAGAGAAATTTTCCTCTCTACTTCTACAAGATGTCAAACGAATAAGATTTCTATTTTTTCTGTTAAGACATCATTTATCATATTCCCTAATGAACCGCGTGATGTAGATAATAACTGTCATTCCGTTATCTGATATGCCTAATTTAATAATTTTATTGTTATTACAATTACACGACGTACAATAAAAATCTCCATAATATACGATTACGCATATATGATATTATGTAGGTACATTACATACTTATGTAAAGTGTACATGTCCTATCTTTATCTAAAATTTGACAATTTTTTCTAATTAACTTCCCAATAGGGAGTTATTGTAATTGGTCCGAAAATCGAAATCAAAAATTTTAACATATTTTCATGTTTCAAGGGCATTAGAGTATATTGACACTATTTTCAGAAAAATGTTTGTGTGTGTGTGTGTGTGTGTGTGTGTGTGTATGTACGTACGTACGTACGTATGTACGTACGTACGTACGTGTCATTTTTTTCCGGGACGAAATCTCGCGAACAAAAAATGCTATTGACTTCGTTGGGGTGCTAATCGACGCGTCTTGACGTGAATATGATCTGAAAGAAAGGATTTTTCGAAATTCAACCCCTACGGGGGTAAAAAGGGTGTTTTTTTCATTTTTATTTTTTTTCTTGGTCGAATTTAGTCGAAACTTAGAATAAATACTATACAATACAAATAATGAAACGTGTATTTCAGTATTTATTTTTTATATGGGTCCAAACAGCCATTAAAGGGATGAAAACCACCATCAAAATTTGAATTTCATACTAATAAATACATTTAATAATTCATGTTGCCTTGGAAACAACACAATTCAAAATTCAAACTGTCAGATTATTTTTTCTAAAAATGTGCATTATATTATTAACATTATTAGGATATTAGAAAACTAATATTCATAATGCAAAGGGTGAGTTTTATTTCTGATAAATTCCATTAAAATTTTTCATATACATATTAAAAAAAATATTTACAAACTATAACATAGTAATATTAATTATGGAAACAATAAGTAATCAGTATTCAAGTATTGTAAGTCATACCATGTTGGGAAGTTGATTGTGTGGACCTAAAGGATCGCACCCCACAGCATTATACGTTATATAGTTTAATTTTATATCCCCGGGTAAAATTGGATCCGACAGCTAGTTTTTAATTTTATTTTGTAATAAAAATAAAAAAAAGTAAAACATTTTTTTTAACCTTAATTAACGAAAATTATTTTTTAAATCACTAATTGAAATTTGATTAAAATTTATTTTAACATTTTTTATTACCTACCTACATGTATTATTTTAGATACATAACAATACATAATTTTTATACATACATAAAAAATCTCTGGATTACATAAAGCGTAATCATGAAAAATAAATGCAGAATGATTTAGGACTAGCCTATCGAGAAATTTATTTGAAACAAAAAAGATTTTATAGATCTGTGTTCAATGAGGTTGAGGGAGCTACATCTCGTCAGAGATTTTGCTAAAAATAATTTTTTCAATCCACAGGACCGAATCACTCTATATAACTACATAAACACTTTCTTATATTTACAATATACATATAGCCATGCATAAAGCTCATAATCAAAATGATATTAACAAGTAATTTTAATATTAAATGTATAAATGATATATCTGTGTTGCAACAAAATTAATCAACATAAAAATAATTATAATTTACCTAAAGATAAATCAACCTAATTTAAATGTACTAGGGTTAATAGAACTATAAATCTTCTTTCGAAATATACAATTAGAGCATTTCAAGAAGGTTGCAGGTTGCACCACTATTAACATAACGTTAGTATATGTAATTCTAACACATTCCATATACTAACGTAACATGACTATCTAAAAAAAATCTGAATTAGTTTTATTTAGTATCAAACAGATCTACTAAATATTCAAGAGACGTTAGACTTTTTGAATGCAAATTTAAATATAATAAATTATTTTCTTTTCTTTTTGCAATAAATTCGGTTCGTCGTTATAAACCCAAATATTTACAATGGAAAAAGTTGTATTCATTTGCATTTAATGTCTCTCATGTATAGTATTCAATTAAGATAAATGCAACAAATGCATATTATGTCATGAGAAAGTAGCATTCTTTTTTTATTTATATTCGTAAGTTTTCTTTCTTGTTATTATTTTTTTAAATAAATCTGTTTTCGTTAAAAAGTAACTTTTCTTGGTTATAGGTACTTTCAAAATGACCTTTTTTGTAAAGGTTGTCTCAGAATCGAAATTTTCTCAAACTCGAAAAATTTAACGGAGACATGCAAAAATGTTATTTAACTTATTACAAAATATAAAATGATGCAGCATTTCTTTTAGTTTTCTGGAAAGTACTTTGATATAATCAAATACTTTCGTACCTAAATTAGCAAATAGACAAAAAGTGAACCTATTGTTAGTCACTCATTTCCATATAGACGGTGCCATACTTTCAGTTATATAAAAACCAGAAATGAAAGAGATCAGACCAAAATCTATAAAATTGTATAAATAATAGAAAGGTTAAAAGAGGACACATTTAAAGGTCATTGCATAATACTTCCGAAAGTTTTGGAAGATGATATTACTACTAGATTATACTTAAATAGACATTCAAATTACCTACTTCTAATATCGAGAAAGTATAATAAAACACATTTCTAATATTTATTTATTCAAATAAAATGAAGTGTTAAATTAAATAAATGTGTCATTAAAATTATAAATAAATATATTATACAAATTTAACTAATATAAAACAAAAAAAAATGTTGTGCATAATTATTTGACAATTTTAAAATTATTTTTTAATTTAAAACCGTACTTCTTTTGCAATAATTAATATTGGTATTTATATTACAATAGAAATTACTGAAGCAGTACAACATTTTTACAGTTACACCATCGAATAAATGCACTCATTTTTATGTCATATCGAAACACATCAGTGATCCGAAAAATAATGTAACTACAAAAAAATATATGTATGTAGCGTTTTCTTACTTTTTACAAACCACACTGGATTATTTGTTAACTTGATTATGTACACTGATATAAGAAAGGTCATTTTTATATTTGATAAATGAAATAAAATTATCAACTTCACAAAAACCAAAAATCAATGTTTATTGATCATATTTAAACTAATTTATGCGCTCATGTACCAATCCATACATTTCTTTTAATTTACAAAAAGTAATTTGGCGTTTTGGTTGGTTAACTAGGTACATATTCCAATAATTATTGATAATTCAAAATTATATTTTTGTGGGTTGATACATTAGTGCGTATAACACAGTCCAAAAACACCTAAACACAATAAAAAGCAAATATAGCAAATAAAAAGTCAAATTTATCAATTTTTACTTTTTTAAATAAATTATAAATCTCAAAACTGTTCTATTGAAATATAAATGGGTTAAAATTGATAATAAAGAAATATTTGATATTATGTTAACAAATATTTATTAAATAAATTATAAAAAACTTTTATATTTCATTAAACAAGTGTTTTGGTTTTACTATTGAAAATTAGTGTTGGTGTTAATAGAAGAAAAACTAAAAAGATAAATGTAATATATTAAGTTCTAATAGTAAAAACACATATTTATACACAAATTCTGAAAATTATTTTCGTTAAATTTGAACATATGTGTAATTAAATTCAATTTAATTTACTGTTTGAATAGATCAACTCTATTATTTTATTAACAATTCTAATTATTTTCATTATTTAAATACAACAAATATCTACAATAGCTTTTCACCCGAACCACTGAACAAAAAGAACTCTTTCTACCTTTCTATTTTCTTTATAAATAGTTTATACACTAAACAATTCATTTAAAAATCATTGTAACAGTTCTTAAGTTACTATTTTGCAGGATATTAGTAAATCAAATGTTTATTTTGTAATCGCATATTGTTTTATTGATTGTCATTGTATATTAAAAGTTTACTAATAATTATATAATAGGTATTATGTTTTTATACAATTAATCCTTATATTCCTGGATTTTATAGTTTTATCCTACATCATTTTTGTTGGACTTAACTTTTTATCGAACTGAAACATAAAAATATATCTACAGTTTAAACAATAAATAGTGCCTAATTTTTTTCTAGAATAAAAATCACACTTAACATTAATATTAATATTAAAATATACAGCCATATACTTTGACAAAACAATATCAAAACTAGAAATCAATTATGGAAAGTGCTCTGTGGCAATCAAGGAAAGAGACAATCAACTACACAAAAATTAACCAAATTTGATGTGTATTTTTGCTAATTTTATGCTTGCAATGACAAACGACTATGTATGCAATTTTCACCAGAATATTCCATTATTGGATTGGTTTCCTTTATAATAACAGAGATTGTCGTAATTTATTTAATAAATTACACATAAAACATTCACTGTGGGATAGTAACAGGTTAAAAAAACAACAAAGAATGAAAGTTTGACCGTTCCACATAATTTTGTTGCATTGTCAATAAAAGTTCTGTAACTTGGTACCATTAAGTATTTTTATTTAAAAAATTACATATTACTTATGACACATGCACATTTTATCACTATTACGTTATTTACCACTCAACTTTTTTTCCTTATTGATTGATTAGATGAAAAACATTTATAAATATGCACATACTTATTACATAATATTGATGATTACATTTAAAAACACATTAGTTTACCTCAACATAACAATTCACTTACATTTCTGCTAATTAACTTCTTATGTTCTAATTGCGGTAATTGTAGTATGAAATTACTCTATTAACTTATCTACTTTACATATGCACACACGAGCTATCATATGAATTAAATAAATAATTATTACATGGTAACAATTTAAAATCAAAGGTAGTTTCCATTTTTCTGAAAATGCACATGTAATTTAAATGTAGCAGAAGATTACCTATACAAATGAACATTATACCTATATTTTTTGAGGTTTTCTTATTCGTTAATAGAACTGCATGTTTAATTAAATAAAATCATATAGGTCTCGATATTAATTTACTTTAATTCACAATTTCCAATATACCATAATTAAAATTTCCTATATTATATAGCGATTGCTACTAAAACCTTAGATTTTCTAACCTTGATATAGATATCAGTGTCACTACATATTATTATATTCATATATTATACAAAATAGGCAATTATTATGTAATTATTATAACCATTTCCATACATCAAGTATCAGCGTAGTGAAGAATTACACAAACCTGATATAGTTATTATATATCAATTAAGTAATTTTTAAATGTTATAATAAATATCACGACCTGTACTTGAAAAGTATTTTGGAACTAGAAAAAAGTAAATTTATTGCATTTAGGTCAACATTTTTTTATTTAAATGAGTTTATTATGGTTCTTTTAACATCTTAACGATTCTTCTTTGGTTAAAAAGTTGTAAGAAATATATATTTTTTATAACATAATGAAACTAAATACTACATTTAATAAAAAAAATATTTAATAAGTAAAAAATAAATATTTTATTTAAAGATTGTTTTTTTCAATTATAAGATTTATGCCCAGTATTATCAACCAATTTAAAGCTCCTTTAGCGCTAAATGCTCCTTTAAAGTAAATTTGGTATACTCGTAGTACAAACATGATTTAAATCAATATTTAAGCTCCCAATGAAAAATTTACATAATATACGTTGTAAAGAAATACTGCAGAAAATTTTATATCTATTTAATTAAATGTATTATGCTTGGATCTGTTGATTATACGACAGTTAGTTAAAGGAGCATTTAGTTAAACTTGATAATACTGGGCGTTAAACAAATTAAATTTAACTAATAATACTCGTAAATTTAACGATTTAATAAGAATAAATAATAACTTTTCTCTAAAAATTATTCTTTTTTAATTATTGTACAAGCCCGAGTTCAGTACGTGAACGTAATTTTCTTGTGCGCAAAAATTATTACAGTTCATTTTTTCGATTTTATAAAGGTCGGAAACTTTTCTAGTTCACATGTAAATGTGGTTCAGAATTTGAACGTTAATTGTATTAAAACTTGGCACACTTGTAGATCTTGAATGACAATACACTTTTATATGTATAATATCAACTCAATATGGTGACTCCAACTTGATGGATTAATTTTGCCATTAGTGGTCCGATTCAATTCAAAATCGATATCCGAATGTTCTCAATTTTTTATGACTGAATAAAAAAATAGGTTATATTGTTATCAATGAAATCACTATTGTTATTATTATAATTACTATTGTAAATGTAACTATATTTTCAAATATTAATGAAAATATATCATTTATAATTAAATACTCAACGGTTCCACCGATTACAATATTTTTTATATACTTATGTACCTAACAACAAGTTTCTTAACATCATAGTTATTTTTAAATTCTTATTGTTCACATGCATTTAATTCGTTTTTTTTTTTACTTTTCGTATTATCTACAGCTTTCTTCGGGAATTTTCTGTTAGTGTTGTAATAAAATTTTTTTATAAAAACTTTTGGTAACTGCTATATTTATGCTACTTAAATATTATTTAAATGTTTAAAATTTTATTTAGAGAATTAATAACTGATTGCAATAATAAAAAAATAGTCAAAATGGATTCAGGGAAGGTCAAAATTGATAATTCCATCAAAATCCGGATTTCGAAAAAAATCGCGTTCACTATACTTACTTATACTATATGTATATTTCATATACATAGGTATAAGAAAGTAAAAAGCAGTATTATTATAATTATTTAAGAAAACATTCTTAAGTAAATTAATTTTTCTTACTTATTGTTAGTTTTAAAAACATTTGCCTCACTTACCTACTGATGACATTTTAACATTTTTTAATTTATTAAACAAACAAATTAAAAACTCTTATTTCAATGAACATACATAAAAATAACAAATTAAATAATTAATTACTTAAATAAATATTTAATCAAATGCATAACTCTTATTAGTAATGTTCTTTCTGCATAATAAATTCATTGTCAACGTTTCATCATGTCTAGCCATGAACTCTACCTTCTGAATTATAATTACTCTGACTGCATCTATGATACCTTGAACCTTCCCAAGAAAACAATTGAAAATTCGCGACTTTTTAACAATGGACCATATAATGCATACATAATTTTCACATTGCTGTAGAATTAATTTTATTAGAAACTGTATGTAAATAACATTCTACATTCATTACAATTAAAATATATACGACCGGCAAGTAATTAATTACAATAAATTAATAATGTTTTTAATAATATTATAAGGGTGTTTATTGTTTATAATTCACTGATTAAGTACCAATAAAATCAATACAATTAAAAATAATCTATTACCTTTTTATTTTAATCAGCCATATGTATTGGGATCCGTCAAATGAGTGTACACCACCTGGTAGCAAAATTTGTAACTAGACTGGGGGTACAATTTCTATGGTAACAGAATTTAATAATGAAAAAAATAAATAATCTCAAGCATTAACTGACAGATGAACCTACGGTTTATAATAAAACTTACGATTAAATCACAATATTATGTTTTAAATCATCAAAAAATAAAATGAATGAAAGAACAGTAAGTACCAAGAAAGAATTTTACAATTTTTCCTATATATAATTGATTTATTATAATATAAATATGTATTTAAAAGAATTGTTTGTTGAAAAATTGTAAACAATCAGAAATAAATAACGTATGCGTATTGTATTTGATGTTATTGCGTGATATTATCTGTAATTATAAGTAATGAGTGAATTTAAAATATGTGTATAAATTATAATACTTATATTTAACTATTGACACTGTCTTGTAAATTTTTTTTAAATTAAACCCTTAGCTGCGCCATGTTTTTTTTAGGCTCCTCCCATCTGACGGATCCCAATATATGTCTGTCTATCGGTAGTATAACTCAAAAACTACTAGACCGTTTGAACTGAAAATTAGAATATTAATATAAAATTGTCTGCTCGTTCAGAGAAAAATATCGAAGTAATCGAAAAAAATCAGTACATTTTTTTTTCTATATGTATGTACAAGTGAGGTATCCAAAATACTCATCTTGTTGAACTGCATGACTTCGAAGATATATACCAATTATGTGGTAGGAACTATGCAAATTTTTAAGAAATGATTTCAACGCCTGTTACTTTCAAAACTGAAAGACGACATATGGGAACATAATAAACAATGTGTCTTTCCAACATTGACAGAACATAAATATACACTTTGTTGACTTATTTAAGATAATGCAGAAATAAAGACATCTAACAACTAATTAATTTCTTTAACTGTTGATAGAAAAGACTAAGGGCAACATTACCATGCCACAACTAATAACATAGAAACTACGTACATATTTTGTCATATTTTTTATAATAGGACGTATTAATAATAAATATATACATATGTAAAAATCATAGGTGGGCACAGTTAATCGAAAAGTTAACTTCGTTAATCGTTAAAGCGTTAAAATTCCGAAAATTTAGCGGAAGTTAAAGATAACTGAAATTTTAACGAAAGTTAACCGTTAACCGTTAAAAGTTAACCATCCAAAATGTTTGAAAATCTTTTTTTTGCTCTTTTGACAACTTTCTTATGTACTTGTCATCAAACAACCAAAGCGTTAACATTTTTTTGAGTTACTTTAAAGTTAATCCGTTAATCATTTAGTTAACTTCGTTAATTAACGATTAACGGATTAACGAGTTAATGCTCATCTATGGTAAAAATCTTATGACATTTATGCTACTATGTTTTTTTTACATAAAAAAGTGACATAACATTTATGGTAAAGGTGCAATTTTAGTTTAAGTGACTATGTTATAGGGTTGAGAAATGGGGGGGGGAGTAAAAGTTTTTTACTGGGCCATAAGAACCTATTGTCGTTTTACTTATTGCATGTGACATGTTCGTTGTCTTCGTGCTCTCTTAGGTAACTCTTTGTATCGTTGGTCTAGGAAGACGTAGTTCTACGACAAAAACCCATAACTGAATGTCATTATTATGTAAAAAATATTTGGAACGAATATAATTTAATTAATGTGTTTATAGGTTTCATTTTTATGCAAACTTATATAAAAAAGAAATAAATAATTGCATATTATTAAGTGCCACCTATACTAACAATAAACATTATTATTGACGTAACCATAATTCAAAGGTAACATAGAAAAATTTTAATATTTCTGCCATAAATTGTATTTAATAAAATGACCTTTCAACAGTTTTTGGAAAGCTAATTTTTAAACTGACTGACGACCTTTTCTCCTATGCTATTGTTAGTTAATTATACTATTGCATATTCCTACGACATTTTTATAGATTTTACTAATACCAAACACTACATTACATGGATCTATTTTATACTCATCGCCCTGTCTCCATTTATCACGCCAGATCTCACTCGACATTTCTTTATTTGCAGTTTTTGAATCAAATCGAAAGTGGTTTCTTGCGAGAGGTCATGTTTCTATTAATTTCAACTAGAAAGTTTAACTGCATTTTGCGGTCTCGGTGAATGTGGGGTATTACGTGTTATGTAATTCTGGTTTATATGATGATTAATATACAGATAATTATAAATGCTGATTTGACCGCAAATATAATTTGTTTATGGTTTTTAATTTGTTGAATCTTCTAAACAGTGCGTTGTCTTTAACCTTTCAGTACCTGCATAATTAATTAATTGGGAATATAATGCCATCGTTCGTTTTAAGTTTTTACAGAAATTAATCAACCAAAAAAGATTCAAATGTCCATTACGTTTATAAACATTAAAAAACTTATTTATAGTTCTTGAAAAAAATGTATTTATCATTTACACAGAAAATAAATAAGAAGTAAAGAATATTGATTCTTCAGCATAAAATATTAATTTTATAAAAAATTATTTTATTTGCATTGGAAAATTATTTGCCACATTTGTCTTATCTTATTTTTTTTACTTAATAATATATATTTTACAACAAAAAATATATAATTCTATTTTAAAAACAGATCGATTACGTCATTTTCTGAAGTTTGAAAACACATAAAAAAATTGAGGTAGCTAAGTTGTGGCAAATAATTAGCCAATAAATTATTAGACAAAACATTTTTTCTTAAGGTTAACATTTTAAGCTTTTTATTTATCTTGTATATTTATACATTAATCGTAATATAGAGAGTGTAATATTCTCTATATTAACCAAACATATTTAAAAACAATTGAAAATTAAATATTAGTATTATATAATGAGCACAAGCAATCGAGAGTCACTGCTCGTGAGTATTGAAGTTAAATTTAGATTCAATAGTCAAGCTAATCATATAATAAATATGATTTATTTGAATTACCAAAAACTTTCGAAATTTCTGATCCAAGAATAGGTATTCCTTTTTTTATATAAAAAAATACTGGCTATCGGGCGTAGCCCCTCAGCTATATATAAAATTCATTTCGCTATGTATAACATAACAATAATTACCCACGTATGTTTTTAGAAAGGTCGGTAACCTAGCACACTTGTCAAAAATACCTCCCACTTTAACAATCTAATTGTAATTTGTATTTTACTATTGAATATATTTGAAGTTAAAAGACAGTGTCGAAATTTATACTATCGTATATATACATGTACAATGTGCATACATGTATATAAAGGAGAATGTTCGATACTTGTTATGCAACCACAGCTATATGCATAGCACTGGTACATATAATTTTATTTTTATTTTGTCTATTTTAGTGGGTGATCAAATACGTAGGTGAAAATTAAATAGATCAAGGTATTGATAAATATTTTTCTATGTAATTATAAAATCATAACTACTTTTTATTTGCCGTTTTAAGACATTCAAAACCTCTACACTCTAAACTACTCTTGATCATAAATCTGGATAAAATAGACAATATACATATGTAGAAAATCAGTGGTATTAGCAAGTTGAACGGTCTAGCAACACTGGATCGGTTTGACATGTAACATGTACATAACATATGTAATATAGTAATAGAAAATAATATTTTAATGCAGTTTTTAATTGACCAATACTATTTTTTTAGTAAAAAAATGTTTCTGAATTACTGGAAATGATCCATTTTTATCGCTTGTATCTTAAAGATAACAATCAAACTCCTTAATAAAACAATTTTATGAAAAATTAATTTAAAAAACTTGTGAAATTTTCACAGAATACAGGTTAAAATCATTAATTTGTACCTGCGGTTCCCAAACTTATTTTGTCGTAGAACTCTTCCACGATTTCTCAAAAATTGTGGAACTTTAGCCATATGAATATTTTATTAAACAAAAATTCTTTTATTGATACATATTAAAGAGAAGTTAACCTATTATATATCGCGTATGCTTTAATTTAATGTTTAGTCGTAAAGCAACACAGGAAACGCTGATTTATTGTAATAATATTGTAAAAATATTATATTATTGTGATATTTAACAAGTGCTTTCATATGTTTCAGTATTAACTAGTCATCACCATGCGGTATAGTATCCTCAGTCTGTCATGCAGCCTAGTGGTTGCGATCATATTTACGAATCTACACACTACCAGTTCACATCCTATCACACTCGATCAAGCAGAGATTGTTGAAATTGTTCCAGCTAATGATAAAGTAAGTAACACTTGTGTTTGATTTGTTCCATGCCTGTCCATGTCATTTTATTTCTGTTAAATTGAGACATAGTTTCTACTTCATTTGATAATGCGTTATAGATATTGATAGATGATCTTTCCAATATTACTTTATACGGAAATCGTCAACTTACAGCTCTAGAACTATATAAATATCTAATTATCTTACAGATGATATTATGTAGATATCTAAATTATTAGAGTAGCTTGTTTTCAAATGATTTTCAATTTAAATACATAAAACTATGTAGCCTATTTATTTAAAAACTATTTCAAAGTTTCTGTGATTTATTGTTTCAGAGTACGTACTACACAGAAAAAAAACTATATTGGACAAAGAAAACCTTGTTTTGTATATAACGAAAACAATATTTTCTTATTATAAGAGACATACTCTTAATCCAACTACGTTATTCCTTCGTTCAAGAATACTATATTTGGTTTAAGAGATTATTGCTTATCTTAAGAAAATATTGTTTTCGTTATATACAAAACAAGGTTTACTTGGCTTGTTACTTTGCCTATCACTCTTTATTTTATATACATTTTGGTCAAATCAAGTCAAAATGAACATCATAACGTAGAACGACATTATGGTTTTCTTAGAAATTATTTAAAAAGAATGAATACGAGAAATACAAAATGTGCATCACGTTTTTCATCAATAAAAAAAGTCATAAAAATACGACTATTTTATAATAATGATCACATAAAAAGCAACTGAACTTTACTTGTCCTAGTTTTGAAAAATTACTTTGTTCTTTTCTATAAGTAATACATAATAATTATCAATAATAATTACTACTTATTAATACTTGTACTATAAAATTACATCACCTTCATTTTATAACATTCACATTAATAATTTACTATTTTTCCATTATTATTGTTATAATTTTACCACGATATTCTACAAAAAGAAAATAAAAATAACAGTCTGTCTTCCGCCAGTTTAAGTGTTAACTATAACACACTTTCCCATTAATTATACGGTTGTTATTTATGAAATAATGTTGTCATAGGTCGCTTACTGTGGGACTTGCAGTCTGCTACATTTGTCATTATTCTCCCGCAATACCATGTAATTCTGTATTTATCTGTAAATAATTATAAATACAATTCACTACTGGTATTGCATAAATACTATCAATAGACTGAAAAATTCTAAACGATCTTGTAATGGTCTTCTTTAAATCGAATGACCTAATTTTTATTGTAAATTGATTAAGGTATTTTGCATCAAACATCAGTTGAAAATATAAAAAATATAAGCATCAATACGTAATAGAAAGTTACATTGATTTCAAAGGAAACCTGATTTAATATATAACAATTCTGATAAAATATAACCATAATCTGTCTAGACGTTATGTCAATACATTTAAGGTCGAGCGCCCACTGTAAATGTGTAGCAAGTGGTACAACGGTGTGGTATATGCCATATCGTATAATGATAATTAAATCAAATGGTTGGTTCTGTTGGCACTATTGAAATTACCAAAAGACATATCATAGGACTGCCAGCTTCAATGGGTGCTCGATTTATGAACACCAAGAAATAAATATTGATACACAAAAGAAAATAGTTAGTACTAAACTCGTATTTAATTTAACCCTCGGAGTACACACCTATTTTTTCAACCTACTATTACACTCTGGGTCAATTTGACCCTGCTTACTTTTTGATCGCCTATAATTCCGCAACTACGAAACCTTTTGACTTACCAAAATTCAAAGGTATACTTTGACTCATGGTAAATGAATTTATAAGTGTTACAAATACCTTTGAAGTAGTCAACATACTTAAAAAAATCGCGAAAAATGTAAAATACCTGAGCGCTGTTCACGATCAAAGTCGGTGTATGGGTCAAATTGACCCACAAGAGGCTCCGAGGGTTAATTAAATGAGTCACATTTTGTTATTAATATACGTATTACAAAATCAAAGTTAACAACTTTCTATTTGCGTGGGATATTGCTAAAACTATATTTAACTTTTGTTATCAATATTATATGTATCTATGTACATAGCTATGTAATGTACATATTTGTATAGAGTAGAAAAATATGGATATTACGCCATTAACATTTTTATTAACAGTAAAATAAAAAAATATTATAGTAAACATAATCTATAATGTAAAATAGAAAAATGCAATTCATTAATTTATTTATTTAAAACTCCTTAAAACAACCAAATGCCATTTGAAATTTCATTTAAATTATTAATTTATCCCCTAGAGAAAGTCTGCCGTCTGTCGCAAAAAATTACAATATATTACAAAATTTTACATCTAATAAATATCTGTTTATCAATATTTATCTACTTGAAATTTGTCTGACACACCCGACAAATAATTCAAATATAAAGTGAAATTTAATATATGTAAGACCATGTTAATTACTTTTGTGAATTAATAAATAGTTAATTAATTAATAGTGTACATAATATACATTATATTAATTAAATATTCCAGTAACTTTTCAATAAAATTTAAAAATTTATATACAAATTAAGTACTGCACTTTCGTTTAGACATAATGAAGGGAAAGGAACAAATTATGTATTATCCTCTTTATTATAATTTTTCTATTAATATCAATAATAATTTGTATTATACTGCATAGATACAGGAGTAAAAATAGCACATACAAGCGAGTGAAAAAAAATAACAATATATCTACATATATGTTGTGTGTAAATGTTTTTAAGGAAATACTTTTTCTACCCAGAATAAAAACTATTAGCTCAATCATGTAATTTAAAAAAAAATTACTCATTTAGTTATTTTCTAACTTATATAAAAGATAAGGTGATATATCTTTTCTTACATTTAAATTAACATATAGTAAATAGCATTATAAAGAATTTTAATACTAATACAAAAATGCATTCAATCTATATTATACAAAAATAATCATAAAATCTATTACATTGTGTATATATAATATATATACAGGGTCCTCCAATAGTGTGTCCGCCATTGTTTTACGCCCAAACTATTGAAGATAGAGTATTAAGATAAAAAATTTATTATATATATTGACCCTAAAGAATTTCAGGAAAATATTTTCAACCCCCTAAAACCGCTCCTTGGGGGGTAGTTTGAGGGGTACATACCCGTTTCTCAGTTAAATCAAATGGAATGGTATATCAAAAAGTACATATTTGTAAAGATCATAAAAAATAAGAAACTTTCGTAAAACAAAAATTTTCATACTTTCAATTGTTTAAAAAATATGACAACTTGTTCTCAAATTTTAGGGTTTCACTAAAAATGCTCTAATTTCGTTAAAAATTAATGGAATTTTATTATTTTTTCAAATTTAGAAAGTAGAAATAATGGACTTTGTAAAGATGTATGACTATTTGTGATTTTGATAGTTTGAAGTGTCATACGCGATATATCAAAAATTCAAAAGTTCAACTAGGGATAATTCGAAATTTTCAAATACAACGGTATATCAATTAGTAATTTTTCTTAAAAAGGATATGTAAATAAACAACTTTTGTTAAGAAAATTTTAAATTTAAAATTATAATTTTAAAATTGAAAACTGAAAATTAAAATTTTTAATTTTAATTTTTTTTTATCAAAAACTGTTTATTTACATATCTTCTTTAAGAAAAAGTACTAATTGATATACCATTGTATTTAAAAATTTTGAATTATCCCTAATTGAACTTTTCAATTTTTGGTATGTCAAGTATGACACTTTAAACTATTAAAATCTCAAATAATCATACATCTTTAGAAAGTTCATTATTTCTTCTTTCTAAATTTAAAATAATAATAAAATTCCATAAATATTTAACGAAACTAGAGCACTTTGAGTAAAACTCTAAAATTTGATAACAAGACGCCATATTTTTTAAACAATTGAAAGTATGAAAATTTTTGTTTTACGAAAGTTTCTTATTTTTTCATTATCTTTACAAATATGTACTTTTTGATATACCATTCCATTTGATTTTACTGAGAAACGGGCATGTACCCCTCAAACTACCCCCCAAGGAGCGGTTTTAGGGGGTTGAAAATATTTTCCTGAAATTCTTTAGGGTCGATATATATAGTAAAATTTTTATCCTAACTCTCTATCTTCAATAGTTTAGGCGTAAAACAATGCCGGACACACTATTGGAGGACCCTGTATATATAGAATAATTGTATTAATTAATCCTAAGGAAAATAGAAATTAGTTTTTTTAATATTATTATTTTATGCATTTTATACATTTAACATTTAAAATATTACCTATACAATATCAAGGTATACATGAGTTTTCGTAAAACTGCCCTTGCACTAGTTTGAATAATTTGCATTATTATTATATGGTATTAGTAATTTCCTTAATTACTTTCGTAATTATACACTTCAGTTTACAAAAAATCACAAATTAAATTATCATTCTTTGACGTCCTTCACAAACAAATACTAATCCATGATCTAGAAAAAAAATATTGCAAATAAGCAACTCGTTTATTTGTTACTACATATTTTATTCTGTGTAATATTTCGCCAAATATACAAACCTCCGTCGGAAGACATTCTGGGCGGTTTTAATGAATTTGATTTAATCTAATTTCTCATTTCCGATATAAATAGTATTTCTTAATTTTGTCCTCGATACAGTTTATGATAAATAGTTTCAACATTTTACGTGAATTGGTCACAAGTAATGCATTTTGTAAGACTGAATAAATGCTTAAACATTATACGTTTATTTATTTAATGTTTTGTTTTATGTATAGTAGCTTTTCTGTATTTATTATAATTCCATTTATGTGGAAGTATAAATACATTATTTTTTAACATAATTCGGAATCGGGTTATATTTCTTAAATATAGCATAAATGTCTCAAACGCATTTATTTTTAACCAACTTCGAAAAAAGGAGATGTTTCTCAATTCGGCAATATATATATTATGAATGTTCGTGCATAACTCCGACAAATATGCATTGGTATGAATTATTACTTTTGTTCGAAAAGTGTTCCCATATAAAGTTCATCAGAATCTGATCAAGGACTTCGAGATACGCTATTCAAAGGGGAAAAATAAAAAACTTTAAAAAATACTTGTTTCTTAACCCTTTAAATATAAAATACAATCAATATATAATATGTTTATTTTTTTAAAACCTATTAAACATTCATATTACTTAGGTACACATTTTTAAATCGCATGTTTCCAATCTTAAAACTAATTAATATGATTAACTTAATATGGTGATTATATATGTATGTAATACAATATAATATCCATTACACATGTATAATAGATAGACAGTAATTGTTATCATTAGTTTCTGCATTAAATATAGAAAATGGGTTTAGGTTCGTTAATCACGTAATGATCTCTGTGGGTTGTTTTAAACAAATGTACATACTTACTATATTTTATATTAAATATATACCAAACAAAAAATTACATGTCTCACTTAAACGCTGCTGTTCATATTTTTTTAAAGTATTTATATTATTTATATTATATAAAAATGATATATTGCGAAAAAAATTTAGGATTGAAGAATAATTTTTATTTTTTAAATTATTAGAATGCTTTAATACATAAAATATAAATAATTATAATCATTGGACTAGACAATATTCATAAAATTCCTATTCTCCGCGTAACTATAACTAACGAGAGTATTCGAATTAATTTTGTAATATTTTACAAATAATTATGGAATGAAACAGATAAATGTTAACACCCAAAGCAATATTTTAAAATTAGAGCATAAATTAAATAATAAAGCAACAATTTAACCAGTTTCAAAACATCATGTCAGCACGTAGCGACATAAATATTGATGTATTTTAATTATTATATCAGAAATATATTACTTTCATTCGCTGTGATACTAATGGATATGCACATTATATAAGTAGCAAAAAAAATACGCCCACTTCCTTTATTTTCAAATACCAATTTTCGTTTTGTAGGTCATGTCCTCAAGTTCATTTTATATAATTTCTAAGTCAAGAACAAACGTTTATGCAACAGGTTTTATTGTTTACATACGTCCCAGCTGCATTTGTTATAGGTCATGTTGATGCACAATAGATAATTTACTCATAATTGCTCCATGCATTATGAAATAATAGGTACCTATATTATAATAATTTGCTAATCACGATTTTACTTGATGCAATGAATATTATACTATAAAATAAAAATTATTGTACTCTGAGTTAAAAAAAAAACATATTTGTATAGTCTAGACTTGGAATCTAGTATAACTTAATAAACATTTTAATCCTTTCGATGAATCGTTCTGTATAAGTACAGTTAGATATACTGGTATTCGATATTATGGACAAATAATATTATTTAATAATTATATATTTATATCCTATGAAGGAGTCCCTGAATATTTTTTCACCGAAAAAATTTAACTTTTTCCTTAGTTTTCGGACAAAACCATAATTTAATCCCATTTAGTATATCAGCTTTACTAAAAATATCATGATTACTTTAAAATGTCTAACAGTTTAATTTAAATCAGCTATGGCTCCCTAGTTTACGCACTCCAAATCTATCTACCCTGCATCGTAGGTACTAATAATTTACCTATTTTTTTTAACTATTCAAATACGAGTCGGGATAGAATCAAACAAATTATGTTCGATCAATAATTATTTCTTTTATTGACATTGGTAAATATATAAGAACTACACATATATCATACTATGTACATTGTGCATACCTACCCAAAATAAGAAAAAAACAATAAAATGAAAAAAGTATTTTTATTTAGCTATTGATGCATCATTATAATTAATGTTCAACAATCAAAGAATGTCTTTAGTTAACCTTCAATAATCGGAATTCATCATTACTTATTACTTATAGATGTCTCAAAATGTAAACATTCCATTTCTTTCGCCAATCACTTTCACTCGGTACTTTCTTTCTATACGTAATGACAACTACATAGTACAGTTTGTTCGATTAGGAGTGCACTTGTTTTTGAAGTAATTTATACTGCTCTAAAATTCATGTTCCTATATGGTTTTAATTATACGGTACATGAAAGTCATTCGTATTAATAAACTGTTAAATTTTAAGTTCTATGTAGGTACTTATTTTATTAACTTTAATTTGTTTTTTTTTACCATCGTATTTTATATATTTTTAAGAAACTTTGACTTTATATTTGAAGTTTCAGCAAACATTTATGTCGTGGTCACTTTAAAAAAACCTAGTTCCTAATATTTATATAGAAATTTAAAAAAATGAACCAAAATCTATATGTGGGCTAAAGAATTCTTTTATTTTGTGTAGGGATTTGAAAATTAATCGAAATAAGATTTAAATTTGTTTTTGCTTGTGAGCATACATATATAAATTCTTCATAATACCTGGCATGAGTATTTTAAAGAAATCTAAACAAGTATCTACATTCTACAAGCGTCTAATATTAAAAGTGAGGGCCTTAATAATTTAAATACTGTTTACTTTTTACAAACGTTTTTGTATTTTCATGAAAATAATATCAATTTTAATTTGTATGCTGTCAAAACATTTTATAAAATACAAAATTACTTTCATTTAGAGACGATAAAATAACAATTAGTGAGTGTATTTACCACAATAATTTATATTTGAAAGCGTTTAAATTTATTTGTATTATTAACAAAAGAAATTTACGTGACAAAAATCACACGACAAAGTATTTTCAATTTACTTTTGACAGCTTTTACTAAAGAAATTTTATTGGTTATCATGTTGCATCATTTAAACGGTATGAAATAATTCTTAAATAAAATCCATACTTGTTATATGTATCTAGATGAAAAGTCATCTACAAATTGACACCACAACTTAAAAAAATTAACAAAATTCGACTCCATAGCGTGAACAGTATCATTTTTGTTTAAATGGCGTTTTCCACATCAATCCTAGAAAATAATAACAAAATAACAAACAAACAAAAATGACAACTTATAAAAAAAACTGTACAAAATGTACATTAATCAACAAAACTAACATAACTCACATTTAATTCTTTATTTCTAAACGTATCCTTATAAGATATAAAGGAATCCGATTTTTTTATATATTTTTCTAAAGGATGTAGGCAAGCTCTCCACTAGAATAGTTTCCTTCTGAGCTTAGTTAGCTGCTCTTTACCAATATAAAAAGTTTCATTTTTCGTTTTCTTCGTCGTACTGAAAAAAAAAATTGTATAATCAATCAGTAAGATTAAAATTATTTTAAAAGTAAAATTAAGAAGCAAAATAAATATAATTGTATAACTGAAGAAGATTAATCACTTTTCAATTGATTAATTTAAGGTTAAATTAAATATCAATTTTTGAGGTACATAAAAAGGTAAACCCAGTTGACAAGACAAGAAATACGTGATTAAGAAAAATAACTATTTTTGCACAATCTTTACTACAATAAAAATTATTCTTAAAAAGTAATTAATTAGACATTTTTATTCATATGAGGTCAAGCAGCTATAAAATTATGAAATTACATATAAAATATGTATCAGTATAAAGCTATGGATATAGTTAATTTTGTTAATCTAATGGAACGTTCTGCAGTCGAGCCTAACCTATATATGAGGTTTCCTAATTTAGAGAAAATATTCGTCAGGCGGATTTAATGGTTAAAATAATTGTGCAAGCCACTCTGAAGGTTACACTGTTTTCTGTATTTTTTTACCGCAAACATGTAAACACAAAAACGTGTTAGAATATTTATAAAGCAGAATGTTTGTGCAGCATGCATTTGTCGTTGGGAAATTAAAGTTCTTGTACACGTATCGTGTGTTTTATACAAATTGCAGCAATTTAAACTAATATGTTTCGTTATGTTTAATTTGTTATAACTAATTATGTCTTTATTTTTGTTTAATTAAACTCAATTGTAAGAAATATTAATGATGAATATTAAAAACACAATACATCAACAAATACTTATATATCTATATAGAGATATAATCGTATACAAATTATGTACCAAAATATTAAAGTCTTTAAAGATTTTATATGATTTCATATATTTTTTTCTCATTGTTAGAGTATCTACATTAGTACATGCATAGTGCATTCTAAACTTAAGTATTTGTGAATGTACATCCGTTAATTCATTTTGTACTAATTGAGCTTTCGGATAAATGACTTATTAATATAGGAATATAGATACTATACTATAGTACTTTAATTAATTATCAATCATTTTTCAGTCAACATAACTAAATTTAATTTAAATATATTTATATTAGATGTATTATTAATTTTCACTTTGCTCTTTTCCATAATTAATATTAATTTATTAGTATTAATTGTTTTCATTAATACTCGTTTAGGGTTTTAAGAAACTGTTACCCTATCTTTCGTAGAATTTCGCCAAGTAACTTTCTATATGGTTACCAATGCTATTCAAAACACAATACTTAATTCTGATTCATATTTAAACACTAAAAAGTAACTTTCTCCCTGTAAAGTTTTTGACCTTACACCAACCAAAATGTAAATTTTATTATTTAAAATTATTTAGTAGACAGTTACTATTTATGAATCATCTCAAAATCATACAAAGACACACCTTTTTAAGATGAACTTATACATTCTATTATATCACAAAATAATACCATAATTTATTATACATATATGTAATAAATTATCTAAGATCTAGAAATACATATCGTTAAAATTTAAATAAAATTATGTAAACAATAATCTTTAAAAATGAAAACACGAAAAATAACCTTACCATATTTTTGACGTGTTTATCTTGACCCCGTAGTTACAATATTTAATTAAGCCAAAGTAAGTTTTTGCATGCACAAAATGCACATATTTATTTATAAAATGCACTTTAAAAATTTCACAATAGTTACCTATATTTTATACAAGTAAATTATCGTCATTATCTGCTGTTGTTGCAACAACATTCCTAATGCTCTGCACACAATAAATATATTAAGAAACTCACAAGAATTTTCTTCTGTATATAAGCATTTGTGACCGTTGTCTAACTTTAACCAAATTTCCGGGCTGTTGTCCACATTATCGTATTCTTTTACTTCACATTTCGATAAGAGTCGAAACATCAAGTAAAAGAATACAGTAACAATCCGGAAACGTAGTTCATACTCACAAGAATGCATTATTTCAATCATAAATATATACGTATACCTATCATTTTATAAAACGTATAAAATTCTTAAATTATAAATAAGTCTACAAAATCTTTATCTTATAAAATTATAATAATCTTAATTAATTAACTGAATAATCTAAATGGTGACATGTTATTTTGAAATGGTCTATTCGATGTCTAATTGACATATCATAAATAGGCATGTGTCATTATCATTGTTATTATTATCAAAGTACTTTCACGTATTCAAATAGATGTTGAACCTTCAAAGTGAATACAAATTGATTAACAAACACTTGCCTAATATGGCACAGATTCGAATCTTTTACTGTGAATTACATTAAAGTGTCATAGGTTCGATGAAACAAAAACAACATTCGTGTTTTTGTGAACATGTAACTTGATGAACTATAAGTTTTGTTATCATTGTTTAATATCAAGAAAATCTAAAAACAAGCTTTGAATTATCGTAAATTAGTAATACGAGTATACAATATACATTTTCGTTGTACATCGATGAATTTTAAAGTAGAAATTAAGAACGCAAAGGTTTTTGTCTTGCTTTAACAATAAAAACGAACATAAAATAAAATGTAGAATTTTAGCCACAATTTTCTACAAAATTTTGGAATTTTTAAATAATTATAAATTTTTTAAACGAATTCTTTAAAAAAGAACCAATTTATTTTTAACCAGAAAATAAAACTGATTAGATAAAACATATGATTAAAATATTAATTGCGTTAATTATTATTAATCACTAAAATATATTCTAATAAAATCATGTAAAATATAAATTTATTTTTAATAAACAACTGATTCCGAAATTAAATTTAACATTCCTTATTCTACGCTTCAGAGCAACTAAACTATTCTCTCGCTCAATTTAAAAACATTTCAACATCTAACAATAAACAATTGCAATGCAGTTGTTCGATTGAAATAATTTGTGAAAAAATATGTTTGTAAAAGTACATATTCTGTCATAGTTATTTTGTTGTATAATAGCATAATTTTTATTAACGTTGATTTTTTCTATTTTTTTAGGAATCAATAGACGAATCACCAGAACAACTTAGCGAAAGAAACAAAAGAATGATAGAAACATTAAGGATGTTGTTCCCCGGGCTTGCTCAGGTATGTTAATCTCTCATACGTATTTATTTTTAATTTAATCGAAATATTCATCGATTCTCTAAATTAACAATAAATTAAGATTATTTATTGATAAATAACTTATCATTCATATAGTTATTGTGAAGTATACCTGCACTCCTTTCAATATCTATAAAAAATCATTTTAAATAATAAATTCATTCATTTTATACAATAAATATAGACTAGGGTTAGGTAAGTCTCGTTTCTTTTACAATTTTACAATCGATTGTTTCGTCTCGTAAAAATTTAAGCGAAAACGCAAAAAATCATACGAAGAATTATTCGAGATGTCATTGTAATAATTGAAGTTACACCACTGAATAAAGAATGCAAAACAGTGTACACAGGAAAGTAATATAATAATAGGCACTAATTGTTAAATAATAAATTTTACACCAAAACCTATAAAGACAAGGTAGCCTCATCAGCTCCTTGACCAATCAGCGTCGGCGCAGGAATTGACGTCACCACGAAGACATATTCAAATGTTATAAATATATAATTGAATATAAATTACAAAAAAATCCTTTATTTATTCTTGTTTTCGTGTTTTTGATATTTGATCAACACATACAATCAAAGAAGTACAAATTCGACATGGCAAAATCATAAAGAAGCTGTTTCAGACAATTTCTCTTCACGGGAAGCGTCATTTTTTTAATTCTTAAGTTGGCAATACGTTCTGTGATTCAACAGCTTTTAATGATTTTTTAATGTGGAATTTGTACTTCTTTGATTGTATGTATTGTTAAAATATCGAAAAATACAAAAACAAGAATAAACTAGCTGTCGGATCCAATTTTACCCGGGGATATAAAATTAAACTATATAACGTATAATGCTGTGGGGTGCGATCCTTTAGGTCCACACAATCACTTCTTCCCAACATGGTATGACTTACAATACTTGAATACTGATTACTTATTGTTTCCATAATTAATATTACTATGTTATAGTTTGTAAATATTTTTTTTAATATGCATATGAAAAATTTTAATGGAATTTATCAGAAATAAAACTCACCCTTTGTATTATGAATATTAGTTTTCTAATATCCTAATAATGTTAATAATATAATGCACATTTTTAGAAAAACTAATCTGACAGATTGAATTTTGAATTGTGTTGTTTCCAAGGCAACATGAATTATTAGATGTATTTATTAGTATGAAATTCAAATTTTGATGGTGGTTTTCATCCCTTTAATGGCTGTTTGGACCCATATAAAAAATAAATACTGAAATACACGTTTCGTTATTTGTATTGTACAGTATTTATTCTAAGTTCCGACTAAATTCGACCAAGAAAAAAAATAAAAATGAAAAAAACACCCTTTTTACCCCCGTAGGGGTTGAATTTCGAAAAATCCTTTCTTTCAGATCATATTCACGTCAAGATGCTTCGATTAGCACCCCAACGAAGTCAATAGCATTTTTTGTTCGCGAGATTTCGTCCCGGAAAAAAATGACACGTACGTACGTACGTACACACGTACGTACATACGTACGTACGTACGTACATACACACACACACACACACACACAGACATTTTTCTGAAAATAGTGTCAATATACTCTAATGCCCTTGAAACATGAAAATATGTTAAAATTTTTGATTTCGATTTTCGGACCAATTACAATAACTCCCTATTGGGAAGTTAATAAAGAAATTTAGTGAAAATTGATATTCTATTATACATTTATAACATTTGAATATGTCTTCGTGGTTACGTCAATTCCCGCGCCAACATTGATTGGTCAAGGAGCTGATGAGGCTACCTTGTCTTTATATACCTTGACCAAAACCAACATATCTACAACAATGTACATACAACTAAATTATACATATTATTGTACAATGATTGGTATATATAGATACACGCTTAAAGTAGTGTGAACATTGGTTATACAACACTCTTAAATCAAATATTTAAACATGCATCTCTGCAAATATAAATTATAGCAAATTGTGAACTCTAGAAAGTAACCTTGATTGATTGATAAAATATAGAAAAATACGCCAGTACCGTGTTTAAAAATTATCATTCATGCAAATTATTTCTAAATATTTATGTGTATTCTATAGGTAGGTGCACATGTCGAAATGAGAAAATATTTGCGCTGTGTATAGTAGATACCTACTTAAATAAAATGTTTTTTTATGTTAGGTTAATTGATTTATTACTTGATATACAAGGTGTCCCGTAAATATATCGCCAAACTTTCAGAAGTTCTCGAGGACAATACAACAATTGCTTTTTATTATCAAGCCCATGTCCACAAACGAACCGTTTTAGCAGTAAAGCTAAAGGACCCCACACAAAACAAAGAATAAAAAATAATTCAAATTGGTCGATGACTATAAAAACTTTTTAAATTTTTTTTGGTTAGTTATGTTTTAGTCAAAACATAAAAATAAACAAACATAGAAATTATGGATTTTTGTAGGTTTTATCCATTACCACTTTTGATCAGCATATAAATTTCAACCAAAAGGCAAAATTCGTTGCTTTTGTGTGAGGTTATTTCTTTTGCTTTACTACAAAAATAGCTCGTTTGTAGACATGAATTTACTGACAAAAAAGCGATTGTTATAATGTCCTTGACAACAGTTTGTCCAGTTTCTCGCTATTTTTACAGGACACCTTGTATAAATGTATAGTGTCATTTTATAATATTTATAAATACGTTTTTACAGTATGATAATCATTGTGTAAGCCAATATAAATGTAGTGGTCCCGAGATTAATTTTTTCTCCCTAAATCACACTCTCACCAGAATTCTTTTCCGGATTAAAGAATCTATTTCAACACCGATTTTAACATTATTGTAAATAATATTAGAAATAATAGTGTAGTTAAATGTATAATACTTTCATCTACTTTAATTTTGTTTTATAAACTATACCTTCATAATTGTTTTTAATTCACATCTACTGAAAATTTTAATATTTAATTTACGATAATTTTGTCAAAAAAAACTTACCACAAAATAATAAGTGGTGATTGTACTAATATTAACATTTTAAGTTTACCAAAGTCTGTTATTTCTTACAGCCTTGTATATCTCGAAATGGACCAGAGAGAGCCCAACTTTTCAAAGATTATTTTTGAATGCTGGGATCTGTTTGAAAATTCACAAGGCTGTTAGGAATAACATACTCTGGTGAAACTGGCTATTAGTATATTTTTTAAAATAAATATCTTATGTTTAATAAAACCTGGTTGATAAAATATTTATAAAAAGAGGTTATAGCTCTTTCTATATATTTATAGTGTTATAGCTCATCCGTAATTCTTATAACTCTAGATAGACTGTTTATAAACATTCGATCGCATTATAACACCTTAGCATACCACATTTTGGGAGACACTATTCTATAGAATGAGTAGTATAAATCGTTTGTTTTAATTATTTACTTGCATTAGATACACGTGAAAAATTATTTAATGACTAGTTTTTTACCATGTGTCGTATTACAGATAATTGGTTTTAATCTACTTTTGGTTATGCCTGAATAACTACTTACTTTCAAAATTAAAATAAGTAACACGTAATGCCAATCTTATTTATGTCATATGTCATTCACTTAACGAAAATACTTAAGAATAAAAAATATTCTTTGTCCATTATATAATCACAGGTACATATATGTTAATAGCTTGAAATTAACAAATGTATGTATATAAACAACACTATACAGCACTGAAATATGAAATCGTAAAGAATGTTAACCGTGTAAACAGTCACATAATTTCTGTTTAGTCAAAATTAGTAATTGTATATTAAATATAATCTTTAGATACGCCTGGAGCTATAAATTTAATATAAAATAATATAAAGATGTAGATCATGGTTCTTAATCTATCCGAAATCGCAAAACACTTTCAAATGCAAAAAAATCAATAACGTTATTATATTACTGTTATATTACTGCTACACATTAAAATAGTCTATAATATTAGGTATATTAATAAAAATTCTATCAACATACAGGCAATCATTTTTTTCTTTTAGAATTTTCATATTTTTATGAAATTATAACAGGTTTGCGGAACACCGTTTGAGAACAACTGATGTACATTTATTAATATTTATTATTAATTAGTTATTCGTACTCGTATATACATATAAATATTAGTGAATGTAGGTTTAACTTGTTTATGAAACCGTATTATTGCTTGTTTAAAATAATGTAATTTAAACCGTATATATAAAAATTAGATTAACATCTTCATTTTGCAAAATGTGTTACAAGGTTTTTTTACATAAATATCACAATTTAGTATTACAAAAACAATTTCAAAAATCATCTCTAACAAGATGTTTAATTATATTTACATTTGTTACGGGTTATTATTTTGTTCATTACCGAAATTGTTTTTTTTATAATAGTTTGACATGCTTTAATTTAAATACTAAAAATATATATTACTTATTTGTAACACAGTTTTATTAAGGTACCTTTCACTGAAAAACAGTGATTCCCAACTTTAAGTTTAAATGCATAAAATCTAGTAAGCGACACTTGGGAAGAAAGTATTACAGTTAACATACAAGTAATCCAACCGGTAATAGTTTTTGACATAAAAAAATAGCGTTATATGAAGAAAATTTAAAAAAAATCATATTTTTAAGGACATTTTTATTTACATATTCAGTGTTTCTGTAATAACTGATACGACGAAACGAAAGTATATATTCTCTTATAACAACCGTGACATAAATAAGTGTTTATTTTATTTCGTTTTGTTATTTTCTTATTTATTGAAATTAATGAATCTTTTATGATTGCCATAAATGCCAAATTTATAATATAAAAGAATTCCTTGAATTTAATTACTATCTAAAGACATGGTTGCTACATTATTTTATAATATTGACAAATTATATTTAATTATCAATTATTATCGTAATTTTTAAATATTATAAGAAATCGAATAAATAAATAATCACATTTATTTGGAATTTATTTTAGAACACGTTATATAACATATAATTATACTTCTGTTTAATTTTTTCACAAAATTATAAAAGTAAGGTTTTCAGGCCTATTCAGAAATTTGAGTTCAACACATTGCAATTAACGTCAAAAAAAATTATTAAAAATTTAATGTTAGAATGAAATACATCACTGTCTATCCTTAGTTAGGATGATCTACTTCCCCGTAGCTGGGGATTGTTTTAGATAAAAACGTAAACTCAACCTCCACCACAACAAAGAAAAATCTGTAATTTTCTTAAAGAAATATGTGTATCGAAAAAATGTGCACTAACAGAGTTTGATAACGCTATTTTTCCGTTAAGATACAGTAACGTTACTCGTTATAACGTTATTTGTTTAATTAGAAGTTACATTTCGAAAGTAAATTTAAATTTAATTTTTAGAAATATAAATAATTGAACTGTACCGAAAAAAGTACTAAAAAAATAGTGTAACGAAAGTAGTAACGTTACATTTTAACTTATTAAACATATGTACCCATAACGGTAAAAAAATTGTTTTGAAGTATGTATAATTGAATTAATAACGTTACAATACATTTTTCGGGTTGCCAACACTGTAAAGTACTTTTCTGTCATTTGTGACACTTGTAACCAAAATTTCAAGTTTTCAAATTAGGTATGTGTTTAAAAAAACATAAGTAAACAAATTTTGCTTGAGCTTGAATGTCTCTTAACGTTTCAAGATACACCTCTTCGTTAATTGTTTTCTAACTTACCAATAAACTCAAAGTTCAACCGCAATAACCTTGATCAAAAGGTCAACTTTTCAGAACAAATAAATTGGGCAATGCATTATTGAGTATTCTACAAAACAATTCATCGAATACATTTAACAGTTACGTTTTTTTCTCAATGATAACTGCAATCTACGTCAATGTGCCTTGATAATTAACATTTTACAATAACGCGTTTATGATATAATACAACATGATACTGATATTGCACGCACTTTCACTTTCAAGACACATGGAAAAACACTTGAGCACATTGCATGCTTGTCGCGGTTACACAGCAGTTATCAACTTTTTGTACTGTTACGATTACTTATCTAGGAAATGAGTGCGTATTTTTACTAACCTTAAGTTGTTCACCTTCCTGGATTGAGAAAAGATATTTAAAAATAAGAAGATATTAGTTACCTCTAGGTACTTGTACATAGTTTATTTTTTAATTAAAGTAATTGTACTTCAATTAAAGTAATTTTTATACCTTTGTATAACTATGCGTTACATAGTACATATTTAAATTCCAGTAAATAATTTTGCTGACATTAAAAAATATATATAAAACATTTTCGCTACAATTACTCAATATAAAGTCGCACAGTTTTTTTTAGTTAAGTGACATATTAGATGAAATATACTCATTTAAGCATATAATAGTTATTGATACATTACTATCGTTATAATAATTTTCGTAACATTTTTGTTATTTTGCATTAATCTTTAATCAAAGTTTAAATTACCACAGTATTTAATTGTTCAAAAGATCTAACTAAACCTGTACTTGTAGTAGGTAATATTAGATTTCTGCCCATGACTTATTTACAATATTAAATAAGTAATAATACACCTTCAATATAAAATATAAATAATTTCACAATAGTAATCAGATTTAAACAATTCAACCTATAATTATATTATTTTAATTTAACGCATTTTTATTTTCAATTAAAATACATTAGATACAAATATAACATTTTAATAGACAATCATTTTTTCAAGGGTATAATGTGTAGCAGTCGAAATTTAAAAAAAAACTCTTTCCTAATAGTCAAATATTAAGTTCTGATCCACTTAAAAATATTGTTGGGCGTTTCATAATTATCTTCATGATTAATTATAATAATAAAAATACAAGAACATTTCAAATAAATTTAAAAAACTTTTTCATTAAAATAAAAAAACCATGACACATCGTAAACATATAAAACGTTAAGAAAAACTGTTATTAAATAAAATAATACATATAATCTTCATTATAATTACAAAAAAAAACAATACAATTTCAAATAAAACCCATCATTATCAAATTGTCCCGATGTAATAATTATATATAATTAGGTAATAAACATGGACGGATGTACAATTTCTTTATTATAAAATATATGAATTTATAATTCAATATTTTCGCAACAATTGCGTAATTGCAAAACGTTTTGTTTTAAGCTGTGACTGTGTACATATGTGACTACAATAGAAAGTGTAGAAGAAAGAGTACTTTCTTCTTAGTTTCTGTTCTTATTTTGGTACTGTTTTGTAGTTGGAAATATCTAATTGTAATTGTATACATTTTAATTGTAGACTAGGTATACAGTAGTAGCTATCTTGTATTTCCTTGCAGGTGTTGTGCAAAAATTTAAATGTTAAACAATTAAAAAAATCATTTATTGCCCTCACGTACTAATTCTACTGTATACTGCGTCCAGATCATTCTGATGTATTTTGGTTTTCCCAAAATCACATTGAAAAAATCATTAATGTTGCATGGGATCAATAAAATCATGATGAATTCAAAAATTTCCTAAAAGTATGCATAACATTCACAGACAAGCAAGATTCGTGATTATTTAATGCTACATCAATCACCAAATGTTTGCATATGTGTGCTTAATTGATCTGCTACGTATGTATCTTAAGTTTTGTCTCTCTCACTGTCAATTTACCTACAGAAAATGTTCTCAGCTAGCTGATGAAACTTTATTTAATAAGCATATGTTTTCATAATTGAAAATTTTATATTTTTTATTGGATAGTTCGTTATATTCAAATTCATTATGAGCATTCATTCATAATTAAAATGAAGTTTTGTTTCTGAAACTGATTAAGTTTGATGAATACACAGATGATAGATAAAAAGATCGAGGATTTGGCAAGATATTTATTCGGAATAATCGGCCGTGTTGTCCTCGAAGGAGGACTGTTCGGTGGTGGGGGTTCCAGCGACGATAGCAGCTCCAGAAGCAGTAGCAGCGGCGGTAGCAGAGTCAGTGTGAGCTTACCGACATTCCCACCAGATGATGATGATGATGATGATGATGATGACGATGATGATGATAGCAATAGTAATACGTCATCACTGAGTGCAAACATTGTAGCCACTTTCCAAAGAGATGCTTCTGACGGCGGCTCTGCCACCACAACAGAATCCACAGCTACCTCAGATCCAACGGTAGTACACTAAATACACACTCACACATTCACGTTATGGTTTGGCATTTAGCTACATTATACATGATACAATAATGTTTGTACGATGAGTCGTATTACCTCAAACATATTTAGTTTTCTTTTTATATACAAATAAAACTTTTACTTACAAACTTTAAAAGGAACCAAACACTTTCCTTTTTAAAGATTGTTATTATTTAGTATTTAAATGTTCTGGATTTTATTTTTTCAATTAATTGTATAAATTTATTGTATTGTGGTTTCGTTCATACTTTTACAAATACACAAACTCAACATACATATTAACTTTTATTTTCATTCCTGAAAAAACGATTTCTTTTAAGAATCAAATCAAATATTTTCAAGGTGCTACAATTAAATATATAACGTGTTATCACAAAATTCAACAAATTTTGAAAACAAAAATAAAAATAATTTATATAGTTAAACAAAAAAAAATTCATTATAAAATACTACAACGTTTGAGAACTGCAGTGCACACATAGTATACTTTTCAGCAAAATAATACGTACCGACTTTTTAAATTTTAGAGCTTTGTTGAAAGTTCCAGTAGCAGTGGCGTTTCTTCCCCCTCTAAAAAATCAGTAGATTTTATTTTTTTAACATAAGGCGGATGTCATCTCTAACTGTACTTCTAGCGATCCAAAAAAAACTATTAATGTGTTCTAATTATTATCTCTTATAGACTTTCGTAAAGTCTATTTTTTTATTTATATTGCCCCCTTAAAATATTAAATACCAAAAAAGAGATTAATAAGCTTTAATTTTGGACATATGATACGGGTGTCACACCCTTGAGGACGGCACGGTATGCTCCCCTCCCCTAACGACGCCGCTGTCCATTAGAGTTGATTAGAGAATACTTTACAGTAGCACCTATTTAAATCTAGTATTCAAAAATTACAGATTACAATTTATTGATTTTTAAACAAAAAATACATAACAAACAACACTATTAAAAAATCAATATTTAGAAACAACTTTATGACAATTCATCAAATCACTATTTTAAATCACATGCATTTGCATACATACATACGTATATCATAAACCTCTGAAACATTATTGGTTCGGAAAAAATCACAATATTATAACATAACCACACATTTAACAATCAACACTGATCTGGTTTGGCAGCAATCACTATTAAATTCAACAATCACACATTTGAAAAAGTGGCGATTTTGTTGGTTGAGTTCATCATTGTCGTTTTATTCTTGGTTGTGAGTCCATACATCATACCTCATAGTCATAATTATCCCATAAGATTGACAAATATGGGATTCCATACTACATATATTATCATGAGTATTTGGGAACATCAAAAATCCATAGAAAATGGAAAACGGATGTCTTCTTTTTGAAGGGATATTTTTTATCTGGATTTTGTTTTTATTTTTGCAGGCTTTTTATCATTTGATGTGTTGGGTTTTTATTTGCAACTATTTTAGATCAACATCTGCACGAGTACTTCATTGATCAAAAATATATTACTTCATTTATTAATTTATATATATTTTTTTTAAACTAATATGTATTAATATTTATTTAACAATTTGCGTTTAATGAATATGTATAATATTTTATATGCATATTTATATAATAGATATATTAAAGTGAAAACATAAAAATTTTCATTTTAATGCAATGTGTTAAGTATGATATTTTAGAAAATAAAATTAATATTTTTATTTTATTTTATAGATTAACAATTTACTTACTACTTGCTTTTTCTGGCTATACGATTTTTTATAGATATAATAAATAATTAATATTCATTTTTTATTTTCTATTTCATTTATTTTCATGGCTTTAATATTTAAGTATTCAATTAGTTTTTTATCAATAGTTTGTCATAAATAACATACATGCTTGCACATTTACTTTGGCAATATAGAAAATAATTGTAATCTCATGACTTTGTTAAATTATCTTCTTCAAATATTTGCAGTAAAAACTAAAAAAAAAATAACTTTCGATAACATACCATTAAATAATATGTTAAACGATTCACATGGTTTTACATAATATTTATATTATGTATAATGTAATATTGCATTAACATTACAAATCAAAGTAATAGAAGTTAGTATAAATATATAACAACAGTTAAACTATTACGCTAAAATAACAGAAAAAGCAACGAATATTGTATATGTATTCTACACGACTAATTTTTTTATTGAATTAATAGGCTGAGACAACAGCTGACGATAACGAAAACGCGTTATCCGGTGCAGAAAGTAACCAGAACGAAGTAAGAGTCGCTTTCGACCAAAACGCAGCCTCCTCTGATAACGCTGGTCCCCAACCATCAGATGACTTGTCTGACGTTGGCGTCGATGAAGAAAACAGAAACAAGAGATTCTTAAGCTTCGGCGGAAGTGCTTCGGCATCATCTTCCGGCGGCGGATCGGGTAACTTCTTATTTGATATCATCAGGGTAAGTGCTAAGCATTTGTAATAAAAAGAAGTAGAACATTTAAATTGTTGATTAATTCCCTTATGGTCTTTGGTGAAAAGATGAAATATATGATTTATTATTGTTTCATAAAATTTCAAATCATATGTGCATTTTAATTAAATATAGAGTCTATTTTAAATACAAACAAATATTTCGCTTGTTTAAATTGTCTTAAATATATTAAATATCTTTATATGTTTGTATTTTGAATAGAATTAATATTATCAGCGGGACTGAACAAAATTACAGTAAAAATAGTAATAGAAACAATTAAATATATACCTAGTAATAAAAGTTTTGTATAGATTTATGATATAAGAAATGTACTACATAGGATTGTGATAAAAAGATTTTATTATATTTAACTAATAAAAAATAGCTATATCATTACAGTATCCTTTTCATTATATCTTAATGAGTAGTATTATAAAATTAAAATATAAATAAAAACAACGATATTGAATATTTCTACATCTTCATTTTAAATAATTTCATTATCGTGAAAATTATATCAAATGATATCACAATATCTCCTTTATACAATTTAATATCCATACAATGCATGTTTTTGAAAGTATTGGATGTATATTATTTTATATTGCATGATGAATTATTATCAATAAATACATATATTTATATTCTTATACAATATGTAATGATACAGATGATTTCCTTTAATCTACAATTAGAATTAAAAATGACAACTGACAAAGCGGTATATTTTTATTAAATTCATTAGTGTATATAATTATAGTTTATACACTATAATTATATACATTATATACATGTGTACAGTACACATATTATGTATGTTTAATGTATATATATTATATAATATTATACATTTACGTAACACATTGTAGATAAAATAGTTCAATGACCAGTCTCTTAAATAAACTGTCGTTAATTTATACCATATATATACCATATTTATATCATATATTAAACTACTCTACTAGTAGATTAATATATGTTTATATCCTTCAGGTACAACGATTTGTATGTTCATTTATCAACTATTCATAAATACTTATAACTGTCATTTTTTCTTTAATTTGTAATTATATTATTTTCACTATTTTTACAAATAAATTTATTTAAGAGGCTGACAACAATAACAAATGTATACAAACAAAAAACACAAATAATGTGCGAAAATAAAAACACAGTAAGGAAGAGGGGTTTATAATAATACATATATCAAAATTTATTTAAGATTTTATATTAAAAATAATAATTTTTTTACAATGCAGTGCAATATAAGCTTCTAATCCATATATATTTAATTATTATCACAATTCATAATTGGAACAAAGTGTGTATGTATATAAAATTGTTTTTAAAATGACAATACTCTGAGAAAGGAGATTTATTGAACCAAGATAATAAATATTTGATAATTAATTATATTTAGATATAATAAATTAGATGTACAAAATATTATAGTAAAAAATGTGTACACAAAATTTAGCAAACTATTTTCAAAATTTTCTATCAACTTACTATCTCTGCAACTCATAATCATACAAATAAAATGCTATAAATCACTTATATAGTCCATTTTATAATAAATGAGTCTTCAACAATTAAATACCATAGCTTAAAAAAGTTAAGGCTATAGTTTTAAAATTAATTGTAAATTGATAGCCTGATCCAAATGTAACATTAGTTTCAATTTAAATAGACGAAAATACTGAATTTAAAAATGCTGAGCGAATAAAATCAATGGTTCAATGGAACAATAAACATTCAGAATATATCGCGATCTTCCTTACGCACTGCAATGAATACTGAAAAATGGTTATAGAAATTATGCATAAAATAGATGTCAAGGTAATTGACTTTTTAAGACACACTGTGAAACTGAAAACCAGATTTTCAAGTCTCTTATTAGTTTGAGAATGTGTATGTGTGATCAGTGGAGCCTAAAGGGTTACTATTTTTTATTTTAATAAAAATCATCCCTATGTTGATTTATCATCTGTAAATATGTATACATTATACATATATTTAATTCAATGCTACTCAATCATATTTAAATTTAATAAAACACTTCCAGTGCTAATTTTAAGATTTATTTATTTATCAATAATCATTGGTGCCCACCCGCAACTTCATATGTGACTGTTCCTATTTATATATGACACGTTCAATATACATATCTAAACCATTATAACATAATCCACTATTACAAAATAAAAACGAATCTAAATAATTACCTATACTGGGTCTCACATGAATTACTATACCACCCACCAATGAAAAAGCATTCAATAGTCTCCCTTATACCCCGTAATATGCGCCACTGTTGATTCAACACTTTCAATTTATTGAATCATATTATTTAGGTTAAACTGTAGTCAACGAACTATAACTGAAAATGTATCACGTGTGTAAGGCATCTTACGTAACAACTTTCATTGAATTTACTTTTACTGGCTAGACATACAAGCTTTGATCAATAATTAAAAGATATGCATCATATATAACCTTTATTGTTTCATACTAAAAATATATTTTATGTATATTTGTATCAATTCTAGTTCTTCCTCTTTTCGCTAGGGTTGCTCACCGACTTCAAATTTATTTATAAATTAGGTATATTCTAAGAAAATTATTAATATTAAGAGCCCTAGTAGTCAATAAATAATTAATTCTACTGATTTAAATTAACAAATATTTCAATGGTATTGCACCATATTATTTAATTAAATTTATTGTCATTTATTGGACAATATAGATACATACACTATTTTAAATAACCCAATATTATAATTCCTGTAGGGATAATAAAATTAAATCTAAAAATATCATTCCAAATTGTGATTACTTCATAATTTATATAATTTCAAAATAAAAATTTTGCCTTGTTACATTTAAAATGGAAAGTAACATTAAAAAGTGCAAAAGTATGCATATTACTACTATTTTATAGCCCGAGGTTTGTTTCTTAACCATGCATTCAAATCTTTTCAATCTTTTTCAAATACATATGATATTATTAATATTTTTGTATTTGTGCCAGTATTTTATGTGTCTACAGACAAAAGTAAACTATATAAGTGTGTTAGTTACAAAATTACACACCAAATTCCTAAATAAATGATTTAATAAATAGTTTTAACATTCGAGAGAGAAAATCTAGTTTTCGGTTAATTTTCAAATAGTAAAAAGTGATTTGTAGACTATACATGTTATTTTAATATTTCATAAATAAATATTTTATATTTACAATAAATGTGCTTTTTTAATTTAATCGTCAACTTTCAATTCAGCACATTGCATTCATTTCAACAAATCAAATTTTCATTTCAATCAAAAATATTTCATGGTGTGTCTTTATTGCATTTTTTATTTTTATTTTGCACATTTTACTCTCATTTTATACACATACACATTATTACATATTTTACCATTTTATCAGCATTTACACATTTTATCATTTTTGGTCTTTATTACTAACAAAATACTTCAAAATAATCGCAAAACGAAACTGATTGCGACTATTTTCATTATAGAAATAACGATACTAATTTATCATTAGAATGGTGATCTCATTTCAGAGGAGGCTGCTGAAATTATAGCTTAACTCAGTCACTATAGCAATAATCGCAAAAAAAACTAATTGCGACTATTTTCTTATAGTAATTATAATGATAATTTATCATAAGATATGGTGGTTATTGGTAGTATAATTTCAAATAAAATAATTGAAATTATAGCTTAACTCATTCATACAAGCTTTTCATATTTTTTACTATCTATGTAACTATGTAGGTAGTAACAGTGACGACAACGATGCACATGTCTTATTTATATCGCGCCTCCTCTAAAGTTGAGTCACTTTCTGATGGCGGCAAATAAGTACAATATTTTAAATCTTAACAGAAGTTACAAAATACAATATTTTTGATAACGTTACTATGTTGGTTTCAACAGTTAGTTACACTGGATAACAAAAATAGATTGGATGTTTATTAATAACAAATTTTATCAGGTCAATAATATCTATCACCACTTTTAGATCTACTAGGTTAGTAATAGTAGATATCTAGAACATTTCTATTTTAAAACTACAATGAGGTACCATGGTGATTACTTAATTTGATTTAATCTGACCGTACGTTAATAACGAAATCAAGTTACAATATTTTATATAAGCATATTTTAGATGTATTTAGTTTATAACATATTAAGAAACAACTCAGCCAAAGGAGTGATCATTTTTATTGCACATCAAAAATCTACATTTTAAATAAATAATTTCACAAATGGTGTGTAAAAATTTACTGTTTCTTTGATACGTATAAGGTTTCACAAACGATACAAGACTAGGTTTAAGTATGTCTCGTCTCGTCATGAAGCCCTAGGTATGCGTCGCATCTAATGATCACTTGTTTGGTTAATACGTCAAAGTGACCGCAATGACGACACATACACACCCAAGACCCGAACCTTATTGACTGTTTGACATACAAATACGACTTAATTCAGAGTACGGCCGACAGGGCGGCGCGCGCTGCTGGCACAGTGTACCGCGTCATCGCAGGAACCGACAGTCTCAACGTAGGACTGACTGCTACCAGTCAACAACAGACCCTCAACCCTAGCCCAAACCTGTCAGCTGGCTTCTTTCAAAAGGTGCTACCATCTAGCGGCAATTACTTTTACTTTTTATCTTTTTTCTTTCACTGTTTCTGTATATCTTTGGTGTTTGCTTTATGTAATACTAATATTTGTTTATAATTGAAAACTAATTTAAATTAAATAGGTTGTAAATAAGTAATTACATACTAATAATAGCATGACTATAAATAATGTTTTTTCGTAGATATTTACTTACATAATTAAAAAAAAAACTAATAGTTTTAACAGATGATAATTTATTATACATTGCTAAAAAAATACATTAATACAAAACCATTATTAAAATGAAAAATATAACATTTAAAGCATATAATCACAAGTTATAAATTTTAATCAAATATAAAAATAATTTATAAAATTTAATAATATTGTTTTACACAAGAAATTTCAAACTCGCGTCTGCAAGTTACATAAAGCCTTCCGCGCATTTTAATGTTTTCAATTTCTGAAGAGTGTTTTGTATTTTATTTTATAATTAATCCCTATTGGAGATATAAATTAATCAACAACTTGACTTGGCATATGTAGATCGTTGAGATGTACAAACGATTAAACTCTATTTTTATCATTTTTTTATTTTGATATCTAATCACTTGTTGTGTGAGTACTTTTCAAAAAAAAAAAAAAAAACGATTATCTCAATATTTATTTAATTATATATTTACCAGTTGAATATATTGTAAAACATTATTATTTATCTTATATACCTACTTAAAAAATAGAATTTATTCTGATTATACCTAATAATAATAGTAATCAAATTTAAATAAAATCTTTTTTAATAAATATCACTATTTAAAATGGAAAATAATACGTTTTTAAGTAAATAAAAATCAATTAGCTTACCCAACGGGTTGGGTAAGCTTACCAGCTTTTTAAAAATAACGAATATTTATATGTATTACCATTTTCTTTTAAAAAAACTGTGCACCTACACATATTCAGAAATAAAAATTACAATTATTTAACATTTTTCCCCCAAAAAGCTTGTATTAGTAAGATTTGCGGTATTTCCACCGGAAACAAGTGCATGTTACAGCTAGCGTGTTTTTACAAAATAAAACGATTGTGAAAAATATATGTGTGAAAATATAACGTTTCACTTATTTTTAGTTCCGGTGTGTGATTAGCAACTATTTCGACCGGAACTGAGAAAATTATCATATTACAACAATAACATATGACATAACAATTAGTTAATATTTTCTTTTCTTACACGTTAAATTATTTTATACAAAAATTGTCCCTGTTTGCGAGCTTAACATAAATATTATTTAACCGAGTACTTTGCCGAATAACCAATATTTTTCTAAGAACCCGGAACATCAAAATTAATATAAAATACTTAAATAAATGCAGAACATTATACATTAACATTATATGTAATCGATATTAATAAATAAGTGTGCTTACATATGTCTTTTACAAGACGATATATATTATATTACTTGACATCAAAGTATAATCACTTCCGGTTGTATAATTTAATTAATTTTATTTTTAGTTCACTTAACTTAATATCTTAACGCATGTCATCTTAAATCTTAATAACCACAAACTAATTTTATCTAAAACTTATGTTTCATTTACTTTTAATATTTTCTTCTGTGTTGCAAGAATAGTGCTTGATATATTATTTATACATATTATCTAACCATACATTACACAACTGTACATTTTTAAATATCTCTTTAAAAATTTCGAAATATTTTTCGTAGCAACGAAAATTATAATAAACCTAAAAAAATCATAAAACAAGTATATAATCGTAGCAAGGAGTATGTCAAGCACTATATATAAACATAATTAACTTATTTAATGTTGATTAAAATTGTCAATAACTTCATTTCAATTAATTTTCTAAATCTAAATTTATATTAACTTTCAAAGGTGATGGTACTTATCTAACCATGAATTTTCTCTGCATTAATTCCTTTATTTCCTTCAACCAATCCTGACACCACAATGAAACCACTGTACTATTGACATAACCGACGCTACGATTTGTAGTAAAGACAACGATATTTTTGAAGACTGAACATTATCATTATACATATTTTATTTTAATATTTTTGTTAAAATTTGCATGTTGTTAATATTATTTCTTAATAAACTATTGATCAGTAAATAAGTACTGTAAGAATGTACATATGTATGTACTACTATGTACAATTTACCTACATATTAGATATATATATAGTGGCGTACAAGCAGTTAACATGGAGAGATAAAGGTTGAAACTTTGATACCCAGTAAAGATTACTGATGAATAAAAATAATTACCTAAATCAAAATAAATTCTAATAAAACCACTGTGTACATTTATTGTGTAATGTGAATTGTATTTTGTATTTAAATTGTACATATATTGTAGTTTTAACATTAGTTATTTCAAATTATTAACAACAAAATAATTATGTAGATATACATAAAACCATTCTCATGTAAGTTTACCATACCTATTTCGATTTAAAACCTATACAGAAATGTTTTAGGCGATACTTATTACATTAGATTCGTTAGTTACTATAACAAATTCTGAAGTATGCAGCAATTATTTTTACGTTAATAAATCTTCTTTTCACCTACCTACATTAAAATTAATTTATAAAATAGATATCAGGACTATATCAATTTTTAGTCAATTTTTTTTTATTATTGCAATATTCTCGTGAATCTCCAGTTTCATGAATATATTAAAATATTTTTTTTTGGTATATACAAATACATTTCTAGTTTGTATGCTACTTTTTTATTTAAAAATGTTTAATATTCAGCTATTTTTCTAGCTGAATTTTCTGTAACTTCTAAAATATGTTATAGGTATTACCTAGAAAATTTAATTATAGATTTTGAATCGAAATCGGAAAAAAATATGGATAAATAAGTAGTTACGAATCCAAACCAGAGAAAATAGTTAGCCTGGTAAGTAGAGCTACGCACAAATACAAAAATGATGAATTCAAGTACAAATATAATTACTCTACAAGAATTAATTTCTATTTAAACACAAGTGCATTGCCAAAAAAATACTTTAAAATACAAATAGGTAATTTTTACAAAAATACTTAAATACTTTTTTAACGTAGATTTTCGTGATTGTCGACACGAGATGAAACCCAAAAATACAAACTTTTAATACCTACCTAAATACGAATTACTATTACAAAAGTACTTAAGTACAAGTATCTACTTATGTTTGGTAAAGTACTTAATTGCTGGCAAACTGGCAAGTAAGCACCTGAGTGTAATAATGCAATGTGCTAGTGACAGTAGGCACTCCATACTGTGAACCGCATGGAATTATAAATGACAGCTGTACAAATATACAAGGACTTTGAGAAATGAGGATTCACATTATAGAAAGTATCGTGCCCAACCGAGTTCACAGTATGGAATGTCAACTGTATTTCAACTGTTTTAATTCACAACCTCTTTCATTAATCCGCGTTATAACGCGCTTTATTTACCATAGCTTTAATAGAAACGATTCACTTTTACATGACTTAGAATAATAATCTTAGATCATTTTTGCTTTGTAAATACATAAGCTTTTCATTTTGTTATTCCATTTGTACATATATGCCTACCTATTTTTAACCATCGCATATTTTATTAATCTAATTCAAACTTGATGTACATATAGTTTTTTAAGAAATAGACTAATACTGTATATTTGTACAGGTAAGTATTGTAAGTAGAAAATATAATAACTAACACTTCAAGATTAAAAAAACTTATTAATATACATACGAGTATACCTATGTATGTATAATATTTTTAATTGTTTCTCTAAAAAAAATAAACAGCAGTAAATTAAACAAACAAAACGATGAAAAAGTGTGCTAGCAATATTTTTGCTGGTCGATCACGGAATCAATTGTTAACTCGAACATGAAATAAAAACGTTATTTAACAGTCAAATTAGTTTCTAAATTATTTTATTGAAATTTCATTCAACCTATAAAGCTAACAGACTTTTCTAAAGTTTTCAAAAAAATGTATGTTTTTTTTTAATTCCATCCACCCATCCATCACAGCAAAATATATTTGTAAGCTAAAAAATTACTCAATTACTTTATTTATACCTATACGCATGTGGAGTATCAGAATGTAGGTCATAATCAATAGAACTTGACCCATTTTTTTAAACTCAAAAATTACTTTTATTAGCAGGGCATTAGTGATAATACCAACGATAAATACTAAAATCAATAATATCATTCAAAATTTAAGAAATTGGGAAGTATGGTATCCCCGTACATACTCAGTAATTACTCACGGAACCCTTATAACATACCGTATTATATTCTTTGATTAATTTATTAATAATTATTATTTGTCAGTTTAATATAAAATATTTATCCGATGCGCTACTGGTGTACCGTATAATTGCATAATAAAGATCATATCTAAATGCAAATATTAATAATACGTAGGTGTAGGAAAATACTTTTTATATTTATTTAAACATTCGGATTTTGAAGTAGGTGTAATATATTATTTGTTTTTCATTGAAAAAAATGATAAGTTTCATATTATGTATATCATGTTTAGATAAAATAAAATAAGTACTCCAAAGTAATTCCTATTATATAAATTGACACTTATAATGTATAATTTTTTACATAAAATTAAATTTATATACATAGATACATTAAGGGGGTACCTAAACAATAGCATGTTTCCAAATGCTTATAACATGGTCAAAAATTGACTCTTTTATTTATTTTTTTGTTAGATGAAGAAAAATTCGACTTTGTGATGCTGTAATCTCGCTAATATATATTGTTTTTTTATTAAAACATTATGTCCCTGAACACAAATGGTTCCTGTAAACTAAATATATAAGTTCAATGATATTTGTGTTGTAAACTGTAAATATTTGCATTTGTATATATACTATTATCGTATATCCTCGATTCAGAGGTAGCATAAAATATAATATGCATCCTTATTATTGAAAAAAATAATCAATAAATGTAAAATCGAGCAATACGACAATACTTCTAAATATATTACTAACTATTATACTAACAAAAAGAGTGGACCATGTAAATAATATTTAAAAATTCTAGTCACTCGATTTAAATTTTGGTACCCATGTGTAGAAAAATATTGTCTAAATAATATATTTATGTGAATACGCGGAGTTGCAAAAGTACTAATTTAATTATATTTAAATAAAATGTTTATAAAAAATATAATGTAAAATTTAATAAACTCAATAGCTCGTAGCGGGCAGTGGCTCATCAGAAGCAGCTGATGAACAAGAAAACAGTGCCCAAGTCACTATTGATGGATCTGCAAAAGCTGAAGGTGGACTCCAAGAAGGAATTCCCGGACCAATCACAAGATTATTCGTCATTGCCAATAGAGGAATCTCAAATTTGGTTCAAGATTTAATTCTGGTTAGTATTTTGTATATTAGTTATTTGCATAGGTGGGCACAGTTAAAGTTAACTTCATTAATCGTTAACTCGTTAATAAAAAAGTTAACTTCGTTAATCATTAAAGCGAAACTTAAAGTTCACCGTTAAAAGTTAACCACCCAAAATGTTTGAAGACCTTTTTTTGCTATTTGGACAACTTTCTTATGTACTTGTCATCAAACAACCAATGTAACGGACTAAAGTTAACGGAAGTTAAAAAAGCGTTTACATATTTTTGAGTTATCTTATAAGTTAATCCGTTAAGCATTTTGTTAACTTCGTTAATTAACGATTAACGGATTAACGAGTTAATGCCCACCTATGGTTATCTATATATAGCTATTTACTTTTTTTATTTGTTTATTTTTTTAATGTTTAATAAGTAGATATTTAAACATCGAACGGAATTTTTATACGTATTTTAAAAATAGAAAAATACGGAACACCTACCGCGCAAGGCTTGACTCATTCTTTTTTCTAATAATGTGTTTTCTTTTTTCAGCGTTTGGCGCAAACAAGTGAAAGACTAGTCAATTTCAAAGCTCGTCTGATCACCTCGCTTATTTAAGAAATGTTAAGAGCTGTAAACCTAGTTAAATAAATGCTCAAATATTCAAATTACATTTTCACAAAATTTTCTCAATTTATAAAACAAAACTCAGTAATTATATTTGTTGAAATGTATTTATTTAAATTATTAAATAAATTACATTTTATCATATTACTATCACCTTGAATAGATAAATTAAAAATAGATGAAGAAAAAACGTATTTTAACTGATCTTAATGTTTTTTTTTTAAAGTGATATTTTGTGTTAACATATTGAAATAAAAATCATAAATTTTATATAACAAAATCTAAAATTTTATATTATAATATTAATTCTTTCTAAACTAGCAGCTTCTGCTTTTAACTAATCTTTTATAATTTATAAAATAAAATTTAGAGTTGAGTTTTGTTAGATATAAATTAACTTTCATTTTTCTTTATTTTCATAATTATACATTATAAATATTGTTTTGTTTTTTCAATTTTTATTTTTAGCACATAACGTATTTATTATTTTTTTTTAAATTACATGCTCTTGCCATATTCTTCTCACATTACTTTTTCATCGCTCATTCATAAGATTTTATATTTTTTAAATTAAAGTATAATTCATAAATATATTCAATCAAATGTGTGTATGTACATAAAAAACAAAATATATATTTCTATATAGGTACTTAAGTCATCTATTACATTTTAATATTATGTATCAAAAATTATTACCTATCATGTAAATATTTATTGAAAAATGGCTTTCAATATGAAATATCAAATTAAATCTGGTACTCGTTAAATATATTTTCTAAGATGCCGCATATATATAATTTTCTTATTGTTAATGGCAGATCCAAAAAAAAATACAATTGATAAATGATAAAACATACAAAAATGTATTTGGTAGGTACTTACATTTCTCAATAGTTCAACACATTGTCCCCACAGAGGGAGAGCTGACTACTGATATAACCCACTATAGGATATGAGGGCTATGGTTTAACATATCATATATTACTCAAATTTATTTTATATATGATATTATAATAGAGAGTTTTCATTTTTATTTATTTTTTTAAGAAATATTAAAAATACATGTCATAAAAATAAAAATTAAGGTAGCAAATGAAGAAAGTAGGTACCTATTTAAATTAAATAAAGATAATATAAAAATTCTATATTTTATTAATAGAATAATTCTTTTAATATTTTCAATCTATCTTCTATTTTTCAAAAAATTGCTACTTTCATGCATAACATAAAATATTGAATAGTATAAATTCATTTACTTTTTGGATCTGATACAATAACACAAATCCAAAAAATCGTAGAAATTATAAAAATGTGGTTTTTGTAGTGGCAGTTGTATTTTATGGTGTAAATAATATAAATAATGCTAACGGGAGATTGTTATAATTTTTATAATACCTACTGTATTGAAATTTAGACCAATTGATTGTAAAAATAAAATTTTTAGTAAAATATATGTTTTATTTATTTCATATATAATTTGTTAACAAAACAAACAATTTTAATATTTCGTTCCAGGTATACGGATATTTCTAAGATAAAAGTTTCATGCAATTCAAAAGTTTGCTCGTAATCAGTGACGGACTAAGGAGGATTTAGGCTTCCCACCAAAAAAAATATATATTTATTTTTTAAAAGCCCAAGAAAATCTTACAATTTTTTTTTAAAGTAAAAAAATATTTTTCAAATGAGGGCCGGGAATATTTAGTCTGCCTACAGCCCCCGGTTTTCATAACGCGGCAATGAGTCTGGGGGTTCAGAAATAATAATCTTGTATGCAAAATGCGTGTAAAAACAGTACAATAATTAATTATCAATACAAAATATACCTTAATATTATATTATCATTATAAATACTTCATTATCATATTTACTATTTACACAAACTGATATTTACCTTAAATAAGATAATATACCCACATTATAGATATCAAGTAAATAATATAACATAAATAGGATAGAAAATGATAAAAATATATACATTAATAATAAATTCATTTTTTAATTTTTTAATGCAACCGTATTGTGTAGTGTAAAACAAGAAGAATGAGATTATTACATTATTTCTTATTATTTTTTTGTTTTGGACAATTACATTGTTCAAAGGACTTCAGTGATTTAGAAGTAAATGAATTAAACAGAGATTTTTTTAAATTAGAAGTTAACTTTTTACAACAAACAATTTATCAAAGTAATTTTAATGTTCAACTCACAAAAAAATTTAAAAAATTTGGAAATGAAATGAGTAAACGACATATACAAGAAATCAGTCATGATTCGCCTATTTTACTAAATGTGTGGAGTTGGAAATTATTTGTGATTAATCTGAAAAGAATCAATGTATACTATAAAAAATACAGAGTGTTTCAAAAACAACAACAACAACAAAAAATACCAGGACCAAAAGAAATATGGATAAACTTTGCTAACGATACTGCCTACTCTATTTTAACAGAACTAAATGACATTAATAATATTTTGTCTACACAAAATTTATTTGAAGATTCACTGCAGGTACATTAAAAAATTACATATTTAAAAATAAATTGAAAATTTACAATATTTTATTATTATTAGGAGTTAGAAAATGATGTGTGTCTCTTAAATATATCTTTACATCAAGTAATATATTATTTATATAATACAATTGCCATAACACGGCTGAAAGTTTATGAAATGGCTCAGTTTTCATTTGCATTATTGATACGTTATTTAAATGATGTTGATCATACAAATCAATTAGAGCGTTTACGTGTTGAATATAAGAACAATTCTCTAGATTTAATTAATAAAATAACCACACTTCAACGATTAAAAAAAAAAGAATTTTGGAAGTGTGATCCCAAAGTACACACAGAAGGTAAATTACTAATCTTACTATTAGTGTTAAAATAAATTAATTTGTTAACTATCATTTTAAGGTAAAACTTACATACAAATCACCAAATTATTCCAAGGCTATGTCGAAAATATAGTAAATATGAATACAGGCAAATCATGTGAAGCAAAATGTGCACATTTTGAAAATACAACATTATTTCATTGTTTACCTGGAACATACTGTGAAAAACAAGAACAATGCAAAGGACACATTAGACAATGTGAATTTGTTAACTCAGATATGTTAATTTGTCCTTCTGTAAGTAATATTAATATGATATTTATATACATTGCTTTTCTCTATCTCATAACTCAACCAGACTTTATTTTAATCGGGTTTGGTTAAGAGATATTTATCATTCTGAGATATATATGCAGGCACCGGCGCCGACTATGGGGGGGGGCGAGGGGGGCTATCGTCCCCCCCCCAGATATTATACCAGGGGGGCTTCGCCCCCCCTGTGCAGCTGAACTCTAGTTTCTTTTAAATTAAAGATACTTTTATCAATAAGATTTTTACTTTAAAAAAAGGTGTAAATATTCAATACTTGTCACTTGAGTAAAAATGATCACTAAAAATTTCTTCAAAAAGGAAATTAATACTAAAACATTTTTTATTTCCTTTACAAAGCTTAGTTAGATCAACAGCTTTAAAAAAAATTCTACGACTTTTCTACACTTTACTATATTTTCAGCTAAAATCGTCGTTTACGTTTCATGAGCCTCTGTAAATTATATATAAATGTCCACTTTTCAATTATTTCAAATAATTAAAGTTTGATCGATTTTTATCGAAACTACAATAATTTGATGAAAAAAATTATTTTTTTCACATTATTAGTTCCGTTTCTGAAATTTTTGTCGTTATTACAAAAGTTGGATATGGCATATTTTTTAAGGAAATTTTTTGCACCCCCCCCCCCTCAAATAACTCGCCCCCCTCCCAGGTTAAATGAAAAGTCGGCGCCTATGTATACAGGTACTCTAAATTATAAAATAATTACCAGAAATTAAAAATCTTCAAAATTCATTAAATTTTTAGAATGATTGCACCTTACGACGATACAAATCTATATTATATGAAAATGGTATACAATATGGAACTGAAGATGATTGTAAAGAAAAAACTGTAGTTGATAGTTGGTGGAGATTTCTACGACATTGTATCTATTGTTTTTGTATATGTGATGAAGAAGGAACTCGTTCAGATAGATACATAAACATGCGAAATGTCACTGCAAATATTGCAAATAATAAGTAAATGCGCTACATTGTTAATAAAAAATCAAATAAAACAGTACTTTACTTTTAGAGTCATAACTGGATTACGATTCGTTAAAAAAAATCGTATTATTCATTTACAAATTCAAGAAGGTGAGCTTCTTCCAGATGCAAATATTAAACAAAATAGTTCTAAATGGAAATTACCAGAAAAGTATAATATCAATGACAAAAATATACAAAATGGAAGAGATTATCATACATTATCTTGGGATGAACATTTTTTAAATCTTGATGAAATTACTGTTCCAAATGGTTATGTTATGACAGGTAAATTCACCTAATTTCAAAATAATATTTTAACCAAAATTTCAGAGTTGCATGCTTACAATGCTATACTGAAAGGAGTGATTAGTTATACAATAAATTTCGTTTATAGGTGTTCGTTTCCAAAAATTTAGTAACAGCTTACAGTTAGAAATTCTAGCAAGTCGTTTTGATTTTAAAAAAGGAATTTTAATAGAACCTTTAGAAAATAGTAAATGGATTAGAAATGATAAATCTGAAAGGTAAAAAACAACTTACAAAAACATTGTGTGTGTGTACTTATGTACACGCATTAGAAGTTATACTTCTTTGGCATGATTGAAAAACGACAATGAATAATCTCAATTTTAACTTGATTAAATGAATAAAATAATGTATTGCATATACATTTATAAAGAACACTAATATTTTATTTAATAAGTCGTAACATTATTTCACTATACTATTTAATCAAATTAAAATTTAATTGTATATTATTTCGAAGTCCATAATTTAAAAATCATGAAATTTGAATATTATGATGAAATAATCAACCAATCAGATGAGGACAGATACTGTTTGACCAATCAAATTTAATGTAAATGTCGCTTTTACATAGTTGGTTCAAGATGGCAGCACCAGTATTAAATCGAGTTTTAAAATGTTATTTTTTATATAGGCAATACTTTTTACAGTTGTGTTATTTAAGTAAAAGACACAATTTCTACATATGCACCATGTCTCTATATAGTTCACTGCGTAACGCTTCGTTTCATTTCCGTTACATTACTAAATTTCATTTCCATTACACTACTAAATTTTTACCCTCAACGTGCCTAAAGAAGAATAACTTCAAAAATCATAAACGTAAATATTTATATACATATTTTAATTTTAGGACAAACATACCGATTCCATCGCCTGACATACCAACAAAATCATTACATCCTTCAAAACCAAATTTTACACCAAACTCGTATATCACATTTACTCACACTGACTTGGTTAAAGATGCAGCTCAAACAACTATCCCGTTTATTGATGCTCAAGATGTAGCACCTCAAATATCAACTGCATTAGAAGGAGCAGGTTTATACTACAAAGGATTTGACGGTTTTGGTGGTTTTGTTGGTGTTAAAGTAATTGTTTATGATATATTAAATCATTTAGACATTAATGGTAAAATTTTTAAGGCTGTATAGTCTATGTAAAAAAAATTATATAAATATGGAACAGCTACTTAACGATAAAGTAATTGTTATGTAAAGTAATTTTTATTGCAACCAAAGATACAAATCTTATAAATATATTAACATATGGCACTAAAATATCACTAATTACATTCTAAGGAAGCACAATTATAATAACAAATATATTGTAAATATAGTTAAGATTAAAAATTAAAAATTGATTCAAATATAATTAATTAATATTAAAAGTAAGAAATAAAATGTAGTTAAAATTATTTCATAGTATATATTATTATAAATCATTACAGATTACATTAATATGTATGATTTAAAGAATAAAGAAATATTATATTGTAATTTGAAAATATGTTATTCCTAGCCTACTCCATTAATTATTAAAAGCATTTGGAAGAACAGGGTTTATAAAATCTTGGAGGAAGGAAGGGGTCCAAAGCATTACTTATGTAAGTTTTCTTTATTTAAAAAAAAAAGGTTAATTGAAATCAGTTTCAGTTTTTGTATTCATATTTTAAATGGAGGGAGAAAGGTTATCAAAATCTATAAACTCTTATAAGTTGGAGGACTGAAAATTAAAAAAATAAATCTTTACGTAATTAAAACCAAAATTTGTACCAAGACAAAAATTTTTAAAAGTTTATAGTAAAAATTTGGCATAATTATTCTACAATTTATTGTTAGTCAAAGTGGTGTTATATTTGTGCAAGTAGAAATGCTTATAATTAATTAAATGCCACTGGTTTACATTGAGTATAGTGTAATAATATAAATAAATTATTATAAAACTACTGATTATCAAAAATATACTCAAATAAAATGTACAAAGTCAGTACTGATAATTTGCATATAATTTCGGTTTTAATTTCAACTGAACATTATTAATAAAATTAACAGAATAATTTATTATTTATATTTTTACTAACAAAAATGTTAGAAATAAATATTATACTTTCCATTTGTTCCTTTTGAAATAATTCACCATTGTAGTTGTAAATATGAAATTATTTTAATTAAAATATATTGAAAGAAGTATTAAAGAGAATATGTCAATTTGTAATTAATTAAAATATTAGTTATAAATGCATTAAATCACCTTATTATACAATATTTTTTAAATTCTTAAAAAAATATTTTGTATATAATTATTAATTATATATTATAGTATGTTATCAATGTACTCTCTTATCAAATTGAGAAAGACAAGAACTATAAATATACATTTTAAGTTATACAATAGCTACCAGAATTTGAGTTTAATTACAGTATAGTTTCAAAATATGTCTCCCAATGTTTTTTATTTTCTAGTCTTTGTTCAGTCACAAAATTAAGTAGGCATGTTCCTAAAGTAATTTTTATTGTCGTTCTCTGAAAAGAACATTTTTGTGATTTTTTTTTAATTACTTCATAATATTATTGCCAAAACAATTATCTACTTATTAAAAAATATAACTAGGTTTTAACAAGCAATTTTTACAATGTGCATATTATGCAAAATATTAATATTCGGACTCAGTGACTTTTCATTAGATGGTGAAGATTTGACAGTGGATAAAAGAGTACACTGTAATCTTAAATTAAACAAAAAATAATATTGATAGCACCAATTTAATATTGTACAGTTCTAAAGTTTTCCTGTTGAATCATAAATCAACAGTATCATTCAAACATCTAAAAAATAAATAATTATAGTATATGAGCTATTTAGATGGCAGTGCAGTCAAGTTGAAAAGTTAATGTTTTTATAATCAGACCAAAAAATAAAGTGTCACATTAACTTCTGAATGGTTCATTTAAATATACAAATATGAAATTAAACTTACAGCGAATGTTAATTATACATTAACGTATACAGAATCACCGACCGCAACATATCCACTTACACGCAGTCCCATATGTATTCCCATGACAGGAGATTCGCCAGTATGTGGACGTATCTTAGGATCTGTTATTTGCCTAAAACTATAAAACAATATTTAATATTTTATTCAACAATCATAACACTTTTAGTAATCAATTTATTATTTAAAAACAAAATATTATTAAATATTTTTTTTAAACTAATATTAAATATAAACTATTATATCATGCAATCAAAATTATAAATAAACATTACGTTTTTAATGTTTTTAACGGTTCCATTTTGTCATCTTTGATTCCAGTCTCAGGATCAATAGTAGTAAAAACACATCTAAATAAAATAAGTAAAGTATATTTCAAACTACCAGTTATTAAAGTTATTTACAATTTAAATTATCAGTTCTATTTATAATATTTATAAACACTACAGTGCTCAATATTGGTTAAAATGCAGCTACAGATTATTATTACACCAATTTACTGTCTGAAAACTTTTAAAATAGAAAAGTTCAAATTTATATAATTGATTATTTTTATGTGATCATTAAACTAAAAATAGAATTGATAATTGTTTAATAAATATTTAAAGTATTACCAAAAGAAATGCAAAATCCAAAAGATGCAATAAAATGTTAGTTATCGTATTATATTAAGATAAAATTAGAAAAACAATATTATAATAAATATTTTACCTTGTACATGGCATAACATTTCTAAAAATAGTATGTGTTCCAATTTTAACCCAATCCCATGTATCTTCTTCATATGGTTCACTTCCTTTTATCACCAAATTGGGTCTGAAGTACTGACAAGTTACAGATTTTTCTAATTTTGTATTCAGATCTGTAATAGAACTTTCAGCCATCATCATATAACTTGTTGCATCAGGCATAGCCCCCTAAAAAGTTTGAGTAAATTCCATCATAATAATTATTATCCTTAATTAATTAATATACTTGATAATATAAATAATTTTCATAAATATATACATACTCCATCAGTCTTTATTAATAAAGGAAAAGCTATATTTTTAGCTCGAACATTACGAGTTGGTTTATCAGAAGGATAATAAACTAATCGAAATCCTGTATCTTCACTCAATAAAAATCTTGATATCCATCGAGCAGGTTCTTCACCACAATCAACAACATCCACATGTTCCCCTGTATAAATACATATAAATATTAAATAATATAATAAAAATTATAGTTTTGAATCTCACTACTTCAGATTGGGAGAAACCTATGTTAAGTCTTACATATCACTCTAATATATATCTTTATACAGTAGAAACCGGTTATAACGAAATCAGTTAATACGACGTATCGGTTTTAACGACTCAAAATAAAAATCCAACTTAATACCATATAATTGCATTTTTACTGGTTATTACGATTATCCACTTTTTACGACCAATATGACCGGTCCCTTCGATGTCGTTATAACCGATTTCTACTGTATTAGCTACATAAAAATATTTTTAAATTTATTGACCCATATATAAACTACTGAATTATTTTAAATGCATGCAATTCAGTGATCATTGCCAACTGTTCAGAGAAAAAAAATATTGAAAAAAATTTATTGCTCAATTAAAACTTGTATAAAAATATTATTTTTTCCATCATAAATAATACTTTTATGTAATATATTCACTGAAATGTGGTGACAGAAAAAATGATTTGGTATTATTCTTTAATTTAATTTGTCTCAATATTTTATAAAATTTATGAAGATAAAAATATTTTTACCCCACACTCCAGCTTTAATTGTAGATTGTTGATCCAATCTCTTCATATCTATTTCTGCATCCATCATCCCTGGCGCTTTTAATGTTAAAATACCTTTAGAAATTTCTGGTTGAATCAGTACTGTTTTTGGGTATCTTCGTGCTGTTACAAATTTCCCATCGAGACTAACAATCATAAAAACTCTAAAAGCAAAATATGAACCATATAAAAACTAATGTTTTTTAATTAATCTAATAATAAAACCAGATTCATTTGATTAATAATTATGGAATTTAATATTTATAGTTATTTCATTTACAATTAAATTATATGTTGCACCAATTACCAAGGCCCCTATTCTCGAACAATTCTTTAACCAATTTTCGTTTTTTTAGTTTGAAACTCAATATAACTGAACGTGTAGGTATATTGTAGGTCTATGGGGCGCCTTACCTGTCTCTTAACATTCCTTTTTTTAAACCTAAAACTGCAGCTTCCATTGCATTTTCTCTTATAGGTGCACATGATTTTATAGGATAACACATTATATCACTGATTTCTCCAACTTTTCTCCACTCATGAGGAATACGATTTTTATAACGATTCCATAAAGATATTCCTAATGCTATGCCAATGCTAGCACCTACACCTAATAAAATTAAACGTGACTGGCCTGAAAAAAATAAACGTAATAAATTTTCATTTCGCTCACACTTTATTTAAATTTTAGCAATATTATTTTTTTAATTTGGCATTTATAATAAAGTTTACTTTAAAAAAAATGAAATTAGAATTCAAATTGCAAACAAATGAAATAAAAATTAATAATTTATAAAAACCCTATACTTATGTACATACCTGTCATTTTGACTTTTTAAACTTGAAATTTTAATGATCAATGCTGGAAAATTACACAGAGGTTATAGGTTATGTCGACAATAAAAACAAATGAATGGTAATTAATTAATTTTTTTAATAAAAAATAAAGTAATTATTTTGTTTATCAAGCAAACATCTAATTTTTGAATATTTAATTAATTTTAATAATATGTAGGTACATTGCACATCCAATAACTTTTAATAAAATTGCAGCGATTACAGCACTTATTTGATGATACTGTCGATACTGTACCCATAACTTATGTATAATTTATAATTTAATCAAAATCAATTATATGGGTATGAATATATATAATTTGTAAATGATTTCATATTATTTAATAATATTACAATCATGTTTATAAACGTACATTATGCATGTAAATATTGAAATAATATCAGTTCAACATAATGATAGTATGAAAGAAAACATTTCAATATATTTACATTTACCAAACATAAAATATTTTGTTATTTCAGTTTAACGTAAATTTACTTAAAGAAGCATTTTATCTAATTATAATTTAAGTAATTTAATGTTCTTGTAATAATTTAAAGTCCGCGCTTTTATGTTATGTAGATAATTTCACACGTTTCAAAGATTACAAATAAACTTGATTGTGGCTAATATCATTTTGAACTAATTGTCATACGCATTTTGACGTTTAGTCATACTTTTGTGATCGTAAAAACAATACTGATAATAAAAACAATCATTCTTTTTATTCTTTCTTCAGTTGTTTATTGGAAATTTTTTGTCATATCATTTTATCATATTGTTACTGTAAGTAATATATTTATCAATTATTCAACACCAATGTATAGAAACATTTACATTTTATATTGTATTTTTTTGTAGTTATATTTGGGTTAAAATGCCTATTCTATACAGCGTAATTTCTCGAGGAACCACAGTGCTTGCTAAATATGCATCTTGTGCTGGTAATTTTGCTGAAGTAACAGAACAGATTATCTCTAAAATCCCACCACACAATGATAAATTGACATATTCACATGGCAGTTATTTATTTCACTATATTTGTGAAGACAGAATTATTTATATGTGCATAACAGATGACGTAAGTACTTTAATATAAAACATTCATTGGAATATTAAATTTTTTATGTTTTCAGGAATTTGAGCGTTCACGAGCATTTTTATATTTAAATGAAATTAAACGTAGATTTCAAACAACATACAGTGGCACTGCTCAAAATGCTATTGCGTATGCTATGAACACAGAATTTGCACGTGTTCTAGCAAATGAAATGAAGCATTATTCAGAATCTCGTGACATAGATACAATATCAAGAGTGCATGGTGAACTTGATGAGTTAAAAGATATCATGGTTAAGAATATTGGTAAGATAATAATTCTGTACTTTTATTAATATATTAAATCAATGATACCATTACTTCTAGATAATGTAAAAATGAGAGGAGAAAGGTTAGAGCTGCTGATAAACAAAACTGAAAGCTTAACAAATAATGTAAGTGATTTATTAATTTATTTATCACAAAAGGGTGGGGGTGCTGATAGTGATGAGCTGTAGAGGGTTTATGCGAGCCCTTTGTTAATAAGGATATGTATTTTTATAAATAGACCATATAATAACGTGTAATTAACATTAATTTTTTTTAATTTAATTATGAGCGAGTCCTATGTTAAAAATTTCATAGCTCATCGCTGGCTGTAACCTAGGAGTTTGAGGGGCCCAGTTTGTTTTTACTTCAAATATTTTTTGTTGTTATCATGATAAATTACTTCCTTTGCTGTTTTTTAAGTCTGATTATTATAGATGGGTTTGTCATGTAAATTAGGAAGTGACAATTGGACTAAATAAATTACAGGCTGTTAATTAATATTTTTACAATGTTAATTTACATTATGTTTTTTACAGAGCGTGTCTTTCCGAAAAACAAGTCGTAATCTTGCCAGAGCTATGTTTTGGAAAAATGTTAAAATCTATGCCATATTGGCATCAGTTTCTATTATAGTTGTTTACTTAATAATTTCTATGGCTTGTGGGGGGTTAGCTTGGCAGGGCTGTATTGCAAAAAATTAATGAAGACTGTTATCTATAATTAAACATAACAAATTTTAGTTTTAAGTGTGCAATTTTGTACTGATTTTACTATTTCATTGAGATTATATTTGTAATAACGGGAATATTATATTATATCTTATAAGTTGTAGATGCTGTTCATATATTTTCATAATTGTTGCAACTTAATATTTGATTAGAATTTATATTTTTATTGAAAATAAGTTTGTATAGAAAGTAGGTTAAGATATTTTTGTTCTTTATATCCACTTTATATATTTCATATATTGATAATTATTATATTGTAATAGATTTTGAATAAAAATGTAATTAAATAACTATATAAACATACAAATAAAACATTTATTTGAAGATTTGTTATTATAGTGTTAAAAAACTTAAAATCCTATGTTAAAAAATTGATATCCTATTTTGTATAATTTATACCTATTAATAAGTACCTTCTATATAATGCACATCCTCTGGAATTAATGAGTGCACTTCCTTTACCTAACAATAAGATCATTTTCAGAATGCATTATTATGGTTTCACTACAGTTAAAAACAACTAAAATATAATCGCATAACATATTAAAAACAGTATTTTTTATTTTGGTTAAATATACACTCTGCAAATTTTATTGGCTTGTTTTACATTTTTCTGAAACTTGGCAAATGCATATATATATGATGTACTAGTACTACAGATAATAAATATATAGTACTTGTCTGTGAATCTGTACTGACTGCTGTGAATATGTAAAACCAATGTTTATAAAGACCTTTTTACATACCTTGATGTATGTCATGTATGTAGAATTTGTAGAAGTGTAGAACATAAATCAAGATAACCAACCTTCAATTTGAATCACATTTGAATAATAGTCACAAATCACTCATGTGTGATTTGTGATTATAGTAGGCTAATTGTTGACAAAATTAATAAAACGTATTTATTTGGCTCTGCAGTAAATTGTGAATTCCTGTCAGTTAAATTTATAAAAATGTCAAGTCTTCCTGAACCAGTTCGTGTTTCACCATTAATAAAACTTGGAAGATGGAGTTTCCTAATAGCTGGTATTTTATATGGAATAGCAAATCAAAGTAGATTTGAAAAGCGTGAAAAAATTCTTCGAGAAGAGAAAATAGCCCAAGACGAAATTCGAGATGAGAGTATTGCAACTGAAAAACAAAAAATAATTGAAGAAGAGTTACATACTAACAGTGAAGATGAAGAAAAGTAATGACCAAATACTATAAACCGATAACATGAAATATTATTGATATAATGAAATATATTATAGTTCTGATGTATAAATATAGGAATTATTGTAACTGTAATTTTTAGATTTCATTAATATAAAAGTGAAAAACTCTTTGATTATAAACTCAACCTTTTAATATTACTACTGTTTAATTAATTATTATATCGTAACCGATATATAACACTAAGAAAGATTGACACCATTCAGGTTGGTCTTAGTCTTAGTTGCAGGGTTAGTGGGTTAGTAGTAGCTTTCTTTCAGGGGTAATTTTATGTTTGAATCGTCAATTGTATTGGTAATTAATCAATTCCTACTATTTAATATATAATATTTTATATTATGATGCTCATTTTAAATTTGTTTGTGTGATTGTCTCATCAAAAGACAGCATTTTATTAGCTAGGCTGTAATACCGAACGTAAATGCTTTAAAAATATAATTTTTAGAGTTTTTGAAAATTTCTCTGCCAAAATGAGTTTGTTAAAACTTTTTTTAATCCGATTTCATAAAAAAAAAACTTATTCGGAGACACCCTATAGTCGAGGTCGCGGGGCACTGCCCCAGTGGTAGTTACGGCACTGAATTATATATACGTTGATAACTCGTTGATGTGTATACAATATTTTGTATTATACCGGATTGCCCAAACAATCGCTTCCATTTTTTTTTCAAAAATAATTCGAAAATTCAAAAATTGACGTCCGCTTCCGGTTTAGTAATTGTTTTAAAATGTAGGTGGTTGTTTTCCCAGACGTACAAGAAAGTACCGTGGCAGATATTTTTGTAATAGTTTATTGCTTTCAAATATTCATTTGTTATTTCGATTGTTGTTATTGTGATTTTTGTTTAACCATTTTTCTTTTTCATGGCTTAGGTACTTAAATGTTTGTAATAAAATACTTTATAAATACCATTGGTATTTAGTACTTCGACTTATTTTCAAAAGTATGTATAACAAGTGTCATATCGTTGTATAGTAAAAAAAAACACGTTAAAATATATAGTACCATAACCAACTTATTGTTAGAGCAGGCCCATCAGAAAAATTAAAGTTAGGGTTTGTAACTCGGAAACGAAAAGTGATATAAAAATTCTAAATACACCAATCAATTCTACAGAAAAAAGTGCCTTAAGAAACCACCAACAAAAAGTACCTATTTATTTTAACGAAGAAGTTATAACCACTTAAAGAAATTCAAAAATTATAATGTTTTAGGTACACCGCCGAAACCACATAGAATTATTAATATTTTTTGATGTAGTAATACTTACCCCTGCCTTACAAATAATCATATATTAAAAAAATAACACATCTCATTTAACCAAACCCGATAGTAGGTATCTATCTTATAGATACTGAGGTCACCATACTGGAAAAGTTATCTGGAACATCCGGTATACAAAACCTATGAAGTGTATATTATTGAACTTCTCGAAAAAGAATACAAGGTCGCTATAAGTATTGTCGGATGCTGCCAAAGTAATAAACCTATCCTTGTCGGCAGAAGGGACGGCCTTAGCAAGAAAGACTAGAAAAACCCCATTTCACTCACTAACTAGCTACCCCCACCCTGGACAAAATATACCTAAAAATGAGTATATAAACTCGACATAATTTTGGAAAACTCAGTCTCCTTCGAGAGGACTTAATTTGTGATATAAGAGACTCAGCCCAAGTCTCAACTGGCCAGCTCAGCTCTTATTGATAGTTATTTTGAGTAGTTCAGAAGTGATAGACCAAAAACCGATTTTTACCACGACTGAAAGATCGCTTTTTGATATGCACCCTTGTAGTAAACAATTATAGTGTTGATATTTGAGACCGATTGTTACCACGACTGCAGGACCGCTTTCTCACACAAGCATCCTTATAGTCAACAATTGTACGTGAAGCCTAAAGTATCTGATGGTTCTCCAACAATAAAACTCGTCCGGGCGCCCCACCGATTCCAACGTCATAACCAACCCCGAGGAAGATCTCCAACCCAGGGACATCGCACCCGAACTCCAATCATATTCAGCCCGATACACCCACGAACGTCACCTTCAGGTTCACCCTCCAACGTGGCCTCCAAGTCCAACACATACCACGCTGCCAGCTCGGTCCGTCCTACAGATGCCCTCGCCATCAATGACCCCGACGCCTTTTCTGTCGCCCTCACCATCGCGTACAACGCAGACGTCTTCGCTTTGGCTTTCGCGGTCATCTCTCTTATGATACAAGTCTATGTATGATACAAATACGTTGATATCGAACAAACCCATGTATATAATAATGATATGTTAAGAGCAACTTAAGATTACATTTTTTTTTACTGTGCCCGTAAAAATAATATTATAATATTTTGATTTACATAACAAATTAACTAACTAAAATTGTATAAATTAACTATAGTAAATATGGCTAAATCATCACAGATGGAAGGCAAAAAAAAACTATAATAAATAATTTAATGACAATAAAATATAAAGTGTACCATAAAATAAACCATAAAAAACTGGCCGTTTATAATCATTAGTTACTGTCGAAATATTTTTTTTATAAATATGTTAACGAAAATGATTACTTTTTATATAAAAACAAATCTGTTGTTAATTTGTTTCCCATAGCAAATGTGTCATCACATGGTTGTAAACACATGCTTGTGGATTAATTAACAAAAAATATAGAATACTTTAGAAACTTTAGATGACTGGTCTCCAAACTTAAAACATGCGCGTACCTCTTTTTAGACACTGATTTTACTGGCGTATACCTCTTAGTTGATAAAACAATTAAGCCAAGGGAGAAATTACTTGTATATGTACTTATACTGATAATTCCTATAATTCTAGATTAAATAATTTTAAATATTCAACCGCGTACCCTTTGAAACCCTTTAACGTACCGTCAGGGGTACGCGTACAACATTTTTAAAATAAAATATTTATAAGAGAAAAGCATTAAATTACAAATATTTAAAAAAAAATTCGCTGTACATACATGCATCTATAAATAGTACAATAATAATTCATTTCAACGCAATCGTATATATTAAAAGACAAAAGTAATTATACTAATGTTATCGCATTTTTTGTTACTTGCATTCCAAACAGTTATTAACAATGTCTCTTTTCCGGTTTTATAATTCGTGATACGGAATACTTCCATTCTCACCCTTGTAAATAAGCTCGAATTCGATAAACGTATTCTGTAAGTTACATTAAACAAAGATAAATAATATAAATAAATGTGATATAAACAAAGATAGTGACTGATTGTTTTGTTCATGGAGAATTATAGCGCTTACCCTTGCATTGATATTCCTAACACGTGTTCATTTACCATTAAAAACTCAATTGTCATTTGTGTGACAGAGATACTGCATCAGTTAATCATTTATAAACGCAGGGCTTGTTTAAATAAGTTTGTTTGTTTTTGTTTTTTTGTATTAATTGATGTTCTTAATTATATCCAAATTTTTATTCTATACTTTTCATTGCTATTTTAATTGAATTGGTAAGATTTTTAGCCCTCCCACCGCCTGATGATTTTATTAAATTAATGGTACCTTATATAGGTATTTATTTATAGTTACAAAACATATATAAATCTAAACATTATCATCAACTATACCTCTAAATACTTTTTTAAACGTATTAATAATTTTTACTTAGAATATAGGGAACTAGCGCAGGCGTAAATCTTGATCTACATTTGGCGGGGGGGGGGGGGGGGGGGGATACTTACATTAGTGAAAAATACAAAAATTATTACTTCAGTTTTAATAAGCCTTTTTATATTTAATTTGATATAATTTTAGAAGTTAAGCTTGGGGAGATGTTACCCCATGAACGCTCCCTAGGTCCGCGCTTAAGCTATGAAGTTTATTCTTCATTCATAATTGACCCAAATTCATTTACATGATCCATAATAATATAATACTCCATAACTTTTCTATATTCTAAAAAAATTAAATTAATTAATATAGTAATAATTCGTTTTTAAGGATAGTTTATGATAATGTTTTGATTCAATTTTTCTGATAATAAAAAAATGAAGGGATGAACACATGTACATGTTTCCACGGATTTTCTAGATTCCACGTTCTAAAAAAGTGTATTATTTTTAAATGAAGGATAGCTAATTTGTGGCGGTGAATTGTGGTATACAACATTTTTACAAAAAAAATAAATAACAGCTTTAATTGATTTTTAATAAATTCACACATGAATTAAAGGTATTTTAACTCAAAACCAAAGTCATAATATCTGGAAAGATTCAAATAATCATCATCATTTTTAATAGAACTAGTGTCCCGCTATTTTTTTCCGATAGTGTATTTACAAATATGCGCTTTTCCAACCCTAGTATAAATTAATAGACATATATAATTCTGATTTGTATCATACTACTATGGTCATTATATATTTGAATAAAAAGAGAATCCCTATTTTCATTACACGTAACGTTATCTCTTTTCTATAAACGTATGAGCTACTGTTTACATCTTTATAATTTCTCCCGTGCTCACATTTTCCTAAATCCATCTCACTTTTACTTAATAATTTTCCTAAGCATTCTATCTCATATTTTACGTATATTCTATACTACAATTTTGTAATGTATGGTATAGATTAAACCTGTCTTTTATTTTCTCATGAAAACTACACACAGAAATCTGTTCATCTCTCTCAAATTAGTGTATTTACAACCATTTTACATGATATATTCTCTCTCTGTTGAATGTAACACTCTCAACTGTCATCCTTTGTTTCATCGTGACTTCTCAAAAGTCCGCAGAGTGTCACTGGATGTGTTTGCTTGCTTACTCTTTCTTTTCCCATAACATGTCGCTGTCTCTGTTTTTACTACACTCTCTTTACATTGTACCCTAGTAGAGCTCGTTTTTAGCTGCATAGCTATGCATTCATTCGTAGCTGGCGCAGGGAAAGCTGTGGTGTATATCAATATGTAGTTTTTCGATCGAAATTTACGAATATGTAACGAATAAAGAACGTTTTTTTAATGGGAGTGCGTTTTTAAATTATACCGCCATTTTGTTATAGTTGTCATTGTTGTGAGTGAAATATGAAATCACATTGTTGTGTGTCTGTTCAATTAGACATGCGAATCTGGGTGTAGGCAAAATTAAATACACGAAGGTATTGTTATTGTGAAAATAATAAAGAGTTTTGTTTTTGTTAATTTTATTAAATTTTAATCTTGAGAAAGTAAATAATTTAATTTAGAAATTATCCAATCAGTGTTTATAAGCCGCATGATTTTTTAGGACAAAAATAAATTTTATTTAATTAATAATTAAAAATTATATTTTTCCAAATAACCTTTTAAAATTAAATTGCACATTATTATGACTTAAAAATAAACTGATAGTTATTATGAGTATTTTTGAATCATATAAAAATAGTGCAATTTTATAATGAAAAATTAAAAATTAAATCATGCATCAAAAATTAATATATTCCTAAATAATTTATTGTGAAATACTTATTGTACTATATTTTTCATATAATTATAAAACAGTTACTCATGCTTTTTTTAATATATAATAATATATGTCTATCAGAATAAGCAATGAATACCGTTTATTATTTTCAGCTAAAATGCAACTTTTTAATAATAAACACTCATACGGAAATTTTTAAAATGTATTGAATAAAAATAAAACAGTGTACAACAAAATCACATATCGCATTATCGAAAAAACAGGGAAGCATTACCGATGTTTCGTAGAAAAACAAGTTACTAAAAGAAAGAAAAAAATTCCCAGCGTAAAATGTAATAATTGAGGGAGGACAGAAGTCGTAGGAACAAGAAGAAAAATGGATAGCTCTCCGGATCTGAGTCTGAAGTTAAGGAGGGGGTCCAGTGATTCGAGGGACTCTTTCTACATGGATTTCGCCCAGGGGATCGACTCGGATATAGACGACATGGCGACCACGTCAGGCGCGGCGGACATGGGCGACACGACGGGGGGCGACTGTACTACCGCCAGTCCAACTATTATGGTTGGCGCGGTAAAAGAAGAAGGACCAAGGTGAATACAAATTAAATTTTACTGTACCCATGATAATAATTAAGATCATTATACATATAATATAATTCATTATTAATAGCGGGTGTAATCTTTTTATTTGTTTTAACAATATAACTAAATGAAATGAAATTACTTTATGCTGGCCCATAATTGTTCGTAATAAGACATTTCATACATATATTGTTTCAAATTGTGTTATCGATAGATTAAAAAAATATTTTGTTAATATCGATTTTACAATCACTTATTGTATATTGTTGTTCTTATTATTATTATTTTTCTTTTCTTAACCCACGTGTTGTCTAAATAATTAAATATCTATATTCAAACTATAACAAATAAATAACCAAACATACATTTTTCTAAGCATACAAAATAGATTATTGTCTAAAAACGATAAAAATACTAAAACATCCAAAATATTTTTATTATACATTTTCTGATAGCAATATGGACTGTACAAAAAACCAAACAAAAATTCGCAACTACACACAAAAAAACTGTATTGGACCAAGAAATTCTTGTTTTGTATACAGGGTCCTCCAATAGTGCGTCCGGCATTCCTAGCGCACTTCCCGTAGGAGATAGAAAAAAAAGTTTGGTACATAATATTATTGGTTTGAAAAGGTCGACGTCGTAAAATTATTTTCAATAATACAGGGTGTCCCATTTTTGCGCTGTAACAAAAACAAACATTTTTTTAAATGGAACCCCCTATAAATTTTTCAGTATTCTGATGTCATATTCTAACCTCCACATTATCATCTATTCATTTTTTGATTTAGTGACAGTGTTGCCAAATTATAATTTTTTTTCCGAAAAATCATCCATAAACAGGGTCAACTTTAAAAAATCGTAGCGACGTCGTTTTTTTGAAGCGATTGATTTTTTTAATAATAATACTAGTCATGATAAAGAGTAACATTTTGATGATAACCAATTTAAATTTAGTTGTACAGGTTGTCCATAAAAAAATGTCAAAATTTGCAAACTTAAAAATGATAAAACTCATTTTTTTCAAATGTGACTACCCTTTTTTTATTTCGTTATTCGATGTTTTTTTTTCTCCTTTTCAATTTGTATAGGGGATATCCTATGTCTAAACCCCATAGTTTCTCAGATATTCAATACTTATAATAAAATTAACCTTTTTATTACACTTTTATGCACTGAAGTAGGCCGTGCTGATGAAAAACAAATAACAAAATGTAGTACTTAAGTATCAATGAAATATTTGATTAAAATTAATCGTTAAAACGGATTATACTTATGGAATAAAATTATTTCTTTTATTTAAAAAAATATGAAAAGTTACAAAATTTTAAAAACATAAAAGATAAATGACCAAAATAAATGTTCTAAATGTCTTGTATTTTCATCCAGGCTCAAATCAATTCGCCAGCATGTGTTTTTCAACAGCACGGCCTACTTCGGTGCATAAAAGTGTAATAAAAAGGTTAATTTTATTATAAATATTGAATATCTGAGAAACTATGGGGTTTAGACATAGGACATCCCCTATACAAATTGAAAAAGAGAAAAAACCCCATCGAATAGTAAAATAAAAAAAGGGTAGTCACATTTGAAAAAAATGAGTTTTATCATTTTTAAGTTTGCAAATTTTGACATTTTTTTATGGACAGCCTGTATAACTAAATTCAAATTGGTTATTATCAAAATGTTACTCTTTATCAGGACTAATATTATTATTAAAAAAATCAATCGCTTCAAAAAAACGACGTCGCTACGATTTTTTAAAGTTGACCCTGTTTATGGATTATTTTTCGAAAAAAAAAATTATAATTTGGCAACACTGTCACTAAATCAAAAAATGAATAGATGATAATGTGGAGGTTAAAATATGGCATCGGAATACTGAAAAATTTATAGGGGGTTCCATTTAAAAAAATGTTTGTTTTTGTTACAGCGCAAAAATGGGACACCCTGTATTATTGAAAATAATTTTACGACGTTGATCTTTTCAAACCAATAATATTATGTACCAAACTTTTTTTTCTATCTCCTCCGGGAAGTGCGCTAAGAATGCCGGACGCACTATTGGAGGACCCTGTATAACGAAAACAATATTTTCTTAATATAAGAAAAGTACTCTTCATCCAACTACATTATTTCTTCGTCCAAGAATACTATAGTTGGTTTAAGAATATATTTCTTATCTTAAGAAAATATTGTTTTCGTTATATACAAAACAAGGTTTACTTGGCTCAAGTAAACCTTTCTACCTGTGTACTTTTTATAAACCTTCTACATAGAAAAAAGTATATATTACGTATCTTGAGACTCTTCAATCACTGGATTCACCGGTCTCTACTACATGATAGTATTTTTTCGCCACAAAGAAAATTCATTAAAATCAAGATGACACATTTTAGAAGTCTAACTTTGGTAATGTTTCCTATGATTTACATAAAACACTCATTAATCATTTGACTACAAGAGGATATTTGTATTCAAAAGCATTTCTGTATTGATTTTTGTGATAATCTTGTAATATATATGCAATGCATTATTTCATTTAGAGACACTAAGTACATGTAATTTATATTCGTTCATACGTGTATTGATTTTTAATAATCCAGATTACATATTGATAAAATTAACAAAATATCTCTTTAAAACCCCATTTAGATTTTAGATGTCACATATTTTCATACATATATGTAGGTTTACTAAAAAACGACAGTAGATATTAATGTATTTTAATTTTATAATATTATAACATTATAAAGGTATAATACAATAAAATTTCTAGTTTGTTCCATGGCGTTTACAAAAAAAATAACTTCGACATTAGTAAAATTACAGATATTATTTATTATTGAATATAGTTCATTAAAATATAATAATCTCTATGACGGTATCTCGATAATCATAATATGTTTTGTTATTTAAAATTCGTATAACATATAATTTTGAATCTTCACAGCTAATTAATATTTTAAGTTTCCGTGCACGTGGTCCAGCTTCCATTCTGAAAATAACAACACGAAGTGAATATTACCACTGTTTTTAAGAATGTCAATAACAGAATTAGGCATTTGGACAACAGGAAATGCCATTGAGTCCCAGAATAAATAAAAAATATTATATGTATGATAAATTAACAGTATATGAAACAATAGAGCAAGTTTATTTAGTTGCAACATTTAATGTTATCATGCAATTTACTTTTTCTCATCGTAAAAAAGTAGATTTACTTGATAGTTATTACTTTATGTTTTTGAATTCATCTTTTAAAATAGAATATGTATATTTCATTTAAATTTTATTGTCTTTTATGAAATAATAAAATGTAAATTTACATTTATCTATGGGTTCATCTTTTCGTTATTTATATACTAAATTATAATTATCAGTTTCTTAATTTGCAAATCATACTTAAGTATAAATATTTTATATGCGCTATTGCGAGAACTTTGTAAAATATATATTTATTTATCTATAAAAAATAATTACCAGCTAAGTAAAATATTATATCATTAATATAGCGATAAAAATACTATAACATATTTTGTAGTTCATACAGTTCATTTTTGGAATAGTTTATTATTATAGAAATGGTAACTGACAAAAAAGCAGTAGTGATATGTATTATACCTTATACAATACTTAACATTTACATTATTATACATTTATTACCACTGCTGTTAACTCCATTTTGATTTAACACCTCGCAGATAACTTAAGCTAGCTTAGAAAAATGTGTCAAATGTGTATAAATAAAATATCATAATTGTACTCAGTTTATAAAATCTTCTAGTGTAAAATTAAACTTCTTACGTTACCAATTTCCGGTATTTCTTGCACCAATACCGGAGAAAAATAGCCGGAATTCCGTTGTTGTAATAATTAATGCTACTAAAGAGAAATATTTCTCGTATGTATATGTATATCTAATGCACGCAGTTATAAAAGTAACATCTGCGGAATAACATTTTCCTGTAACTCCTAGACGTGGGTGACAAATCATTTAAAAACACTAAATTAGACATTGATTTATTTAGCTCTAATGCAACGCTGGTAAACGGGATTCGGATGAACACTTTACAGACATCATCCTCATTAATAATGTTTTAGAATTTTTCTATTTATAATTGCACAAATGTTGACAAATTTTGACGACATTTAGTGAGTTATATTTTAGGATGAGGTTATTTGCACTTACTGTATGTGCATGTAATTGGCTATTTGGACATACCACTAACCTAACGTACATTAACCTACCCTAACTTAACAACCTAATATAATTTGGTACACATAGGTGGGCACAGTTAATCTTCGTTAACCGTTAAAGCGTTAAAATTTCGAAAATGTAACGGAAGTTAAAGTTAACCGAAAGTTCGAAAATTTAACGAGAGTTAAAGTTAATCCGTTAAAAAGTTAACCATCCAAAATTTTTGTAGACCTTTTTTTATCTATTTCGACAACTGTGTTATGTACTTTTCATCAAACAACCAATGTAACGGACTAAAATTGACGGAAGTTGAATTTAACGGAAGTTAACAAAAGCGTTAACATTTTTTTGGGTTAACTTAAAAGTTAATCCGTTAACCATTTTGCTAACTTCGTTAATTAACGATTAATGGATTAACGAGTTAATGCCCACCTATGTTGGTACATATACAGTATGTGCAAATAGTCAATTGCATGCACATACTGTAAGTTCTGTAAGTGCAAATAGCTACTTTCTATCTATGTTTTAATCATATTTTATAAGTTTAATTTTTTAAATCTTTTTTAACTGCTTATCTTTCATTCATCTAAAACAATTTTTAGTAGCAAAAGTTAATGTATTTCTTTGTTCAATAAAAATTTTAAACATTTTCCAAACATCTATGTGGAAATATTTCGAAAATTTACCACGTTTTCTTGATTAATGAGGAAATCTTTAGAATGCTTGGCAAAACTTTACATACACCTCACCCTAAAGTTAACCAAAATATATGTATAGCGTTAGCATTATCAATATTATCATCCACCACTAACAACAGTGTCGGATTAAGACTTTATTTGGTCCCCAGCACCAAGTAATAAAGAGAATCCATGTTATTTTGCTAAAATACACAATACTATTTATGTTAAAATTTGACCAACTCAACGTCTACTTAATTTAAACTATGGGCGTGGGAGAATGGCCTAAAAATTCTAGATAATATATATTATATATATTCCCAATTTCGTTATATTCCATTTATGTATTGTGGAAAATGGATTGCTGGTTAAAAAAGTTAAGAGACCTATATGGTTCTCGTTTAAATTTTGACACTCTGTCAAAAATTAATACAATTCGTTTAAAACCGACCCTGACTTAATAAATATGTACCATTTATAACAACAAATCAATCATTTTTAAATCTATATGATAACGTGTGAGTGATCATGAGAAATGATACATCAAAACTGGCTACATAGTTGGAAGTAGATGTACTTGTTATAAATAGTATGCATGTATTATACATAGGTGCTTAACAGAATAATAACTCATAAGTAGCGATGTAACGAATATTCGCATTCGCATTCGCATTCGCGAATATTCGCACATTTTTAAACATTCGCATTCGCATTCGCATTCGCAAAAAAAGTGCGAATATTTTTGCGAATATTCCTTTTTTTTGTAATAATAATAAAAAAAAATTTATCTATTAAATATAATTATTTTTAAGAACTTAGGAACAGACAATATTTATTTTTACTTCCATGTTCTGAAATAAAAGGATGTTTGTCTTAGTGAGTACTCCAAACCTATTGATTTTGGGGCTAATCGAATTAAGGGTTTTGGAAATATTCACCCTCCCGGTCCCCCCACCTCTATGAAACATGGAAGTCATGTATGGTTCACTATATCGTTAATTTCTTCTAGAATAGTACTTTTTTGTATTTAATAGACACTAGCTGGCAGTTTCTTAATGAATATAAATTTCAGTACCAATAAATAAATAATGTGGTATCTATAGTGTTTTGTAATTTGTTTTTATTTAATGATTGGAATTTTCAAAACTTAACATTAATTAACAATTCAATTTTTATTAAATTCGACATGGATCTTGGCTTCTGGGTGTAAGCCGCATTGGTTTGGTCGTGTTATCGGCCATAGTTTCGTCACATATTGCAGTGAACATTTTCAGGGCTCTTCTAAAAGTATTAAACTCGATCGACAGTTTTTATAATATTCTATTTTAAAAAGCCAAAAACAAAGATTCTGTCTTTCTTAAACAAATTTTCAAAGAACTTAAACACACCAACAATTTAATATGTTATTTATTTCATTTTATTAATTAGGAATATTTTGAACTCAACAAACAATATTTAATAGTTTTTTAAATTATCCATTATAACAAAAAAAAAAACAAAAATTAATGATTGGGAATTTTAAAACAAAAAATAGAAACACTAATCAACATTTATTAAATTACACATGACATAAAATTACAAAATAATAGTTTTTATATTGATAAATGTAAACATTTTTTAAATATCTATTTTATTATAAAAAAATAAAATATGTCTAGTGACTTCCATATACAAATTTAATAAATTTAAATGTTTATAATTTAATTATCAATAATAATAAAAATTAAATTATTGGATAAAAATACGTGTATGTCGTATAGTAATAAAAATTATAAATTATATAATATTTAATTTGTTTAAATATCCCTAAAAAGATTTTTTTTCCATAAAAGTAATTATTCCAAGCTAGCTGAATATGTAAAATATGAATACTACAACATTAATTTAAAAAAAAATACAATAATTAAAAAAAAAAGTCAATATTCGCATTCGCATTCGCGAATGTCGGCCGTTAATATTCGCATTCGCATTCGCGAATGTTTAAAATCATACATTCGTTACATCTCTACTCATAAGTGATCTCTCGAGTGATTTGTACAATACACATATAATATGTCAAGTCTGGATGTGTTTGATATAGTCGGGGACAGCGCTGCCTTCATGTAAATGCATAATAGCGTAATAACGGTGTTGTAGGGTTGATAATAATGCTTCGTAAGGGAATATTAGACAATAGATTATATGAAGCAAGTGAGGTTTTTGTTAATATATTTTTTATAGGACTCAAACTTGAAAAGTGTGTACGAACTAGAGTTTTTATAGACTTTAAATTAGAACCGAGCTATTAAATGTGCCTGAAAGGGATGAGAGCTAAAAATAATACGCAGAGCACCAAATTCGCTAAGGGCGGCCCCAACGATATTTTTCAAAATATAAAAGAAATTAAACTAACTTTTTTAAGTTTTGATTACTATATTTAAATGGAATTCATATCCGATAGTAATAATATGTACCTATTACATAGTGAACATTTTCGAACCGACGTTTCCTAATGAGCCGTTTCTTAAGTGATCAGTATTTGATGGAACCATTTATTTAAAAAAACTTAGTTTGGAGTTTGAAAACTTTTACTGGAAATTTAAATAAATACTGAAATTCACAAACCGTAATTTAATATATGTATAACTTACAAAAAGAAATCATTATAATCTATACATCTGAAATAGTTCTCCAACAGCTTCTACTTAAAATAAAAAACGAAATCGAATAAAGTTTTTCAAGTTAACATCAAAACCAGTCAAACAGAAATCGATCATCAAGTTAAAAATTGTTTGATGTTTACAAAATAAATAACTAAAATAATTCTAATGTTTACATTTTTGTTCCACGTGAAATCAGAAGAGATAGAATCAAGAAATTGCCTCTGATTCGATAGCGTTTGATCTGCACACTCGACCAAGTACAAACGAGCTGATCATTTATTCTCTGATTAAGGTTAATCCTTGTTTGATTGTAACTCGGTAGGTGGGATTATTCTTTACATACGCTATTTACGCACGCGATGACTGGATAAATCAGCAGTATCAAACATGAGCTATTCTTCAAATATGTATATGTATAAAAAATTGGAAAATATACAGATAAGACATATCACTGTTTGAGTAGAGGACTAAACCTTTGTTTTATTATTGATAATCTTTTAAAACCGAGGTTCTCGACGAAACTTCTAAATAAAGTTAATATTGTTTTGGTACCTCCTCATCCAAATTTAAGGCATTTTCGTCTCGGTTTTATTTCGAGACTGAAGCCGACAAAAATTCTCGTTTAGACGTGAAGTCCTAGTTATTTGCGAGTTGCATCTACTTAAATCATTTATCATAGTTACTGAAACATCCTTAATATATACCATATGTCTGTCTGTCTGTCCGTTAGTGCGCTTATCCACTTATCCGATTTACGTGGTTTCTTTTTTAATTCATAGGTACATTCTCTGGCCAGGTTATAGGCTTTATTTTGTTACGTTAGGTAACATAACAACTAATTGTAAGTAGTGACGGTAATAGTAAATCAAGTCGAAAGAAAATTTGCCGTCGGCACGCTGTTTTGCAATACGCTGCCTAAACCGTTGAATATATGTAGAACAAAATAATGTATTAACGAATTGTGTAGAATCAAAAGTCCTATAATAAAGTCCACGAGACCATATGTCTAACTTTTATATTCAAGCCACATTGACTGCTTTTATGTTACAAAGAAAACTAATATTTGGGGTCTGTTTACATGGACTTATGACCTGCAAAACTTTAATCCTTATCGAAATAAATGATTTCATCATCATAAGTACTTAATGTAGATATAATTTGCCTTTTACAGAATCCAACTTGGTCTTTTGGTTATTCGTGACAATTCGCGCGAACTATGATAAAGTGTCACGGGGACAGAGGGAAGATACTGCGCTCGACCAGCAGTTGTTTATTTTGTTTTCAATAGTTAACTTTTAAATTTAAATAGAACAAAAATTATTTTTATTTTTTGTTCTGATTCGTTTTTATATGGTAGGTAATTTACGTGTTGTTTGGTTTTTATTAGAAAAATAACTACATAATCGTGTTTATACTTAATTCAACTATATATTTTTTAAATCCTAAACAATAATTCCGTAGTCCACGCGAGCGAAGCCGCGCGGGCCCAGCTAGTTGTTAATATAAATAAGTCTATATTGACATTGACAACACTTATCAAAAGATATTCAATATACTGACAATAATAAGGCAATGTTTCTTCAGTATAATGATATTAGTACTCTTAATTAAATATAAATTTTATAACATATTGCGAATAATTATATAATTATTATATAATTATATTAAGTCAAATATCATTTTATAATGTTATACTCGTACAAAGCGTTATAACTTGCATATACCGCTGACTAATTTACATTAGGTTTATTTACATCATTAAATTAATTTAAGACTTCTGGAGTAATCTGTTAACGTACACTCACACATTCGCAAATAATACACGTGCGCACATAGAGTGTGTTGAAGGCGCGCGGACTGGAGGCTCAAGTTACAGGCCTATATAGCCGTCTCTGATGCTTGTGGTTTCCTGCTCACGTACAATAACCCTTTGTGCTATTTGGACTTATTTTTGAACGCGTGCATGAAGAAGGATTACAACAAAACGTTCATTGTTTAAATCGATAATTTTAAAATAGAATATATTTTTATAATTTAAGAAACTCGCCTAAGCCCATAGAGTCTTTCAAATAAAAAAAGTAGTTAAAAAATATTAATAATTTGTTTTATTCCTAATGGAATCGGTCATTTCAAAAACCTCATAAGTCACACAATTAGAATTTTTCAGGAATCAATAAGAACTGTTTCTTGCACAAACAAACGAGTTTTAAAAAACTTTTTTATGCTTAATTTAGTATTTGAGTTGTAAAAAATTTGGTCCAAAAAAAAGAGGAAGGAATTTATTGATTTACGTGGTTTATACCCAGAATACGCATCTAACTTTAAGAAATCATTATCAGCAAAAAAAGCATGTTGGAAAAAAATGTGACTTAAGAGGTTTTTGAAATGGCCGATTCAATTATTATTTTGCATAAATTTTCAGAGCTTAGACAATTTTAACTTTATATGTATATTAATAATAAATATGTATACAATAAAAAAAGCTTGATTTTTCATAGTTTTCAACTGCAATAATATCTCGTTTAATTTTCCTCTAAAGAGAGCGTATCGTTTGGAATTGGACAGTTTTATAGATTGTTAAAATTTACTATTTACTCACAGCAATGTCTAGAGACATATCGCAAGACTGGTTTCCAGTGAAATATCGTAAACGTATACCATAGAAACCAATTTTCTAATCAAAGCGTACCTCTCGGCAACAAAGTTTCTATGGGATTAAGTGTTCCAACTTCATAATGAATGAAGGAAGAAAGCTTTTCTCAAAGGAGAATAAGCCAAATTACTTTCTTTATACTTTTAATTTTTACGTGACTGCAATAATATTTACTTTTATTAAATACTACCTACATAAGAAACATTAAAAAAACATTTAACATTTTAATTAAATTTAATAAAATACAGTTTATGAGAGAGAGAGAGCGCTTTTATTATGTTATACCTATATGTATTTACTTGATTTATAAAATATTTACTAATATAATATGTGTAATGTAACTACCGTGTAAAAGTTAACGCAATAAATAATGAATCATCATAATCAAAATCAAAACAGACGGTCGGGAAATCATATACACCAGTGCTAACTTAAAAAAGAAGTGTAAAAACATAATTAGAGTGAATATAACATAAAAATAAAGAAAAGTGAAAAAACAGAATGAATCAAAAACAGTAGAAGTTAAAAGCAAATGAAGAGTGATAATTTAAAAAAATCAAAAGAACAAAATAAAAACAGAAGTGCAAATATAAAAATAAAAGTGGCCGATTTATCAAAAAGGAAGCCAAAAGAAAGAAGAAGAAGAAGAAATCATATACAAAGTTCTCTTACATTTGTTAATTTGGTTAAAAACGTTGCAAAATGTACACGGACTGTCTAACAATTTAAATATTGATCATCCCTGATACAAATTATCAAATAACGGACATTCAATAGTTGATATAATTGGCTATTTTACTCTAGGGTTTCAATTTGTTTTTCATCAATCCCCCTATGTTTGCGTTAAATAATTAAACTATAGATGACAATGGTGAGTTTAAATCGAATAGTTAAACTTTTACTTTGTTATCAATAAATGTGTTTAAACAGTTTTTCTAATATCTAATTCACCTATACAGATAAAATTTTTAAATTATATATCAATTGTTATTAATTATATGTACCTTTTGAATTTCATGTCATATTCGCGATGAATTATAAAAAAATTGGTAATTTATGTACATGTACATACTTATTAAATTTTATATTACTTTCGACACTCTTTTATTGCATCCTTTGTGCGTCAGATAGTGCTAAAGTGATCGCTGAGAGACGACTTAAGTCAAACATATGTCTTAACGATTAAATCCACTTAAAAACCAACATGTTTGTATTTTTATGGTTCATACACAATATTGAAAATGATTGATTGATCGACTAAAAGCGAAAACCAGACGCAGGTCCCAAATGTGGATGGAAAATCTATGCATGTGAATAAGCAGATATTTTCAATATCAATATTATCGATGCCATAAAAATTTATGAATATTAACATAACTTCAAAGTATACATTTTTGTATCTCATATCAAAACCGATTTTTTTTATTAAATTTTATATACATATTTGCGCTCATGTAATGCGTGAACTTTTCGATTTGTACAACAAATATAAAAATATATTATAACCAGAGCTGTTCCTACTCATTGTCAGTGAAAACGTAGAAAGTATTAAAAAGATAACAAAAAGATAACACAAATTATGGATTTATTTGTGTATAGAAACTAAATTGCTAAAATACACCGACAACATAATACAGCTGTTGATCGCAGGGGAAATTCCTCGTACAGTAATTTTGCTAGCGAGCAAATTCTTTTTAATACCAAACTTTCTGTAAAAAAATATTATTACATTCCCAAACGGCGTTGGGTACATACATGGTTTGAGGCAAAATAGAAATTATAAGAAAATTTATTGCAATAACATGTTAATTAAGATCCAAAGCATTTAATTTCATTTTAGTTTTTAATTATAAACAAATCAAATGATAAGTAAATTATACTGATTATATAAATAGTCAAATATAATTACATTGTTGCACAAAGACTAAATCATTATAAATTGGTTTAAAGTCTTAAAACAACATCTACTATAATCACTACAACCAAACAAGTTTGTACAGTTTTAACACGTATTATAAATGTGCTTTAAAGCTAGTTATTAAGTGCGCTACACCTAAAAACCACATACAATTTATTACCGTAATATAGGTAACAAGCATTTATTATAAAAAAGTAAACGTATATGTACTTGTTGTACGTTGTACCTGCTATATCACTTACAAATACATAGGTATAATTAACACAGACATAAATTATATGCCAAGTTGAATCTATTTTCTTATTGTTTTATATATTCATGTATACAAAATGTCTAGTAGTAAATACAAAATGAATTTCACAGGCAACCCCTCAAAGTCCATGCTCTCGAATTTCTTTATATTGAAATGTAGTGAAGAGGATCGAGTGTCTCTTGATAATACACATATCCGCTTTCAGTGACATAGGATAATAGGTTCCAAAATATAACCGAAATAGTATTTTTCGCACAGTGTGTGACACTCTGCACGCTGGTGTTTTTGTTTTTATTTTTATTTTCTATTCTAAATAGAATTTGTAATTCAAAATATTTTTCGAAGGTTTTATAAATTAATTTATATATAATCAATAAAATTAAACTAACTATATTTCTTTTTTTACAATCCTAGCTTGGTATTGTTTATTAACAAAATGAATAAAATATAAATTAAAAAAAAATTGTAAACAATTTTAATTAAAATCTCTATTCACAATAAAAAATAAACTAAGTGAAGCACCTTCCCATCACATGCAAATTGATGCACTGTGTACACTTTTATAATCGTCTCCATGAAAGCTTTTACAAATAAAAATACAAAACGATTTACTTAAGAAGTATTAATTGTTTTGTATATCACAATATAATTAACCTTAATTACTTTATTTTATAGAGTAACTCCTTTGACTAATGAATGATTAGTAGACATACCACGCCATCCTCAAACTCTCACTCCAAAATGCCATTGATATGTAACGACTTTTCAGCGAGATTTATAACGAGAATCCTTTTTACAAGCATATAAATAGTTTATTATAAGAAGTGTACAAACACACACATACTATCTTAATTTCAAAGACATACACTGTACTTACACACATATACTCACTAACATATGTATAAAGTTACACAGTTGTTGACCTTTGATTAGGCAGTTTCTATTTTTACTTATTAGGGGTTGCTATTTTTAAACCGCGCACTTTTTATTATACGGAACTTAATTTTAACTACGCCCATGTGCAAGAAAACAAAGCAGTTACATGTATATTTTTGGTTGGGGCTCGTTAGTTGGAAGGCGGACTTGTGTTTTTTTAATGATTGAAAGTACCGTTAGTTAAAAGGTTACAAGGGTTACGGGTGATTAAACTAAACCTCGCACTGACGGAAGAGCGAGAAAGTTCAAATAAGGGTGGTTTCCTCGATCGTAAATATATTACACATGAAGGATTTTTTTTTTAATAATAAATTTTGTTGTCGTAAACGTCTAAATTTACTAGGTGACGAACAAAATGTTTATTTTTGTTCGTATTATTTTTCATAATTAAAATGTCGGTTATCTAAACTTTAAAATAAAAATGTTTCTTTTCATGTTTGCCTTGGTTATATATATATGTTAAAAGATACCTTTATTATTAATTTTATAGTATTATGAATAATTATATTTTTAATGTTACATTAAATTTAAATCGATAAATATGTTATTTTTCTACAGCAAGTGTGCGCTTGTCCAACAGGTTGATCGCAGCTTTTTTAATTAAAATTTTAAACTGAAGTAACATTTTTCTGTAAGTCTCTTTTTAATAATGAGTGCAATAAAATTCAGGATTGGGTAGATATCTTTAAAAGATAGGTTGTATTGACAAATTACAATATAACATAATTTATTATAAAAATTATCAGAGAAATGTTTAAAACCGAGCACGCCGAACATTTCCCAAAGCTTGACGGTAAATCGTGAAAGATCAAAGAAATAATTTGCTTACCATGTTCAGGTGGTGACGTGTATTCACAGTCGTGTTTGAAGCACCTGTGGTGATATTGTTTACATATTATTAAAGTAACTTGAAATGGAATTTGGCAGGATAAATTGTTTTATTAGATGAATATGAGAAATACCGTTAACTACACTCGACAAATTAATTAAGGGGACACCTAAAAAATAGCAAGTTTTCAAATGCTTGTAACTTGGTCAAAAATTAACTTTTTTCTAAACTTTTTTATTATTAAATTGAGCAAATTTACTCTACTTTATGATGGTCTAATTCGTTCCTCAACATCTTTTAATTTTTTAACTTTTTTATGTAATTATATAAATTAAAAAAAAAACTGCATATTTTGACACTTGATGTAGAGTGCATTTATGTAGAAAATGAAATTTTGAAATAACCTTTTTGTAGAGAATTTTAATACCTTCAAATTTATTATGGTGCGAAAAAAATGTGACAAAAATTCGCAAAAGTATTACAGTTTTAGTGAAAATCAGGAAAAAATAATTCAAATGAATATAGCCGGAGTAATTTTGGTGGTACAGAAAATAAATAAAAATAAAAATGAAGCTCAAAGTATCACCTTTCAGATTATGCAATGTAATGAAAGATTTTTTTATGAATTACAAAAAATATTCAAACTTTAAACAGAATAGAAAATATGAGTAATTAGACAGTAAAATTAAAACAAAGAATACATACCCTAAACATTACATTTAGGTGGCCCGAGCTAGAGGTCTCATTAACAATACATGTTCTTTATAATTCATTTTTATTTTTTTAAATAGGACCATATTACGCGAAGATATTCAACTTTGATGTCTCAACATCAGAAAACCCAAAAAAATTACAAATTGCAAAAATTTTAAATTTTTTTTGTAAAATAAAGCAGGTCATGGAATGTTTACGAAGTCAAAAAATACTTATTTTTACTAAATATTTATTTTTACATGCACAAATGAATGTATACAGTAAGCACACATATTTAGGTATACAATTTTAAAACCATATGGATCATTTTGGGTTATTATTTCAGTAAAATAATGCATTTTTTGACTTCTTAAAATTTTTCATAAGCTGCTTTATTTCGAGAAAAATTTCAATAAATTCCAATTTGTAATTTTTTTGGGTTTTCTGATGTTGAGACATCAAAGTTGAATATCTTCGCGTAATATGGTCCTATTTAAAAAAATAAAAATGAATTATAAAGAACATGTATTGTTAATGAGACCTCTAGCTCGGGCCACCTAAATGTAATGTTTAGGGTATGTATTCTTTGTTTTAATTTTACTGTCTAATTACTCATATTTTCTATTCTGTTTAAAGTTTGAATATTTTTTGTAATTCATAAAAAAATCTTTCATTACATTGCATAATCTGAAAGGTGATACTTTGAGCTTCATTTTTATTTTTATTTATTTTCTGTACCACCAAAATTACTCCGGCTATATTCATTTGAATTATTTTTTCCTGATTTTCACTAAAACTGTAATACTTTTGCGAATTTTTGTCACATTTTTTTCGCACCATAATAAATTTGAAGGTATTAAAATTCTCTACAAAAAGGTTATTTCAAAATTTCATTTTCTACATAGATGCACTCTACATCAAGTGTCAAAATATGCAGTTTTTTTTTAATTTATATAATTACATAAAAAAGTTAAAAAATTAAAAGATGTTGAGGAACGAATTAGACCATCATAAAGTAGAGTAAATTTGCTCAATTTAATAATAAAAAAGTTTAGAAAAAAATAAATTTTTACCAAGTTACAAGCATTTGAAAACATGCTATTTTTTAGGTGTCCCCTTAATTAATTTGTCGAGTGTATATGAAATTCATAAAATACGGGCTTTATTATTATAAATAAATAAAAATGATACATGGGAAAACAGTGTCCATTCCCAAACTTTACTTGTATTTTTTTTATAAATTTGTATAATAACGTGAACACAGGGTATTCGTCGAACGGGCACGCTTGGCTCGTTCGGTTCGTTCGTAAAAAAACATTATTTTTTTTGTAAAATAATATTGATATATATTTTTATAAATTGAAGTACTCTATTTTAATCTTAAAGTATGAAAAATGTTGGGGAATAGTACAGAAACTTATAGATATCATCACACAATCAATTCTCTTCATCCTTTGTTCAATGATCCGTGAGACTGATTTATGAAATACTTTATCAAAACATACATAAAAAGGCATCGACTAATCGAAATAACATAAGATATCTAAAAGTTATTTCGTACAGAAGATTATCATTCTATTAACCCCTATTCAAAGATTTTTGTTACTGGATAATAACAACTTTTATCAGTAGGTAGTCATTAAAATGATTTGCAGCGTCAAATTTCTCCATTATCCGCTCTTTTAGCGTAAGTTAAAAGATAAAAGCTGTTTACAGCACACTCAAATTAATGGGTTATTTTAACTGCAGTGTTTAATAATTAATGGGTTGCATTAGTTATAAAAAGATCATATTATGCAGATATTTCAAATACATGATCATTTATGATTACATTGATCTGAAATAAATCACAAATTGTACTTAAAACATGACAATTATGGTTTTAATGCCACCCAAATGCATATATTATAAAGAGTGATACAAAATATAAAATTATACAAATAATATTTATTACCAATAAAAACAAATAAGCAGTGAAAATTGTAGAAATGAATTACAAAGAAACTAAAAATTATAATAAATACACTTTATTTGGTTTATATATAATAACTTTCTTATATATCTTCTACATAATTTATTGACACAATTACAATTAGTTTAAAAATACATACAATTGGTTATTTGTTTAAATAATATAAAATAAATAGATCGTAGATGGCATTTTATTGCCATTTCTCACTTCTAATGCTTCATTACATTATTTAAATTACGATAATCTTCAAGCTGAGGTTTGTTATTAAAATTTCTAAATCTTTCTTAAATCATTATATACTCGGGGTTAAGGACATTAATGGATATTTAATTACGTTTTATACTATGCTCTTATAATTCTGATCTTTTATCTTCATTTCTATGCAGAATAAAACGCAAAGTAGGATAATAACTTTTTTTGATCCCTAAGACGTAAATCTGGCATATTTATTTGGTAAAATGGTGTTGTAAATTCTAAAACACACGGAAGATGGTAATATAAAAGTAATTCCTTTTTAATGATAACATAATTCGTAATAAAGGCGAGCTTTTATATATTTCAACTTACGTACCTATATTCAATATACTTAATTAAAATTTCAAATTCGTATTTGACTTTTAAAAATATCTTCTTTATTGGCAATCGAAGTGAATTCAATATTACTGATTATACATAAATTTGAATAAAAAATTGTCTTTCTCTCACAAATGGCTTCGATGTCTTTTTATTTACTTTATATTAACTAACCGCGATATAATATACATAATACCTATTTTATAATGACGTATATATTTCAATTCAAATATTAGATATTATTAAAAATGAATTTTAAATTCGGTATAATTATAATTAAGTGGATGGGACGTTTAAATATTATTTTAAATATGTACATAGTACATCGACATTTCTGTTGGATAAAAAAAATTAATAAAACATTATTCTTTTTCTTCATCATCCATTTTTATCCACTATATCGAGTCCTTTGTAGATAGCTCCTTCGTGCATTTTGATCTTGGTTGTAAATGTAAATAGAGGAAAGCACGGAGATTTAAAAAAAAGATGAAAAGCTGCTGATGTGCCGGTCATGGCAGGTTTTTACAAACAAGAAAACCAAATTCAAGATTATTATTCCAGTTTATATTTTTTAACGTATATTTTTCAGTATTTTTTATATGTTTAGCGGTTTATCTACGTTTCTTAGATTTCTTTCTAGAATTCCTCTTTCTTTTCCATATGTTGGCTGATTTAGTATTAGATGGTTTAACCCTTAGCTGCTCCACTTCTCCAAAATAACATACATGCCTCACTGAGGTCACCTCGTACCTCATACACTAAAATGCTAACTACTCGCGGAAGCTATTGAATATTTTAATTCAATAAAATTCTTCTAACATCTTAGAATGATACTGAATGCACTCCAATCGGTTATTTAAAAAATGTATAATATTTTATATATTTCAAAAATTGAAAACCTTGTAAAATTTAAACAGCTTACATTGAAGTTGAAACAATGTGGGGCGCCTGATACCCCACAGTGGCAGCTAAGAGTTAAATATCAGCTACTTTATAATATATAAACTAGGGCTTGCAAAAAACCGACTAAATTACAAAAACCGGTTTTCGGTTTTTTCGTAAAGTGAAAACCGGTTAACCGGTTTTTTTCGGTTTTTTTTTTTTTTTTTTTTTTTTTTTTTAATAAATTGATATTTAAAAATAAAAACGATTTATTGGTCTATATTTTTTCAAGTTCAAAATGAGACTAATCTACTGCAAATTGGAAATAATCAATTTCAAATTGGAAATAATCAATTTCAAATTGGGAATTATCATTTTTAAATTGGTTAAGTTTAAAAGCTAGTGTTAAAAGTGATTTAGGCATTGAAGTACCACATACCCAGTGGTGAAGACAGAAAAATGCCTGGAACTGAGTTTCGATTACAGTAGCTAAAAAATACGAGAAAATATTATTGTTCTAATTGTAGCTGATATGTCACTCATGTTTAAAGATTCAAAACTGACGCATTGATTATGCTTTGTTAATGAGTAATAGTAAATCATTGGGAGCTTGATTTTAAATAAAATTAAAAATAGTTAATAAATCTTATCTTTACTAACTAATATTCGTTATTATACATGAGCGTGTGAGGGCGGGGGGGGGGGGGGGGGTAACAAGACTCTAACCTGGGGTCGAGGATTAAGGAGGACTCGGCACGGCGATCAAAAATAAAAATCGAAGAATGGTATATTTACGTATTTGAATTTTTAATTAATTGGTCGAAAAAAAGGTCATACTTTGAAATTTCTGTTATTATATTTTGTATTATAATACATTATATTATAAAAAAATAAATTATTTATTTATTTCCATCTCAAATGTGGAATTTACAATTCTCAATTTGAAATTGATTAGTCTCTATTTGAACTCTAAATAGTAGATATACCCGTTCTTTCATAGATGTCACCCTCTCCCTATTTTTATTTGAATTTAAATAATTTTACAACATTCATGAATGACAGTAGAAACATAAAATTATTTTTCAGTTGAAGTAAAAAAGAAGATAAAATTGACTTTCGGTTTTTCATGAAAAAACCGGTTTTTCGGTTTTGGCAAATTTTAACAAAAAACCGGTATACCGGTTTCGGTTTTAACCGGTTTGCAAGCCCTAATATAAACGCATAGTGGATTCAACCGAGCTTTAATTTTGGGCAAGTATTTAGTAAATACTTGCAGAATTAAAACTCGAAGTGAAGGTGTAGTTTACTCTTAATCTTATTATTGCAGTTATTGCTCTTCTGGAATTATTCATGTTGTTGAACCTTGGTTTGAGCGATAAATAAAATATTAATATTTACATATAGGTACTAATACCATTAATAAATGACAGTCAATACTTACATGTATAAATCTGTAGACTCTGTACAATATTTTTTAGTTTATACGACGTTTTATGGACAATATAATATATTTTGAAAGTAACATATTAAAAATTGTCAAAATTAAATGGTCAAACGTTTAAGAATTAAATTTTAATTAAATTAAAAATAAAATCCTTGATTCTAATTAATCCTTGTCATGTCATTCCACCATGTTCTCGGTGCAATGTCTATGCAGCAAAACATTTAATAAGGAAATTATACTTCATCAGATGTGATTGCGTACCACTTGACTGATACAGCGGTACTAAATATGTTATCAACTTATTTACATTAAAATATAATATAATTTAGAAATAATTATAAAATAATTCGTCGTAATACTATCTTTTAAATTCAACTCGCTTTAATTTGAAATTCCAAAATGTTTTAATAAGTGCTTTCAAAGTTGACAAAAATCCACTGTCCACTATACCTGTTGTAGGTGTGTATGTTTACTATAATCGTACCTATTGTGAGTGCATATAAGCGTACGTACTCCTTGCGGGTGCGTGCATACTAGCTATGAAAAGCAGTGTATTTTTAATAGTTTTAATTCATAATTTTTCAAGAGTAAAATTCGTTAAATGGACTTTGTCTAACGTTCTGATGTAATTATTTTTATTTTCGTACATTACTTATATTTTTTTGGAAATTTTAATAAAATGTAATTTATACAGTGATTAATAAAATATCTTGCCTTTAAAAACGTGCAATAATTAAAATACAACATATAAAAACTCTTGTTTGATAGCATAGTGATAAATTATTACCTGCGATGTAACTTGGGGAATGCTATACGTATATTTTGCTGATTATACTGCACTCTTAAAGTGTATGATGGGGTTGCTTTTTCTATTGCCCTAACTTTTCTCACTTATCTCAAATGCTAAAGAAAAAACAATACAGTAAATAAAAATGTAGTTACTAATTAACCCTTTCTTTACAGTTGGCCGTCTATCCCTGCAAACAATACAAGTGGCGGCAGCAAACGTACCTGTAGCAGCGACGGGCCCGGAGGGGGTGGTTTAAGTGTCGGTGATCCTTTACTTCCCTCTCCCGCCTCTCCAACGGCTGTGATCGTGTCCCCGGAAACACTGAGCCACCACTCATCTCCAGCCAGACAGAAGGCGGACATATATCCCCCCAAGTCGTGGGGAGAGCTTCAATACTCGCAAGGTTTACCCACCACAGTCCTGGTGGGACAGAAGTCCATCAGCACGGGAGGTAGAAGTAGAGGGATAACACCGAGCTGTTCTCATCACGTCTCGCTTTCATCCCCTGTGAAGTAAGTATTATTTATGTCAATCAATTAATTTTATTAACATTGAGGTTTTTACGGCAAGCTTTGGGTGGATGTCAGTACAAATTAAGTATATATCCTGTTTCTGGCTTGACTGCTTGTGTTTTGTCGTATATTGGAAACTTTAGAAACTTTGAATCACTTTGGAATATAAATTTACGGGATGATTCAGCACTGTCGTGCCAAACTTGAACAGTAAATTAAGGAAAATATTTTAAGCAAAAAATGACAAATAAGCAAAGTACAGTTTTGTGTATTTTTGACGTATAATCTTATATAAGTGCCCAACTTAGGAAAAACATTAAAGAATACAAAAATACTGGATAAAAATCGATGGACCCACTGGCTCCATATAGCCCTGGTCTAAATTATAATTGGTTAATACTGGAAATCGATAACACTTCTTAATACTAAATCGGTTATCAAATTGCATAACTTTACTTCAAGATATTAAATAAAAACTAATTTGGGGGAAAATCTTCGAAGGGATGTAATTCCCTCATGAAATATATCTAGACACATTTTCATTAAAGTTTTTTGCTTAAAATACTTTTTTCAATTTACTATTCAAGTTTGGCATGATAGTTTTGAATCATTCTGTATTATACCGAGCTTTAGGAAGTATTTTACATGCAGAATTATATAAATAAATATCTATCGAGTCGGTAATTTTATTAAATTTTTTAGAGTATATATATTATGTAAATATTCATAAATCAATACTTAACAAATATCCACAAATAGAAACATTCAATAATAACATTAAATATAATTAGGATATTGTTATTATCTAGCACAGAAATGAAGAATACTAAAATGTATATAAAGTGGGTGGACCATAGAAGGCCACCTTAAGGAATAAACAGTTGTTATTCCTTTATTTATTGGATAAATGAAACAAACAAAATAACAATTAGTTTTATTATGTAACTTATAAAACATTTTTTTTATTACAGAGTTAATAATCATTTATTAATTCTAAGTTTTATTAAACTCTTCCAAATGGCCTTGCAAGGAACACGGCTCCTTACAAGGCCAAAATAAATTATTAACTTAAAACTAACGTTGTGACAATCAAAATATCTGCTTAATATCTAACTACACAAAAAGGTCTTTCATTAAAAAAAATATAATAGTTTATTTACTTGAAAAGTTACGTTTTGCTGTGTACGCGTGGTTATAATTTTAACCTCGACGACCGAAGTCAATAAAGGAAGGGACGGCACAAACAAAATAGCGGCCTGAGTGACTCGCCGCCGCGTCTGTGTTCTTGAGTTCGATATGGATGTTAGTGTGAGTAGAAGCAATTTGTCATCGTATGGCAATAACTACGACTTTTTAATATTTGGCCTTACAAGGAGCATGGCCTTCCATGGTCCACCCATCTTATGTATTATTACACAAAAAATGAAATTGAACATAAAACCAAATTAATAGTTCATTAATTATTAATTAGTTGTATCTTTATTAATTTATTACAGGTTTAATTTATTCTAACTCTGTCTAAATTTATTCTTCAGACATTCGACCAGCAAGTTATCGATAGGTACCGGCCACTCTGGAGCTCTGGTCTTAGCTCCATACCATCCAACTTCAGCACAGCTTCCCGCCCTCCGCCGACCTTCACGCGCAGAGAGAGCTACCGAATGGAGACAACAGGGAACGTGAGTTACAATCTATTTTTATATAATAGATATATATTTTATATAATACATAATTAATTATAGTGGTCATAAATATCCTTATTTGTTTTTTATTGGAACAGTGTTCGTTAATTATCAATTAATTGACTGCATAACAGTTATAAATTCATATAAATAATCGATTGTAAATTGTTATATTTTACTGGTGTCTGGATAGTGGAGATAATAGAAAATTGATATTATTTATATAGGTTATTTATTACATTATTGCTACGTTTTTTATGATTGAAATACAAAAAAAAATGTTTTTGGTGAATAATATGTAGGTAATATGTATTCTACATATAATTCATTGTCAGACGAACCACATGCTCGATGGTACTCGTATGTATGTTATTTTTCTCTGATGGGTAGCTTATATTCTTAGGAAAAACATAAGATATGCTAGTTACGTTATCTCGTCATGGGATTGAGAAGTGAACATATTTTTGTGTAGTGTGGGTGATGTACTAACTACCAATTTTATGTTGTTTTTCTACTTTCGTCAACTAATTTAACAACACTCACATCATAAAGAAAATGTAGCGCAAATCGGAGAAAAAATATGTTCAGGTCACATGAAATTTGATACACTGATAAAAGTATCAAAAAAAATGGTAAGGGGAAATTATATTAGGTGGCATTTTGACATCCACTGAGACAATGTCAACATCTTTATTTATTTGAATTATATTAAAAATAATATAATAATATAAAATATCCTTGCTTTTGAAGTAAAAAAAAACAATGAACTGGGAGATGTTTGTCTAAATAATTCCTTAACTCATTACAAGAATAAAGAACAGTCTTTTTAAGAGAAAGGAAATATAAATAAAAGTAAAAGCATATCCCCAATACTTTTTGTTTCAATGGCAACAACGAAAACAAATAGTGAGTTGTAATAACATGAACACAAGAACTTAGAAAAGCTTTCATAAACCCTATACACTGTTATTGTGTGTAATACCACCTATGTATGTGGTTAATCGGTACTCTAATTGGAATATGCAAAGACAAAGTTTACTGTTATAAATGAGGCTTAAAATGTGATTAATTTAAAAGATATTATTAAAATATGTAAGAAGAATATTTACAAATATTTGTTATTGAAAATTTTATACATAATCATAAAAGTATTTACAAAAAAAATTATTTGAAATCAAATAAATTTTATGGGGATTCCAAAATATAGAATTCGCCACTGATTTCACTTTCAAATGTAAAAAATTAAAAATAACCTACCAATGTACAAATGCACTTAATTAATTTAATTTAATTACTGTAATTAAATTATAAGAATTTTTTAGATAAATATGTACAATTATACATAAAATATGTTAATTAGGAAATAATCGTATATAAAATATTCACCTTGCAGAATTTTTATTTTATTTTATTTTTTTAATTCCAGATATACAGACATAAATAGCTTTTCAAATATATTTTTTATAATCATTGACATTTGTTTACTTCATTATAACGCAATTTACACCATATTAAGATAATTTCATAGATTAAATGAATTAAAATGTACAGAACCGTGCTATAAAATTTATTAATACATTTGACCTAAAACGTGTTTCAACAAACACATACATTTCATACATATTAAAGTTGGTAAATATAAAGCACATTATGAAACTCCCGCTATATGTTAGAATTATATAAACATGTCAACGGCACACATTTCCCTATAAATTAGATTTATTAATTTAAAATAAACAAAGAAATCTGTTTACGGCCCTGTGACAGCCGGTGCTCATACTAATTAAAATCTGACAGATCTGCGATAAAACATTTAAATTTATGCCGGAAAAGCAATCGGATTATTCACAGTATCGGACTAATGTACATAGGTATGAGTACCTACATAGGTAGTTATTTTTTAGAATTGGTAAAACTTTAATACATATCATGGCAAAATTGGTTGTCATTTTTTTTCTCCTTCATTTTTATACACCCTTATACTTATTTATGAAATATATTTTTACTCAAGAAATTCATTTTGTTTTTATAAATTATTTATTTTGATAAATAAGGAATACATATATTACGAAATTTTCTACGTACTTCTATTTTTCGTTAATTTAAATCTATTTACTTTTTTTTAATAATTCCCTAAAATAATAACTTAAAAATATGTAGGTCGTTTTTAGGGTTCCGAAGAAACCCTATTAATCTCACTTTGTCGTCCGTCCGTCCGTCCGTCCTTTTCACTCAAAGCTCAATAGCTCGTAAACTATATAAGCTAGAACTTTGAAATTTTTAGTGAATATGTAAAATGACACCCTCTAGTAAAATATGTACAAATATTTTGGAAAAATATTTTTTTAGGGGGAGTGCTAAGAAGCTAAGGACAGCCAAAAAAAATATTTTTTTATACCAAGGCAAGTGGCACATCAAAATGTGTAACCAAGCTAGTGTAATTTGACCCTTATTCTTATTTTTTTATAAATCAAAAATGGCACCTACAGGGGGCTTTAAAGCAAATTCAAAAAAACAAAAAAAAATGATTTCCAAGTCGTGTGGGATGTCAAAATGTAGATTTCAGTGAGTAGAATATGACACTATTTTTTTTCTAAATTAAAAATGGCGCCTACAGGGGGCTCCAAGCAAAAATAAATATTGCCCCCCCCCCCCTCTAACTCGGTAACTACTGGCTCGAAAAATCTGAAAAAAATTAGATAATGAGGCTTTGGTGAGACTACCAACGACAAATACTAAAGTCACCAATGTCATTTCAAATTTTGGAGAAAAAGGGAGGGGTGTCATACATTTTTTTATTTTTATTTTTTTATCTGGGCATGTGGGGTGTCGAAATGTAGAGCTCAGTAAGTAGAATATGACACTATTTTTTATTTTTTTTCTAAATAAAAAATGGCGCCTGCAGGGGGCTTCAAGAAAACAAAAATTTGTCCACCCCCTCTCTAGCTCGGTAACTACTGACTCAAAAAAAAAAAAAATTGGTAATAGGGTTTTTATAAAACTAGTAACGACAAATACTAAAATTAACAATATCATTTCAAATTTTGAAAAAATAGGAAGGGGCGTCATGGATTTTTTTTATTTTCATATCTAGGCTTGTGGGATGTCAAAATGTAGATCTGAATTAATAGAATATGATCCTATTTCTATATTTATTTTTAACTCAAATATGCACCTGTAAATGACTAAACAGTCCACGTAGTATATACTTCGGAACCCTTATGGCATACACTGGTGTATGTCTTGACAAATTTTTATTATTGAGTACGATTTTCTTTTACGAAATGCGAGTTTTTCATTTTTACTTTATTATTTTGTGTCTGTTTGCTGTATATAGGGATAACAAGTATCGTATAAATTTTGAATTCAGTGATCGTAGTTGGTAATTCTGTTATTTAGGGCTTCATTTTGTTGGATAGATTTATACGAAATCTAATTTTCTTTAAAGACGGATATTGAATGAAAGTGTAATTTTGTTTTCTCGTGTACCAATTGATTCGATCATCAGCTGATGTTTGTTCACGTATTACGAATTTTAAAAAAATATCAATATAATTTAAAACACGTACATACTATTTATATTAAATTATGAATACGGCTCTCAAATTTTGATATAACATATCTCTATATAAAAATAGAAAAGTCCAGACTCATCACGAATCAAAAGTTCTCCCACTTCTACTAATGCTGGAATCCTAAAATTTTAAGTGGGTTTATTCTTTTAGCCGATTTGTAAACAAAGGACGGTACCGGATATGTGAAAATGGATCGTAATGGGGTAACAAATCAAATTTACTGGTTAAATGCTATTACCCTAACTAAACGGGGTAGAGTACTATAATAATTAAATTATTAAATAACAAAATATCTTAATAATTAGTGTATTTTAATCATAAAAAATTTATCAATATGTTTACAAAATTTAACTTTTTCTATGTTATACGCGGAAAAAAATAATGTGCAAAAAATAAAACGTGATTCTTAAAACAAGCAAAGTAATCCGGGAAAAATTTTCGTATAGCCCTGCAATTTAAAAATTTCATGGGATACTCAATTTAAAATGATGGATAAACTACAAACATTACAGCATAAAATTCGTTTACTATCCGAGATAGACAGGAAAAACTAATTCTTACAGTATATTTTTTTCGTGTACGAATGTTTTGTAGACTGTAAAAATATACGGAGAAAGGCAGAATAGGTCTCTTAGGAAAGTTCGTGTCGGCAATTTGGTATTGTATTAAATATTAAAATAATTAGCTTTCATAACATTTTCCCGACCGAGTTTTTGAGATCCATGTAAATGTATGTATTTGTGTACAATTTATTGTTTAGGATTTTTGAAAAATATAGTTGAAAAATATAAATCTTTTTTTTCCACACAATTCTTTACTTCATTATTATTATATTGTTCAATATTGTTCGGTTTAGGCAGCGTATTGCAAAAGAGCGCGTTAGCGACAAACGGTTTTTGACGGTTTTTACTATTATCGTCATTGTTTATTCCTTATGTCACCTAACGTAACAAAATATATACTAAAACTATGACAGAGAGCACATCTAGGAATTAAAAAAAAAACACGTAAGACTAACGGACAGACACATGGTATTTTATTACGAGTACATACCTGTATGTATATTTGCTGTTTTATAAAATTCCAGAAATTTTTCAACCTTTTAAAAAGCAGTACATAGCAGTGTTAGATAAAAAATAAATTCTTGGTTCATGTTTTGATGTAATTTTATGTACAGGCTGGGGCATTTAAAGTGTTACAAGAAAATGTTTGATTATAAGAGACTAATTGAATAGTAATGATTATTTGTTATTTTAGTGATTTTTTTTCTTGATAATTTTTTTGTCTGAAGAATCGGTTCTAGTCCGATAATTCTAATGTTTACTTAAATTAATTAAATAAGTTTTATTGTATTTATATATTCTACACCAGAAGTTCTTTAACTAGGGTCCCCGGACTCCCGGGGGTCCGTAGAACTTTTGTTGGGGTCCGTGAAACATGTTTGGCATAAATTAATGTGCTTTAACATTTCTATTTACCAGTGATTAATTAGTATCTAACGACAGAACCCTAACTCGTAGTGATGATTTATAAAATCATTTTAATAGGATTTTTTAAAAGCGATAGTAGATCACAGTAAGATTATCTATTATTCTGGTGTGTTATTTTTGGTTCTCCTTTTGTTTTTTCTTGTACTTGAGTTAAATTTCTATGAATAGTTGAAATTTTAACCATGAAATTTGATTGAAAAATTTTGTGTTTTTGATTTGATTAAAAGTATGTTTACTGTATATATAAATCGCAGGTCTGTATCTCAAACCATTCTTGAGTTATAGCCTCTCAAAGTTTTAGTTTTTTCAAAATTTTGGAGAGAAATGGTCGTAGCTTTTGAACGTGTAGTCGGATTTGATTTCTGTCGACGAATTTGGAATCAGCGTGTTAAAATCTATATAATGACATGTATAATACTTAAAAATTCGAGAAAAATTTGTTTGCGAAAAATCGAAAAAATTCAAAAAATGTCGATTTTTCGAACAAAAATTTTTGTCGAATTTCAAAGTGTTGTACATGTCATTATATAGATTTTAGCATGCTGATTTCAAATCCGTCGACAAAAATCAATTCCGGCTACACGTTCAAAAGTTACAGCCATTTTTCTCAAAAATTTTGAAAAAACTAAAATTTTGAGAGAACGGTTAAAGATACAGACCTGTGGTTTAGAAATTTCAACTTTTCACAACATTTTCTATATAATAAACGTGCTTTTAACCAAATCGAAATCACAAAATTTGTAAATAATATTTCACGCATCAAAGTTCAATTTATCTTAAAAATAACAAATTAATTGAAAAAAAAAATAAAATTAGACCCTTAACTAACTATATACCTAAACAATAATTTTCACTTTTATTTTTTTATATTTCACAAATCATTTTTCATTCAAATCACATTTATTTAGATAAAATGCAATAATATGCTCGAATTACCATAGAGAACATAGAAACAAAACGATTAACCTTTAGAAATAAACAATATTTTGAAACCCCTCGCACGTAAAAAAAATCCATTTAAGGAAATTGGTACAAAAAATTATCCTAGACGAGGGGTACGTGAAACAGGGTTAGCAAAAATTAAAGTACTTTTACATTTCTATTTACCAGTGATTGATTACTACCGACCTTTTTTGTTTTTCTGTCAGGAGGAGGTCCCTGAAAAATATTTGTTCAAAAGGGGGTTCCTAGACAACATAAGTTTAAAAACCGCTGTTCTACACGACAAACATACATATAAATTAATTAAAATCGTAGCAATTTCAATTAGAAACTGTTCGTAACTCTGAAGATATATTTGTGAATATCTCGAGGAATACATAATGAAATTAATTACCTTCTATATTTTAATATACATATTGCATATATATCTATATACAGGTGGATATAGAGTCTCCTGTTTAAAGATATTATATTCTGGAAATATAAATCACACAAAATTCATATTATTCTTAAGATGTTTGTTTTATTGTAGTCTAGTTATATTTAATAATAAAATTAAATTATTTTTTATAAATAGTTTAGTAGTTAAAGCTCATTAAACTATTTCAATTTCTCAATTATAAAATTGATAGTAAAATGATTATTTTATATTTGTTGCAACTGCTCATGTGCTTTCTTACAAGGATCCGCGTGTTCATGTGACTAAGGGTTTTATCAAGCTGGTTAAGATAAGAAATGAATTTGTCACAAATATAATTTGTATATATAAATATCAGGGTTTTGAAACAAACGGGTCCATAAATCTCCTTTTACTTAGGTGTCGTAAAGTTCAAAAGATGCAAAGCAACTGGTCTTTATTAGAAAAAACAAGTAACTAATTATTATACATATATTGATACTGTGTGTATAATAAAAAAAATAAAAATAACTAGATTGTCTAAACGTCAAAAAATTTAATGAGTAAAAATTAGAGCAAGCTTTCGATTCACAGAATTATCTTCAGGCTATATATTAATAAGGGATAACGACATCGTTCTCACATTATCCCTTATTAATAGCCTGAAGATGATTCTGTGAATCGAAAGCTTGCTCTAATTTTTACTCATTAAATTTTTTGACGTTTAGACAATCTAGTTGTTTTTATATATATTATATTTTACCGTCACTACTAGTATATTATAATAAAAATATATATATATACAACATGTATTGATCGTTCGATATAAATATATTCAAAATATGTTTCTTAAAAATATATTTATGAATACCATTCAAAATTTTCATATTTATTTATTGCTTTGTATAGTTTTTTTCATTTCCATTCTAGTTTTAAAATTGCTTCCGGGAAGTTTCTATATTATTGCTTGTATTCAAATTTATAAATGAAAATACCACCCCCGTTCATTACTGCCTTGGGGGAGAATGGAGTACTCCGATATTCTCCCTCTCTACAAACTGACACCAATTCAAATCCTGTTTTTGATGGTAGGCTCTATTTTGTAAACATCAATGAAAGCTGTGCGGTTATACTCATTATTTTTGTTGTGATTTTGTAAAATGTTATTAAATTCTTGTGGATTTGTAAGATTTTAATTAAAGTTTGTTACAGTTTTTGTACAAATTTTAGAAGCAGTATTCATTGTACCTACAGTTTTAATATTTACGAATATTAAGTAAAAAATTGTAGACATCTTATATTATTGATGTTAATTCTATATTATTTTCCTAGTATTTTCTTAAATAATATTTAGGTCTTAGGATATGATACCTATATCGTTTAAATTTTTGGATTCTTTTTCGTTTGATAGATGAGAACAAAAATTAACTCTTACAAGTTCCCCTTTTCATTAATAAATTTTAATTATATATTTAGGCTTACGCATCGGACTTATCACATAAATTTCATCTCCAACCCCTATTTTACGGATAAATTTTAATTAAATATGAACGGAAACTATAAAAAAGCGACATCCTGAAATAAAACCCATTTCTCAATCTTCTGTTAGTTTTATACAGATAAATGTATAAATATAAAAAAATATCAAATAACTCCGTGTATACAGGGTGTCCCATTTTAATCTATCACCCCCCTAATTTTTTTTATCTATCAATTAAATCAAAAAATGCTTCAAATAAAAGTTGTTTGGTTTTGAGGGGGACCCAAAATGGCGTTATTATTTTTTTATTTTTTGGACATCTTCATGGTCAAATAGGCCCAACTTTTTTTTTTCAAATGGAAACCTATATTTTTTATTACAATATCTTATTGTTTGAAAAAAAATAAGTAGCTTTTGTTTCAAAAAAATTTTTGTATGACTTCATTTTTTTTTAATATTAAACAAAATAATTTTAGATTTTAGATTTTTACTAATTTTTTACTCGAAACCCATTAACTTTAGAGGAAAAGTGTAAAACACAAAAAATGTTTATTTTAATATGATATAACTAGCAAAATTATTTCAGATTTTTTATTTTATTTTTTATTTGCTTTAATATTTTGAAGAGCAAAAGTTTTCAAAAAATCCTGATATAATCATCCTAGTTATATCAGATTAAAATAAACATTTTTTGTTTTTTACACTTTTCCTCTAAAGTTAATGGGTTTCGAGTAAAAAATTAGTAAAATTCTAAAATCTAAAATTATTTTGTTTAATATTAAAAAAAAATGAAGTCATACAAAAAATTTTTTGAAACAAAAGCTACTTATTTTTTTCCAAACAATAAGATATTGTAATAAAAAATATAGGTTCCCATTTGAAAAAAAAAAGTTGGGCCTATTTGACCATGAAGACGTCCAAAAAATAAAAAAATAATAACGCCATTTTGGGTCCCCCTCAAAACCAAACAACTTTTATTTGAAGCATTTTTTGATTTAATTGATAGATAAAAAAAATTAGGGGGGTGATAGATTAAAATGGGACACCCTGTATAACCAACAGTTAGTTGAAACATGCTATTATATGCCCATATATTTCTATGCCAGCCACAGAATCGTGTTTTATTTATCCTGGAAACAATATGACGTTAGCAGAAAGAGATGTGGGATATGACATGTGGTTTATGTGAGTATCTCCAACTCATTTTAACACAGTTGCGATTGATATAGATGCAAGGGTCGTATGTCAATGACAGCTATAGTGTAATATATATCCACCCCTATGTATTTCACGCAACAAAGAATTTTATGGCAATCAATTTATTTTTGATAATTACTGAAACAGAAGCTGTAACGATCTGTGTCATATCACATCACTTGTCAATTTTGTTCCTGACTGTATTTAACTAATATTAACTACCGACACCAGTTAATAACATAATTTATATCAATTATTCATATTTTATGTCAATGTTTTCAATATTGTGGGTAAATGTATAATTAATTATAATTGTTTTATTGATTTTATGTATACGGAAACTTCTAATTTATTTATTGATATATTTATTTTGACAGTTCAATAAGTAAATATAATATTTAATAATAATAACTAATACTTATTTTAGGTAAATAAAAATTTAATTTATTGTAAAAATAAAATAAAATTCTAGGTACCTACTTATACAAGTTAATAGAATGAAAAAGTAAAATGAAAATAAATAAATGAGTAACATTATTTCTTTAATTTTTTGTAACTATTCAAAAATCTTGTGTAAAAAAATGTAAAAAAAATCTATGCACAAATAAGTACAAAAAGAACTATTTTATGTAAAAAAATAAATAAACAACTTTTAAATTGCTCCAGTCTGAGATTACAAAATTATAATTTATTCTTCATAAATATGACAAAAATAAAAAATGTATAAAAATAACATATTTCATCTTAAAAAGAATAAACGACGGAAATTTTTTATACAAATATGATATTTATTTTTAGCGAAAACGTTTAATACAACACGCTGTTTATTACACGTTACAGAGGAATGTGTCAGCACAAATTACCGTACCTAAAGCTGAAACTAAGCTTTACGTTAGAATGACTATATATAGCTCTTTTATTATTTTACTATTTATAACTTTCTAAATACAATGTGCATTTATTTGTCTACTTTCAATCAGATCGAATGTTAATAATAAGTAAATAATAAGTACTTAAAGGTAAATAGGTACATAGGTTCATTATTATAAATATCTTCATTAAATGAAATTTTTTCAATCGAAAAACATTAATATTTCAGGAAATATTTAACTTTGAAATTCCGGACGGATTGGTAAAATTAAAGGACTTCAAAACATACATTTCATGAAAATTTCAAGTATTTTGAAAATTTTTTGACATAAAAAACTCGAAAATTCAAAAAAACGGTTTTTCGCCATTATCTCGGAAAATTTGAGGTTATGTTGTAAATTGGTTTGAAACAAAATTGTAGATTTATTTATTATTTACAACTTTACTATGGACCATTTTTCGATAGGAAGTCATACTTCGCCGGAAATCGCAAAAAAACATTTTCAACCCTTAAAAACCACCCCCCTTCGAAACCGCTTCATGTGCAGGGGTGCATTTTTTTCACTGTTTTTGTAATCACTTTTAACAACGATTCCCACTATCGCTATTCTGTAGAGAATTTTCCTGTTTTTTGGCCTCAAAAAGTCCGATTGGCACTGGACTATACATATTATTTTTAATGTTTTTTCTTAATAGAACCTACCTAACTATATGTACTAAAATTAACATTTAAAACTATATTGATCTTTGAGTCATTTTATTAAAATTGTTTTTTTATAATTTTTTAAATAACTATCATAAGATGGTATTTAAAATAATAATAATAAAAAAATAAATAGATACATATTCAAAAGGAATATTTATGTATAGTATTGATTTTCATCTACAGGTAGCTACATATGTATGTATATAAAAATATGAATCTGACAAATAAATCAAAAATAAAACAACATATATGTGATAATATACAAGAAGTAATTTCAGTTATACTCGTCACGTATAACAAATCTGTCAAAACCGGTACGATTCTACACAAAAAATATTATATATTATATACAGGGTGTGGCATTATTAAAGGATCAGGCAATTTTATGTTTTTACAAAAAGTTCTCTACACTGGTAGAAACGTTGACTTGGGTCAAGAAATATTTGTTTTATATATAACGAAAACAAGTTTTTTTTAATATAAGTACATATATACTCTTAAACCAATTATATTATTGTTGTACAAAATAGTTGGATTAAGAGTAGGTATATTTTACTATTATATTTAAAAAAATCTACGAAATGTGCGAAAGTATATACCTATATAAATTTGTATGTCACCGTCCTCTTTACATGGAAAAATTATATAATATTATATAAAATTCTTGTATTATATAATCAATAGTTATTGAAGTAAATATTTATTCCTGCAATAACGCCACACCCCTTCCGAGGTAATCTTAAGAAGTCAAAAATCATTATAGCATAATAATATTCTTTCATGTATGTATATATAAATAAAAGACTGCGAAACATTCGAGCGAACAAAAAGAAAACATAACATATAATAAGTGACAATGTGTAAGGAGTAATTTCAGTCACTCCTACACACAACAAATCTATCAATACCGGTAAGCTGGCGCTGCTCTCACACAGCTGTTGCGTTTTGCAGGGACGCGCTGGCAACCACGCTGTCGGCCCTCTACGGCAAGCTGCTGGTCGTCATGGGAACCGCGTTCCCGATGGCGGAAGTCATATCCACCTACATACCGCCCTCCTTCTACGAGGTAACGTCTCTGTCTTGAGTGCATGTCACCCCTTTTATCTGCCAATGTTCAAGCGCGGCACTTCTTTATTTGTTGCTAATTAATGTAGCACTTTAGACTTTGCTTTTTATAACTTAATGTTTTATTAGTTTTAAATTATTTTTTAGTTGTTTTGTAATATGTAGGTAATTATAATTGCACTTTATTTGTTTGTATTATTTGAACTTAACAAATTATTTATAGTACCTACTCATATATTGTACCAATAGTTCATCATAATCTTAATTGGTATTTAGATTTTTTTAAATTATGATGATAACTGCAGAGTTATGAATTATTAGGACAGCGATTTCAATGTTTGAACTGTATCTGTTTTCTTCAGATATTATTAAATTACCAGTTATTTTAACTTATTTATCGAATGAATACAGAAACCGTGCATAAATCAAACGAAAGAACTTACAAAACAAAACAGAATGAGTGTTTATCAGAAAATGGCCAAAATGTCAGTTATGATGTAAGATTATTGATTTAAATTATTATTATATAATGTTTTATTGGAATTTAAAATGTACTTTATACCAGGGACTTGAACCGGAATTTTTTTATGGTTCGGGTTCGGGTTCGGGTTCAACAATAAATTTCGGTTCGGGTTCAGTTTCAGGTTCAGCATGTTGCAAATTTTTTGGGTTCAAAAACCGTTATTTTTTTAGGTTTAGGTTCGGGTTCGGGTTCAAATAAAAAAAAAATTTGCTAAATAAATGCAGTGCTTCCTCGTGCTAAATTCATCAAAAGTATTTAATTATCATGATCAGACATGATCCAATAATACAAGGTCTGGTTGACAGTTCGCAGTTCATTTATTCTATACTGTGACGTCATCACCGTGAAATTTTTATAGTAAGGAATTTGTAACAAATGGAATATAAGTAAATAAACTACCAATACTGTTGTCCCCCCTCCCTCTTGCACTAGATTTTAATAATTTTGAAATGGGATCGTTTTCAAGCCAGACCCAACCAAGTTTCATTAATATCGGTTCAGTGGTTCATGAGTTATGTGTGACAAGGATTCAGGAGACAAACACGAAATAAAAACGGACCTGAAACGGAAAGATCAAGTTAAAATTTTTAAATCGGAGAACAATTATTTGAATCTGTTTCATTCTTGTATCTTCGATATTGTGGTTAACCATTGAATTTTCATACAATTTTAATAAAAAATATTAATTCGACAATTTTCTGAGTACCTAATTTGTCACGATTAACATTTGCAAGATTGAAAGGGGCAAAGGGAGTATCCGTGAGCTACGGTGGTTAAACTGTGCCTGTTAGTAGTAACTTTTATTATCATTGTAGTAACGATAGTGACCTGGGTGCATAAGTCACATCACATTATACCGCAAAATTCAAACGGATTACCAGTTTAGACATTTTAAAATCAATGAAGAAAAATTAATAAAATACTAAAAAAAATTTCTTGAACCTTTAAAAAATATATGGTTACCGGATATTCATTTAAAGGTTCGGGTTCAGATTCAGGTTCATTGACATTGAAATATAACGGTTCGGTTCGGGTTCGGGTTCATGAAAAATACGGGTTTTTTCGGGTTTCGGGTTCGGGTTCAGGTTCAGGTCCCTGCTTTATACATATAAAAATCTTCTTTGAAACAAACTTATAAAAATATGTTTATATAAGTATATGTCTTTACTATGTAGGTAAAGTAGGTATGTACCATATGGAGTATATAAATCATTTTTTTTATATTTTTACGACTTCTACCCCTTTTATATAACAAGATTATAAATCAAAACAATATTCAACCGCAAAGTATACATGTAACAATAAGAAAACTTTTTACATCATCTTCAATTTTATATTATATCAGGTGGGGGATACTTTTTAGGTAGTAGAATAAAATATGCAAAGCATAAACATGAAACTAAAGAAAACAAAGATCTAGGTAGTACGTAGCAACATAATATACATACAGAGATCAGATACATTCGGCTTTAGACTTATATACGATTCCAACAGTGCCGGCGTAAAACGAATGTAGCCGATCAAAGCTCGGTTATTTACCATACATCCTCCGAAGTTAATCCTCCAACCGCCACGTCGCTGAAAGAATGTGTCTTATGAATAAATAATGTAATGTTTAGACGGCACACACATACTTACAGCCGCATTAGCTGCAATATTTATTCGCCAAGATGCGCGTTAAGTTTTGCCATAAGATGTCTACTGCGGTGCGCTAAACAACGCTGTTTAGATGCACCGACTGTCCCCTCGAGCGCCGCCCTCTTTGCTCATTTATATTTCGGTATATCTGTTTTAAAACAGACATCAGAGGATGCAGATCCGGTCGTGAAAATTTATACAACCCAAAAGAAGGGGTAAAATTAAATACTATATTTTTATTTAAATTTATTCTGGATGATATACATATATAATATACAATATACATATATATTGAAGTATTTTAAATGTACATAAGAAAACAAATAACAGTATAACAAGTTCAAAGGTTCCGATTCACTCATTTTATACCTGTACAGTTTTTTACTGTAATTAAAACTGAGCTTATAATTTTCTGTAGGTATTTATTTATATTATCAAATTCTTTTTTTGTAAAGATATATAACTAATTAAGGTTCGGGAGTTACAAGATTTTATGATATTTTTCCTAGTTTATTTTACTTATTATTAACTTATTATTTACTTATGTATCAATTTTTATATTTTTTTATTTTATGTGTATAATTTCTAACGTCAAAAGTATCAAACTTTTATTGATAAGCTAAAGTTGTTTTTGCTAAACGCGGACCTGAAAAGAAGAGGGATGTTCATGGTTGCAACCACATACTGTGGGTTCGAACCCATCTATGTTAAATTTAGCGATACGTTCTTATTTATCTTAGCTGTCAGTGTGTCAATTTATGTGCATTTTTTATCTAGACTTTGAGCATTAGTCATGTTACAATGGACGCTAGAAAAAAATAATGCTTGAATAAAAAAAAAACAAATTGTGTTTTATCTTTATGTTATCCTTGTTTTAACCAGAATATGGTCACTGTATTTATATTACATAAATATTTTTTTATGTTACGTACAAATTGATATATGTTCGAGATTTTTTTATTGATTTTATATGAAGTAAGATAACAAATAAAAGGAACAAATAAAATAATGATAAGCGAGATCTTTGAACAAGAGAAAATTAGATTCTGTGAATACAATTTTCAAAATATATAATATTGAAGTAAAAATGAAATGCCTAATGGACTCTTTAATTTGATTTTTAATATTTAGATATATAACAACAGTGTCGAACCAAGGAAGGTTGATATTCGGGGATAAAAGTTATTTATACACCCTCCCCTTTTCCAAAAAAACTTATATAGATGCAATTTTTTCTTTGTCACTTTTTTTGTAACCCCCCAAAACTAACTTGTGCGCTCCTCTAGTGATGATTGTCATTTTTTTCGTTGGCCGTTCAATTTTCATACCACTAAAAACTAATTTTTCCGCCCTCCTGCAATTTTCTTAGGTCCTAATGTCACTTTATAATTCTAATCACGCTCTTTTCTATTTAATTTGTCACCCCTTCTTCTGTACCGCGATACCCGGGGCCAAATAATTATTGACTGACTTAGAAGCAATAAATATCGTCTTTATTTTTATTTTAGATTATTTATTATATTTTCATGTCTAGTGTCATAGGTAGTAGTCTAGAGTCTAGACGATTCAATTTTAAACATTTGAAAGCCTACAACCAATACAATAATATTGTAAACCAAACAATGATAGTGAAGAGCGTAGCTAACACAAATCCTCCACGATATCTAATAATCCAAGCAGTGGCAGGCGCTTTAATAGCACAGATAAACATTAGGAAAGGGATCAAAGCTTCATCCCTTCAGTAAATCATAGATGGGTAAATGTTATTGACAAAACTTCCTTCCATGTCGACTTATCGATATTACGTTTATGTATTTCTTCAAATTTAAGGCGCTTTGGGGTTACATTTTTTATAACATACTTTTATTTGAACTAGATCTTATTTTTAGATACCATCAAGAATAGATAGAGGGGGATTTTTACATTAAATTTAGTATGATGATGAATATTTGTAATAAAAGTTCGTACATTTCTTTTTACTGTACTTTTATGTGAAATGGTATTAAAAGATATTAAAACGTTATATTTATAAAGTTATATTTTTTAACAATATAATAATTTATAACTATATTTTTGTGACTATGCATTAGTATGCATGTATTTCTTGTATTTGATTTGATATTATTCCATGGCATGGTTATTTTTGATGGGTAGATTTTAAATCTTAGGTCTTAACTAAATAGTTTTTTGTCTTGTGTATTTTTCGTTTGGTCTGTTCATTTCAGTAATACATTAAAATAAATGATAATTAAGTGATATATTAACAAATCAGGTACAATTTGCATTTCAAATGGCTCACCTGAAAAATTACATTTTTAAAGCTATCATGCAAAAAAAAAATCAAGTAAAATGAATGACAATTAGTTAATTTTCCATTGTTAAACCACCAGTAAGTTGATTTTAAACGTTAATATCGTGGTGTTATAATGAATTGAATAGAAGTTAAAAATGGTCACATTTAGTACAATTTCCATTTATAAATCGAGGTTAAGCTTAGGATTAATGTTAACCATGTTTTGAAAACAGCCAATTAACGAATCGTAATGCATGATGGTATTGCTGTTACAAATATTTTTTCTAGGTAAAATATTATGTTTTAGTTAACATATCATATAAAAATTATTTTAATTTATTATAATAAAATAAAAGTTTTTTATTTTTGTTTCAGTGGTATTATTTATATTTATACATTGGAAGTATGCTGTTCCTTTTATATATGTACGCCATGCTTTTAGGGACCAAGAAATCTAATAAAAAGAATGAAAGTAAGTAAGCGGTACATAAAAATAATTTCTCTCTTACTATTTACTAAAACTAAGCAATTATATTTAATTCGGAATTTGATATTATTAATCTAATCTACAAAGACAAAAAAAAATGACTTTCCTACAATTTAAATAATTAAAGTTATGATATAACCCTAAAGTATTTACTAATATTTTACTGCAGTAAATTATTTATTTTTAATACCAGAAAGTCTGAAAGTGAACGGTGTTTCGGTGACAGACAGCGGTGAAGAATCCGACACTGGTGATTCGAGTAAAGTGAGTGAATCCGGAAGTTCCAACTCTTCCACCCGGAAACACGAACGGGGAGGTTTCCACCGGCCAACTCCCCGAAGGAGTTCATACATGGTGCCTCCCAGACAACACCACTACGGTAGCTTTTATTTACGCATGGGAGCTGTAGGTAAGTTTGCTTTTTAATATTTTACATGTTTAATTTACGGGAAGTAAAACGCTGGCTTATTAAATAGTAAAAACGTTTAACAAAATTTTCGTGTTTTAAATGTACATACTACCTACTGTTTATTTAAACTGTTCTTGTAATAAAAATTTAGAGCGTTTTAATTTTGATTTTCAATGTTTTTACTAAGAAATTATTTTGTTTTAATATTTCTTTATTAAAAATATTATTTTATTTTAAATCGAAATTGTATTTGTATTTTTAAAATAATACTTGTTATGCTTATATATACTTCCACCTAAAGGGAATATTAAAAAAAACTGCCCCTATACATTCCTTACAACATTATAGATTTATAAGGTATGATTAAAAAATACAGTGAATGCAAGCATCATATTATAATGTAACGTACAAATGATAAAATCAATGTTTTCTATGTTTCGTGTCTGTCATAATAAATGAAGAGTAGCGAGTTGCAAGCTACAAGCTACAATGATATCTACTCGTTTTTGTTTCAAACTTGGGAAGAAGACTATGGAACTTTACCATTAATAACGTAAAACTATGGGGAGGTCCATAAAATTTTTCGAATCCTTACATGGAAAAGAAGATAGGGTGAAAAGCGTTACTTACCTTTTTTTCTAATTAGTTATTTTAAAATATGTTAATTCGATAGAATTTCAGCTGTTCTAATTGCTTTTTCGTAAATATTGTGTCAATTTTTTTTAATCAATGTACAACTGTAAATACATGCCTAGGTATTTCAAAACCTTACATGAAAATAGAGGGGGGGGGTCACCTTATACTAATGAAACTAATGGATCCTTACGTAATTAATGGATTTAAACAGTGCTTCATAATCTTTTTTGCGTCATGGCACATTCATAAAATTATAAATTTTACACCATTTAATATTTATTACTTTCATTAAATGGAAAAATAATTTGTCGAGTTTCATACTTTAATAATGTACGAATTTGGATATTTTTAAACTGTCTTAAAATAAGATAAGACTGCAGGTTTCCCATCCTTGTATTATCGCATATCTCGCGGCACACCGAATAAGACGCGCTCCTGTAAAGGTAGTTTTCAAATTGTTTGAACTATTGCGTGGTTCGATTGAAAACGAACAATGACCAGATCGTCCGTTTTTCGACATTCAGGAAATTGCGCGCTCTGAGTACGTGCCTCGAAGGCAGGTACTACTACGAATTTAGAATGCTGAAGGTGTCTGTTTAAAGATTTACAAAATGAGGAGTTCAATACCAGCTTTAGGAGGAAGTAAAGAGCCGGGTTATGTACCAGACTAGAAGATGCGACAGACGATCTTACGGAGAAAAACTTTAAAGAAATAATTACAAGCATCGTACTTTTAAACAATAAGACAATTAATAGTTTTCTCTATATAGGCACTCTAATTACTAATTACTTTATCTATTGAGAATGATATTTTTGAAAATATCAATTTTTACAAACAATTTCGCTCAAAGAGCCTGACTGACTAAAGCCAACTCTGCAACCATACACAAACTGAATAATTTTCTCACGATCACAATACTCCGTGCCACATAATCCCTGTTATTTACTTAATAAACAAATATGTTTGCCTCTCATAACTAATATAAACCATAATTAAACGGATAAGATAACCTGTGACATCTGACTATCAAAACCAAATTTATTTATGAAAATAATCCATTTTTAAATGATTCAGAATAATCAAACGGTACCACACATGATAAGCTTTTTCTGGAAGTTATAGGACTACTGGAATGTAGTTTATCAAGATAACTACTTTTTGGTATCTTATAATTTTTGAATACACAATCACTGTATTTTTTGATCAAACCTTTAAATCAATTGAACAGATTAAAATTTATCGTAGTCGATGCCCATTTTTATCTACAGCAATTTTGATTGAAATCCGATAAATATTTTTCAGCGTTCGGAATTGGAAGTATGATTTATTCGGGCCTTGAATTTGGACAATATTTCGAGCTAGAAACAAACACCAAATGTCACAACGTAATGCTGGCTCTCACGCCGGCTACGAGAATGGCATTCATCTTTATACAAATGTATTTCATCTTCTTAAACAATGAGGTATGTCTTCTTCGTCTGTCTTATATAATATATGTATCATATAAAACTATGGAATAAAAAAACAGGCGCCACCAAGATTTAATTCAGGAAACGGCAATTTATCTTTTTATTCTTATGTTAGTCTAGACTTTACTAGATGGGGAACATTTATAATATTTTTAAAATATGAGATAAGTAGATGGTTATGAGTCTAATATTAAAAAGTTTAAAATTGTAAAGTTAGTTATTTTAACTTTTTGAATCTTTTAAATATTTATTATGTATGACAAAAAGAAAAGTCACATATCTTAAAGCTGCAAAAGTAATATACTTGAATTGCAATGTAAACTTTCAGTTTTTGTAGAAAGGAATAAATACATAAATTTGTCATATGCAGAGTACATATCACGACAATGACAAATAGGTATAATAAAAGTATATCGTATTACAGGATTATATTTTATTTTGATTGACAGGAATAATATTTTTAAAATATGTATTTTTTATATACCTACACCTTTTTTAAAAGAAACTTACGTTTTACTTACGTAGGTTTTACTTTTTTCAATTAATTATTTTAAAATACGTTAATTAAAACCGATTCGACTAAACAAATTTATAGAAAAATATTGTTACAAAATTACACTTTTTTACGTACCTATTTGAGTTGTTAAAAATTCCATTTTTTCACTATAAAGTAATGATATTAACTATTGACTAGTCTACATTTTTTACTATTATTCAGTAAAAAATAGACAAACATTATTGTCTTCTAATGCAATCGATTGGTATATCTTAAAGTAAAAAATAGAAAACCTTATGTAAGGAAAGGGGATCGAAAATTTCAAAAATCATACGGTACATACTATATTATGAACGCTCCTAAACTGTTATCGATTTTTTATTCGCTATACTAAAATATTTATATCATATAACAACGCTTGTTATTTTTATAAAGAGTTTTTTTTAATCCGTATTTACCTACATTTTAAATCTGTTATTTGTTGTTTTTTTTAGCAAATGAAAGTATACAAGCACAAAATAGCTGCTAGGTTTGGATTGATGCATATGATTGGAACAAATCTATCCGTTTGGTTAAATGTGCTTGTTCAAGAAACAAAACATGAAATTTTAACGTTTTATAATCCAGAAAATAATTCCTTAAGAATTTCACATCGCTTAGGTAAGTTTTCTATATTTAATTAAAAATATATGCATGTTTTATTTCTGTTTCAATTATAAATATGTCGAAATATAGATAGTTATCAACACCTCATTAATTTTGCTTTGATTTTTCATTTTGTTATGAAATTTTTTATAAATAATATGTCTGTAGAAAATATTTTAAAAGCAATTGTGCATGTTTATCTTACTGAATTATCAAATTACAAAGTTTTGTTGGTTTTAATTTAAGGATCTAAATCTCACCCCACCATACTAGTCGCAAGCGACCACAGCGCAAACACCCATCACGCCACCCACCACATTGTGACAAGGGGACTTAAAGGACCGCACAACATCTACGAGTGTCGTCGAACAAACATAATCGGATCGCTCGTCCAAGACGCTTCGCCGTTCTTGTTCCCATGCACAATAGAGTACAGTCTTATCTGTGCTGCCATCTTGTACGTAATGTGGAAAAACATATCGAAACTTCCAGCCGGAGCTGTCGTCAACAATATAAACCCAAATAATAAACTGGAAGGTTTAACCTACAAACGTTCTCCTCATCATTATTCTGTAGATTGTGCGAGAGCTCACAAAGGACTCTTTGTGGGAATCCTGATATTAGTTTTAACAATTATTTCGTTGATTTTGTTTTTTGTATTGATATCTAGACCAGAATTTGTTAATTTAGCTGTTATGGAGGTGAACATATGCGAGCTTACGCTTTACGGAATAACGACGTTAGCTAGTTTATTAGGTATGTTCCAAATACGCGTACTCAAATACGACGGAGCCAGGAACCTCGAGCTTGATAATATACTTTTAATCGGAGCACAAACTGGAATGTTCATTTATGGTACTTTCACAATAATAGGCGGGCAGTTTACTATAGAGAAAAATACGATATTAGTTTTGATAACCGCGTTAATGTCTCTTCTCCAAACTACGTGTCAGACCATGTTTATCTTAGACGCATCAAGGAGATCTTGCGTTACCCCTGATCAAATAAGAAGAAAACCCGGTAGAGAAATTGTAACCTTTTTACTAGTGACAAATTTAGCGATGTGGGCGATAAACACGCTTGAAAAATCGAGAGCTGAATCACACCCAATACAGTTACATTTTTATGGTCTTTGGGCCTGGACAATCATCACGCACGTTTCAATGCCGTTGGCGATATTTTATCGATTTCATTCAACGGTCTGCTTGTGCGAAATTTGGAAAAGAGCGTATAAAATGAAGCCCACATATATGTGAATTGTTCATTTACATTTGAATAACGAAAGGGACGTGCCAAACAAGTGAGTGAAAGATGAATTGTGTAGGGTGAAAAATGATTTGTAAAGCCATTGCCAGTACTAAAAAAATAAATTGTGCAGAAATTTATTGTAATCTGAGCAGTAAGTATCTGACTTTAATCAATATCTATTCTAAAGGCAAGAGAAAATGAAAATGAAGTATTTATATTGTATTCAAATATTCAAAATATAATGACATGCGGTGCGTCTCTTTATATTCATATATATTTTCTGTGTGTTATTTATTAAATCAAAATATAAATATACACATCATTTCAATGTCACATATATCAGATAAGATTTTACATAATAAATTCAACAAATCATATTCCATATCTTGTATCTATACTTATTCAAATTGATGTAAATCAATGTCTTATTCGGCTTTGCTGTTTTCGTGATATCATATACTTGTATACTCGTCGGTATTAATGTTTTTTGTTTATAGTAAATAAATAATATTTTATAACATTTGTAATTCGATTACAGATTACAAATATAAGCAGGATTTCGAATATTGGGATTAAATATGAATGAATTTTTAATACATATTTTAACTTTGACCATTATTTTTACATCATTTTTAAATATGTATGTATGATCGTCACGAAAGTAAAAATATACAAATGCTTACTACTGCTTTGCGTACATTACGAAACAAATAAATATAATTAAAAATAATTTAAAATTAGGATAATACAACCATTTGAAACTTACTATTTTTCAAATATGTCGACTGAAGTTTAATTCGTAAACTAAATGTTGACTTTTAAATATCTCTAAGGAATACCCCACCCCTAGTTTTCTAAATAGAAAAAACCATCACATAAAATGTATGGCTTTTCTCAGTAAGTGGATTTGCTAAAAAAATTACATCTGTTAATTATCTCAGTGGATGGTTGTAATATTCTTGAATTAATATAGTTTAAGACGTTCAATATACATAATTTTTAGCACATTTATGACTGATACATTAGTAATGTGTATGTTTGAAGTGTATAAGATCTGATTTAATTAACTATTAGAGTTATGTCCATTTTATAAAATAACGAAAATATTTTCACACGGTAAATCTACAATAATAATATAATAAAAATAGTCACTGCCTTAGAAAAATAATAATAATTTTTGAGAAACTATAAAATTGGACATAAAGTAGTATCTGAGTAAAAATGTCTTCCCCTAAAATGTGTAGTATACAGAACAGTACAAAATATATCTGATTGTGAGTAATTATATATTCTAGAAAATCATCATATCATTCATAAATATGTATACTGAACACTAAAGGTCGCTATTTTATAAAATAAATAAGAATTTGAATTTCTTTCTAAATTCACAAATAAAAATTTGATTAGCAAATTTTATATTTTTTATAAAACTTTAATTACATAATATACTAGCGATCTAGTTCTTGTATACATACATTTCATTCATGTATCATCAAATTATCATGTATTTATATTTTATACTAGTCAAAGTAAATATCATATTCGTATCAAATATAACTTACTTGATTATCCCAAAAAACGCGACGCGACGTACTCGTAAATAATCTAAAATAAAAAATATATATTCGCTTTTTTCTATTTAATTCGCCGTCAAAAATGATTCATCATATTTGACAGAGTAAATAATAAAAAATCATCTTTTTAAAACCACATGACTTCTACATTTTATCCCCTTAAACATGAAAATTTATAATTAATGGTTCAAAATGAAGTAAATACTCAGACATTTCACTCATTTAAATATTCCAGCAGTGAGATTAAATTACATTTATATCATAAATCAACAGCAGTCAGAAGCTTAATTTTCTAAATAATTCATATTTGTTTCCATTACCAGTACCTATGACAGTTTTTCATAATCATTGCAAAACATTAGTACTCTCTCAAAAAATGATTTTCTTTAAAATTACATTATTTTATATCGGAAATCTTGATTTTGTTTTTTAAATAATTACAGTAAACTGCTATTAATTTTTTACCTAGTACAAACAAGTGTATTTACATTACTTTACAAAAATGTAAGTGTTAATTAACAAAAATATCTACAAAATGTTTATTATTGCCTTTTAATTATAATTAAAAGGCAATAATAAACATTTTGTAGATCTTTTTAATTTTTTTATAATACCAAACAATATCAACATATTTTATACATTATATGTAATTATGTATAAATTTTAACTTGTTGGTATCTTATTTAAAATTTAAAATAAATCCCATTTCAAAAATAATTTATAAAACCAGTAACGTATCCAATATTTTTAGAGGGGGAGGTTTTTTATATAACTTACATATATATTATATGGTATATATGTACATCTGTATCCCCCATCCCTCTGGTTACGTCCCTGTTAATATTATGATATTATGTATTAATAAGGGGATAAATGTGAAGTTATAGCTCTTTTAATTCTTGCATGTGCTTTTCCACAATATTAAATCTTCGATATTTACCTAAATGTTATTTTTTTATCAATAACATTAAGTTACACACTAAAACATATCTGATTAAAATACTCAATAATTTCAAAGCTCAAAAAAGAATTAATTTTTAAACTTTTGGTGCTTAATATTGAAATTAGGTTGTGCTTATGGTATTATGAAATTCATTCCTGTATCATTAAAATTTTCTTTGTGCTTTATAATTATGTATTATGGTATCTGGAACATTCCTGTAATTATTTATCATTGTAGACACTAAAATAATTTATGTAGATTTTTTACAGAAATAATCTATTTTTATAGATACATTTAAATAACTGAAAAGTAGCTCTTTTTATTCAATGTTCTAATATTTTGGAAATTATTGAAAATCTTTATAAAACACAAACAAATTATTTCAATCAATAAAATACTACAACACATTGTTTTTGAAATATTTATGCTCATAGGTTGAGAAATACATTAAAACATAATGTTTAGAATAGAAAAAAAGAGTGTCATTACTAATTTTTCTGATACTATTTGCTATAATATTTTAAATAAGAAATAAATTCGATATTTGTTTTATTTCTAAATAAGTAGAGGGAGTAATAAAGTTAGAAATATTAAAATAGTAATTAATATTCAATAAAATCAATAATTTTGAAAATACGGGCCAATATAAAGTATTTTTCTTACTTATTTTCATAAGTAGATACTGTATTTAGTAGACAGCTGCAACCACAATCTTTATCTAAAGTGGGAACAATTTTTTGTAGAACTTTTAGATAAGTAACTTTAACAGAAATATTTCAATGGTTAAGTCATAATGAATCTCCTTATTCAATCAAGTTATTTTATTTAAAAAATGAGCTCTTGTATGGAAGTAGAGCGATAAATCTTAAACATAAAATTTTATTACATAAGAAAGATTAATATTTGAAATAAAATCATTACTCATACACCATAATTTATTATTTTTATTGCTAACATATTTCCTGTAAAATATGATAAGAGTAATATGATTTCATTTAACCTGAAAAACAATAAAGTTATTGAAATTATGTTTAAGAATGACTGATTTAAAGTATTAAGTAATTAATATTGACATATAAACAGGATTTGTGTTTGTGTTTATACACAGGAAATATTAAAAATTACTTTATTTATCAACAAATAAAATAAAAATATAAAATAAGAAAAACTGGCCATAAATATTTCTCTTTTTTTTAAATAAATGTAAAAAATATTTATTTCCTGTCATAATTTTCCGTCTTTGAATAAGTTCCTTCAATACTATCATGTATACAAATGTGCCATAGAAACAAAAAAGTACACAATAATTATTTTATTTTAATATGATTGTAAAAAGAAGGTTGTACAATGTACATATATTATGTATGCATGCTTCGTCATTATGTGTTATTCGTTATATCTGCTTAGAATTTTATTGTACAAAGCTAGATTAATGCAAAAGTTGTTTTGTTGTTTATATTTTAAAATATTTATTTCGATATTATATAAGCTAGAAATATATTACTTTTGTTTTAATTTTAATATATTTATTATTTATTTTAATGCAAAATCTGTAATTTTTTATTACATTAATCAAATTTTCAATAAAAAAAAATTACATTTCTATTTAATTAAATATGAATGTAACCGAACCAAAATATGAATAAGTCATTTGTTAAAAGTAAAAGAATTTTACTAATGTAATTAAAAAAATATTCCCTATTCGTTTTATTTATCAATAAATATGTAATTATTTAAAAATCCTCATCCTATAAATCATATTTGTTATAATTTTTGTTTAAATACAAAAGATGTTAAAATTACATTTAATAATATAATGATAAAAAATATAGCATAAATTATATTATAATACAATGTTTTCGCATTTACACTTTTCATATTATATACATATATATCTATACTTGTACTATTATTCCAATTAGAAATATTTTATTTCAACATGTTATGGTATGTATCATAAATGTGTTCATTTTAACAATGTTTATTATATCGAAAATATACAGTAAACATAACATTTACTCACACTTTGTTATTATTTTCCTGTTTAAATACTTAATAACTTTACAGAACATAATATTTACATGTCAAAAATGTCCATCAACCGCGTTTTAATTTTCGAAGAAAAAAAATATACAACTTTTTCTATAAAAATTATATCATATTATTGGAAAATTATTATTTTAATATAATCTATGTATTTTTAAGATTTGAAAAGTGTAGGCCAATACTTCCTAACTAGTATGTCACAATATACATTTACGAAACATATATATAATACGAAATTTATAAATGGGCAATAAACATTTCAAATAATAATATTTTTAAAAATACTAGACTCCAGCTTAATATGTGATTTTTATCCCCTTTCTAATAAAATATAAATGACTCTAAATTCTAAAAAGTTCTTCACATACGAAAAATTCAATCCTTATATATATTTAATTATAGATTGGTGTAGGTACAAAGAAAGAAACCTGAAACTGGACTAATTTTGAATTATTAAACATTTACACTTTAACACAATATTTTATTTTTTATTAAATTATATTTTTTACTAATTCTTTTAAAGAGTATGATAAAATATTAAATAAATTACAAACAAATGAAACCGTTGACATGTGCATATATGTTTAATAAGTAATTCCCACATAACATATCACTTCGTGTTTACTAAATGAATAATTAGGTAGTGATTCAAGGAAGGAATTAGACCAATAAAAGACCACAGGGTATGCTCCCACGACATCTCAAAGTATTATATTTCAACGCCAGGGTTGTAGTTGAATAAATTTATTTCTATTCTTCTGCAGAAAGTAAATACAATAGTACATATATCTTCAATGTATAGCAATCTAAATAAATACAAACTATACTGAGGGTTTTAGGCCTGGCATTTTGATTATTTTCTGAAGAACACTTATTCCGATTTTTTATGTACCTACATGTATGAATGTTCTTTCGTTTGCTCTATTTATGGTATCCTAATCAGCCAAGTATTTATCTTTACCAAGTCAATATTTTTAAATAATTATATTCTTTAGCCATATTGTGGGTGGCCAGTTTCTGGAAAACCGGGAAAAGTCAGGGAATTTTGCTGTACAGGAAAAAGTCAGGAAATTTGGTTGGAAGTCAGGGAATTTTTATAAAAATGCAAAATCACATAAATTCTCGCAAATATTTAAAGAGTGACAGTCAGGGAAATTTGTTCTAGAGAAATACTGGTCACCCTGTAATATATTTTCTTTTATATATTCTACAATTCAATTGATCTTCCAGCAACAATAAAAAATAAAAAATAAAAACGAGAATTGGATGAATATGAAGTATCTGTTATCTGAAATACATATTACATCAAATTCAGAATTAGGAATCTCCTACCAAAATAACGGGCTTGAATATAATTCTACTTCCATGAAGAGTGTAAAACCGGGCCTGACAATATACATACACTAATAGCCAATTCATTTTGTCTATTCAAATATAATAGCTCTATTTATTATCATTTCTATTAATAAATAATTGTTAGACATATTACAAACCCCTAAATTAAACCGAAATCAACATCCACGGATATTATAACGGACGTGATATGGGAATAGTCTATTGGTTTAATGCCTACATTAAAAGAAACTCGAACTCACAAAGACCATGTCCACAGATACACATAATATGATCCAGACAAATCTTTTGTGTGCTTCAAGCGGGTATTCATTATTTTTCATAGTTGCTGTTTATTATTCAGTGTTTAACAGACGCGGCAACAGATAAAGCTAGCAGTAGTCTAGGATGAGATTAGTGTCGGTATTTTGATAGTTATTTCTGTTCACGTGCTGTAGAAATTTAAATATTTGTATACATAGAGATGGATTCTATGTGATATTAATTTATCATAACTGTATAATAATGTAAGAACCCAACTGGTTTCAATGATCATCAATAATCTTTCATAAATTATTAATCGAGTTGAAATTTACCAATTCAATTTAGTTGTTTAATTAATGGTTGAATCTAAATTGAGTAATTAACCTAAAAACTATTTCTTAGCTCATATATCTTATTCTATCTATATACATATTTTTCTCTTCAAAAGTGAAAAATAATTTAATTTAACTAACATAGTAGAACCCAGGAAATAGATAACGTAGAAATGCATAAGGTGCCCAATTTTAACATTATCGAGATTCTAGATACTGTTAAAATTTTACCGCGGACACCTATGTTCTATGTTTTAGAATTTAGAACATAGACGTTGGCGGTGAATGAAACCTAACTGACGGTAATGTAAGATATTGTAATTGTTAAGTACTCTTTTCTGAAAATTTTGATAAAATTGCCCCTTCTAGGTTGTAATCAAACCTATTGTAATACTTATTTTTAGTTATTTCAAGTTTTGGCAAGTAATACTTTCTTTTACTTTTTTGTCCTGTACCTAATGCAGCGATTCTCAACCTAGGGGGGGCGTGATAGAACTTAATGGGGGGCGCGAGCATATCGAGAAAAAAAATGAGAAAAGATATTATTAAAAAATGTATTTAATTTAGTGAAAAAGAAAAGCAATAAAATACAATCTGACAAAATAAAAACTAATATACACGTTTACATTTGCACTGATATAATACACTTATAAATAGTAATGTATCAGTACTGCACAATGTATTTAATAATAAAATTTAACACAAGATTATTATTAGTGACTTCCTTGGGCCTGTATTGCAGAGCAAAGTTTTTCGAAAGAAGGTTTAATATTAGAAATTGACACTCTAAGCATTTTTTTATATTCAGCTGAGATCTATTTATCAGTGAAAATTTTTGTATGAGGGCGGAGAGAAGGGGGGCGCGATGAGAATTGTGATTGAAAATTGGGTCGCAAGTACTAAAAAGTTGAGAAACGCTGCTGTAATGTGATGACTAATAATGTGAAAAATAAATATAAATATAAATGAATAAACTGAAAAATAAATCTTACATTATTATGGTAACCACTAATCTCCTGAAGATTTTTTTTTAAGTTTACAAATTATTTTTTACTATCTCCTTACAGACGTATCATACGTATCTGATCTAAAACATACCGATATGTATATTTTATTAAAATATTAAAAATCAATATTTCATTTCTAGAACCTAGATTAACATACGGATTTTTTTAATTCACATTACTTAGGTACTTAGCAGAGAAAATTATGTAATATTATTAATTAATAATATAAATATAATATTATATAACATTTAATGTTCTGTGGAACTTACATATTTTCTTGTTTATTTTCATTAACCTTTTAATAGCACAATAAACAAATGTCAGTGAATTCATAAAGAAATAAACTAACAATTAGAAAGAATAAAGTAACACACACAGTAAAGTAGGATAGGAAATACATTTGTAATTGCAATTAAGTCACATACTATTAGTGTAGACAACATTGAGTTGGATTTAGTCAAAAAATTCATGGAAGAATGGACCCAAATTTTTTTTGCGTGATGGAGGGGAAAGGGCAGAATCAAAGGTTTATAATTATTAATAAGTGAGTATTTATTATTTTCATGATAAAATTTTTAATGAAACATTTATTACATTAGAATTTTAGAACGTTAATATAACCTTGACTTTCAAACTCTGCATTATACTGGATTTACATAATCACGATACTTTGTACGATAATTATTTTTAATTGAATGCCGTTTTTGCATAGCCAAAAGTAACCTTGTCGTGTGCAAAATTCAAGCAGTACTGATACTGGTATTCGCATTAAAAAATCACTATAATATACACGCATTTATAATATACCTGTTTTACAGTAAACTGGCAAAATTAATATATAATGTTTTTATAGCACATCTATACAGTTATCATTATACAATGTTTCTGTTTTGTTAGTTATTATTCCAATTATGGAAGTTCCCATTTTAAAACATTAGCAGAAAATTTTTCAGACAAAACTTGCCACAGTCCAAAAGAGTAGTAAAATTATCTTTAATTTTACTACTCATATTAATTTTTAAACATAATTATTTTTTTTTCTTGCATGAACTTCTCTTTAATTAATTTAATTTCCGAGTACAATATTTATGAAAATCCAAGTTTCTGCTTTAGCTAATTATCATAAATAATTAAGATTTTCTGAAAAAAAGTTTTTTTATATAAAATACGAATCTGCAAAAAAATTAATAAGATGACAACTTTTGTCTGAAAAATATTTTCTGCTAGAGTTTCTCTTCGAGGAGATATTCATGTAGAGGTTTTAAAATGGGACACCCGGTATATTAATATACATTGGTAGAGTACCTATACATAATAAATTTAAATAAATAAAAATTATTCTAAAAATACTATTATTATTGGCTATTTATGGATGAATATCCTTTGTAAATAACATATCACATATTATATTTTATATGAATTATAATCAGTTATTATTAATTCTTATATCAATTCGTCTTAAATCAAAAAAAGAAAACCGTGATACGAATTTGTACATATATAGATCAGCGTTTTCTAAAGTGCATATCGCAGAAAATTTTTAAGGTTTCGTGTTTTTTTTGGTGATACTTTGCTTGATTTACTACGTTGAAACTATACCGCTTAATTAAAAACACGCGATATACAATGGTTTACCTTGGCTTAAATATATATCAATTAAACAAATATACCATATAATCTCTTATCGAAATTGGGAGGAATGAGGTCCATAAAATAAAAATATTCTAAGGATTTTGCAATTTTTGAAAAATCATGTAAGGGTTCCTTATATTATCTATATACCGAGTGAGGAAAAATATCGGGCCCCTTAAAACAAATCGATGGGATTTAAGGTCAATTAAAGTAGTTTTGTTTTTGCTGTAATTAATATTTTTAAGTCGAAGAGCTGTCGTAAAAGGCCTAGCACCAAACGACAATTCCTGTTATGAATAAAAAAAATAAAATAAAAAATAATACCTAATGAGTCTTCCATCATCCAAACATAGTCTTTCTATATATAAATAATTCCCGTACTCCTGATATCAGAAAATGTTAAGTACCTCTGATCTACACAGTCAAGTTTTAAAAGAGGTGTATAAAAAATAAGAAGCTTATATTAATGCAATATCTATTTTCTATCATAAAAAAGAACATCTGTAAAGTATATAAAGAAATCATAAACCAACGAATGCTTTTTAAGAAGAGTGAAGGGATAAATCTAGAGATCTGATGAAGATAAATATAAGAAGTGTGTATATAAACAAGTTTAATAAAAAACTAAATAAATAACCTTTGTATATTAAACTTGTAAATCAACAAAAGATCTTTTATTATAATCTCTATATCAAAATTAATGCATCTTCCACAGAGATGAATCAGTTTCAATCCAGTGCTTATGTTATATCGACCAAAATTAAAGCCACTAACAACACTTTTTGATTTTCAATTAAAAAAGTTTTTTTTTAATATTTTGTATCATACATTTAAAAATATACATTATAAACTGATTTAACAATAATTCATTTTTTTACGATTTTGATTCATTTACAAAAAGATAGTTAAGCAATAAAGTAGGTATAGAAATAAATATTTTGTAAAGAAATTTTGAACTACGTAAAATAACTAATTTATAATTAAATTAAATATACATACACACATAAAATTAAGCCGAACCTGTTAAATATTTCAGCAAAATATGGATGTGTTGATATGTAAATCAAATACAGATTTCAGATGACCGAGAACCTACACGCAGTATAAATAGATACATTTATAACTGACATTTTTCTGACAAGAAAAATCAGTTATGTGATACTTTACGATTCAATCAGATTACTGAATATTTTTATATTTAGATTTTTAACCATCATACATAAGTAAAATGTTTATTATTTTTGGAATACATTCAAATTGCTAACATTTATTCACATTATTAAATATTATGTGAATAATAACTCTACATGTGTTATCAGATTTATGACAAGTTTTAAATTTATTAATGTCCTAATTTATCTTCCTAAAAAATACCACATTAGCTTTTTATTACACACATCTCCATGACATACTCCAACCCTTACAATAAAATATAAACACTCCACCAAGTTAAGTATACACAAATACCCACTCCAGTATTAACAATCCTTCCACGTCGTTACGGTTACCATGGCAACGACGCGCGTAACCATGGTAATCGAGTGATTTTTCAGCAGGGGTTGGGAGTGGAGCTGTGTGAATAGAGCAGCAGGTTACTGGTTACTATCGCCAGCGCCACGGTGTATTTACAGCTCACTTCACGTCGTTCGTAGTGTGTCGCTCTACCGCCAGACTGCGTGGCGGCGCTAGTTACCGATACACAGTCTGCGAAATACTCCACATGTCAACAAAGAATCAATGTGCAAAGCTTACTTGGTCGATAGTCAGAAGGTCATTTTTGTTTTCCTGTTGCAGCATTGTTGCGTCGATAGGTGGAGGTGGGTTCAGTTGGGGGTAGAGGAACAAGTAAAATAGGGGAAGTATAGTTATTTCCCTTTGACGTGTGACTAAATTTGTTGACTGGCGTCATTTTTATGATTATTTATTTATAAGCGTTATTTATTAAAAGATCAGTTCGAATTTATGCCAACAATGCACACATAATTTAGGAATTCCGTAAATATTTCATGTGATTATGGGGAAGATTCAATTTTGTAATTGAGTTATTACAAATATTACATTGAAAACTACGGTATTTTTAATTAAAATGCATAATTTTACTTGGCAGTATTTTGGTAATGTTATTGATCTTCATAGAAACAAATTCATCATACATTGCTGGACATATATTCAATATTTAGAATTGTAATAGTAATAAGATAGTAGATAGTATTAAAAAAGAAACAGCATTTAAAATATTTATGACGTCCTAAAAGAGGACAACGTCCGGGGAAAAGTGGACGGATGGCAACCCTATCCGCATAGTATAGGAAACTGATAGTAAGTACTTATTTTATCATTATTTAGCAAAAATATAATTTCTTATTACTGATATGCATAGTATTTTATATTTGATCCTCACAATAAATGTTTTATGAAGTACATGTATTAATAGAAAGAAGTATAACATTTTTCATATGAATTTAAAATCGATTTTAATCTCCAAATCAATATCCTGTTGAGGGATCTGGAAATGCGTTTACAATCCCACGGGATTGCAACGGTGACGTCATCCTGTCTCCCTCTACTTCCATCTCATCCTTGTTGAATGCATTCCTGTGATGCACTTCGACACACCCTCGTGCAATGGATTTCTTTGTGTAGTGAATTTCTACGTATTGATCTAAAATTTTGCAAGATGACGAGAATGTACTTGCGGGCATTATGCATCTCTTTTTGCATGCACTGATTTACCTTATTACTCTTTATTCAATTATGATATAGGATATTCTCGTTAATATTTACGTTTGTAGTTGGAGTCATGAAACCCTGAAATAGTCTATCTCTTTTTAACGTATTCTATTCTAATGTACAGTATTTTCTTTTCTATTTGTGATAAGCCACATGTACAAAGAAAGCTCTGTTAACTGCTTGCATCTCTCTTTATATTTCCCTAATATACTATTTCGGTCTTTGTTTATATTGTGTAAAGCTGTTCTCGTAAAATGCATTTATTGCCATATAAGGTTAACAGGGTTATAGCTGATTGTATCCAGAGCGATGTGGAAAAAAAACTTTTTGTGTAAATTGGAAATCGAAACTCCGTTACTTGTTTGTTTCATTTTATTTTTTTATTCTAAAGCAATAAAACTGGCAATGAGTGATATCATTTATTTTATTACATTATTGATTTATGTTAAGAAATGAATTTTATCTCCAATGTTATTAATTATTATTCTTTTTACTAATGCAAGATATACTGTCATTAAACTTTATATTTAACAAAAATAGACAGCCAATACCTGATGTGGATTACAGGTAGAATTAATAAATATTTCCTTACATAAATTCTATCCTGCGCGTCTTCATTCTATTATTCTTGACGCATAGATCGACATCCAGTGATTTCTTTATTTCTGAAGTAGATCACGAATTGTCAATAATAATGAATTAACGCGCCAGATTAAATTCTAGAAAAACATGATGCCCAAATAATTTATTTATATACTCCACATAATCACATTTCTACGAAATACTAAAATAAAAATTTAAATCCCCTATATGTATTATGTCAATAACCTCTGTGTCTCCTCACATTATTCCGATAATCCCGGCCACCCTGTTCGTTGTCACCTGCTATGATTGGCCCATCAGCAACCTCCCATTCCATCTTGTGTCCCTGTGCTCCCTAATACACATTTGCACTCACAACACACACTCCAAATAAAATTCAACCATGGATGGAGCTGTCTGAAAAGGCTAAACCAGCAGACATGAATACATGAAGAAGAAGAATTTGTTTACATTTTTATAGATCTTTGAGTAATTAAATCAAAATGTTTGAATCAAAACTAATTAGAAAAATTCATAAATTATCACAAATAAACATCGATTTCTTGAAATATTGGAGGTCTACATCTACTTTATAATAAAATTAAAACGAATTACTAGTTTCATGTTTGTAAGTTTGACTGTAAAGGGTTCACAGACAAACGTCATTGTTGAGATAATGGTCGTACTTGATTCAAGAACCCTCAAAACGTGCAACTCTGTTGAAACTTCAAGCAGGATTTTTTTCACATGATTACTATCAGTAGCGTAACTACCGCGGGTCTGGTCGGTTAGATTGTCCGGGGCCCCGAGCATCTAGGGGGGCCCCAAAAGTAATGAAACATTTTTTTTTAATTGCTGTGTTTTTTTAGAATCGAAACGATCAATGAAGTTTTTGGTGAAAAATTTTAAAATAAATTTGATTTTAAAATTCTAAAATTAAATATCAAAATCTCAAAAACTTGAAAATTTGGCGTGTTATTGACTGCTTTTCATTTTAGTATTGAATTTTTTTTTACGTAAATCAATTTTTCTCGAACGTTTCCGTATCCATACCTCAAATATTTACATCCCTTCACAATTCTAAGCAATAATTATTATTGTGGGGGGGGGGGGGAATAATGTAAAAAAAAACTGTCAAGGGCCCTCTTCTGAAAAATTGTCTGGGGCCCCCATTTCTATAGTTACGCCACTGATTACTATGCTTTACTATACAGTATCTGTATTCAATGTATATTAATGAAAATATAATATTCTTAACTAAACTTATGTATTATAAAATATTATAGGTATATAATTATAACTATCAATATTTTTCAGTCTAAAGTCTTATGAAATTACAATCGTTTTTTTTTTTTTAATTTTTTACATGATGGTAATAATACATTGAAGATTTAAAAGTCGATTCTCCCCTTTCTCTTGCCTATATAGACATATTTTTAATTACTGCTTTCAACCAAATGTTCCAGTTAGCTTTTATTAATATTTTTAAACAACACGACGTACCGTTGATTGTTAACAGCCCCTATGCACTCAATGAATAGACCGATATCTGAAACGCAGCATCTGTGGCTGTCCCCAAACATTTTTAAGACTATGTTTTAATTTCACTTCAAGGACATCACACTACCCCCTTTTAATAAGGGTTCTTGCGCTTGTGCGTTTGGTTCATTAGCGATCGTTGCTTTTAACCCTCCCTTCAATTTTAAAGACATCTTGTTGTGCCCTTATAGTACCCAAATATAATAGGTCTATTTTCCATCGAATAGAAGTAATTAGTACAAATTATACCAGACTATATATTTACAACATTAAGTTTGTAGTTTAATTACTACTTTTGAATTATTATCTACTGTTTATTACATAAAGGCATTATCGTGAACACAGTTTTCAATATAGGGCCATGTTATTGATATTTATTATCAGGTATAAGGTTCCAAATAACTAAAGGTAAAATAAATTAGTGTAAAATAATTAGATCAAAAGAAAAAATAACTGGCATAGTTTATACTCAAATGGGAATACAATTGAACTAGAATGACTTACTATATTATAAAGAAATTTGCTCCCAACCAAATCAAAGCAAAATCTTTTTATTAAGGTATCAAACTGTGAATATTGTCTATTGTCTTGACACTGACCAAATCATCAATGTCAAAACTTTATTCCTAAATTCCTCATGTAACTTAACTGTCAATCGCACTGAAAATACCCCGTAAAAAGATTTAGTTTTAATTTGCTATCGAGAAAATTCTTTATAACATCGAGCAAAAAGAAATTAAAACTAACAGTATGTATAAATACATATTTCAATGAGTGACTAACAAAAAGATATATATTTCCGCTTTATCGGTTTACTTTATTTTCAAAATAACGTTGTAAAGTATATATTTAAAAAATTTAAACGCACTTGCGTCGTTTCAGTAAGCTTTACGTTTTTTTTAAGTAGCTTACATTACATTATGAAAATATTGTACACATTAGATGGGAAATAGAGTATTTTTAGTAACTCGAGTTATTTATTCAGTAAAAAGATTAATTTTTATTGAATCGTTCAGTAAGATAAGTAGTTGAGCAAAATTTTATAAATCCGTTAAAAAGTAAATTTAAACTATAATAGTAACTTAAAAAAATGCTATTAAAAATATAAATGCAAAGTGTTTAATGTTATATTACAACCAAATAACCATCAAACAAATAATTTTCTTGCATATAATAAAAATTCACCAATTTTATATCTCAGCGATTTCATGCAGTTCAAAATTGCGTAAAATGATATCAAGTTTTTTTTTCATATGGCTAGTTTTTATATGCACTAGTAACACTAGTTGATATAACCCTTATAAATCACGAATCGTTACTAGCACAAATAATTTTGTACATGTACCTACTACTTACCTGTACTTATACCCACATTTGTATTCATTTGTTATTTAACAAAGCATTTAAACAATAGATTAATTTATTTTAATCAATAATTAATTCTATTCGCATATGTTTTTATAAATATCCATAATCCTATCACACAAAATCTAGCTACAGAAATTGATATAAATGTGTATATTATTTTGGACGCGCGCCATTAGGTCTCATAAATGAATAGAAAAACTAGGTACCTCATTAAATCTCTATATACATATGTATATTTATTTGGCAGAGCTGTATTTATGAACAGATGCGTACGGCATTAGCTGGGGACCTCGCAACATAAGCGTTAACTTACAAAAAAATGTTGCGCCTAGGACTTCAAAATATCTATGTACGGCTCTGGTATTTGGAATTGGTAGTACATATTTAACTTATATTGATTGAGATTGGAAAATTTATTTTAATAGCTTCATAGGGCCCCAACCAAAACTGAATTTCGGGGCCCAATGTGCAGTGTTGAATTCCGACATTAATTCTTTGAGAGAAATTGTCTGAAATTTTTTTTCATTTTTTTTTTTCACCAAGTTATTGAAGTTTTCAGCTAAAACCGTCGTGTTGTTTTCACTTCATGACCTTCTGCAAAAAAAAAATATTCCACCAATAACGGACTAACGGAGCCGGTTAGGTAATCTGGAGTTTCCAGATACATTGATATTCTTATAGAACAGTAATGAGTTTATAAAAGATTGGTTTGAACAGTGGCGTACGCAGGGGGGTGTTAGGGGGGGTTAGAACCCCCCCCCCATGACATCTGTGATCTTTATTTTTAAAGCAATATTTGCAATATTTACTTTGGAGACCTTTTTTTTTAGTCATTACCAATTTCAAAGAGAAAAAAAATATATTTTTTCTCTTTGACCCCCCCCCCCCCCATGACACAATCCTGCGTACGCCACTGGGTTTGAAGCCCACCTGTCGGTTTTCTCCTTAATAACAGTTAGTGTATAAACAATTTACTAATTGTTATTCTTTTTTATTCATAAATTAATAAAAAATTATATATAGTATTAGTATTAAAATTCCACAAAAACAAATCATCAGTATAATAAACTATCATCCATGAAATGACTATCAAATGCACTAGAGCTTAAATCCGGTCCTGCAGTCTATAATAAAACTAACAACCGCCACTTAATATAAAAATAATTAAATCAAATCCACAAAAACTTCTATCAAATAAAAACAAAAGAAATAATACATCATCGATGTTGGTAATACCATCCACATTTCCAAAATAACATCACTACTATGAGTACTACGATATAAACACGGGGCTAAGCCAGCAGGCTAAGCCTATCTCTTTCATACTCAGTGCCGCAATTATGTTTTGTGTGTTGGTAAGTTTGACAGACACGCACAGCCGAATGCAGCCACAGCATTCAGTCAGTCGATGTGTTTAGCCAGTAGAAAATAGTGCTTAGAAAACGTGGTAGATGTCTTGTGGTAGTTAGGTCATCGTCACATTTCATATCAACAATAAAATACAACAATTCATGTTTGGTTAAGAAGATTTTAACTGCATGTTGATTGTTGCAGAAAGTTTTGTATGCAGTTCTGTTTTTTCTTTGTTGTTACGGTTCGTGAACTGATCAGTGCCTATCTAAATTAGTTTTATTTTTGATTGTGGACTAATGAACATTTTCGTTTTTGGATCTTGTTTTTTATTTTTGTTACAATGGAATTGTAAGTATAACTAATTTATATTTTGCTATTGTTAAAGCCAATAAAGTTCCACTTACCTTTAAAACAAAATAAAGTTTATTCATGTGTGAAAAAATAAATAGAAACTGTGATATGAATAATTTGATTTTTATTTTTATTGTATTTATTACATAATGCTATTTGTTTACATATAATATGATAGATTAATTATTTTAACTTTAGAATTGTACAACGGTTTATAATTTTTTTAATTTTTATTTTATTATTTATAAGTATAATATTATATTTTATATTCAAATGCTACACATAAATTGAACAAAACAAAATTTTATAAAAAGAAACAAAATACAAAATAGATAAGTACTACATAAACACAAACACAAATATTTTGCGCCAACATATTGTTTCCTAGTGGGAGCGAAACTATTCTTAACATTTTTATCTGCACTAATGTTTATTATTATATATACAATCAAATCGTATTTTTATCTTTTTCCTATTCTCTATAAGCCAATGCCAACTAAAGTTTAAAAAAAAGATTGCGATTCCTTATCAAGTCTAATAATTCTTTTTGGCAATACGTGCATATTATATCTTGTATATGAATTTCAGATTTATTTTAAAGGTTAAAAGGTTATATAAAGTATGAATAAATGTATATGAATCTTAACTTTTATAAATATTTCATTTATTTAATTATATTCAAAAACATCATTGTTCATTTTTGATAGTGACATCAGTGATGACAAATATTTTAAAAATAGTATAAATTCACACTTTTATATTTGGCAAATGTTATAATGTTATATTTATACCTATCGTCTGTTTAAAACATTTATATCGTACATATATCGAATGACAGGATTAGTAAACCTAAAGCCGATCAAAAATATATATAGTAGAGCTTCGATTTTCGATAACTTCGATGTCCAATATTCTCAAGAACCGATATAACTTATAACTTGCATAATAGCTGTAGCTCATTGTCAGTTGGTGTTGTGAAAGAAATTGCAATTAGATACTGGACCACCCCCGTATATAGATATTATAAAAAAATAACAAGTTATGTACCACAGAAAGCAACAGTTATATTAACTATTATTGACTAATACATATATCGCGTTTATTTTAATAACAAATCCATTTCATTTTAATCATTTAATGCATTTGTATTAGTTAGTACTTATCATTTTTTACTTATAATTTCTACTGATATAATTATTCAATACTAATTATTATTTTTTATAACAACAATGTCAAAAATTCTAAAGACCAATAATGTACCTACTAGATTAAATTAACAGTAAAATGACTTATAGACTCAAAAAAATTACATTGTACAGATAGTGACTGGACAGATTCATAAGTTGAATAATTTGCACTTTAGTCTCCGATGTTTTGTGTTTTTACGCCAATGTTGCGAGTTGTAATTGTAAACAATATATTTTTGTTGAACTTTAAAGGGTTATCATACGAAAAAATAAAGAAATATTTAAAAATGATATTTCAACTTCAAATCTTTATTATTTTTAATAAATTCAAGCGCGCTATTCCTACATTATAGCAACTATAACTTAATGTCTAGTAAATTATAGTAAAAAGTAAACCAAATATAGTACTTATTACTATTTATATACAGGGTGATTCAGCACTGTCGTGCCAAACTTAAACAATAGATTGAGAAAAATATTTTAAACAAAAAACTTCCAATAAACATGTGTCCGAAAATTTTTCGTAAGGGAACTACAGCCCTCCAAAGATTTTGCTAAAAATGAGTTTTTATTTAATATTTAGAGAACCCTTTGTGATAAAATTATGAAATTTGGTATTCTGTTTAGTAGTAATAAGTGTTATCGATTTCTCGTATTAAACAATTATAATGTAGACCAGGATATGGGGTCAGTGGGCCCATCGATTTTAATCTAGTATTTTTTGTTCTTTAATTTTTTTATGAAGTTGGGCACCTGTTAAGGTTATATGGCACAAAATACGCAAAAGTATACCTTGCTTATTTGTCATAGGATAAACAGTTTTCGAGGAATATCGATGGAAAAGAAAGCATGCAGAATTTAACTTAATACGGATGCTTCAAATTACAAATAATAAACTTATATTCTTGTTATATGATAAAAACTAAGACTACAAGTTAACATAAGTATACCTCAAAAAATGCATCCTTATCAACAAATGGCCATTTTTAGTTTCGTTTTTTAGTCAAGTTAGTAAAGTACGTGTAACAGTAATACAACTGGCTATAGATCTTAGAGGATTCATATTAGGAGGTTTCTTTATATGAACTTTTTTTCTTATCTTTAATCATAGAACAAGAATATAAATTTATTATTTGTAATTTGAAGGTTCAGTATTAAGTTAAATTCTGCATGCTTTCTTTTCCATTGATATTTCTCGAAAACTGTTTGTCCTATGACAAATAAGCATGGTATGTTTTTGCGTATTTTGTGTCATATAACCTTAAACAGGTGCCCAACTTTATAAAAAAATTAAAGAACAAAAAATACTAGATAAAAATCGATGGGCCCACTGGCCCCATATATCCCTGGCCTAAATTATAATTGTTTAATACGAGAAATCGCTAACAATTATTACTACTAAACAGAATACCAAATTTCATAATTTTATCACAAAGGGTTATCTAAATATTAAATAAAAACTCATTTTTAGCAAAATCTTTGGAGGGCTGTAGTTCCCTTACGAAAAATTTCCGGACACATGTTTATTGGAAGTTTTTTGCTTAAAATATTTTTCTCAATCTATTGTTTAAGTTTGGCACGACAGTGCTGAATCACCCTGTATATTGTATTTTAACGAATGAAGATATTTCAAATAATATTTGAAAAAATACATAAATAAAATAATGTGACTTTTAATAAATAACCAATAACATAAAATATACATACTAGATGCAACCAGTAATAGTAATCACTATGTATGTATACATGTTATTATAAACCTTATACAACGGCCCTACATGTTATGATAAATGTCTTTATTATACAAATAGTATAGACATACATTGCCCATATGTTTATAAAATCATTCTTAGATTTTTGCTGAATGATTTATTTGATAACTTCCTATGAAAAAGAGAATTGTTAATGTACATATTCGATGATTAACCGTCTATATAACATTCTAATTCTTTGCAGTTCTAAACTGATCGGCGAACATCAAAGAAAAAATCAATGTAAATTGGACCGGTTTTCGCCAACTTTTTATCTATTTAATCAAAATTAGAATAAGTACAGTTAGTTATTATTAGTATATTATACGAATAACATATTATATTATATGTACTACATCTCTACATCTAATGATATAAATAAATACTTCCGTTTTGGACTTCAACGTTTTTAAAATAAATTAAGTATCAATAACTTATTAATATGTACGGAGCTACCTTTAGAATTCTAGTTGGGCCTAAGAAATTCAGGAAATTACATTCATAATATGGTACTTATGTATATTTATGTCCATTAACATATTATATAAATACATATACTCAATATATCTGTGTATCAAGTATTGACAGTAAGACAATGGTCGATCTTCGTGTAGGACTTTTGGTCCCCCTATATTTTTTATAACAATATGTAGGAATCATTAGATAGTATCTACTACCGAGCATATAATTACAAACATGCATACTCTTAAGTCAGAAAAACCAACCATTCTATAAATAACATGTCGAACACGGATTCTAGACTATTGATTTTTTTGTTTAATTTTGTTGAAAAACGAAATACAAAATAATAATATTTACCTATTATGTTTTATGATTTATAATATACCAAAGTAGTTTTCAATAAAGTTTATTTGAAATATGTGTTGAAGAGTACTTTTTATTTATTAACACAGAATAAATACATGTTATTTTTCTACCAAAAAAAAATTCTGGAAAAACTACTATGCTGCATTGTAAAAATTACTATATCACATTTCCTGTCTTTCATATAAAAATTTCAAAGCGCATTACAATTTACCCATAATACTGATCTTTTCGTCAATTACTTAAACTAGCAAATAATTTTTATTATACATTTTTTCCGGGTAAAAAGGAACAATTACATATTTTATATATTCGCATTAATTAGATCCTAACATAATAGCAGTACCTACTAAAATTTCTCGCATAACTACACAAAGCAAAAAAAATCGATAACAATGCACACAACAATATGTACAAAAAAGTACATGAATTCCATATAACATATCTTTATCGTACATTTATACATATTTGCTGTACGTATCAACCCTTGTGCAGTTATTAGGAGGGTTTTCACCCCATAATGGGGGTGGTTTGAATTACCATAAATATTTTAGAGATATAGGGGTTGATGAACACGCAGTAGGTACAGTGTTATGTATACCGATCTGAAATTGAAATCGCTGCCGGGGATTGTTTTAATTATTCCAGGAGATGCTGTGTCGATCGTATTTATAAAAATCTACCAGCCAATAGTAACGTCTTTTTAAATTATACATTTAATGCTTTTAATTGAGGAGACGGTGACTAACGGTTTTAGATTTTATACACATTAAACTTTGCTTATTTCATATAGATGTCTTCTTCTCGGTTGACTTTAATGCGTGGTAATACTGAAGATTATTTCCGAAGGGTGTATTAAATTTATAATATGATGATATGTGTGTTAAAGTATCTATATTTATTTATATAATATTACAAAAAAATCATCGAAAAATTGTATTCATTTAATTTAAAAATATTGGAGATCCTAGATTGCCAGTTTGATGAAAAATACATTGGTGTAAATTCTTCCAAAAGAAAAAGTCTAAACTCATGGGGCTTCCAAATTTAAATTTGCCTGGGGACCTATGAAGCTATAAAACGTGCCACTTACTGTGAATCAAATTTATACACTATTGTTGATTGTTGTACCTATAATTATGTACGTTTGCAATACAAAATTATTAATAATAAAATTACATTATTGTACTAGCAGGCTCTAATAATTTTAACACTATAAAAATAAATAAATCACATTTTATTACATGCTTCTTCTGAATCACTTTAGACACATGGACATAATTAAGATACCTACATACATTCTCCAAATAAATAAAAAACGTGATAAAAAACTGAAATGCATTAAACACGACACGGTCAGAAATTCAGAAATATAGTTTGCATCAGTTTTGACCTTCAGGTGGACTCCAGAGCCATTTGTGTGTACAATTAATTTGATATTTCTCGATGTACAGTTATCTCTCTAAATGGCACGGGCAACGCTTGCATTTTAACGATAGACATGATGATTGCTATTTAATTGGTACTTTCGATCATTGTTGGCATTGCGTTCGGTTACTAGTTACCACACTCGTGATTTCAATGTTAAATTTTTTGGAAGAACACTGATCAAATAATGCACAAATAAATTGAAATCTACCTTCCAATAATTTGTTATTACACATAGTTATACGATTATAAAGAAAACACAATATTTTTTGTAAACTTTCTTAATACTTAATATTCATGGGTTTAAAAATTATATTTAGCTTGAAAATGCTTTTTTAAGATTTTATTTAAAATTTTGTTTTGCAGAGTTATAATAATTAATATGGCATTAAGAAATAATGACGACTATTCTTCCTTATTCAAGTCTTAAAAAGGATTTTTAAGCTGATGCTTTCAAGTGAAATATCACTTGAAAGCAGACAAAATCTCTTAATAAAGAGATTTTGTCTTTTTTTAACTCCAGTGACAGTAAAAAAAAACACACTTTTTTTGCTTGCTTGTGAGAAATTGAATCTGTAAAAAGAATTGAACAGTTTTTTTTTAATACACTCACGGAAACAATTAAAGGACCACTTGATTTTATCGAAAAAATTGCTCATTTTCAGAGTAGTGCCAATAAGTCAAATATGATTATTTTTTTACATATAGGGTGTGGAAATGGGAGGAAATTTTATATTCTATTCGAATTCAGGAGTATTTTTGTGTTATTAAACGTTTTTTTATGACCAAACCGCGGTTGAATAAAAAATAAAAAATTTGATTTTTTTTTGCAATTTTGAAAGTTGCACACGGGGATGTTTAAATTTTTTTTTCAACTTTTATGATCGACATTTTTTAGGAAATTTTCTCAGTTTTAAAACGCTGTTTTCAAAAAAATTTTAACATTTTTTGGTGTTGCGATGTCTGAGTTTGAATGAAAAAAGTACCAAAATGTTTTAAATGACCATAAAAAGCCTAATTTGGGTCATACAAAAAGAAGAAAAAAAGAAAATTCAATCTTAAGCAATTACCTATTATAGGTAGCATTTAAAAAATGATTCATTTTAACTTAACCCTTCAAATACGGAAAACAAAACCATGTTCGAATTTAAATAATCCTGTAAAAATGACCCTTTTTCAATCTTAGTTATAATGTTAAGAACATATTCAGAAATTAAGTTCTATCAAAGAACATGAAAATTAGACATGTTACCTTCAATGTAAATAAAGGTTCCAATAAAAATCTTTTAATTTGGCTGAGATATTGCTTTTTGAATTTTTTGCATACGTTTAGGACTTGACCGTACTTTTTACAACAAATTTTTCTTTGAGATTTTCTTTCCGTAAAATAATCAACTTTTGAGAAACTTTGTAAGAAGGAAAAAGTTTTTGTGTTTTGAAAAGGAATATTCATAATTTTTTCAGATGTTTTGTATCAATATTATGGGATCATGTTTATTTTTAATAGGGTATTTTATTCATTCAAACTCGAATAGCTCTGTATCAAAAAATGTGACAAACATTTTTTTAAAAGCATTTTAAAGCTGAGAAAATTTACTAAATTATGGCTATCTTGGAATTATGAAAAAAAATCAAACCTACCCGTGTGAAACTTCCATAATTAGAAAACATTCAATTTTTCAATTTTAATTCAAGTGCGTGTGTAATCATGAAAAATCATTCAATAACAGTTAATTAAATACTCTCAATTTGTAAAATTCAATGAATTTTCATTTAATTCAACCAACAATTAACTTAAAGTAACTAAGTTTTTTTGTGGCTACACGTAGTTGTCTAAAAAAATTGATTAATTTTTACAATCATGAAAGTTTCACACGGGTAGGTTTGATTTTTTTTCATAATTCCAAGATAGCCATAATTTAGTAAATTTTCTCAGCTTTAAAATGTTTTTTAAAAAAATGTTTGTCACATTTTTTGATACAGAGGTATTCGAGTTTGAATGAATAAAATACCCTATTAAAAATAAACATGATCCCATATTATTGATACAAGACATCTGAAAAAATTTACGAATATTCCTTTACAAAACACAAAAACTTTTTACCTTTTACAAATTTTCTCAAAAGTTGATTATTTTACGATAAAAAAATCTCAAAGAAAAATTTGTTGTTAAAAGAACGGTCAAGTCCTAAACGTATGCAAAAAATTCAAAAAGCAATATCTCATTCAAATTAAAAGATTTTTATTGGAACCTTTATTTACATTGAATGTGACATGTCTAATTTTCATGTTCTTTGATAGAACTTAATTTCTGAATATGTTCTTAACATTATAACTAAGATTGAAAAAGGGTCATTTTTACAGGATTATTTAAATTCGAACATGGTTTTGTTTTCCGTATTTGAAGGGTTAAGTTAAAATGAATCATTTTTTAAATGCTACTAGACAATAGGTAATTGCTTAAGATTGAATTTTCTTTTTTTCTTCTTTTTGTATGACCCAAATTAGGCTTTTTATGGTCATTTAAAACATTTTGATACTTTTTTCATTCAAACTCAGACATCGCAACACCAAAAAATGTTAAAATTTTTTTGAAAACAGCTTTTTAAAACTGAGAAAATTTCCTAGAAAATGTCGATCATAAAAGTTGAAAAAAAAATTTAAACATCCCCGTGTGCAACTTTCAAAATTTAAAAAAAAAATCAATTTTTTTATTTTTTATTCAACCGCGGTTTGGTCATAAAAAAACGTTTAATAACACAAAAATACTCCTGAATTCGAAAAGAATATAAAATTTACTCTCATTTCCACACCCTATATGTAAAAAAATAATCATATTTGACCTATTGGCACTACTCTGAAAATGAGCAATTTTTTCGATAAAATCAAGTGGTCCTTTAATTGTTTCCGTGAGTGTATAAAAAAATCGACCTATAATGCACGAATTTTTTTTCCCATAATTACAGAACTGTAACTAATGTATTTTTTGTACAAAATTTATTTGACGAATGAAAGTTGATTTAAATGGAAAAATTTTTAAGTTCAGTGAATTAAAATTAATTCTTTTAATTAAGTATACTAATTATTATTTAATATTTAATATATTTTCTTGTATTTATTTATTGTTTTATTTTATTTCTTCTCTCTTGACGAATTATTTGTCGGCAGAATCGCTTCTAGTCCAACTCCTCAGTTGTGTTTGTATAGATTTTTATTGTTTGTATCGTGTTTTTGTAAATGAAATATCAATTTTATATTACCTACCTAACAAACTTTTGGTACACATTATTATTTTTTAAGTCGTACATGAATCTAAAAAATATTTATTTATTTATTTTAAAGCATTTTTATCTATTATGTCTACATTCTATAATAATATAACATACGTATTTTGGTGTATCAACCTCTTAAGGGACAAATTAATATTTTAACATGTTTTTAGTTTCAAGTGGAGATTTTAAATATGTATTCATTTTATCTTCATAAAGATGTGCCCATGTGTACGGTTACGCCCCTAAAAGTTGATAATAAATTAAAAACATACTTTTAAAAACTTATGAAGTTGTTCAATTTAGAACAGATGATACATCAAATATCTAAACCCCACTTACAAAAATAAATTTATGAATGATACAATCAATATTGTTTAGTCTTTAGATTATCATATACTTTTTTATTTTTATTTACAACGATAGTATTCAATATTCATATCTATCCTGACACTGCTAATTTTAAAACGTTGTCCTATTAACAAATTAAAATATCTTCTATACCGCTAGTTTGACTCGCTGTGTCCATAGTATGAGTATATAAAATATGCATAATGTACGCATTTTATTAAGATTCATCGATGTTATGCACATATTCAACCTGTTTTTATATTAATTATATTTTTATCTGTATTGATCTGTTGTAATTATATATCCAAATATATGCTAATCGAAAAACCGGTTTCCGCTATATGACATTAAATAATCATAATTAATAAAAATAAATATTTATCATAATTTCTTGGAGTAAACATTATTATTTTTTAATTTTATCTTTAAGAATTTGACCTATTTTTTTAATGTAAATTTTAAGTTAATTTCAAAAAGATCCATTAAGATATCTATTATAAGATGTTATGAAACATTAGCTTTATAAAATGAGATTATAAAAGATCATTAAATTTTAAGTTACATAGGTAATATTAACCTCAACATCCCTTGATCTCTATGAAATATTGAGAAACTACGTAATTATTTCATTAACAGTAAGAAACTGGCATGATAATAAAACTAGCAAAATTATATTTCCGAGATTCATTTTTTTAAGAGATAAGCAACAGCGGTTCATTTTTTTGTACGGGAGTATACATAAAATTATTATTTTTAAACAAAATAGCATAATATACATATTATACGTTCCTCCACCTGTTATGTATATTATATTTTATAAATAATGTTAACAGTAAAATAAATAGCAAGTAACTAAAAAAAATTACCGCCCCCCTCCTCCCCTGCTCTTTTTAGCTAAAATGATTGACTTAGTAAGTAGTAACATATGTATATGAATAATTATTAATTACTTTTTAATACCAAACTAAATTTGTTTAGAAAAATAAAAATATTGACGTAACTTTTTTGATCCTCGAATATGTAGCTTTTCATCGTTGGTGTTTTTTTTTTGATAAATCATAGTAACACGCTTTCAGTCGTTGCTTTTAATACGTGGATGGCACAATACATAAGTACCTACATGCATATATGAAACAATTATTTGTATAGAATATATCCAACATTTTTTTATAATGAATGCTGTAAATATAAAAGAGCACTCGCTATTTATACTTTACAAAAATCTGATGTTTCAAACTCTAAATGAAATACTATACGCTGTAAAAAAACATATACAATTTTATTACTTTTCAATAAAATATATAGTAAGATTATTACTCATATGACATAAAAAATACATTTTGAATACATTATATAGTTAAAACTAATAAAACTATAGATAAAACATTTAAAAATATTTTAATTTTGATGGGATATCTACTGTTAGAAATTTCAATATTATTACGCCCGTATTAAGAAAAATTTACAATTTTAATAAAAATGTAAAAAAATGAAAAATATTTTATTTCGAAATAAAAGAGAGCAACATTATAAAATATATAATTGCCGTAATGAATTACAGCAAATAATTATAAACATTCATTTTCCTTTTGTTTAGTAATAAAAAATTATGATGTTTTTATTTTATTTTTAAATCGTAAGACCATACTTACACCGCCACTGCGTATAAACAGTTATATCCGAATGTATTATTCAAGAGAGCTGTGCATCGAAGACGGAATGCTGTTCTACAGTTGTCATGTCGCGATCTAGCTACCCGTGGCTCGAGTAACACATCTCTCTTTATTATCACTGCAATTAACGGTCAGCACTGATCTAAGTAAATTATTACAATTTTACAATAGTTTGCTTTAACAGGATGTCAAATCGATATTTAAACTTGACATTGCTTGGTGTAGATGACATACATATAAATGATTAAATGATATATCGCATCTATAGTCAAATCATCTCATATTTGAATTGACCAATAGGAACGTCTAATTTTGTCTTCAAAAATTAGTTTATCGTATGCAAAAAATAGTGAGGTATTAAGGGTTTTCACCATCTTCTTACTTGTATTATTTGCCGTCCTAGGTGTGATATACTCCCGTAATTAAAATAACATACATTTAAAAAAAATAAAGAAAATGTGGGAGGGTGACTATTAATTACTATCCTTGAAAGATAATATATCATTCGTATAAAGTTTCAATGCAATGTATAGCTCATTCATCAATACAGATATTATCTTAAATAAATATATATGTATTATAATATATTAACTACATATATAGCTACACATTTAATATAACAATGACTCATTATCATTCAATGGTATCAAATATTGAATCATTTGATTGTATTAATATTTTAATTAATGGGTGTTCCACTCCGATTCTTAAAAAAATATTTTATTATCAACAACGTACTGCACTGTGTACAAATGTACCGGCTTATGTCGGCACAGTAAATTAACACTTGATGATTTCATATGTGGTCATAATCTAATTAGACAGGTTATGATTCCAACAAGTCTGTTACATTGTTGATTCACGAGAAGATGTAAATTAATTTAAAATAAAAGTAAAAATAAATGCCACGTTTAAATTAAGTGACTTATTGAAATTATAATTCATTACTTTTTGTCATATACACTAAACTAAATACACCAATACCTCGCTTTGCGTCGTTTCGTTTTGCGTTTTTTTCGAAGTTGCGTCGCTGCTGAATTAGTACTAATTTTCACTGTGCGTCGTTAAATTTTCGAAGTTGCGTTGTTTTGGGTTCGAGTCTTTAATTTTTTTTTAATTAAAACGAGAGTAACTTAAATAATTCACTTTGCGTCGTTTCAATTTGCGTCGTGTTTTTTGGAACGTAACCACGACGCAAAGTGAGGTATGGGTGTATATACCACAATATAACAATACCATTCGGCATGTGTTTCGACTTCAGATAAAGACCTCATCAGGTGCATAATAGTTTCAGACAGATGGTTTTATTGTTGTTAATGTTTATAATTAATATAATTTGGTGATTTTTCATTTTTGTTATTTTCTGTTAAATACCTATTTCGCTTTAGTTTGGTGTATTTATTAAAAATATATAAACTTAATGATTCTGCAGAAAATAGTGACACTTCATTTTTTGATAAATTGTTAAATTCTTGTGTTTTAGCAAACGAATAATTCAATTAAAATTGAATTTCCTACTCAAAAATGAAAAACATGTGCTTTTTAAAACACGAAATAAAAACCTCGAGTCCATTTATTTTATGTTACTGAAAATATTCTATATATCTAGTAAAAAAAACACATAATGTTACTATAACATAAAAATATTCATAACCACGAATCGTGTTTGTTTACGTTATAAATCAATTTGTTTCCAAATTATTGATTGAATATTTATTGATACAAGGGTAAAAATTCATTAGTTAAAAGCTTTTCACCATAACCTTAAAAGGTTATAAGAAAATTGTGTGTTGTTTATCTTAAGTATATTTTGATTGTACTAATCAAATAAAACAATGTATTGGAAATGATATAAGCTTAAAAAATTTACATAAAAATTGCTTTAATCAAAAAGAGTAACATAAAGTAACGATTTGTTATCTTTTAACCCAATCTTTCACGTATAACCTCGTACGTTATAATTTTTCAAGTGGAAAATTGTTGAAAAAATGGAATTGTTAAATAAAAAACTAGAAGTATATTTTATACCTATTATTGAAAAGTTTGATCTTAAATATTTTATTTTATTATAAAAAACATTTGATCAAAAATATGTATATGTATACATCGGAATCCTGAAAAGTACCGTGGCAGTCAACGTGTTAAATTGCTAAAAAAATATCCAATTTTCGGCAATTTATAATTAAGAAGAAATAAATAATTTAACTCATAAATGTCATTCATGTTTATTTAATTTAGTGTTTATGTTCTTTATTTTATTACAACTATTTTCCATAAAATAAAATTGCTATTTTATAGTTAAAAAATAAGTAAAATTAAAATAAAATACAAAAACAATTTTCATGTTTCACAAATGATTGAAAGGGTTGGTATTTTAACGGTTACATGAAAATTTAACGTTATGGACCCCGTTCATAAAAGGTTTTTATAGAGACAATAAAAAGGTGCTATATATTATACCAACCCAAACCCCATTCATTTTTTAATTATAGTCCCTAGATATATATTACACATATGGACATACGTTCTTATTTCACATGCATAGATATGTATGTCTGAAATAATATAATATGTGTAGGTAAACTGAAATATGCATTTATTGACACAAATATTTGTTTGAAAACAAATATCCAATACAAAACATAATTTTCTTTAAATAGAAAAATATTTACTCTTTTTCATATTTTTTAATATTAATAATGTACACCGAAATAGTAAAAGAAGATGGTAACCTTGAACGTAAACCAAAATATTATTCCTACCCGTACTTCACCTGATACAGGTGGTGCAATCTGTCCCTCGAAATGCGTTACTATAAAACTCGATGAAATATATATGAGACCATTACTGGCTCAGGTAGGCCTTGCTCTTGCACACCGCGTGTCATTTTTTTGTAACTTAGTTTTTTATGTGTTGCGTGCAATGGACATAAAATGCCAACCAGGAAGGAAGACCAGGGTGAATGACCGGAAGAGAGCAAAATTGTATCTTTGTTTTGTTGAGCGCATGCGGACTATGTCATGGTCTTTCTTATATTTTTGTAGATTATTTATGTAATTTGTTTAATGCTTTTTTTATTATTTATTATAAATCGAAGTTTTAACGCATTATCTTGTTTTATTTTATTTGACTTTTCAAAATTCGATTATATTTTTTTAATCGAATTAAAAAACACAATTACAGTCAGGACTTCGAATCGTTATGCCTTTTTGTTTAGTAAAAACAAAAAAAAAACAGAATTTTTCTGTTTCGTACCAGCTCCGAAAAAACGTTGTAGTTTTTTCGGTTTAACGGTTTTCCAGTTTTTGATTCAGTTCCGGTTCGAATTCACGATCATAGTATGTTAAATATAGTTTGATAATTTATACGAGTAGGTTTTAAATTAACACTCTGAAAATAATTCGATAAGTCATTAATAAATCGATAACTAAATTAATTAATTTTTTATGTCAATTCTTTCTTTTCATATGCAAAATTATATTTCTATATAAGAACATCTATTATATCTAAATAACTTTTACACGGTATAAAATTCTTTAGCCCGAGTACTCTTTCTGTTGGAAACGCACTTGCGAGCACAATAACTAAATTATAACCAACAAAGAGACATCTATAGCAAATACGCCAAAACGGAAATGATTCTAAAATCGAGTTAAATTATGTACTCTTTTTAATGGCGAATATGCTATTATCATAACTGGAGTTTAAAATGTGAAAAAGAAGAACAATGATTTTTTTCTTTCAAATAATACATGTTGTGACATTTTCAATTATATCGAACGTTTTTATACTTATACATACATATATAATTTAAAAATTATATTATACTAAGAAAGTTTTCCCATAGTCGCTAAATATATAACGCTAAATACATGTGCGACTAGTTATTTCCACCATAATTTATATTTCAATATAAATTGATGGTGATGGTATACAGAGTGTTCCAGACCACCCGTCCACTATGTTTTACGCCCAAACTATTGAAGATAGAGTTTTATGAAAAAATTTTTACTATGTATATCGACCCTAAAGAATTTCAGGAAAATATTTTCAACCCCCTAAAACCGCACCTTGGGGGGTAGTTTGGGGGTACATGTCCGTTTCTCAGTAAAATCAAATAGAATGGTATATTCAAAAGTACATAATTGTAAAGACCATAAAAAAGTACGAAACTTTTGTAAAACAAAAATTTTCATACTTTCAATTGTTTAGAAAATATGGCGACTTGATCTCAAATTTTGGGGTTTTACTAAAAGTACTCTAATTTCGTTAAATACATATTAATGGAATTTTATTATTTTAGATTAATTTTATAATTTAGAAAGTAGAAATAATGAACTTTGTAAAGATCTATGAATATTTAAGAGTTGGATAGTTTAAAGTGTCATACGCGACATATCAAAAATACAAAAGTTCAATTAGGGATAATTCAAAATTTTTAAGTACAATGATATATCTATCAATTTGTATTTTATCTTAAAAAAGACATGTAAATAAACAACTTCAAAATTTCATCTATTTTTATTTGTTCTCGTCATTGTTACATGTGTATTTTTGTTAGATAAAAAACTTAAAAAATATAATAAAACTGGCATAAAAAACAGTAAAAAAATATGTAGTAATTAAATATAACAGTTTTTGATGTCGATTTTATTTTTTCTCAAATAACATTCAAATTGGTGCATATTTGTCTGGGTTATGCCCGACGATACATAAAAAATGTATATTGATTGAATTGTGAACCTCTTTGAAGTCGATTAAAAATACCATTTATACATTTTTATAAGTGTTTTTTTTATTCGTATTTTTATATATCTTTATTAGAAAATAGTAACTAGTATATTCCTTAATACAGACCTGCCCTATTTCAGTAGGCTATTATCAATAGCCTAAACTAATTTTAATACTTCTAAAGCCGTCTTAATATAGACCAAAAATATAAAACACCAACATACTATACATATATGGTGTTTTTAAAACATATCATTTTTAATTTTGTCAAAAAAACAACACCATGTTTCTGTTTTATCTCTTTGGTCTAAACATGGCATTACAGTGAATGCCCCATCAATATCGGTTGAATAGTTTTTGTGTCAGGTCAGAACAAACAGATATGCAGGTGGTGTGCGTTAAAAACGTACATTCTAAATTATTTTTAACCTTTTTGTTATACGCTTCCTTTATTTTTATTTTTTTCATTCAATACCTATCGTTCATACTTAAATACGATATTTTCCATATTATTTTGAAGGAAACTACACGAAACAGCAGCGTCGCAGCGCGCTATATCGGAAAGTATCAACAATAAATAAAAATTGTGGGGTACACTTGTACCCCGGGTAGCATTCCAGGGTTGAAAAAAATAAAAATGTAAAACAAAATTATACAGGATGTTGAAAAAAGATGGATACACCTGCGTAAGTCGACAGGGAGGAATTATCAGAAAAAATGATCCAGACAAAAATGTTAGTATTTTTCCCTAGCTATCACATGGCAATGTCCTCCGGGGGGAACGCCCCCCCCCTTCGTATTTTTTAAATGGGAACCCCCTATTTGTATAACAGATTTTGATTCTCTAGCCCAAAATACCCCGGAAACTGTTAAGATAATTTTTTTTAATTGTATATTATATAGAAATCGAACGTCTAGTAAGGGTTGTTCACTTCCGTTTAACAGGTGTCATTCAGTGTGGTGTGTCTCCCCTACCCCATGCATGAATGTCGCAAGGGATGAGACTATATACCAACATTGATGAGTTCACATCCAAGTGCGTATTTTACGATCAGTTTTATCCCACTATCATTACATCGCTTGATTCCGTTGCTTCTTGACGCCTAAATTAGTTGTAATATAAACTTGAGTAATAAAACAAGATAATGCGTTAAAACTTCGAACAAAAGTTTTTGTTTTGTTTTTTAATCACAAAAAATATATGGGTTAATGCGTGTTACCATTTTGTTTTGTTTGTTGGTTTGTTTCTAGAGACAAAAAATATACATATATTATGTTTGGTTTACATCTCAACACGAAGGCGTGTAAACTGTGTAGAGAAAGGTGATGATAACAAACGAATGTAAAAAATGTGAGAAAGGTAGAGCACGTGCATGGTCTGTAGTGATTTCAATTTAAACTATTCTCGTCCGGTACATCGACCGTTTTTGTTGTTGAGTAAAATCAAAAGAGATTAGATTATTTTCTGTCAATTTTATAATTTTATTAGATATTGGTAAAGAAAAATAATTTTTATTAGCTCTGTGTTCCGACTCAATAATTTGAATTTCAATATAAATTATTATATAAAAAAAATGAATGGAATATTCATAGCAGAGTATAATTGTAAACTAATAGCAGTGACGAAAGTAGTCAGTAGTTTTGTTGAATTTCAGATGATAATCGATATATCAAAAAATAATACTAATCCGTTTTTGTTTCGCAAAACAATATAGCATTAAAGCAGAGGTTCCCAACCGGTGGTCCTCAAGGGGTAAAAAATGGCCCCTATAAAAGATTGTAAAGTTTGAATTATCGGCGACCTTTTTTCTAGCTTTTTCATTTCAAATCTATAAAAAAAATATTTTTTAATCTTGTGGTCCCTGCTAATATTAATAACATCAAAATAGTCCCTGGTCAACAAAAGGTTGAGAACCACTGCATTAGAGAGATTTTCAATTCTTTAGCTTCACTCAAAATTACTATTTTTTGGGAACAAATGGGCAGATATTAATTTATTTGCCATTTTAGTCTATTAACATATGTTTTTTGTATAAAAAATACTAGCTGTTACCCGCAACTGCGTCCGCGTGATAATAACAGTTTTATGTTATGATAGTAGTCGATAAAACAGGTTTTTAGTTTCGTATTTGTACGCTAGATGTCTACGTCAAAAAGTATAATCTATCGCGCGTACAAAAGTACACGCACACATTTTTTTATCAAATCAATTTTTCGAAATACATAGGAAGTAAGCTAACTTCCTGCCAAATTTCATAAGATCGATTCAGCGGTTTAGCCGTGCAAAGCTAACAAAGATACAGACAGAGACACTTTCGCATTTTTATAATATTAGTAGAGATATGTATTTTCTACGAGTAGATTATTAAGATTGTTTTTAGATTTATGAATGGAAGAATCTAATCTGCACTTTTTCGTTCTGAACATTCATGTGCACTACTAATGTGTTTTCATGACAATTATGTTCACAGAAAAAAAATCCCTTGGACCAAGACAATCCTTGTTTCATAATAATATATTGTATATTGAAAACATTTTTTTTTTAATTATCTGAATATACTCATATCGAACTACTTAAGTGTGTATATATAAATGTTTCTCTTTAAAGCAATATTATCGGAGGAAAACAATAAATTCTCTGTTTGAAACAATATTTTCTCTTATTTTATGTAAAATATTTTATGCGTGTGTACACTTTTTTTATACTATTTATTTAAAAATATTATTCTAGTAAAAACAAAATACAGAAGATATTTGATCTCTAAAACGTTTAAAAATCACTCTGCAAACGTCATATAGGTACTACACAACAATCAGCTTAAATATTGATTTTTGTTTGTTTTAAAGCAGCGGTCTTTAACGAACGGGCTGTAGAATTAATTGATAGTTGTATATGTATTTTAAAAAGAATGTCGATAGAAAATTTTATTTTCTATTTGAAAAAACGTTGTAACACTTTTAGTGCAGCATTAAAACTTCAAGGATTCAGGTTATATAAATAAGTATATAATATGTGGATATATAGTTTATTTTAAATATGCTAAATGTGATAGAAGAAAATAAACTTTTGTTTTTTTTATGAACATCAACGTATGATATTCTAGTGTAACTTTATTTTTTGCTATTACACATATTTTTTTACGTTAAAAAAAGCTACCGAGCAAATTAAGGGCTATAATTAAACATTAAATTTTAAAAATACCGTTTACCGCATTAAAATTTCAAATTAAAATTTAAACCCAATATTAACAAAAGTATAACCCCGCATATGAAAACAATGCCCTGTCATATTATGTGTCTACAATTTTACATATAAGTAATTGCTATTTGTCTACGTGTCAGTTTTTGTGATAATGTCTATAAATACGACATAGACGAAGGTACCGGTAGTGAAATAAGGACATACAAGCACCATTTGGTGGAACTATAAAAACACACTTTATTGTGTTTACGTAACAGCATCGGTATATAATGTATTCTATATATAAAACTGTTTTTGTTAGACCTACAGGTTTGATTTTAAGATATATGTATGTATGTGTACGGACCATGTGTGTACGTGGAATCCAACCAAAACAACTAATATTTTTAACATTCTTAACGGTGTGATGTAAACATACAAAATGTTTCCCTCTCGAAGTTTAAATTGTCGTGAAAATATTGAACACTTTAATTAAATAAAGAACGATTTATTTATTTTTATAAATGTACTCAAATATAATGAAAACAAATATTAAGTAGAATAAGTTAATCTGATTAGTAGTTTTTGTGTGATTGGGACACAAATCACACAAATAAAGAAGAACATGAATAAGCAGACGTACATTAGCTTTTTTTAATTATAAGGGATCACTGGATTGCAAAAAAGTCTTTATATTAAAGTTACAAATTATAGTTATGAAAATAAGAAAAATATAGCTGGATTTTGAATATTAATTATTTAATTGTATTGCTTGTTAATTATACTCATTTTAATTACTTATGTGAATTTTTAAATTTCAATCTTGAGAAATATCTTAAAAGTCAGTATACTTTCTGTTTCTTTGATTTACATAACTAATTCCCACAAAAATTGAGCACGCCAATTAAGTATTTATTGTAGTTATAATACAATACAATGTGAACTACTAAAAATGAATATACAATATATAATTTTTGTGTAAAATTTATAAAAAATAATTCAAAAAGCCTGCTTAATCTATTTGTTTTAAAAAACAATGACATTAAATATACTTTGTTACTATCGTTATCACCTCTTTTGTAAATAATTTTCAACAATGCAGCAAAATTGCGGTGAAATTTTCATGACACCAGCATGTTCCATAAATATGTAAAAAACTGCATATCTTTCATTATTATTAATTCTGTGTCCCAACCCTCTCATATTTCACGTTGGGGTAGTAGGCGTTTATTAATTATATAATATATATAGCGCATACCCTAATGTATCTTCTATCTTTGTTCCAACCAAACAATGTTTCTCATTTATCTTTGTTAAAAATGTAATTATATACCTTCAATTGTGGTTCATTAGGATATTTCGTTTTCGTAAGTTATAGTATATGAATAAGATTACTCGAATAGTTCAATAACTAGAAATATTCTGTGTGCTAATTTATATTCAACGCATAAATTTTCTTAACTTCCGCCTGTAAATATTTCCTTTAACACTCGCCTATTACTTTTCTTCTAAATATAAACCAAATATTTTCACTCACTCTGAAAGTTTTCAAATTTCGTAGCGTCAAAATTGTTTATTACTCGAACATTATATTTTGTTTCTTTTCATAGTCAACAACGCTGTATGCTCTTTCTCTTTTTATTATATAAACGGTTATATGCGTTTATAAATATCGTTGCAGATTCGAACCATCATCTATTTCACTTCTCATAACGTAATAACGAATACATGTACTTTGTTTACTGAAAGTATGGGTGCGCTTTCGCATTATAACGTCAATATGATTCCCTATCTCGTTTTGCACATAGGGAGTAGTTATAGTCGTACTCATTTCAACACAAAAACGGAGCCTATTGTGATGCTATAAACACTTCAGTAGCTTTGCAGGATTTGGCTTGGCAAACTTTTGCCAGTCTGCAGCGAAAGCTGTGCTTGGGAGTATAGCTTATCTTACATATCTTTTGAACTTCTATTAACTAACAACATATCTTCATTTATTTCTTCATTAATAACACAATACGTATTATAAATACTTAAATCTTAACATATTTATAATTTAAAATTATTATTTCGTTTTGCGTTATTGGAAAATGCTTTGTTGACAGTTGGATTGTTGATGTTTTAAAGTAATTATCAACAATGAGTGATTTGTGGGTGGTGACACGGTTACTTAATGCATCTGGACTTGTCATATTTTATAAAATGTGTGTTGATTCATGAACAATGGTTTCGATATCGTTAACTTACATAGGATTTAGATAGGTAAAAAAATTGCATTTGAGGTAAGTTAGGTTATGTTTAAGAAAACAATGTGCTTCCACCATTCATTTTAACACATGTCGATTCTGTATGTAAATACAAAATGTATTTTGTTTATTAATTAACATTCCTGGTTTGTTGTAACTTCCCTTATAAGGTTATAAGTAATTAATTGAAACATTTATTCATGTTTATGTGAACAAATACCCATGTATTTATGCGTGAAAGTAAATACAGAAAACAACCTGTGGCTTTATTGTTTATATTGGTTTTCTAACCTACATGCATGCATGTACTTTTATGTTCTTATCGCGTTCACACTATTTCAGCTATATTTATGTATGTATGTATAATAATGTATTTTTTACAACAACATATTATCATTTTATTCTTACAAATGCACCCCTACGCACTTAAAGTTGAGAACCTTGAATAGTTCGTTGTTTAGTATACAAACATCTATTTTAAAAGATTACTGTGATTACCAACACCTATAAAATATTCAGATAAATAAACGTGCACATGTGATTATATGCATTTGATTCTTAAAGGTAATTCTAGATGTAAAGGTGTAGGTGGTCAGTTATGGTCTATAGAAAGTTGATTCAAACAAGTTAAAATAAAAATAATATATGTACTTACAAAATAGTTTTTAATTTCTATTAGTTTTATATTACAATAATACAATATACATATTTATGTATATTACAAAAATTAGGTACTTATTTCTTAAAATTACGTTTAACACTTATACACTTGTGTCTATATTTTTTCTTTATTTGTATAATTACTGAAAAAAAGTTAAATGAATTATTAGAAAATATAAATAAGTAATGCAACATTTAATATTATTTATATAATATACAATAAATATTTTCATTTATTTATTTATCAGAACAATAGGTTTTAATATTTAAATTAAATTATACTCATTAGTTTTTTTTTCATAATTAAATATTAATTGTTTAATGCTTTATTAATTCAAATAATACATATTCAATAATATTAAGTATACATACAAACAAATAAGCATTAAACACTAAAAAAAACACAAAAATAGTAATGCAAATATAATATTATAGCTATGGCCATATACATATGTATGTATACAAAAACTATATAAGTTCATACTTAATTATTACCTATGGAAATGCTTTAAATGTAACTAAAGGAAGAACTCACATATTATACAATAACGTGTTGAACGATAATACCTACTGCATCTCGAGGCGAGAGGGTAACAAAATGTACATAGAAGGTGCAGTGTGATATGTAATGTTTACATGTTCCATATGCATACACGCACCCACATTCGCTTTTAAAATCGATACCCGTGTAGACACACCCGTTTTTGTCGTCCGTGGTCGACGGACACCACTGGCTGGTTTTTGATCAATCAACCGTATATTTTCAAATTGACGCGCCTTTTTTTTGCATACCCTACGTAATTATTCGCCAGATTTGTTTGAGGGACGTCGACTTCTTCCTCTCTATGGTGTTTCCGCTGTGTCTCTTTTCATCTTACATCTATGGAATTTTTTTTAAGTTTTTCTTAAATTTTAATGATATGAAATCTTTTACGAAATTTTTAAGCTTTCAATTTGATTCAACGATTAGTAAATGTTATATTTTAATTATGATGTGTTCGTATTGTATTCAAAAAATATTATAAAGTAGCTTAAATATTTTTAAGAAATATAATAATGTATAGCTACTTAATATTCTTAAGAATGACACTTCCAGTAAATTTGGTTAGAGTAAAATATAAAAAATAAACTTACACACTACATTTCCTTATCATTAAAATGAAAAGTGTAGAACATTTTACGACATGTTAAGTCACAAAGAAAAATATAAAATTCATTCATGTACTCATATTTACGAGTATGTATGCCCATTGTCATAATTTAATGTCAGATAAAGGAAGTAAAACAATATTTTAATTCTATATTACCCATATATTTATTCTGTACATACTATATAGGTACCAACAAAATGTAAAATTTTTAGGTACGTTTTAAGTAATTGAATTCATGTTGTTAACCGTGTGTTATTGGTCATATTTTCATTTGATTATTAGTTAATTATTACTTATGTGTTAGGGGTTATTATCACCAAATGATAAACTCGCCTGAAAATACACAATAAAAGTTTATAATTCTCAAGGTGTGGTTGTGAATTACATACGTATAAATTAACAGGATTAAAAAAATGAGAATTAAAAACTTTGTTATACAATATTTACAAATTAAAATTTAAATATATATCTTCTTTAGAAGCAATTTCAATATCATGTAATGCAAAATTTTATTAAATATGGATTTCAATTGTCCTGTGTAAAAATAATGTTTAGAATTGAAATACAAGATCGCCTCAAAGTATTTTTTAAGTTTTAGTTCTGCAACTTATATTAAATATTTTTAATAGTCAAAATATAATCAGTTATAGATATGTATTTTATTACTCATAAAGAACATATGTATTCACGAATCCACAAAATAATTGTTAAGTTTGTGACAAACTTAAAAGTTCTCTTAAACTCAATATAAAACTATATCGAGACGAGAAAATGAGATATTTCTAACTTTATACAACTACCTTCCTACTTCATCAAATCAACAGGTGTTGTCCAAGGTGTATCAAGATAACAATAGATCTGGGTACCGATTTAATCAGACGGAATTTCCATGATTCGCGTTTTAACAATGTAATTATTTATTTAATTCGCGATTATTATCTTTATTGTGCACCCACATTGATAATTATATTGATATCATTTGAAAATTTGGGCTTATTGTTAATACTTACAATTAGTAGATTATGTATAATGTGTTTGTTCTATTTTTACTAATATAACTAAAACAGATTTGTGCAATGTCTTTATAATAATAAACATATAGTTTATAAATTTAAATCGATGATAGATTTTATTAATCCTTTTATGAAAAGTAGAATTCGTTTGCAATTAAACTTTCATTAATGTTTAAATTGATTATTTAAGTCATGTGATTAATAATAAATTAATAATGTATGGTGGTTCACACTCACTAATTGTTTTCTAATTTCGATTTAATTGCTGGATATGTAGATTGTTGTAAAATTTGATTAATTAAATTAATATCGCTTTCATTTTCTCAAGACACTCGATATAATTTTTTTGGATACAATTAGTGGGGAATATAAATATTACTGAAATTATAAAAAAATGAAATTAATAAAATTGCCTAATTATCTACCTCTTTAATATATGAAATATATATTTAACTGAAAAATTTAGAAGGAATATGCTTACTTTTATGATATTTTAATTTTGAGAGTTAATATTCCCAAGTTAGTAATATTCTTTATATATTTTTTTTAAATCAGCTTCATACAGATTTTATTGGGGAGGATTTGACGAAAATAACACTTCCAATCAATTTATGTTATATTAGCTTGTTTTAGTTTTTCATACTTTTATGATTTTCTTAAATTGTCTACAAAAATGTTATATTATTGCATATTTATACATTGATTTAAAAACATATTTATTTACATTTAATAATAAATAGAACATAATAGTAACTGACGTTACATGCAATGTTGTAAAGTCGGTACAAAATCCTACGACTCCGACTCTCTCTAAATTTGTACTTGTTATTATATAGGTGGAAAGTTTAATAACTTCAATTGCACTGAAATTTTTCAAATTTTTTTTATGTTTTGTTCTTACATTTTTTGTTGTTGTTGGTACCACTTACTTTAGTTGAAAAATAACAATATATTTTAAAATTAGTTTTGGAAATGATTAAGTCTTATACTCGTATCATCATCGAGAATACACAATAAACAAAATTTCAAGACAATCGGACATTGTGAAGTGAGAGAAAAATTTATAACACGTTTTGATTGAAATGGTCAAAAAAAACAGTAACGACTTGAAACTTTTCATGATGTTTTTAAAAACTATATTTTAATGAAATTTTACATCAATAATTTCTACTGCCCAACTCTCATTCCTACTCTTAAAATTATATTCACTTAAAAATATAGTATAGTAACAAGTGTATAAAAACCATAGCTAATTAAGGGAATCGGAGTCGAAGTTGATACCTCTCCACCCACTTCGACTCCATTTAAAATTGCTCAAACTACGACTCCACAACCCTGGTTATATGTATAGGTATTATTCATTATTTTATATTACTATAGTACTATCCAATAATTAAAAAAATATATTATATACTCGTATTAATAAAAAAAGTGTTAAGAAGAACTTTAATATATTTTCAAATGAAATGTTTTGTACCTGGCGAATTTATATTAACTAACTAACATGTGGTCTCTAAAAAAATGTGTTGAAGCGTCCCGGTATACCTAATAAATAATTTATAGTTGTCCGACATAGCGTGTGATCAGCATCGGGTACTGTACCAAAAAACTCTCACGAATCGATGTAATGAATAAATGTATATGAATATATAAATTTGAATTCAGCTGTACAAATCAACTCGGGCTGTTGATACAAGCAGCAAGTGTACATTGCAAGCATATCTAAAAGCTTTAGATTATGTAAATATTTATAATGTTTCTCCAGAACTGACCTGAATAGTGAACATTTGTTTGGTAATATGTAATCGAACATGTTTCTGCAACAGCTAATCGAAAATAAATAAATGTAGTTTTGCAAAAATTATTTGAAGCTCTCTTTATTGTTTTTTAAAATATATCTACAACTATTATTTTATACTTAGCTATTGAAATCTTATTCAGTTATTTTAATCTGACAATAAGTACTTTTGGTAATTTAAGAGCAGTGAGTCAATTATAAGTAGACAACATTGGGTCCAATCATTTATTGATAAATAAATGAAGTATTTAACGATTTGTTAATATTTATAGCATCTTTAAAAGTATACATAAAAGTTATAATACTTATATCTTATTATATATACCTATATATTTATAATTTTGACGGGAAGTTATAATATTGTTATTAATTATAGCATATTTCATATAAGATTCAAGTAGAGTATAAAAAATGAGATGATATTTTTCAATCGGTTTAAAAAATATATGTAATACGAATTTTGTTGCCAAATAAATGTCTTCTTTAATTAACGTTGTCTCTCGGCAAATTTATTCAAATCAGTAGGCGAATTTTATCTTTATGAATTTAATATTTTTAATGAAATCGTATTGGCTATACATTCAAATATTAGAATATTGATTTATTATTATTAATTCGGTTATTTTTTATATCATCCTGTTTTATTTATATTTTATGTTGTGGAAATATTAATAATTTATTCATGAACTTCTTTGGTATCTGCGTTACGTAATTTATTAAATATAATCTATTCCGTGATGCTAAAATGTTCGAGGACACAAGACATAAAGGGAAAGAACATATTGCAAAAACAGGTGTTCACTAATTAGAATAAAATGCAAAAATGCCATAGAGTGTAGGTGACTGAAAATGCAACGTAGTAAGATTTTATTTATAATAGTAGTTTAACTTTTCTCTTTTTAATACATTTTGAAAACTCTTATTGAAGTATAAAAACTTTAAATATATATTTTAATAATAATTATTAAAAAAATATCAGCTTTCAAAATGCACGTCGTATCGAACAAAATGAGGTTACAGAAGAGGTTAAATCAGTGCTTTTCAACAGGAAACAAATATGGAATTTATTTTGATTTTTTTAAATACAACCAATAGCTGCGAGTACGTTGTGCGTTTTTATATTTTTTTGAAAATTTACTACCGACGCAATTTATAAAGCTACAGAAATCAGCTAAATTGTTTATACTATTAATGGTCATTTTTTTTTTAATTTACAATGCTGTTAGAAAAAACATACTTCTATGTAAGCTCATATCGTCTGACACAACGATTTGTAACTAGTTATTAAATTTGATTCAATCTTAGGCTTTATCACGTTTCTTTTGAAGTTCGCCCACTATAAACGCATTAAAAATTATCGCATCATAATCATATGAGTTTCGTTGTTATCTCGAAGTAATTAAGAAAGTCTGCTTCATTTTAGTCGTTATCTTTCTTTCAGGACAAATGTCTACTGCAATTTTACTTTGTCTTAATTAATTCTTTCAAATACTGAAAAAAGTGTTACATACTTGCATATAAAAAATCCAGAATAAGGTGTAAGCGTGTCAAGTGACCAAACCTGTACACAAATCATTCATTCCATTTAATATCGCTGCAACTCTAAATAAGGTAGCGATTGAAACGAACCGGAAACTGTGACGGCAATGTTAATCGATTCTTCCTCAGGTACACGTGACCGGCATATGCTCCATAATAATCGCCTACTTCTCTTATTTCTTCACCAGTGGTTCTTAAGACTAGAAGATTGTGTCATTTGAAATTCTATTCGATATCGAATCAACATTATTCTTCCTTATGTTACAAAAGCTTACATTATATTTTAAATTGCAAAATAAATAAATAAAAAGTTTAGTTCAAAATGTAAGTAACTTGTAATAAATGTCAGTATTTATATAGCGTAAAACATTAACGTATTAGAAATATGTACTTTTATACATAAATAAAAAATAATTAAAAATGGCAGGTAGATATCGAAAATAATTTTTATTTTCAATAAAAAAAAAACTTTATGTTAATTTATATTTTGCTTACTTTTTACTAATTTTTATTACGTATTATTGGGATTGGAAAAACCAATATAAGCGTGGGGTGTTATAAAGACAATTGGTATTTGAACTAATGATTTTGTTTAAATGCGAATTTTATACCCTTATATCTTACATCACTGCATATTTCCCCGAGTCGAAAAATGAAACTCGTTTTGACGGTATTTATCTGACAATCCTTTGATCTTCATTTAACCGCTTAAAAAAGAAGCCTGGTTTCAAAGTATAACTGGTAAAGTAAGAATAAAACTTTGAAAACGGATTTCTGAAACTGGTCTTAGCGTTTTTAGAAGTACTAAAAGTATATAGGTTTTGAAATTGTTATATATACTACTTATGTTAAACATTTGTTAAGAAGACTACATGGTCTAGTGGTTAACGTGCTAGCTTGTAGATCCGATGTTCACTGGTTCTAATCTTGAAGTTTTACAAAGTTAACTTTTTATTTTTATTTACAATTGTTTTTTTCATGTACATATTTCGGCTACCTCTCGTTTAATCGTGGATTTTTTAGGTAAAATATATTGTTATAGATGACATGTTTCTAGATTAATAAATACAGTGTACGTAAGTAAATTCAATGATTTGTGATGTTAAATAAAAAATAAAATTATTGTTTTAACAAATTAATTATTAAAAACATATACCTACCTATTTATTAATACATTTTTTTTAGATTTTCGGATATTATTTCTGAAATAGTAAATTATATCATTGTATAATTAATTAATGAAGGCGCTATTATCATTTGTGATAAATAAAACCAGAGATTATTACGATAAACGATATTATTATTTATTTAAAAATAAATTACTAATATAATTTTTACAATAAACATGAATATATTACATGTCCTTTTTGGAATATTTATAAAACTGACAACGGGATAACCCAGCCAGCACCCAAGAGTAGTGGTGCCCAATCTTTAATTTGGCTCGAGCCAATTTAGAATTAATAAAATATAGGCGAGCCACATATGATGAAAAACAAATAAAAAAGTGGTGTACCAATTTTCTGATTAAAAAATTATTATTATATATAAAAGTTCAAAATCTCTTAAATGACGTAGATACAAAAAGAAATGAAGGCATAATAGTTGCTTTTTTCCCAAGAGTATAAGTAATTAAGTATTTACATTTTTTTACATTTCAATATTCTGTTATTCAACTTCCTTTGTATTTATCGGCATTGCTACGTATAAAGTGTACATACATACAGGGCCGGATTTACAAATTTGCCGCCCGTAGGCAGTTACAAAAATTGCCGCCCTTTTCATTGAATAAAAATAAAAAAAAGTGCATATTTTTCTATTTTTCATATGAAAAACCTTTTTTTTTTTTTTTTTCGTTGTCAAAAAAAATTTTTTAGGTTACTTTTCCCAAATATGCCGCCCCTCAATTTTTGCCGCTCTAGGCACGTGCCTACATTGCCTGCATGGTAAATCCGGGCCTGCATACATACATACATACATAAAAGTACTTTACACCATAGACATATGTATATAGACTCTACATATGTCTATGCTTTACACCACAGAATAAAGATACCTTTACACTAGAGAAAAATCCTGAGAAAAATGTAGAAAAATTGAACGTACTTTATTGAATAAGTAAGTAATACAAAATACAAATATATAATAGTAATGCGTCGACTATTTTTGTGCATATTTAGTCTTTTTTTGTCTCAGCTTCTATATTCCTTCAACGTACAATTTCAATGTACGAGCTGCATTATACAAATATATTTTATCAGTGTAAACGTGACTTTGAAAGTGTAGCAACGCGCATGACGAAATGGTTAAGCTGAAGAGCAGACATTTTTGCTTATTGCGCGTTTATAAAATACTTTTTTTTTTATTTAATTAAAATCATGCCGCCAAAAGGGCCGAAAATTAAATTTGCATTGTTATGGTGGGTGGCTAGTGGAGAAAAAACTGTAATTAGACTTTCAAAAGTGCCTAAAAATCAAAGAAAAATTGGTGAAATAGTGAATAGTGAACTGACAGAATTCTGATGGAAGAAGCACACGACATTTAGCCAAAATTATTGAAATTGGTAGTAAGTAAAAATTAAATTAATTTTTTTAGATTGATTATTCTTCACTATTTTTAATTATATCTTAATATTTTTTCTGTTATTCGTTATCGTAAGAAAAGAATGAGTTTATTTGTCCCTAGTTCTTCGATGAATATTTTTAATTTTAATTCTTAAAAAAATCAAGACATACACGGGTGTATGCCATAAGGCGATAAGGGTTCCGAAGTATATACAACGTGGACTGATTGGAGCCCCTTACAGGTGCATTTTTGAGTTGAAGTAAATATAAAAATGGGATCAGATTCTATTAATTTAGATCTACATTTTGACACCCAACAATCCTAGATATGAAAATAAAAAAAATCCTCTAAAAAAAACGCCCCTTGCTATTTTTCCAAAATATGAAATCATATTGTTAATTTTAGTATTTGTCGTTAGTAGTTTTATCAAAAAAACCCCATTACCAATTTTTTTCAGGTTTTTTTGAGTCAGTATTACCGAGCCATGGGGGGGGGGGGTATAAATTTTTTTTAAGTCCCCTGCAGGGGCCATTTTTTATTTAAAAAATAAAATAAATAACAGTATTATTATTTATTCACTAATCGTCTTTCAAAAGTATAATGGTTTTGTTTTTAATTTTTCAGCTAAATGATTGTTATACTAAACCTGGAGATCATAAGGTATGTTTCATAGATTTCATAGAATCTAATCACTAGACTGTTTTATATTTCTTTTCCTAGAAAGAAATTGTGGCGAATTCTAAAATTTATTTCCCGATAACAATGATCAAACAAATTGAAAAAAAAGCAGAAATAAAGCCTGGAATATGTGATTGGAAGCAGGTGGTAAAACATTTTCTGTTAGAAGTATATGGAAACAATATTTCAAAATACTCTGCCAGAGGAAATGAAAGTAAATTTAAAGAAGACTCACGACCAGGAATTGACTCCGAACTTTACAAAGCAATTTTAGGTGAGGTTTAATTTAATTCAGTTACACTTCCAATTTAGCACTTTTTCAATATCATGTTTACTAACCAATACATAATTCACGTTACAGCTTTTGCAAGATCAAAATCAAATACAGAAATAACAAAAAAAATGTATAACCAATTTATAAATAAGCTGTCATTTAACAAGCGATCAACACTACAAGAATCGCACAGAGGAGAAAGTAATGGATTTTAATTCATAATTTTATATTTTATTTAATTACTATTTCTCTTTTAGTCACTGAAGAATTTTTAAATGTGTTTCGTAAAATCCTGCGAACAGTAGAAAAAAATTATGAAGATCAAGCCATATCACAACAAGGTCAGAAGGTAATGCAAAAAGAAAATATTTCTTGGATGATTTTCAATTTTATAATAAATATTTTTATTTTTTTAAGCTTCCTGACTGGTACAGCATGCCTGCTCGGAAAAAAATAAAAATTAGCGAGAACTATAATATTTATTTGCCGTCGAGTACAGTCTCATACATAGAGAAAAGGAGTGAAACTTTAAAAGGTGTTCGAGACTGGAAGATATTAATAAAGGAAGCTATACTCGAAATTTATGGAAATGAAATTAGAAATTTCTCGGCTAAAGGAGCCCGCGGAAAACGTCCTGCCATTAATTTAGAACTGTATCGAGCTATTTATGGTAACTCAAGTTTTACATTTGATACAAAAATATATATTATGTAGGTACTTCTATAATTTTACTTTTTATCACTTACGTAATTGGAGAACGATCAGCCTTATTGGAAAAATAAAATTATAGATTCTTTAATTTGTTTACTTGCGTTATAAATGCAGATTAAAAGTGATGCAAAGTTAAATAAATAGAATTGAGTGTTTATTTCTATACACGCTTTAGAAGTTATACTTCTTTAGTGTAATTGAATAACAACTTGTCAAAAGAGCGAGCATGCGTTGGATATTTTGGTTAAACATGAGTAAGAAAATTTAACACATTACAGGAAACTGTACTGTGTTAAATTTTTAAATATGTATATGAATGTCATCATGTCATTGTTCCGTTACAATGTACCATACTTCTGCTTATGTTCTGTTGAGTTTACTTTCCGTTGCATTACTAAAATATGACCCTAAACGTGCCTAAATAAGTATAATTTCAAAAATTGTATTTATCATTAATTTTGTATGCAAAATGTTGATAATGAAGTAAAACTATTATCTAACCGCAGACTGGGCGAGCTCAATAACTGAAGAGAATATTGATGAAAAGCAATATATAGAAGTAATTAACACGCTGGCAAGCAATAAACGGAAAACTTTAAAACAATAAAACATTTAATATTTTGATAATTTAATAATTTTTTAGTTTCGTTTCATGTTACAAAAATTTATATTTCATTATTTATATTTAAAATATTTTATATGTTGTTATAATAAAATAATTTTTGATTCAATTCTACCTGAAAATGTGTTATTTTATTTAAAAAATTGGCCAAGACATAATTTTATTCAGCAGGTATGGCAGCACTGTAACTACTACCGGCGCAATGCCCCGGTACCCCACAGCAGTGTAAAAAGGTAAAAAATTAATAAGATATAAAGTTAGGTACGTAGCAACAAAAAAAAAAAAAAACACTTTTCAGCGGGGCCCCCCTGACACACATTCTGATCTGAGGCCCTCGAGCTTCTAGTTACGGCACTGAGGTATGGATTGCTTATAATTTCTCAGTGTACTAGCCGTAAACCGTATCTATTATTGATAATACTTATTAATGAATTAGTTATAATTTCAATAATAATAATTTCTATCATATATACTAGCATAATTTATATTTTGCATAAAAAAATCGCTAAAATTTATTTACAAAACAATGTTTATTCATCGTTTAATCCAAACTTTTTGATATTTTTTTTAATTAACGAAATAAGAATAATAAAAAAATAAAAATATCATGTTAAATATTAGAAAAAAAAGTAATCAAAAAGTTTGCATTATACTTATAAAATATGATGAATAAACATTGTATTGTAAATAGTTTTTAGTGATTTTTTTATGCAAATTATAAATTATGCTAGTATATATGATAAAAAATTATTATTATTGATATTATAACTAATTCATTCATAAGTATTATCAATAATAGATACGGTTTACGGCTAGTAATACCTTGAAAAAGGTTTCCTAATGATTAATGCGATTTTACCGTAAGATATTTTGAAAGAGAATCAAGAGAACCTGTTTCATAATAAATATGGAATAAACGGACAAAACTCATCTTTTTACCGTCAAACTGGATACCTTTTAACATACGAACTCCATTACTATAAATTCCGGTTTTAAAGTATCAATCTTACTTTTTATAATTTATCGCAAAATACCTTCAAAGCAGGCTTCATATTTCGACTCGGGTCATTTCTTATTTTACACAATATATTTTTCTATACATTTACCTTTATAGCATCTCACGCTTTTATTGGTATTAGTCATACAAACTTAAAATTTTTGTGATAGCTGGAAATACATTTCTGACATTTTTGTACATTTTTAATACTAACTAACTGACTAACAGGTAAAGTTAAATAAAAGCTCGTCAAACCCGTTCATTTAATACCCATATCAAGGGAGTTCTGAAGAAAAAGGTATTCCATCATATTGGATTTAGAACAATATGAGACATACTAACAGGTGAAGTTAAATAAAAGCTTGTAAAAAAGTGAAACACAAATTTTGTAGTAAGTTAATTAAAACTTAATGATTTTTACAATTGTTTAATAACCGCTGTTACTATATTCTTTGGAACCTTTTGTATCTCAAGATCTACTACTCTCTATTGTGTATAAAGTACTTTCTTTTGTAAAGACATTGATGTCACGTAGAATGGATATTAATGAAAAGTTACACTGCATAGTAAATATCATAATAACAATAAAGTACTACTTGTTTTAATTATCTTTATAATTAATTTACTTAAGTTATTAATTACGAAGGTTTTTACATAAGATATTGAGAACAACTGCGTGTTTCATTTATTATTTATTTAATAGAATATGTCAAAGTTTTCTTATGTAATGTGTATACAATTTCAATAGTTAAATGGCAAGTTAATTGTTGGTATGTAACAATATACAAGTATTCATTTAACGAGCAATAATTTATTTTACCATTGAAATATTGGCACTCAATCTCTAGAGTCATTAGCACACAAATATTCCCACTTGAGAATAATTGAAAAGCATGGTCCATATATAAAGTAATGGTACTATACACTACCTATAGAAATTGGCTTTTTTAATTGGTTTCATAAATCAATACGTATTAAGAATAAATAATATTTTTTTAGTAATATATTTTAGTTGCAGTTGCTATGAAAATTAAAGTAAAAATTTGTTGTAAAATTTAAAGTACACATATGTATAAATAACTTATGGTTACTTTTAAAATTGTAATAAATGTAGGTGTTATAAATAATAATTTTATTTATTTGTTTTTTATATTATAATATTATTTATTGTAATATCTACTTTAACTGTTTCAGTTATTAAATTTTAATTTTTGTTAAACTAGAAAGTTTAATTATACTTATAGATCCACACAAAAAAGTATTGTAGGTAGGTACTCTTACCTATGGGCTGTGTTTCAGTTACATATTTTTGCGCACTGAAAACGAATTTCACAAAAAAACAAATCGATGACCCCAACAGTGTTTTGTTATCGTAAAAAGTCGATCAAAAATGGTCGTACAGCAATACAAAATATTGAAAATTGAAAAAAATAAGTATAAACAAAAATTAGTGAATTTGATTTGGTAAAAAAATGGCTCTCGAAATTGATATAAATTTTCAATTTTTTTTTGTTATTTTGTATGATAGCAAAAATATGGAAGTCAGCGAGCTTTTTTTATCAATTCAAAACATAGTTGAAAGCACAAGACCTTTTTTGTGGGGCTGTGTTATAGTAAAATAATTAATTGATACAACAGATTTTTTTCTTCCTTTTTTTGCTACAATTCTTTATATACAGCCATAGCTAACTTGAGTTATTGACGTACATATGTAACAACCTACATCATATTGTATTTTGCTGTTTCAATCTTTCAGTGATAATTTTCAGTAGAATTTTAAATTTTGCGTTTATAACATAATATAAGAATAGAAGCATATTTAGTTGTAAGTGAATATAAAATAAAATATACATTTATTATAAAGGTATCAAATGATATATATAACGCATAATATAATAATATTCGTCTGGGGTTTTTTAATATATGTATATTGGTAATTAAATAATTCACATTTTAGTTTTTCCCTATATGTAATCGATCATCCATACTTTAACCGTAACACTATTAAAATTGGAATGTTATACTTACCGGCTATGAAATATTTTATTGCTTTACTGGCCTGGATTTTCCAATCAAACTGCAATTTGCGATTTTTATTACTTCTAATATTAGTCTGTATATTCCTCATAAATCATTTTGTATTATCTGCTCTTGATTTTAATTGTTTTTTATATACACAAACAAAACGAGGTTAACTATTTTTGTGATTAAGACGTTCGCATTTCAAAGTTTATAGGTAATTCATATATACAATAGTATTTATTTTAGTATTCTAATTATTTTATCGTAAAACATTTCTATTTCTTATTTTCGTGCTTCTAATATACCTTAGATAATTATTTTAATATTTACTACGTATTCCTATTAAAATATTGCTCTTTAGAAATAAATTTTAGTTTAAATATATCGCAATATAAACGATCTCATTGTAAATATACATTAACCAGACGACAGCATGTTTACAGCGAATCAAATTAAATATTTTATTAATTTCAAACAGAAGTTATTCGAAACTAAATATTTAATTAATTTTTAATCACTACTAACATTAGTTCAATGATTATTAACACTCAAATAATTTTATTTTTTAATGTAAAAAAATATGTAATTTTTCATTACAACACATTTTCAACACATTAATATTATTTGTAATTAATTACACATTATTAAAATTCCAAAATCAGAGTTGAGAACTATTGATTTCTCCTGTTATAGAAATTTTGTTCCAAAACATTATTCACTTTGAAGCTAGCGTTTTAACTTAATTCATTCAACTGTGTAAAAGCTTCGTGAGCGTTTTATCTTTAGATAATTTTATTTAGCAAATTTCTCTTTATCGCAAAAGGTTTGTGACTTCATTATATATCATTATATTATATTTTAATAATTAATCAAATAGATTTCGTGACACAATTTTGTTATTATCAACCTCATTTAAATATATTAATACACACATAATAAGGGAAATTACAGTTTTTAAGAATATTTTTAAATAAAAAAATCAGTGATTATGAAAATGTATTATTACAGGCTGGTTCTGGAAAACTGGGAAAAAACAGGGAATTTTGGTAGACAGGAAAATGTCAGGGAAAAGTCGGGGAATTAGGTTGAAAGTCCGGGATTTTTTTGTAATAATGCAACAAAAAAAAATCATTCACACAGAAAAAGAACTGTATTGGACCAAGAAAACCTTGTTTTGTATATAACAAAAACAATATTTTCTTAATATAAGAAACATACTCTTAATCCAACTACGTTATTCCTTCGTTCAAGAATACTATAGTTGGTTTAAGAGATTATTGCTTATCTTAAGAAATATTGTTTTCGTTTTATACAAAACAAGGTTTACTTAGTTTGATAAATCCTTTCTACCAGTGTAGAAAACCGAAAAAGAAAACGTAAAAACCTAAAAAACTGGGAAAAGTCAGGGAAATTTGTTCCAGAGAAATACTGGCCAGCCTGTATTATTGAAAACAATAACCACCATACCTATGATCATCATTTTGACTTTGACTATTAATATTATCTGCGTGGTTTTTCAAAATGCATATTTCAATGTTGAAAAATATGTATATTCATTGCCTTTTTGTTTTTTAATTCCTTAGGTTATTTATAGAAACAAAGAATCAAACATTGACCTAGTTGGCTAGACATCAGACAAGTTTAATAACAAGAATATCACTTTTCTACTTCCTGATTTCAATCGCAATATAAAACAATATCTATATTTCTCGTATAGATATGCTATATACGTGTGCTCAAAAACTCTGAACAAAAAGATGAACATTTACTTAAGGGGGCAGACCCAGTTGCGATTTCCAAAAAAAGCTCTTTTTTAGAATTTTTTTTTTTTTTGGTCACGAATTAAAATAATTAATAACAAATGTTTTTTCATATGAAAGATATGTATTTACAGAAAATGTTATAATTTTGTTTTAAGACAAAATATTAAAAAATATGTGGGGTACGGCAAATTTGGGAGGGGTCCAAAAAAATTGTTTTGCCGTGATCACTGCTGCTCGTCACTGAATCAACAGAAATCAAAAAAACAAAAGGGATCATTAGTCATTGACATAATGCTCCGGATGGAAAATTTTTGAATTTTCACAAAATGGCGGATGTTGAAAGTCAAAATTCTTTATTTGATTAAAATTTCACTAGCATTTTCGGCTATAAAAAATGATTCGTCCAAAAAAATCCTTCGTCCATCTGGAGGACAATTATGTATAGAATAATTTCAAACCGATCGGCAAAGCCGTTCTCAAGTTACAGTGATCACCGACTTCGAAAACATGGTTTCGAGAAAAAGCGCACAATTGCTGCTACCTGCCTAAGTACTTACGAGACGGCTCCGTTCAAAGTTATATATCTTCATAAAAAATGATCCGATTTGTCTGAAATTTTTAGAGAATACTTTTGAAATATTCTACTTTGAGAAAAAGCAATAAAAAAAATTGATTTTAAAAAAATTCTAACTGGGTCTGCCCTTTTAAAAACATATTGATTTTTATTTACTCATATGTTAAAATTTTCCTTAAAAAAATATTCATACAATTTCAACTGTTACAAACTTTTTCTCTGCAAAACATTTTTTTAATATATATTTTTACCTTGAACTCTTAAAACTCCGACAAACCCACCCCTACTTTGAACCTAATGTGAGTTAAAGCATCAAAGAAAAAGTACGCGTAACCCTTAATGTATGCCCATAACAGTCTGCGTTTATAGACGACGGTTGCTGATAAATAACGTGTACTTGAAGGCAGAGCAATTAGCAAATCAATAGCACGTATATACGGAAACGCGTGAGTTGTTTAGCGATCTGTGAACGAGTTACACATGGCCTACTGATCACATATCCGAGCGAACTAAAATTAGCGCGCTACACCCGCCTCGATCCGCGCTGAATCATCGGCGCTTTAAGAACATCAATCGTGTTTTGTTTTCTTACGTATTTATATTTATTGTTTTGTTTTATGAGATTAAAGATTCTCAACAATTATTTCGCTTATATTTATACATTCAACATTTTCATGGATATTTTTTAATACCAGTGCTTCGAGTATTGCAATTGTATGAAAGACATAAAAATAATTCAAAAACATTAAATAGGTACCTATATCTTAATATGTAAAAATAAAATGTATTTTCTATGTAGCATAATTTATTACATGCCATAAAATTAAAATTGTTAGCATTTAAATTACGCAAATATAAAATATTTAAATAAAATAAATATTTTTGATAACATTTTATGTAGGGTCAACTGGGGTAAAAGTGAAACAAAATACAAATCTTTCATTTTTTTTGGCAGTTAACGATACAAATTCATATTTTAATTTTTTCTACTAGATGTGCCTATGCTTAACCCTTTCAAATACCTACGTCATTTGAACTGTACCATACAACACAGATTTAAAAAATGAAAAATGTGTGTTTCATTTTTAACCTCTAGTTTGGGAAAAAGTGAAACAGATAAGGGTAAAAATGAAACAGGCTTCTAACTTTCATATAATGCGTTATATTTATATTTGCTGGGTAAAAATGAAATAAGTGGGAAAAACTGCATAGGAAACATGTGTCGCACCTTGCTAGGTTATACATGTCTAACCAGCAGGTAATGAAATATATTTAAAGGTTATGGAAATTACAATAAAACTTAGAATATGCTTGCGAATAATGTATTTTTTTTAAATAATATTCGTTCTTGCTAATATATCACATACAATGTGTACTCTTAATATCATCCTAAATACATCTGCAAAGTTTGAAAAATATCAGATAAATATTTAAACCGAAAATGAATTTTTTAAAAATAATGGGGTAAAAGTGAAACATTTTTTTGTGCTCTTTTAACTGTTTTTAAACTCTTGCATTGCATAAAAAACATCGATTTTCAAAACATACAAATTGTTCCATAGACCCCTGATGTACTATTGACTATTGACCCCTTTCAAACTTCCATAGGACCGGAATTCCGGTACAGCCTTATTTAGGACCTTTTTAACGTAATTTCGTGGCATTTTGAAGACTGCAACCAAAATGATGCGTCCACTCTGAAATCTGCACTCAAACTGACTTTAACTGTAACATGTGTGACTTGTCCAGACTTGCAAAAACTGGTTCAGATTATCCCCGACTGTGTTTCATATTTTCCCATATTTCTGTTTCACTTTTTCCCGAATTTTTAAATCTTAATTAGATGGAAAATAATTATCGAAAAAATTAAAAAAAAACTACAAAGGCAACTTTGATTTATTTTCTTTGTGGCATATCAATGTGAAATTTGTAACTTTAATTTATACCTGAGTTATGCAGAAAGTTATGTGCAAAGAATTAAAATTTAATTCACACGTTTTGCCATCGTCTAACAGAAAAGTCTGTAGGAAGGACATATCACTTACTAGAGGATTTATATTTTCAGATCGCTTTAACAAATCTTTAAAGATTATGTCAGTTTTTATAATTCTTCTGTAAAGAAATTAGTTTTTTAGTTAGAAGCTTGTTTCACTTTTACCCCATTTTTTTCGTGTTTCATATTTACCCCAGTTGACCCTAGTTTATTTTTTATTGTTATAATCATTAAAATATTTATTACCAAATACAATTAGTTCGTGTTACAAACCAGGGATCATCAACTATTCCATTTTAGAGATTTTTTTCTTATAATATTAATTTTATATTATGTATAAAACAAGATTTTTTAGCCCAAATCAGTTTTTACCTTTGCACATGGAAAATACCTACGTAACTACATTTGTCATTTGCAAAACAATTTGTTAAAAAAGATTTAATTGTGTATATTCAATATAGTCATTACTTTATGAAGCTATAAAAGTTAATTATAATTTATATAGGTACATAGAAAAATCATAAAATGTTTGAATAGTCTTTTACGTTTTACCGCCAAAGTAAAAACAATGAATTACAGTCCATACATATAAAGTAATAGATGTACATGTAGATAATAAATATGTATGTGTATGCATTATGCATGCAGAGATACCGAAAAGGGGACGTAAATGGTCTATTAGAAAAACTGCCAAATTTTAAGTTTTAAAATTAATTTGTTCTCGAAAACCAACAAAAGCTCTATGAACAAGTATCTGTTATTTATTATAAATATGTCTAAAATATATACATATTTTCTCATCGTATATGTACATCGTTATTTTTAATTTTCCATACAAAGAATTTAACAATCGCCCGGTATTACCAAGTTTAACTAAATGCTCCTTTAACTAACTGTCGTATTATCAATAGAACCAAACATAATATATTTAATTAATTTTTAATCTATTTTTCTGCATGTTTTTACAATGTATATTATGCACATTCATTGAGAAACTAAATATTGATTTAAATCACGTTGGTTATACACCAAAGCTACTTTTTAAAGGAGCATTTAGCACTAAAGGGGTATTAATAAATTAAAAATATACCCATTAAATAATAGTTTTATATTCATACATAATATAATTACGTAGATCGGAATGAAATTACAATATCTATTGATACACAATACAATATATTAAGACAATACTTCAAATAGTTAAAATTCTATCTTCATACAGATATTTAAAAGACCTCGAATCTACTTCAATATTACCTGCATTATTTTATTTTTAAATATATTTCATACGTAAAATGCAAATTTAATTAAAAACCAAAATTCACACAGATGCATTTAATACAAACGGTATCAACAGTGATAAAGTTATACGCTTTAAGTAAAATTCAATTTGCAACACATCTCCAGTACAGAAGATATTAAATCCAAACACCGCACAAGCCCACTGAGATTTTCCATTAAAGTTCCGACTTGATGTTTTCGCAATTACAATGCGAAATATAATTGATGAAACAGAACAGAATGCACCATCGTTCAAGTCGTATATCAAACACTGTATCTTTCCTACACTGGGAGATATCTCCAGGGACGTCGTCTGTCAAAGCAGGGTCTAGGATAAATGTTTTATGATAGATCTCAGTGAAAAATATGTACGTTTTAATCATAGATATTTATTTTACCATTTTATTACACTCAAGACGCTTTAATACGAAATAATATATCTAATTAAATGGTGTCTTTTTTTAATATCTGAGAACCCACTTAATTAATGATTATTTATTTAAATGTAATTATAGAAACAGAAGATTATCATTAAAATATCAATTATAGTTTATTTTGTTATTTATTATCTTAATTAATATAAAAGAACCAAATTAAATAATTTCATAAAAACGATGTAATTTTAAAAGTATATTATGTAAGTTGTATTTTTAGTGTTTAAACGAAATATTATTTCTTGTTTTCCGCAACAAATATCCATAGATTCCAAAAAAATCCAAACAGTGTAATTAGAATAGATTTGTCCTTAGAGAAGTGGTACAGTTCTTTTAAAACAAAATATTTGAAAATTATTCTCACAATATCAATGGATATTATTTTTAATTGAATTATATTGGTAAATTATGATGTCAGTAGGTACTAGCAGACACCCCTGTTGTCGAATCTACCTATTTATATATGCTATAGTAATATGCGTGCGTGAAAATAGATGCGAGAGCGTGTTAGTGAGGTTTACATGGCGGCAAAATGACATTATCTTGTTTTATGCAAAAGATTTTTTGTCTTTTTCGTTAAAAAATATATTTATCTTCCTCCCTTTCGTTACACAAATGAAAAACGCGCCTGCAACGTATATATTCTTGTGAGCTTATAAATTATTTAGTGTGGAAAATTAATTATAATGTTGAATATTATATCCACATAGCCAACATTAATAAAATTGACATATCAAAATTAATAGTTCAGTAGCTAATGGTCCCCACAACCTGTCACGGGCTCCTAGGCCAGGCGTTTTGGCAGAACAACTCCCTCCCTCGCCCTTTCACAATATCTAAAAAAAATTCACGTATCTAAAAAAATTATGCACGGGACGTGGAGGTTCTCAGAATTAATATAAATTGTTTCTATTTATTGACAATAGCCACACATTTTGGGGGTCGTGAGCGAACTTTGTTATATTGTTAAATTCGTTTTACGTGAGAAAAACATAATCCGAGAAGAGTACAAGACCTTTTTGGTGGGGTTGTTTTATTAAATAGTAAATTTAATTCTTACAAATAGAATTTTTATATCTGTTATAATGTCAATTGAATGTAATTAACAATTTTAAGGAAACGCTCTTTTACCGAATGCTACTTCATCGTAAAGCAATTTTGCTTCGTTGGACGTAATCATGTTTGTATTTGTGTCTGTCTGTATGTACGTACACTCAATTACACTTGCTCGTCCATCTTCTGTAATTGAATTGAGATTAAGATATTCGCGTTATTCGTTTCAATGATTTTGTGAAGAATCTGATACCTCGATACAGTTATCTTGTGGTATTCTATGTGTACTCGGTCGTAGAAACTGTTATTGATATTCAATATTTTAATCAAATTAAGAATAGAATATCCAAAATTGGATTAATACCATAGAAAAATATCTTACATTAGTACAAAAATACTACTTTAATGAAATTATTTTTTTATTCAATTCTAGTGATTTTAATCAATTCTAATATATTTCATGTAAGTTATCCAAAATTTCTTTCTGTTTGGGTTCAAAAAAAATACCTAAGTAAGATGTTTTAATCTATGCAATTATTTTCAGTAGAACTACTCGGTTTTCATAAAAAAGTTTGTGATTTACTTAAATTTAAAAAATCGGAAATTCATGCGACCCTGTCACCATCTTAAAAATTAAACACTTAACAATATACATATGTATGTACCAAATACCCTGCACATGTATTTTCATTTTGAAATAGTTTTTTTTTTTTTTGAAAATGAACATTATAGTATATTTTTTATTTTCAAATTTACATTATCGTCAATTTAGTTTTTAATTTTAACCTACAAACCTAATACAGGCCAGTTTTGACTCTATATACATATATGTACAATATACACATATGTAGGTATGTAATATGTAGGTACATATTGAACAAGCCATACAAAAAAACTACAGGATATTGTAGTTGTAAGGGCATATCTGAACCGATAAAATTATTGGAAAATGTTTAGTCGAGTAGAAGGAGGTAGCTTATGCAATGTTGGTTACAAATAACAGTTGGTTTTACAGATCAATTTTTTTTAATAAATATAAAAAGGCTAATTATTACATAATCAATATCATAAACTTCTTATAAACTGAAGTAATATCTAATGAAACTAATATTTATGAAGAATTTTAAAAAATGTAAGAATGTAATTAATTTATGTGGAGGTTTTTTTTTAATTTCTTCCTTAAAATATATATTTTATTAAATAAACAAATTCAAAACTAATTACAATTCAACAAGTTTTTGACTTAAGTTGGCATAGTAAAATAATTACTTGTTTGTGATACGTTTTACAGTATTCAATAAAATAGGCTTCGAACTTCTTATGTACATAATATATTATTATGTAAATATAACGCAACAATTACTTAGAATAGGTATATTAATTTCACTTAACAACGTTACTGCAATTAATAATTAGACATAACTGTCTAAAATAATGCTAACGTTCGATGAGTTCAATTGCCGACATGTGAAACATTAATCAGTTATTACTAATTGCTGTAATGTTTACATTTCAGTAGTGTATGATATGTTAAGTTGTTGGTATTATTAAGACAGGCGTATTAAATTGAACGTTCAATTATTATAAACTGTACCTTTACCAGATTGAAGACTAGTACTATAATTCACGGCATTGTTGTGTTGTACATTTAAACATTGTTTACTTGGTAGTTTCTTACATTTAAATTATCTTTCGATAGTCAATTTTTCCCAGTTTGGTAAAATCGTAGCCTATTTCCCCATGAGAGGTACAATATATCCCATAGATTTGTGTGTTGGATAAATTTTTGTATAATTTTATATACATATATATTTGTATAAATATATAAAATTATTATTAACTTAAAAAATACTGGGTTGATTTTGATGACACCTGCGCCAACAGGTTTTGGAATATCAAAATTGTTATTACTACATAATAACTCAAAAAAGTTGAGCAGTGAAAAAACTACGCATATGTAAAAAATAGTGCGCGGCTTAAAACTATATATTATGTATAAGAGAAATGTCAAAATTATGTAGGGACGTTTTGGATAATTAATATATTTTCAATCTCTACTATCTCGGTAACTATTTTTTTTAAATCGTAGATTGTATTTACTGATTAAAAAATTAAAAATATACACATTTACGAAGCCCCAAACCAATCTTGAATTTTCTTTACAACTGTACAATTTTCTGCAACGCAGCCAAAATTGGTGGAATGACAAGAGGCCAGAAAAAATACTGCATCTAATACTTGAAACAAAAGCTACATTCCCTTTTTAATAATAAAAGTTTTCTTGGATTTACATTCTTTTATAAATTTATATAAATAACATTATATAATTTAAAAAAAGATATTTTAATGATCGATTTTGCAAGATATAATTAATTATATTTGTTAATGAGAAGAGATACAAAATCAATAAATCATATTATTTTATAGGTATAGAAATACTTTCCAGGAAATGAATTCAATATTATGAAGTCTTTGATTTCTATCACTCCTTGAATAATTAATTTGCTTCTTACTTTTAATTTCCCACAGTAGTACTATGGCAACAACATTTAGCATTCATTACAATTTCGTTTTATAAATAAGTTATCGAATTTGCTTTCATTATAATTTCGTTTTATAAATAAGTTATCGAATTTTCTTTCATTATAATTTTATTTTATTATTTTATTAAAAAAAATGAAGAATACTAATTAATTTAATAAGTAGAAATATAATTTTATATTTAATTAAAGAAGTTATTATGTTTGTAAGATAATAATATGTAATTATTTACTCCCAATCAGCAGATCATGCAGTACGAATAGAGACATGTGCTTTTGCCTACAATACCTACTATTATTTTCATTAAGAATTTAACAATGCTTGTATATAATTCCATACAATCTACCAAAAGCTAATAATTTGTAGTAAGTAATCTCGTGTGTATTGATTATATAACAAAAGCTTAATAATTACATTATCAATAGAATACAATTCGCACATACTATAGGTATTTCCCATTTTCTTTGTTGAGTTCATTATAGTAAAGAAGCATATGTAACTAATCGATATAACTATTAATTTATTGACTGCGTACTATTAAATTTACACTGTTTTGAAGTAATATAACATTTTACATTTTTTTATTAACAAAAAATAAATTGTTGTTTAATTAAATACATGCATCTTCCAGTAAAATAAAAAAACTATTGTGTTTTATAATCATTTTCTTCAACTAAACAGTTAAGAGTTTTTTGCAGAAAGCATTTTTGTAAAATATTAATAGCTATGAGTTATGAGCTATTTTCAATAATGTTGTAAACTTTATTTTAATGTACATAACTGCATTCATAAACCAAAAATTATACTTATGTGAATTGATACATTACCTACTGAATTACTGCACAACAAAGTTTAAATATTTATCTAAATTTACAGGTTATTATTATTTTGTTGTATTTATAATGGTTATTACTTACCACATACGACAATGTAGTTTGTAGATAAGTATATTTAAATTTATAATATAAACAAAAGATAGTACTTTTTTACGATATGCGCAATTGGGGGGGGGGGGGGGAGATAGTTAATGTAACAACAAATATACAGCGGAACTAATTGATAATTTTTCGCATAGTACGATTTCTTACAGGTTTAGACATTCTTTCGTAAGATCCGATGTTAAAATATTTCGTTAATACCTACCTACCTACGTTTTTCTTGTCAGTTTAACGTGTTTTACCCCCATCAAAAACGTAGTAACGAGGTTCCACTACCACAAATTACAGGATAAAACGGAAAATATAGTTGTGTAAAAATACAGTTTTTATTAGTAACATTTAAAAAAAAGAAATTGTATCACCGTTAACTTTTAAACAATGTCAACACAACAAAATTACAAAATATCTTCTACACATACAGTTTATGTAATTTACAAATGTAATAATACCAGTAAATTTCAATTTTATTGTAAGTTTCCGTACAAAGGAAATGCAATATTCTCAACATGTCTTCTTTCTCGAACTTTACCAATTTAAACATGTTTTTCTTTTTCTCTAAACATTGAAAGGAATATATAAACATTTTTTTTCTGAACCATGTAAGCGAAAATGGAACTATAATTCATTCGAAATATTTAATATCTAAACGCATAAAGGCCGGATTTATATTATTTATAAATAACGGGAAAATGAAAAAAGTGTTTTTTCAGGTGCGTATCCACTAATGAAACAAAGATGAAACAGACTTCTTGTTTTGGTTTCTTGCTTTTTCCACACTCAAGATATATTTTAATTTTGCAAGAACAAACCTTATATGTATTTCCATTTTTATGTTTTTAAATATACATTTTGTATAATATCCAGAGATAAATATTTTAAATACAAGTTGTAGATAATATCAATAATTTATGTTCTATCCATTATCATAACAAAACATATAGGTACTTTTTAGAAATATCCAATAATAACTAAAACGTTCCTGAATGATCGTCATTGGATATGTACCTACCTATCTTTATATAGTTTTTAATGCTCTATTTCTTCTCAATCGCGTGTACGTTCGTGCAGTAATGCAATCGTGTATATAATCGTTGATAACAATAACAATCAAATGTTTGTTTCAATCAAGAAGATTAATGAATTTTAATGGATTATTTTTCATATTTCAGTATTAAGAGAAAAAAAGTTTTATTAAATTTTTTTATAGATTTTGTTATGAATGATAATAATAATAATAATAATAATTTTTATTCAATCTGGAAATACTGATTACAGTGTAGATTACGTCAAACAATCAGATAATATACATATGATATAAAGACAACAACAAAGAACAAGTAAGATTATAGTTACAAAAGATTATAGTTACAAAATAGTTACCTAGGGTAACACGAACAACGTTTAAAGATTTAGGTATATCTCGATCTCGCGTATTTTTTTATTTTTGAAATAAAATGAATCTTATATGTATTTATATTTTACTTTAATTATTGATTATAAAAATTGAATGGTATCGTCGAAACGATAGTCAAAGAAAAGCCTCGTCTTCGATGTAACCCTAAAACACTAAAATAATATTTACAAAACTTAATTATTTCCTTATACAAACTTTGAAAGATTATTCAGAACGTAAATTGAATTGCTAATATAATGACAAACAAAAATAAATAGGTACTTGTATACATGCTACGTTATGTACATAGTGTAGAGTTTCGTATAATATACGAGTAGTTCGAATTATTTCGTATGCGTGCTTATCCTTGCATGACACTTTTCCATAGCTAAATGTATTCCATTTATAAAAGTATGCTGTATACTGTATAAATATGCATTTTTACAAATGAAGATAGTTACTGTATAATGTATTGTATTTTGTTGTACTACTAATTATTAAATGCTAAGATATCCGCTTCATTTTTTCAATATAAAATTAGTATATTTTACCGTTATAATGTTATATTATATTATCATTTAATAACAAGTTCTTACAAATGTGCGAAAATAATTTAAAATTGCTATATATTATTGATAGCTAAAAAAACGTATATACCTACTCTATAACTACATATTTAACGTTGACATATTTTTAATTCTAGAATTAGTGGAGTAGTATTTCCGGAGGCATGCAGCGTTGTCCTTACTTGCACGAGATGAAGGAACGTTTGCTAGGTCAGCCCGGGGTAGAGTCCCTGGCCATGGAGCCGCTAGGCGGGTCGGGCGTGCCAATAGATACCCCGCCACATCACCGCTCGCCGGCCAACCACCCGCATATACACCAGCCCTATCACCAACAACAGATGCACCCATGTCCGCCCCCGCTGCAGCCGCTCTTGCAGCCGGAGCAACAGCACATTGGTACCGTCGTTAAGGTAATGCAATAACTCTATGTAATCTAATATTTTAAGCAGATATATATTTACGAACCGAATTGAATTTGAAACGGCTTAGATCAGCGTTTCTCAACCGCCGCGTCACATCAGGTTTTTACTAGACCACATAAAATTAATAAATTACAATATATTTTATAGGTTTTTAAATTATTGTGAACATAAAAAAAAGTTTCTAATAAAAATAATAATTATTTTAATATTTTCTTCTTCGTGTATTTATGGTCTGATCTTTTCAAACAATGTCTTCGTGATTGTTTTCTATTTGAAGAATGTTTTTTGTGTTTTTATGAGAGTGTGTGGTGAAGCACAACGGAATAGGATGTTGCTGATGTGCCAATCAAAACCAATAGATAAAAATAGAGTGGCCAGATATACTGAAGTTTTCCACACTAACAGATATTTCATAGAAATGTGTCTAAAAGTATAATATTTTTTTGAGAATAATCTTTTCAAAGTTAATGCAAATAAATCTATTTTTATTTATTTTCTTATAAAATGAATTTAATTAGTAAAATAGTTTTCAGAAAAAAATACTAAAAGTTTCAATATTACACAAAAATTCATATAAGTACATTTATTGAAAATATTCATTTAATTGACTAAAATTAAACAAATATTTAAATTTCCCATCAAATTGCTTCGTTCACAGGACTAGAAGTCCTGTTGATCAACACATAAATGTACATATTAGAATACTCTGTAATTTTTCATCTCTAAAATATTATTCATTACAGTATTATGTATTTGTAAAATGAAAAATTGCAAAATTATAAAATGTGCTTTCCTCATTAAAGATTACATATCAATAATTGTTCACAATTTTGTTCACAGTTAAATCCGGACGGCTATGGATCGCACACATCACCCACACATCAACGCACGCCACTGGTTCCGCACGAACCGGAAGACGACTTCTACTATACAGAAACACGTGTCCGGCCCAAGAATGCAAAGTCAGTATATATACACATTAACACTCATACACACGACTTTTGAATAACACGTGACGTTTTAGTCGTATGAATATGTGGGCGGGTAGAAGCCCTTTGTACATGTCAAAGAGCGTTTGTATTGTTCCGCATGACGCGGATATAAATGCATGTTTCCGATCTATATAAACTTGATTCTTGAAAATTTGTCGTTGGAGCCATTCAGATTTAAGTGTGACATAGGTCAGTGGTACTTAATTTCACATACCTTAATAATGACACTCTTATGATAATCATTTTTTTCTCCTGTTTTTGGCTTTAATGCTTCATATACAGCCAACTATCTTGTGTTAATGACGTCACAATCTACGACAACCAAGAATTACTGATGGGATTAGATTATGCCCCGGGGCGATCAGGGCAGGTAACATTCATGAAGCTCAGAGGACCATGGGTTTTTCCTAGGAGCTCCACAATAGGTTCTGCTCTATCTTATTGTATACCACCTGTCCGAGTACCCAGAGTCGGCCTTTGCAATCCCGGCGCCCGGGCGAATTTTTCTTTGCCGCCCTCCCCAACAAAAAAACAGATGACTTTTTTTTTTCGTTGTTACCTCTTCCGCGCACCGCCCCTGCTGGCTTGGCACCCCGGGTGGTCGCCCTGGTTCACCCCACTCCCCTAAAGCCGACACTGCAGTGCCCACGATTTATATTTTCTTATGTGGATATTTCACAACAAACTTAACCCATTAGTTCCCAGTGTCCTATTTATAGGACATCATTTTTTCTGTAACATAATAACGTTGTTAATTTGATTTACATCACTAATATATTTTTTTAAGTCTCTCTACTTACAATAATTTTTAAAATGAACTAGAGTTCATTCAATTACAAATTATAACACTTTTAAAGTAACCGTGTAATTATTCCATCTACCCAACATTTATAGTTACATTTTTTTCACTTATGCCCGGTGTTATAAAGGAGCTAGCAAATTTGCAAGCTAGTTAGCACTCACAAATGAGGTTATTAATTTTATGATAGTATCTATGGATTTGCTACGGAATTTAGAGCAGTGATACTTCAACGCATTGAAGTGATACTTCAACAGTTGGCGACTCTGACCATATAAAATAATTTTCATAATATCACCACTGTTTTAATACCGTTGGTGTTTACATACAACGCTTGCGCGCAAGTTGTCAAAGTCATCACAAAACTCCGAGAAAACTGTCATACATATATGTAAGTTTGATATCTCATTTGAGAATGCTAGCTAGCGTGTAAATTTGCTAGCCCCTTTATAATTCCGGACATTAATAAAGTATTTTTAAATTGAAGAACCTATAGGTATATTATATTACTTATGAGAGTATAAATAAAGCATAACAATATCATTTACAAATAAATCCAGGTATACAGACTATCGACATTAAAAAAGTGCTGTCCTATAAATATGACATTAGGTTCTTATGACAATAATCTAATCTGCGACTGATAATTATTATGTCTTGTATTGAATTTATCTTTTTGTCATATTTTCAACAAGAATTGGGAACTTGATCAAAAAATTCAAAGAAATAAAAAATCGGGAAGTAATGACTTAATAAAGACAATAATAAATCATTTAACTTGATTTCATTAACATCAGGTTGATTGGACTGTCAATATAGCACATTCATACAATTTGCTAATTAGTTTTTTAACAATGTATAAATAAATTAAATCCAGATCACACATAATTAAACTAATAGGGATTGTACTAATCTGTACTTACGATGGTGGTTTTGTTTTTACGCATTTGCGAATCGAGATTAGATGTTCATTGTAGCGCCGAAAGCTTATCCATGTTATTTAAATCATGATATATCACAATACGGTTTTAGAGCAAGCGATTATGCTAAAAATATGCTCTGGAAGCAGCGCATCGTATCGCCTCTAGTGTACGAAATGTGAATTACGTGCGGTGACTGGAAATAAATATGAACTTCCAAATAATCTCGTCTGATATGATGAACAGATATTTTATTGATAAACCATTTTCTTTTCTATAAAATTCAGATTATGTATAATGACATCAGAGGCTGTAATTCTGTAAAATATAGGACGTATTTATGTGCAAGATATAATTATTATACTTTGTAATTAACGCCTATTAGTTTTCATTGATTTTAATGATTTTAAAATTCATTTTTTTAGAAAGCTGACACGTTTTATACTATAATAAATATACATAGATCACGAAAAAATATAGTTTTATTGAAAAGAGGTCACAGGTAAAAAGTTTAATAACGTCATTTTTATATCTTACATCAGTGTCTTCTGCGAGAATAAAAAATTCAATAAGGGTTAAAGTCAAATTTTGAAACGGGCATTCTCGATGTAATATTAAAAAAATATTTGTACATTCAAACAATTTTATTTTGATTTATTTAGATATTACTAAATCGAATTCGTAACATTTGTTTATAAGTTATTAAATGAAAAACAGCGACATATTTATGTGTAGATTCCAGATGTTTTATGTTCATTTTTATTACTTGGTGTAAAATTTAAATTTACCTTTTTGTGAAGCAAGATCCGTATGGTCTTTTTATGTTTCTATAGAGAAAAACACGCTAAAAAATATTTTACGAAACAACTTTCGTAAATATAATATCTCTGACACTATCTACATTTTTAATTTGAACTTAAAAATTAGATATTTTTTTATAAATAAATATATTAGGGTGTGTCAAAAAAACGTTTTTTTTTGTTTTTCCTTGCTCTCGTTATGAAATGCATTAGTTTTTGACTCAAAATAAATCTCCCCACAAGGATAACCCTGTAGTTCAATTTTAAGAGGTGCCGCAAAGGAGGGTCTCGTTTCCCATTTAAATAACATGGGAAAATGATTCTTTAGTACTAAACTTGGTATTACTGATTCATGATAACTGATGAATTTTTTTAAGGACGCCATTTTGTAGAGAATAAAATTATATACTAATAATTCTATTTATCGGCTTGGTCATTCCTTTACCGACAGTTCAGTAGCAGGGTAATATACTGCTATTTATTTGATATTTACAGCGAATTGACGTTAAAATGTTTAAAACGCTTATAAGTTATAACTCGTTGCATTTACACCTATAGCTTTCTGAACTATTTTTATATAGAGAACTAGCGGAATCCCGCGGCTTCGCTCGCGTAAACTTCTTAACTAATTAGAACCCTCCATACGTGATAGGGGATGACATATTACATTTTTTTATATTTATTTTTATTCATTACCTATAAAAAAACGTAAATATCTCGGATCTTAGTTAAAAATTGTAAAAACTAACCCCCTCGCCATTAGGGGTTGAATATCGAATTTTTTTATTGCAGATTATTTTTCTTGACTCCACCATTATAACGTTAGCAGCTGTGCAGATAAACATATCAAAAACACAGACACTGTCTACCCCCGCCATCAGGGGTTGAGTGTCGAAATTTTTATTTTAATATATGACTATTTTGCCCGAATTTACCTTTATAAGTAAATCAGGTATGCATATAAACATATCTAAATCAATCCTCGTCCCCGCCCCATGTTATTAGGACCTGAATATCGAACTTTCATTTTTAATTGAATAATAATTTGTCCGAATTTACTTTAATATCATGAACAATTATGAAAATAAAGATATCAAAATTTTACCCCACCCCCCTCCATTTCCACAGGAGTTGAATTTTTGTAACTGATATTTGTCTTGTAGAGTACCTACTTGCGCCATGTTTCATTCGGTGAATACAAAAAAATATATTTTAGAAATTTTTCCATCCCCGTAACACCTAAGGGGTTAAATTTTGGGAAGTGCTGAAATAATTGTTTCATTATTTATATTGTATAGTATGTTCGATAAGTTTCAATTAAATGCGAACAAAAAAATATTTTTTTATATAAACTTTGACACCCTGTTTTAACCCCGTAGGGGTTGAATTTCGAAAATCCTTTCTTAGTGGATGCTTACATCATAAAAGGAAGGCACCTACGAAATTTCACGTTTCTGGGTCCAGGGGTTTGGACTGTACGTTGATATATGAATGAGTGAGTGACTGAGTGAGTGAATGAGTGAGTGAGTGGTTAAGGACAAACTCTTTTATAGATATAGATTAAATTTTCTACAAAATTACCATTAGATTATTTTTATAGAAACAATAGTTTCGCCGTGAAAGCCTTTTAGACATACACTTTAACAAATAATCACTTTGAATGCTTGTACTTTTCGATACGTTCAATTGAGAGACACAACTTTGTAGACACTTTTGTAGATAATTTTATCTTCTACAAAATGATGTCCTTAAAAATTTTTCATCAATTATCATGAATCAGTAATACCAACTTTAGTACTAAAGAATCATTTTCCCATGTTATTTAAATGGGAAACGAGACCCTCCTTTGCGGCACCTCTTAAAATTGAACTACAGGGTTATCCTTGTGGGGAGATTTATTTTGAGTCAAAAACTAATGTATTTCGTAACGAGAGCAAAATATTTTTTTTACACACCCTAATATGTATATTATAGAAACTTCACTTATGTAACCAGTTGTGGACTGGGGGAGGGGGGTAGAAGAGCGAGACTGTCAAATTTGACCTGGCAACGAAAAAAAACTTACAGTTGAAGGGGATGTGCATAATGAGTATACTCCCGAAATACTGAATAAAATAATAATTTAAACCAATATGTATATACTTAAATAATTTTTGTATTAAAAATTTCAATGCTTGTCATAGATGGAAAAATAAACATATTAATGAAATATAATCATAGATACATTGAATGAACAAATGTTTTCCACAGTTGACAGTACAATTCAATCTATGTCGGAATTCCTTCCTATTAAGTTTATTCAACCGGAAAAATCACATACATGCTTACCTACGTCGACACATATTTACATACTGTGTATAAACTTATTTGCGTGTGGAAGACATACAAAGTGCTTCTTCAGTGAAATGAAATTTCCATATTATACCTATGAGCTCAACACCGTAATATTCATTGGCGTCTCCAAGGAAGGTCACATGCGAATATATTATAGGTGTAAGGCGGCCCATAGACGATCAATTTTATTGTGCAATATCACGGATTGTCCAATACTATTGACCCTTTAGGAATCATATTGAAGATTGCACAATGCTTTTAGAAAAGTTTGAGCGAGTTTAATTTTATTGCGCCATATTTTTTCATTTTGTCGTCTGTAGGGCTTATTATTTTTTAGTCTACTGTTCGGAGCAGTTCCGTACGAATATTTATAAATTTTAAAAGACGTTCATGAGTGTACACTGGCCTTCTTTGCAACCATTTTTTGACCCATATTCGTTTTTTTTTTTCGTTTCACTAGCAAAAGCTGCAGCCAAATCTTCATCATCACACATATGTTGCTCCGACGAAAATATTGACGCGAATAATTCAAGATTCAATATTATTGAACGTGTAGGCGTAAGGTATATTTCAATAAAATTGTGCAATAATAATATTGCACAATTATATTGTAGGTGTATGGGGGGCTTGGTGGGCCTAAAACATAATTTTAGAGTTAACTCAAATATGAGAAAATGGTCAGTTATTAAATTTACATAATCAAATTAATTGAAAAACTATACGGTGCGAGACACTAGTGCGCGAGACTCGACTCGTAATTGACATTTATTTTATCTTGTCAATTAGCGCCATGCAAATATTTATTTTATAAAATTAGATAAATGTACACTGCTCACTCTCACAATCAGTGTTAGTGTTATATATATAAGAAAGTTCTGTAGTACCTACCTACACGACAGTTTTTTTTAAGTTTAACGTAATCAGCCAGATAACGGTCAAAATTTATTTAAAAAGAAATTAAATTAACCAACATTTTTGTATATCACTATCACGGATGTTCTTAAATAACAGAATTCAATTTTAGGGCAGTTTTTGACAAAATTGTTAATACTTTTATGTACCAACAATTCGAAATGATAATGGTATGGTGACATAGCCTGTATTATTTATGTTATACAAAGGAAGATTGACATTTTCGTTACCTAAACACGAAGGTAATTTTTAGTGGATATATTGGATGTACGAAACACTGAACACATTGCGGTGGCTATGCCTCTCCCCTCTCATTGTTCTGTAATTATTGATATACATCACGCAACCCTCTTAACTTTGAGATTTGTTTCCGAATTCGAAACACTTGATTGGATATTAACTTATTTGTTTTTATTTTATTTATGTAATTTTCAACAAACGTGCTTAATTTAGCTTAAATAATCACGTGGGCTTTCACCGATATCGAAATATACGCGTGTGAAACCACTAAGGAAATTTATATGATATTGATAATATAATATAAATTTTAAAAAAATAACGATATTTTTATATTTAAATAAGTAAACCATAAATCAGGAAATTAATTTAAAAATGTACTTAGGTGTAATTAAATAGAACTGTCATTTACATGTATTTTATTGCGTTCTCTGTATGTAGTTTTGCGATGTCAACAGAGTGGCAAAGACCGTAGTTTTGTGTTTTGATGGGCTATTCCAACCTCTCAAAAGTTCATATTAAACGTGAGGGGGATGTTTTCAACAGTTAGACATGTACATACATATGTATGTAAACTCTTTGAAGTGCCTACTTATGAATTTTTTATAGTATTATATAACATCATATATTGCGATATATTATGTAAATTTTATTATAGTATTACCTATTATTTACAACATCAAGTAGTATCTATTTAAAGGTAACATATTAAAATATGTTTTTTTAATGTGTCATTTACAGACATTGTTTTTGTTTTTCATTTGTGTCTGTTTTTTTTTATTCTTAAAATATTAAATGGTTATATCAGGGACATATTAATTAGAAATACAATTCATTTTTTCTTACAAAAATGAAAAAGATTTGATTTTGAAATCATTTTCTAGTTAAAAATACAATAATACTTAATTTATGATGTACGTTGTCTTAAATGATTTATGTGATGAAGTATTTGTATTTTTTTAATACGAGGTACTTATAACTAAATGTGCCTAGTAAAAATTCAATTTGCGTTTAACATATATTATCTCGTTTATATTAATTTAAAATTTGAAACCGAATTTTTTTCTCTAAAAATATAAATAACATATTATAACAAACCTACTAAACAAAATCGACAACTATTACTTTTTTGATTTTTTTAGTTTTTGTAATTTTTTCAATTAGATAACCTCTATATGTTCAACAAGAATTTGAATCTCTAAATATTATTTTGTATTAAACATGGAAAACTATTTAAGAATCAACGCCTTAAACCAGTGGTTCCCAATCGGTGGTCCGCGGACCACTAGTGGTCCGTGAGGGGTAAAATATGGTCCCTGTAAAAGATTTCAAACTTTAAATTAACTTAGAATTAACTAAAAGTGAAATGTGAAGACCTTTTTTAGGTTTTTTAATCTATAAAAAACATAAAAATGAAATGTGAATACTTTTTTTTTGGTTTTTTATTTCAAATCTAGAAAAAAAATAACCTTGTGGTCCCTGCTAATAATAATGAAATCAAAGTGGTCCCTGGTCATAAAAAGGTTGGGAAACACTGCCTTAAACCAAACAAAATGTGTTTTCGTTGCAAAGTCCCATTTTAATATTTATATTATAAATATTCGCAGTTTATTTTCTTACTCTTGACATGAACAGAATTAAAATATTTAATAGGTCGAAAATTGTACAACTGAAACTAGGCTAAAATATATTCACAGAAAAAGTATTCGTACATAAACATAAATAAAAAATAACATTCTTCCTCTTGGCCTCATCCGCACCCTTCAGCAAAAAGAATTTGGTTCCCGCCACATTTCATCCCCTATACGTACCATCTTGTACCAAACAACCCCTCTCCGATCAATAAACTCTGCATCTCGCTTTAGTTCCCCTATGCATAGCTCTGTCTTCGTTGTAACTATCAAGATTATTCTATATGAGTTTCTCTTTTTCGCTCGTATCCCCACCAGATCTCGGTTTCATCCCCACTATTACCTACCGGCATGTCAAACTACCCTTACTTCTTTTTCACTATCTCTCTCTTACTAGTCAACTTACAAGCAGTTAGATCAGGCGCGGGAATATTGTTTTGTTTTGATTATTGTTTTTAATATTCGTCTGTTATTATTTATTTTATTATTATTTGAATTATAGCTACTACGTTGGTCGATGTACCTTCGTTATTTGTTAGAGAATAAAGAGAGTGGGACCAGTGGCAATTTATAGATTCATGACGCCCCAGACAAATTTAATTTTAGGGGCCCCATGTACTGTGTTGAATTCAGATATTTTTCTTCGAGGGATTTTTTTTGAGAAGTGCCCCCCCCCCCCCCCCCTCCACAGTATCATTTTGGATTTAACACTGTATATATCTTACAAGAAGTATACTTTTAGATAAAATTTTATTAAAAACAAATAAAATTAGTAAGGGTAGTATGCCTGTTATCATTCATACAGAAGATTTCGTGGCATCTGCATTCGTTAAAATAAGGATATGATATGTTTCCTTCAAATATCCTGGATATGTGAAGAAAAAAACAGATACACATATAACTTCCAAATCACTCTTCTAATATATCACATTTTACAGTTATCATGTTATGACCTGAAACAATCGAAATATTTTCAATAGTATAACCATGACTCAAGAACCTTCACAAAATTAAAATAGTGTTGATTTAATAGAGCTCTTAAGATGCATATTTATGGGATTAACGTTGACGTGGCTTATATGCAGAAGTCAATAATAACGCCAAATTCAACAAGGAAAAGCCTTAAAGCTAACATTTTTTAAATCAATCATTTTTAAAAACGTTTACTTCGTTACTATTATAAATAATTTTTACAAAAATATATAAAATTTGTTTTCACAAAAATACACTTACGACTCTGTTTCTCTAACTATTTATGATAATTGACCTAGAAAATAAAAATAAACTTACTATCAACTTTTTTAAACATTTTATCGCAAAAAAATGAATTATTATTTCCGAGCAAGTTAATCAAACAGTGCAAATCAGCACTATCGAGTGTTGTTTCAAAAATGAAGCACTTGAAATCTCGAGTGGCAATTTGACATTTCCAAGATGTTGTCGTTGTCTTTCATTGCTATTTTAACTTATATACTATTTTAATATGATGAATTGCTTCATTTAAATTTCATCTTTGTGTTATTCTGGTTATAAAATATTTGTAATGTTAGATAGATATGTCTAAATACTATAGTGTTATTCATTTATTTTAAATATTTATTATTTCTACCCTTAACAGATGAAAATATCAAAAACACAAAATTCCAATTTGTGTTGGTAAATTTAACAATTTTTTAAAAACTTGTTGTTTTTGAGTTTCTTTCGAATCAGTAAAAAGTTTTTTTTTCGAATCGAAACGCTTTGTTTTCAATATTTCATTGATGAATTAAAAACCAAAAATAAAGTTGAAAAATTAAATAAGTTTAAGATTTTGATATTATCGACGCATTCGCACTAAGCTTAAAACCTAATAACTGTTTTATCAGTCTTGTGAGAGTTTTTGTTTTGTTTTCAAAATTAGTATCTAAATTTGCATAGTCAAATATGTATATCATTATGAAATAATAATATAAATTTAAAAAAAATTCGTATTGATTAAAGTGGTAAGATTCTATTATATTCTATAAACTATTTTTTTAATTTTTTTATGACGAAAACATATATTTGTGATATAGTCTATGGAGCTTATTGGTAGTGATTCTAACAACAAAATTTGAATACCTACATTCGATGGAAGAGACACTGTCCTTTTCATGAATTGTCTGTTTCATTGCAACTCTTTCCTATATACATATTAAAATATGCCCCACTGTATTAAAAAATTACTCATTAATTCTTAAGTCAAGAACATGAACAACAGTTTAATTTTATTTTGGAGTATGAGAGTAATATATCATTAGAATTGATGACAGAGTTAAAAACGACAACAGGTATTCTCAACTATTCTCTACCGGTGACTGATATGTCAATATTAAAATAAGTAGGCACGTGATACAATCTGAAATTGAGCACGTTCGGCTATTGTATTCTACCATCTATTCATTGTTATAAGTAGTCTATATCAGCGTTTCTCAACCGCTGGTACGCGGGGTAATTGTTAACTGTACTCAATTAAATAAATCGTTTATTAGTTTTTTAAATAATTAAAGCTCAATGACTAGTAAAAAATACGAAAAATATATTAATGTAAAAAATTAAATTTTGAAATGTAAGACCATATAGAATTCAATTATAAGAAACAAATGAGTGCTACGAAATATTTTTATATAATAATTAGTTGGTGCGTTGTAAAAATATTGAAATCCGATGAATTTATAGTCATCCTTTCTGAAAATATTTATCAATCACTGTTTTAAGATATATATTTACGTAACCAGTACATATTAAAAAATAAAAAAAAAATCGTATAATATTCCTTTTTCATTATAGATTCTATTACTTTTTATGTTTATAAAAATATTTACTTCTTGATAAAAAGTTATGTACTACAATTGTTCTGATGTATAGTAAAGAAATGTATGATTTAAATAAATTTATAAAATTTGATGATATCATAAATTTAATCTATCTAGGATTTTATACATAATAGATCAAAGAATGAAATAAAGTTTATAATATGACAATGCTGCTCTGAAACACCCCCATTTTCTACTCTTCTTCGGTTGATTAAACCATAAAGGGTTTAAATATTTAAAGCGTTGGCCTGTTTTACAGGTGAATTATTTATCAATATTTAAAATAGCCGCCAAAATATTCCACCTAGGTCAATTACAGGCAATGTTTAATCGAGGTCATACACCCTTAAGGTCACTAGGTCGTTTGTCCCTGTTTGTCCCGGGCACAGCGCGCGTTTTCCCCGCCGTGCGCTCCGCCCGTACCACGTGACCCGTTCTGCAACGCTCCTGCTGGCCCCCACCACTTTCCCCAAGCAGGATTCCTGCTACCATCACAGCATCCTCGTATGGACCACCATTACGGCAAGTCGCTCATTTCAACTGTCATTTCGCATTCGTTCGCGCCAAATTAAAACGTTTGGAATGACGTCAGTATTGTGTATGTTGTTAGATCACAATGGTTGTTGCACCCAAATATTTATGTAATACCCCGTGTCAAAATGTAACAATCGGGTTCGACTCCTGTTCAACAATTCCGGCCTACTGTATCGATACATCTTCCGTGCTTTGTGATTCCGCTACAACGAAACTCCGACAGTCGAACGTTCGTTAGAAGAATAGTTTGTTATTTGATAGTGGTTAGGTTTTTAGTGTTTTTGTGAACTAATTACGCATTTGTGCTGCTAACAATGGTGGGCGGCGGTGAAATCAAGGTCGCCACTGTTGAGGTGGAGTCCATCGACAATATGGCGACACTTCCTGTGTCGAGGTCTCATGCTGATTCAACTATCGAAAGAAATAATGTCGCCAATAAAGAAATGGAGCTGAAAAACGTACAGCCCAAACCCACTAAAAGGTATTTCACTTCAGCTTCCCATCTGACAGCCAGCGCTTAGGGTGTAGTACTCTTTATCGATCCTAACACTTTCCGATTGTTGAGGCTAACAAAGGGGATTTCAAACAGGGTGTTACATATCTAAACACTTTATTTACAAATATCTATACATTTTACTTCATTTATAGACATTTTATTATTATTTCAATATAATATAATATCTTTATATTCATATTTACTGAATTTTATAAAAGTTTTGCATTTCTTTACTTTATATATTAATTGCAGAGGTAGTCAGATTCAATTTCAATTAAAAATGATCTAACTATTGAGCAATTACTATCATTTAAATAAAATACTGGAAGTTTTTCAATAATTCATGTATATAAAGATTTAAAAGCACAAAAACAAGGCTTTTTACTTAAAGTACGAAATACGTATATGAATGTCCAAACACGAAAATGCGAAATGGTTTCAACATAATAACAACTCATGAATACTAAATTTATATACATGTTCGGTATTACTGGGGTAAATAAACATTGCATCTCCAAACACATTAATTACGGTTTTATGTTCGAAGTCAGCTACAGTCAAATGTGGAATTCATTTTAATTATTGGATTATATGTACATATTTGTTAACGACAAGCTTATTAGCTATTGCCATATATCCATATATCTATCCTTTATTAACTTCCTGATTTTATTATTCTTTATACTTTATTTAGAGCGAGATGTACAATCTTAATAGGGTGTAGTATATACTCGTACATTATTATAAATAATATATTATATATAAATATTCCTAGTACATCTATATGTAAACTGTATAGTAAATACTTGAGTTTAAGGTACTGATTATGGCGGGATAATCCTACTTTTCTTCTCATGTTCTTCTTCAAGATACTCAGACGCCATATTATTTTGATGTAACATATAATTATAACTATAACGTTGTGGTTGTAGATGATGTGGTTATCGTCGATATATGTATGTATAAATAAATATAAATATAAATCCAATAATTATAATTTCATATTTCTGTAAAAGTTATTTATTATCTTTGCAGATTTGCTACAAAATACATTTGATTTAAATCGACAAGTTAAAATGTTTAATATAATGTAATTTAGATTTTTATTTCAGCAGTTACTTCTTTAGACACATTATCACATCATTTTATTTTATTAATGGTATGCTGCCCAGCAATAAAATTCATAGATTAAAATAAAGATAGAAATTTTATAAATTACATGCCGCATTTTATATGTTCTTAACATTTTCACTTTTCCCTATATTTTTTCTTGAGCTTAAGGGAAGAACTGTCTAACTTAAATTTCCCCAGTGACAAAAATAATGTCGATTTCTGAATGTGGCTGCAGGCAGTGAGATATACCGAATCTTGTTTGGACGAACAAACCACAAGTTCGTAACAGTGTTCAGTCATTTATTTTTATAAGATTTTTGTCTTCAATATATTTCCTGTACACATAATATAAATCATTATTATCATCTCCGACATTATTCTACAAGAATTAATTAGTTTGAAAATTATTTTTTTCATCACATTGCCCTGCAACCATTTTCTTCTCTTCGAGCAACTTTGGTGTGTAACTAAAAAAATGTTATTCAAAATTATTTAAAAAGCAAAAATAAGATCTTCATATACATTTTTTTTACTTTATTTATAAAATATTAAAACCCCCTTCGTCAGCTCAGGGCCTTCCTTCACCTCGGGGTCCTATAGACAGTTACCGCTAATGCCAACTGTAACGCTATATTATACTTAAACGTATACGTTCCTCACTATATAAAAAACTTGTTCTCAAAGAAGACATCCTCTTTTAAGTAAAATAATAAGCAAAAAAAAGTATATACCCCCTTGTTTCCTGTACAAAGTTATTTTTTGTTTTGAATAAAAACAATAGTCATTTTTAGCACAAAACATAAAAAAGGCTGCGGTGTTGTTTGTCTCTGAGGCTTGGTTTTACGTCATCTCATGCATGCATTTGAAACTCTTTCCAAGTCCTGTGGTTTTGGTGTGGTATTATATTATTATATACACTTTTATACTAAATAGATTTTTGTTGAATGCTGTTTCTATGTGTATCTTAAAACTGTGCGAGACAAATGTTTCAAAGTAATAGTATGTAAACAATCTGTAACATTACATAGGTCGTTAATATGCTTTTACACAAAAAGCTCTAACTGTAGATAGAGTTTGATTAATAATAAATCTTAAATGCGTTTAGACCTAAATCAATAATAAATTTCTAACATTATTGTAACCACGACAATCATAATAAACCTAATGAAATATCAGTGGAGCGCAATACAGAGTAGACAAATAACACAAGTTCCTAAGGCCTCGACCTAAAGAAAGATACAGTTCAAAATATAAAAGAGATATTGCCTCATTTTTTTGTAAACGAAATCTTGAACCAATCTAACCAAAATTATTTACGAGGTATTTGGTTAGGTTTTAATCTAGAAATCTAGACTAAGTAAATTCTTTATAATATTGTTAATACCGAGTATAAATGTATCATATAAATAAAAATGAAGAGTTGCTAATTTATTAAATAATATTAAATCATATTTTAACACAAAATCAAGTAAAAAACAAAACTGAGTAAAGTCAAAATTAATACAGATAAAAATATCGCTTATTGAAATTACCGATTGCATTGTAAATGATATGTAACTCTTTATTCAATAATAATAACTTAAAAAGTGCATTGCAATCGCACCATTTGCTAAACATATATGTGTTAATATTGATAAAGTGTTTCCATTGTCTTTTGAGAACTATCAAAAGTAATAAAAATCGATTATACTACAAACGTTATAATATTCGCGTTCTGTAGTTCATATCAAGTTTTATTGCTGCCAATAAAAAAGTACATTAAGTCTGAGATTCTACGACAATAATAATGTGATGATGATTGATGGTATAATCTGTAAATTATTTTATCTTAAATCGGCCGCACAACGTGATTTCCTGTATTTACAAGAGAAGACTACCAGGACACTCGATTTAAAATACACTATTAAAATTGGAGATAAAATATTTTATACTGGTTTTTTATCTTTTTAATTTTAAATTGAAAATAAATCATTAGTTAATTTATTATGAACATCGCTTTTTTGTATTTTTGTATATTAACGTGTTTATAAAGATATTTTGCAGACTTATAGATCGAGCGCTAAATATTTTGGAGTATAAAAAAATCAGACTGGGATTTTTTTAAGTTCTCACCAAGAAATCTTGTGCCTATTTATTGGCTTTCTTTCAGTTTGATAGTAAAAATAGCTGGGTAGGGGAGGGTGGACAAAAATCAGCGAAAATATTTTTTGTTGGAATCAACATTAACCCTAACTTCAAAATATGTATAAAACTTTTTTTTAAGAATTAGTTTTAATTAGTAATTAATAAATCGGCTAAAAACTGACTTTTTGACATTTACTTAAAATACAATAACGGCCGCGTAATAAAAACTAACGAAATTTAAATATAAAAGCATAAATATTTAATAATTATAATATGGGTATATTTACAAGCAACAAGAGACGTGTATCAGTTAGTCCATATCTGTAGCGTTTATTTTATCACCCACTTGCACAGCACAATCAACCCCAGTCTTAAATATTAAAGAAAGAAATGCTGTGTGTCAACGTTTTACACCCTCATATCTACAGCCTCTCTTCAATACTTAATATTATCTTTTATCTTCGCACATAAGCATTCTAGGTTCACGTAAAAGAGTTCAAATTGATTTTTCACTGAGGTCTAGAGGATTTGAATTTCAAATTGTTTTTTCGATATCGTTTTTACTCTATATTCACTTTAACTTTTATGTTTTCGGGCGTACAGTATTAAAGACTGAACTAAATAGTTTCCAATTTAGTTTAATCCAACTTAAAAGTTTACAGTCTAATATAAAGGATAAAAAAACTCAACAACACAAGAAAATAAGCTTATTCAAGAGCTTTAGCCAATAATTCTCATAATGTTATAATATATTTTATATTAAGCATTCTTAAAAAGTAAGTAAAGTAACTTGAAGTAAAGTAAACATGCCTGATAGGCAACAAATTAATAATAAAAAACAGTACCTATACAATAAAACATAAAAAGTTGTCAAGTGCGAGTCCCGTACTTACCTTACAATTTTTCTTTTTTTTTTTCAATTATTTAATAGAAAACAATTATTAAAATTAGATTTGAAAGTAATGTATAATTAAGAAATAATTTATAGAAAAAATGAAAGTAGCAGTTTAAAAATTATCAAAAAGATCGACAGCACATTGAATTTAAGATTTTTAATAATTTCGGTACGAAACAGTAGAAATTATTTGTTTTGGCAACTATTTTAAATATGTAGGTATGTTTTCATAATATTATATTACATTGTATATTGTATTAAGAAAACCATTTAAACATTATGAATTTTGCCAGCTAATTAATTTAATAATCCAAATTATCTGAACAGAAAATGAAAAATCTACAATTTAAATCTAAGGACCTGTCGGAGCCAGCACCGACCAATGGCTCTTTTTCTACACACTGGTATTCTCAGTACAGGTGCTGTTAGGTTGTTCTAACTATGGAGAAAGAAATGTCTGCAATGCTCAACAAGCGTTACCGTTACCATCTTGGGTTATTATGCCTCAGAAGAATCCGAAATATACAATGCTGTAGAAATTTTCCCTCCAAAAATGTGGAAACTTCATTTCACGCCTTTTATTTTTCGATTCTATATCTATATAAAAAAATCCGTATCGTAAATGAATTTACTGATTTTCGTAATAGTAAGGCCTATTTCACACATATACTGTTTCATTCGGTTCGGTTCGTTTTCGGTCGCTGCCGACAAGTGTGAAACGATGATTCAGTTTGTATTCGGTACTTAATAGAAACCGTACAGAACTGAATACTCCCTCCACACGGACATATTTCATCAGGTTTCAATTCGTGTCCAGGGAACACAAAGCAATGAACGCATTCACACATACTCGGTTTAGTTTCGGTTTTAACCTGATAGCGAGTGTAATTTTTTTTTAAGTTTTGTCGCGGATTTTCTAATAAAATGAGCGGTTTTCTAGATGTTGATGTGGATCGTCTTCATGCTCTTTAGCTTCGGGAAAATAGTGTAGAATGCTCCAAATTCCTGCTGTAAAGTGATGAGAGGGTGCTCGCAATGAATTCTAGTATTCCTCCTTCATTTTTTATTTTTTTTATAGAGAAACAACATGGCAACAACTTGCTTTCTCTCCATGATAACTACTGAGTTTACGGAAAAAAATAAAACCTAATATGAACCGTATGAGAACCGTGTATGTGTGAAAGGATTTGATTCGTTTTCGGCTGAAACCGAAAACGAACCGAACCGAATGGAACCGCGTATGTGTGAAACAAAGCTAAGAGTATGAACCACTCGCGATAAGGACAACTGAAACTCTGAAGAAAATTTGAGCAACACCTCTTCGGCACCGATAAGTTTAGACTCTCATGGACAAACGTGCATAAGAAAACATTGAAAGCGACAAGTCAAACTTCGGCATTCGATTGTCAAGTTCAACATCGGCTACCGGACCGGCATATTAACCGTATCGGACTACGTATGAAAGTTCTGATTTTATTACATTGCATCCGGAGCCGTCTCCGACACCAGCACCGGGTTTTCCGGTGTGTATAAAAACGCCCTTATGGGTACTACACTGTATTATATTGATTAAAACTTGGCCGCGCGTTGCTATTTTTAGTTACATTTTGATGTTTAACACATGTGTAATTTTGCCGATTGTATATAAACGAACTGAATATATATATTGTAGTATAGGGGTTTATATATCCTACCAAAAATTAACCTCTGGGTGACAATTACCGATTTCGCAAAACAAAATATTGTTTCACAATACCCATTTTTACTTTTTTATGTATGTATAATGTAATGTGCACAAACATATAAATATAGTTTGTGGATAATATTTTTTTTTAAATATCCTAACCATATTTTAGATTTAACTGTTTTCAAATTGTACACAATATGCTTAGATATTAATAAATTAATACCTATGTACTATGTACAAAATTCATAATTATATATTTTCCTTTTCAAAATGGTAATCTTAAACACAATTCTAGAGAGGTATTTGTAAAAGCTGTGAATGACAGCTGTCAATGTATATAATACTAGCTAAATGTATATAACCAGTAAAAAAAGCCGCTTCTATGCGGAAACTAAGTTCCTCTTTTATTGCCATTTACGGATATATATGTTGAAATCTAGAAACGCAACTGTTTACACTTGTCAGTCCAATGATGTATAAAGCTTTCATGGGTTGGAACGTATTTTTGTAACCTTTTTACAAATAAATGTTACTTAATATAAATCACTGATTTATTTTTATTTTTTATAACATTTATCAGGCCCATATTAACTATATGGCGGGACGTCCTGGGACGCTGACACGATACAAATTTCAAAGCGGATGGAGTTTTTATTCGTAAATTAGAAATTTATAAAGTTTACTGTAATTGGTAAACTATAAATACTATAATATATCCGATGCGAATGGAGTACACTGGAGTGCCTACTTTTAAAGTTCATTCAAATTTTATTTAAATAAAGAAGTTTTAAATCTTAATTACTTTAAGGTGTTTTACCTTATCAAAGAGAATAAAAAAGTTTTTGCATACCATTAGGGCCGTCTTAACTGAATGTTTTTTGTTTAAGTATTTTATCTATTTAATCTGATTTTTTTTAAATAATACGAACAAGTTTGCGGAAAAAAATTATACATATACATATTTGACGCTCAATTTTTGTAGCCCAGGGTGCTAAAATATATTCAAACGGCCCTGCTCTAATAGACATACTACACTAAAGAAACATGAGCAATTACAATTTTTCCCTGTACATTCTGGATAATAAACGACAATCCTAACATTATAAAATATTTTTTACAGTCTGAAACTGTAAAAATGTTTGCAGATACTCAATATAAATAAACTGCAAACATTACAGCCTGAAGTTATATTATTACAATTTCAAAGAGTAAAAAATATTTTATAATAATAGATTGTCGCTTACTAAATGTTCAAAGAAGAACTGTAATTTTCTAGGTTTATTTTTTTCGTGTATAGAATGAATATTTATCTCTGGCTATGCCACCCCTTAAACAAATATCTATATATGTACTATATATACATACATGTATCAAATCAAATCAAAATTTATTATTCTGTAGTTACAGAAAAGTTACAAAAAAGGTAGCTAATTACACTAAGAAAATATATGATATGAAATAAAAATAAAATAATTATAATTAAAATTTGTAATTATAAAACCAATTTTTGGCTATAAAAAGAGGAAGTTTTTTTGTAGTATTTTTAAATATTTTTGATTTTTCTTTTTTCCACTTGTCTGGTAGCTTGTAATAAATTAATCCAATATTTGAATTTTTATCTGTATTAAGTCTAAATTTAGGTACGATGAGTTTATTTTTGGTTCTAATATTATATTTATGGGTATCTGAACGGGTTGTTGTTTGTTACAGAACATCATTGTTCATTATTATGAGCTTCATCTATGCAAAACTGCTAGTCGTGATCTGCATCGCGTACGTCCTCTCTGACGTCATCACGCACAACGTCCCTCTGTGGTACTACGAGGGTTTCTTCACGTACCTGTACGGTGCGAGTATCCTGTTCCTGCTGTACGTGTTCTGCTTCCTGCTACAGGAGAGCACGTGCTGTAGTGGCGGCGCCGAGAAGCCGCCCAAGCAACGGAAACCGCCCAAAGAGAAAAAGGTAAACGTAGTATGTGTTTATGACCAAATATGAGTATTAAATAGAAAAATTAACAATGTATCCGACATTTTTTTATTCAAAAAACAAAAATTTAGTAATTCTATAATAAGTAATGTATAACGTATTACCGACCAAAAAATTGGTTAAAAAATATTTTTAACATTCATATGAATCTGCATTACATGTAACTTAAAATAAACTGTTATTTTATATAAAAAATACATACCCTAATATACTGCCGTGCTAAGCACAAAAGCGGTATCTCAAAAAAAATCATAAAGTTGATTTTTATGGCATCGAATAACTTAAAAAAATACGAATCCAATGAACTAAGCCAAATAGCGATATCTTATTTAAAACATATGAAAAACCCTTGAAAAAGTTTTTCCGATCTCAGGTTTACAAATCGCAAATTTGCGAATCGCAAATTTGTGATTTAGTAAGAGAAAGATATACAGGATTCACTCAATACAAAAAGAAACTTTTAAAACTATTATATAACTATTATATACCCGTTTCTTTTTGTATTGAGTGAATTCTGTATATCTTTCTCTTACTAAATCACAAATTTGCGATTCGCAAATTTCTTTATAATACCGGACATAAGAGAATTAGAGGTATATCAATAATACGTAGGCGAATAACTGTATATTTTGATACCACCAAAATTCCCAATATAATGAATAAATTCCATTTAATAAATCAAAAAAACAATCTGTAAAGTAAAAATAAAACTATTTTATCAAAACGTTGATTTTCTCGAAACTCGACTTTACTGAGATACCGCTTTTGTGCTTAGCACGGCAGTATATAAGTATATATAAATTTTTTAAGCTTGTACATATTCTCTTGAAATTTAAATCGAATCTTTTTATAATAAACCATAAAATTAAACAGCTCCTCACCCTCTAATCAAGATAACCGTTACGCACTATATTAAAAGTTTAAAATAACAGTATAAAGATAATATAATGTTTATGAGGTTAGCAAACAAATTTTCATACTCCGAATGCGATTTCTAAACTTTTAGAAGTTTTAGTTCGATTCCGACTCCAACTCCACCAAAATTAACTTACTCAATTATCTCTACCTTTGACTCCAAATCCCTAATAACAAGTCGTTTGCACCGCGCCTCCACAATATTTGTCGAGCTTTATCATATCACATTCTCAATTCTCTAATATAATAATAATAAAATATTCGTAATTCTTTTTCTTCCCAAATTTTTTTATGATTATATAAAGATTATACAAAACACGTTAAACAGGGTGGCCAGTATTTCTCTGGAACAAATTTCCCTGACTTTTACCGGTTTTCCAGGAGAATTTTTACCGTTTTTCCCTGATTTTTTACAAGCTTTTACTTAACTCAAATGCTATGTAACTATGTATGAGACGGAACACAAATCTTACGACCGTTTTTTAACTAACTTCCCGTCGTACGATTTTCGTCAAATTTTCAAATATGGTGTATTCTCCGTGACAATGCACTTTTTTATCATTTTTATAGCTATGTTATTTCATTATAAGGTCTTTTTTGATGTATCTAATATAATAAAATATCCTGCCTGCGCGATCAAGTATTATTTCATAATTCAAATTATTGCGTAACCATGGTTTGCTTCGACAATAACATTAAATTATGTTTTGTCAAAATATTTTGCAATATAATACTCATAATACAAATAATTCATAATAATAGAAATGATAATTATTATTGAAGATTATAAATTATAAATTGAAGAAAATTATTGAAAAATTATCGAATTTTATATAAATATCAGGTATGTATTATAAATTTTATTTGTAGTGATTATATTGACATATAGAAAAGATTTAGCCGTTTTAGCTTTATTTCTTCATTTAAATGTATGTATACATAAATATGTATTATAGTATCTCATTTTATTGTTATTATATCATCCTATATGCATACATGTAATGTATATGTATTATATTGTTATGGCATTATTGAAAAATATTAAATATAAATTAATTTATGTTAGTGTAATTTTGTAGATCTAAATAGGTAGGTATTGTTTTTCTAAGAGACGCGAGTCTAACTTTACAATGGAGGAGGGGGTCATGGTCTGTGAAATAGACAAAAAAATTTACTTTAGTATATTTAATAAGCATTTTTCTATTTAATTTGCTTTACTTTTTAGGTTTGTGTGGGGTGTCATTTCACCATGCCCCCTCCCCTGGATCTGCGCTTCATTTCTAAAGAAGCGAATATACAATCAAATTTTTAGTGTTCATTTTAAAATAAAAACTAACGATTTTTTGACGTATTGTAATAACAATACTTCCATTTCTTCGAACATGGAAGTAAAAAGGGTTTTTAGTCTTATGCAGACCCTGAGAGAGCTTCAACGTAAGGACATTCCAAACAACTTTCGTACTAGTAAAATTCTTGTTTCTTCCTGATATTATTTAGTATTAAAAACCGTGAGGTTTTTTTAAGTACTTTTTCTAAAAGGTGTGTTTTTTTGTAGTATATTTACGTTTTTTAAATAATCTGTATTAAAAATAGTATTAGTATCAAAAAATGTAAAAATGTAAAGTATAAATAATTTTCGGGACGCCGAGGCCCCTGATACCAGGACCCGGGCCATATGGCCCTCCTAGCTCCCCCCCCCCCCTATCTGGGCCTGGTCTTATGATGCAATGAATATAATATAATATAGTAAAAAAATAAATAACTTTAGACTAAAAATGGATAAAATAAAATTAGAAAAAAAAAATTTTTTAAAAACAAGCTTTTACATATGCACTAAAAAGTAAAAAATAAGTTTTTTTTTTCACAAAGTCTTCCAGAATTCGTATGACTAAAAAAGCTTGTGGCGTTCATTTAATATTTAATGTAATATTTAGAAATATAAAAAATGTCGAAAATATCAATATTGGAAAAATCTATAGTAGATCAAATATTAATGTAATGTTGATACTAAATAAACCTGAAACTCAATGTATGTTAATGTTTTGAAATATTAATTTATAAAATAGATAAGGTAGTATTTCTTTTCGGTATTTCTTAGCCCTTTTTCATATGATAAATCTTGAAGCCAAAATATTCCTGTAGTTTATATCAAATTATCCAGGGATTTAATGTACAATTAAATAATATTAATTGAAAACATTCATTTAGGTTGAATATAATTTCAAAATATTCAAAGGATATAATATTTTATATTATATTTGATATAAATTATGTACATATATGGAATTTTATGGAATATTTCGAAATATTCATTGAAAGTAGCTAATGTAGTTTTTCCATTGAGAAACTCTTAGCCCTTAATTCTATTTTGAATCTAGAATTCCAAATATTTCATGTAATATTTTGAAATAATAATTTAAGGTAGATAAAATACTGTTAAGACTTTTTTCCTACACTACCGCTCAAAAGTTTAGGACCACCTTCAAATAACTAGGTTTTTCGATTCCAGTCAGGCTTGTTACAAAATTTTTGTTAAATTGTTCAATTATAGTTCAAATATGGTCCATTTAAATAGGAAATAAATATATTTTAATTAAAAAAAACTTCTTATTGAAATAATTTCATAATTTAAAAAATAATTGATATTATCAATCATTTTCACATCGAGATTATTTTTACTCTACTGGTGTAAAACTCTCTCAATAACTATTTTTTTAGTAAATTGAGTGTATATAACTACATGGCAAAATGAAACATGTTGTAATACGTTCAAATACATCATAAATGTATGATTTTGTAGAAAATGGAATTTTTTTATTAATATCTTGGATTTTATGTTTTACTGATGTCACAATGGGTAAAAGAGAAGACTTAAATGTTGAAAAAAGGAGTGCTATAATAACTCTACACAAAATAGATTACATTCAACGTCAAATTGTGAAAAAATTTAAAAAATTTAAAACAACTGTCCGGAGTAAGATTGATAGATTCGAGAAAACATGGTCCAATTCAAGCCGTTTATGATCAGGTCGACTACAAGTTACCTCAAAAACTTAAAACAACAAAGTTATAATTAATAGCAAGCGTATTGTCGCCTTACAGCGCCGGAAATATTAGCTGTTTTCAATAATTCTCGAGATAAATCGTTGACTGTATCGCTAATCAAACTTCGTCTTAACGAAGTTGGTTTGTTTGGTAGAGTAGCTATGAACAAACCTCTCCTGAGGCGACTAAATAAAATAAAAATACTAGCCTGGGTCAAATTTTATCGCAATTGGACTAATCAACAGTGCAAAAAGGTATTATTTTCGGAATAATCCAACTTTGAAATATTTGAATCTAAGCGACGTGTTTTTGTGCGCCGATCCAACCAAGAAAGAGCTTCTGAACAATGTATAGTACCCACTGTAAAGCATGGAGGAAGTTCGGTAAAGGTTTGTGGATGTTTTGGAAATAATATTGTTGGAGATTTGCGTTTGGTTAGAGATATTCTCAACAAATAAGGCTACAAAAAGATTTTTTATGAGAATATGGTACCATCGGGAATCCGTTTAATAGGACGTGGTTTCATTTTCCAGCAGGATAATGCTCCGAAGCATAAATCCAATCTATGCAGAAGTTATTTAGAAGAAAAACAGAGACGACGAATGCTCACCGTTATGGATTAGCCCCCAAAACCTCCAGACCTCAATCCGATTGAGCTGTTATGGGATGAACTTGATAGAAATATAAAAACTAAATGTCCAATTTCAAAAAAATAGCTATGGAAGCTATTTACACATGCCTGATAAGAAATAACAATAGAAACACTGAAGAAATTAGTTGATAGAATGTCTAGACTTTGTAAAATAGTTATTAAGAAAAAGGGTGGATATTTTGATGAATCAAAAATTTAATTTTAAATGTACTTTAATTTGATTTTGGCCTTTTTTGTGGTTATAAATAAATAAAAATAGTAAAAAAACATTATTTTTCATTAACAAAATAATTTTTTTTTCTATTATTATATCTAAAAACCTAAAATTTCAAGGTGGTCCTAAACTTTTGAGCGGTAGTGTATGTTGAATCTAGATTACTAAATATTTCTTTCATGTGCGATAAATTAACCAGGAATTTAAAATACTAAATTACACTAGCAAAAGGTTCTTTGTCCTATTTGAATCTAGATTTCCAAATATTAATGTATACATATATGATATGTATATATACATTATACAATATTATACATATATGCATTTTAACATAATATTAATGCAATTTAATGGAAGATTTGAAAATATTAATTTATAGTAGAAAATGTAGTTTTTCCTATATTGATATTTTCGACATTTTTTATATTTCTAAATATTACATTAAATATTAAATGAACGCCACAAGCTTTTTTAGTCATACGAATTCTGGAAGACTTTGTGAAAAAAAAAACTTATTTTTTACTTTTTAGTGCATATGTAAAAGCTTGTTTTTAAAAAAAATTTTTTTTCTAATTTTATTTTATATTTTTAGATAAAAAAGCTAAAAAAAAAAAAAAAAACGGTCTCATAGATAAAAAATTTATATTTTTGCAGAATTTGCATTTTTCCCTGACTTCCAACCAAAATCCCTGACTTTTCCCGGTTTTCCAGAAGAATAGCAAAATTCCCTGACTTTTCCCGGTTTTCCAGAAACTGGCCACCCTGTTAAATGCCTAACAAACATGTGTATTAATCTATGTAAATTTACCGGTTTCCCGTACAGTTTCGGATGAGAAACACTGATTTAAATAAGTACAACTAAAACATTAATTTCAAAATATCATATATCGTATGTATGTATGTAATGTAGATATAGGTATGTATATTCTAAAGTCTTATAATCTAAGTACACTGTCTTATATAATGATATTAGTTAAGACATTGAATTTAATTAGGATGGAAAGAGAAATCTGCAGAGGGTAGAGGTTGATGCCAATTAGTAGACGAGAGAATAGAATCAAGTCTCAAGCGTCTAAAACGCTGTGACAGCATAGCGAAGATCTATCACTGTAGATATTTAATACGAAATCAAACACTGGCTAACTTGAACTATTTACTTGTTTATTAACTTGACAACAATCAATCTTATAGTTTATTCAGATTAGAAGTAGGTATACGTGCTCAACATACTTTAAGTGGGAACATTTTACTAGACTTATGTATATAATTAAATATACATTCATATATTTATTTAATATTTTTGTGATAAATATTTTTATGCAAGGAACTAATCTAATTCACAGTGTGTGATCAAATTATATGAGCCACTGACAATATTTTCACAAATACAATTATGTAGCTAAAATTAAGGGCTGATTTTGATAATTATATGACTTTTTATCTATAACCATAAGTGTATGACTCAAAGCTTAGAAAATTTCCAAATTACTGAAGAATGAAAAATTAATGTCTTATTTTGGCCTTAATTTTTTCCAAATCTCAACTCTATACAAAAAGAGGTAATGAAGCGAGGAATTTCTAGGAAATAATGACCATCAAACAGCTATTATTCGAGAGATTAATTGTACAGCGATGAGATGATAAAGAATATAGAGTAGGGATGTCCAACCCGATATGGATATTTGTTATGTCTAAAAATTATTTGTTCTACTTCTAAAACACGATACCCCGGATAATGGCTGCAGTTGCTCAGACATTTATTTTATAAAAAAAATATATCAGTAAATTTGGGACGCCACTGACTACTGACCAGGAATATTTTCGTTTTTCATATGTGGCTCGCCTAAAATTGTTAAATTCTAAATTAGTTCGAGCCAAGTTAAAGGTTGGGCATCACTGATATAGTGTGTATGCTCAGGAAGATAAAGCTTAAGGTTCTAGCTTATACATGATGAAAGGAACACATTTGTTTAAAATGATTTTTACGAGCTATTGCGCTTTGACTGAAAAGGACGGATGGACAGACGGGCGACAAAGTGAGATTAATGGTTAATTATAATTAAAAATTAACGTACTTTAATTATTTTAAAAAAAGGTAATATAATGGGATTCATAATTCACAGAAATAATTATGTTATTAGATTGTCTATTTCATTAATTTCATAATTAATCAAAACTCCTAAAATATATGTTAATGACTTGTTTTGTTTATAGGTGAAACCACCTAAAGAAGATAAGAAAAAGAAAGAAAAGGAAGAAAAAGAAAGAAAAGCCAAAGAAAAGAAAGAAAAGGAAAAAGAGAAGAAAGAAAAAGAAAAACAAGAAAAAAGTAAAGATGGGAAAGATAAAGACAAGAATAAAGACAAAGATAAAGATAAGGAAAAAGAAAAAGAAAAGGAGAAAGAGAAAGAATTGGAAAAAGAAAAAGAAGAAAAAGAAAAGGAGAAAGAGAGGGAAAGAGAACGAGAGCAGGAAAGAGAAAGAGAACGAGAACGTGAAAAAGAGAAAGAAAAGGAAAAAGAAGGCAAGGGAAAAAAGCAACATCAATTCCAAGTGAGTTTTTTTTTAATTGTTTTTTATTCGACATACAGAATATTAAGTGACCCTTATTTATTATTAAATTAATAATAAATAATATTTATTTTATACAGTGAATTATTATTAATTTACCTACATATATCAAATTATTTATTTTTTAAATACATAAATAAAATTTACAGTATAATATTTTGAAAATATTTATTACAAATTACAATCACTGTAAAAAATAATATTTTGCATCTTTCTTAATATTTTATCTTGATCAGTAATTTAACAAAACAGAAAAATAATGCAATTCTGAATAAACAATTAAATCTTAAAATTCACAAATATAAAAAATGCAATACATTCACTACTTAATTTCTAAATTTAATTACAAAAAAACTATACAAATTATGTTTACAAGTACTACATATATTGTTTATTCACGAATCATTTGATTTAACATTAATATGTATTTTATTAACTTTAATCGCAAAAAGGAAAGAGATTTGGTGAAGGTAATCCACAATACATATAACAATAAGTAAATAATATTTTTTTCTAATTTTAGATTTGTAATTATATGATGCTAATTTCAAACCATTTTAAATATAGAAAATATTATACAATCTATTTCTGCCTCCAGACTAACATAAAATTAACAAAAGTTCGTCTTAGCGGTTTATAATAAACATGATACATACAAATATTTTATCCCAGTCGAATATAATTTTTTTTTATTATAACACTACTAATAGTGGAAATCTATACAAAATACAAAAATGCACCTTGTATTTAACTTTAATCACTTGGTTAATGTCATTCATTGAAATTCAAACCAATACCAATTTTGTTTGAATACTATTATTTTATATAAAACAATTTATAAATTATAATATAAATAATTTTATTTACCGTGAACTTGGCGTACTAGCCAGTAGCCACTTTTCAAGCACGAATATAATAATAACATAAATAAATGATATTTATACTAGAGATGAAACGGATATCCGGTAACTATTCGGTATCCGGTCTATCCGGCCTTATCTTGTTATCCGGCTTAATGCCGGATAGTAACGCATTATCCTGCCGGATATTTAAAAAATTTTAATTTAAAAACTGCAAGAAAAAAATATTTGTGAGGCAAATAATGAGAAATTGACTTGTAAAATAACGAATTTTATTGAAATAAGAAATTCAATCACAATCAATTTTCTTCCCTTGATAGAAGAAGAAGAATGGTAATAATTAACCACTCATTAATTTTGATTATTAATTAATACTTCACTAAAAACTACTATACTCTTTTTCTTCTAAGAATGCAGTGGTTGCCGGGGTTTTGACGGTACGAATCGTGCATTTTACCGTCAAAACAGGCCGGATATTCGACCGTCGAATATCCGGCCTTACAGCTCACCGGATATTCGGTATTCGGCCGAAAAACTATCCGTTTCGTCTCTAATTTATACATATGATGTCGGATTGGTCTGGATGCATAAAATAATCATGTCACATTTATTATCTCAAATAACGTGTTTCTCTAAAGTAAAATTGTGTTTAGGTTTTTTTCATATTACATTTTTGTAGTAACTAGGTACTATTATTTCCACATTTATAGAACTGCATGTTAAATGTTAGCCAATTATAGCACGTATAATTAGTCATAAATATGTAAATCAAACAATACTCATAGATTTGTATACAGTGCACAGCATTTATTATTTATTTATTGATCTTTTTATTTTTCTACACACACCCGCGACCTATTTTAGTATCATTGTTTTTATTATTACTTTAATTGAATTGTTCATGATCTATACATAAATTATTGTTTCATTGTTAATCTTTATATTTTTAATTCATAATTTATTTGGTGGGTTGGTATCGGTGTTTTATTGCTATAATTTATATTTCATGAACATGATTGTGAAACATATACATGCATGTGTAGTACATATTTTACAATATTTAGAAGATTTTCAAAAAATGTATATGATTTATAATGTAGAATTTTCGTTTTTAAAAATACTTCGGTTGACTAAACATTACTGGCTTCGAAAATTGCTTTTACATCTAAAATTATAAATTTAAGAAAACCGTAAAATAATATTGAAAATATTATGTATTTTTATTGATATTTATGGATGTTTTATCGAGTTTGGTATATTTCAACGAGTTTTGCCAATATAGATGCACATACATTTTCTGTAATACCTATATCATATTCAATATTTGTAAAGAGTGAAAAAGAAGTGTAGATATATGTATTTAAAGTAATGAAAAACTACATTTATTTATACATAAATTCTAATACATTATTTGAAAATTGTACACATCAAGGACGGATCTGCCTTACAAATTTTTTGCGGGGTTAAATATCATTATAAAAACAGTGATTTCAAGAATATAACACATATATGATTATTTACAATTTACATCAATGAGGGTCGTTGAGACGAGGGAGAGATGGAAAAGCTGGTTTAAATTATCAAATTAATTATAATTATCCCAAGTTAAAATTTTACTGGAACTGGAATATAAATTCCAGCGTGATCTAAATTCGTTCTCGGTGGCCCTGACTCCGACTAGATTCTGGATCCGCCCTTGTATTACACTGCACAGAGAAACAGAAGGCACGTGTATGTATATGTATATGCTGTATGAACGACAAGAACAGCGTTATAGTCGGCTGGTTGTGCATGAGTTGTTGTGATGTAGCTGGAGATGTACCCGCGTAAGATGCGCGATATTGTGAGGCTTAAAGAGCAGCAGGCAATGGCGCGGCCCGTCAAGGTGGTCCTCGTGCCGGCGGGCTCCGTCCTGCCGCCACCGCGCGTTTACGAGGTAAGCACCCACGATACTCAACCGTCAACAACGTTTCACTTCATTTTTTATATCATATATGGCGCGAAAAATCGTTTTGATTAGTATTGTTAATTGTACTACACATATCAAAAATATTAAGAGATCAAAATATTACTAAAGAATAATATAGCAACAATCAAAGCTCTGTATCAATTAAAACTGCACGTAACTCTATCAGGAACTGGGGGAGGGGGGTACAATTTTACTATCTACATTGCGGGGATGGTGATTCATATTAAAATATAATTTATACAAATAAAATCCTCATTGTTGGACGATTAATAATCCATATTTAATTATATACAAAAAATCATATATGGTACTTCGTTACGTGGGGGTCCTAAATTTCTATACAAAGCATAACGTAGTTTATCAGGGTGGCCAGTTTCTGGAAAACCGGAAAAAGTCAAGAAATTTTGCTATACAGGGAAAAGTAAGGGAATTTAGTTGGAAGTCAGGAAATTTTTTATAAAAATGCAAAAACCACACAAATTTTCACAAATATTTAAATTTTATCTATGTCTATGTGACTTTTTTTAGGTTTTTTATCTAAATTTTAAATATAAAAAACAGGGAAAAACGGTAAAAATTCTCCTGGAAAACCGGGAAAAGTCAAATAATGGACTTTCCCTGGGACGAGATTTAGATATGTATACATTTTAGTATACTTTTTTATAAATTGAATTTTATCGATTTTCTGTGAGGACTTCTCAAACTGGGGCGGTACAGGTAGTGAAAACGGTACTACGATATTTATTAAGTAGCGGTAAATTGAGGTGTTTAACTCAACTGCGGTAACCCGCAAAAGTTTTTCGGTACTGCTGCGATATAAAAATGTAACACTGCACGGCATACTTTACCACCGTGTACCGCACATAAGAAAAGAAACCTGAAGAATTACAGTTTTTCCCTGTACATCCTGAATAGTAAGCGACAACTTATCATCATGCAATATTTTTTAGTCTGAAATTGTAATAATTATATACTTTAAGGCTGTAGGTAATGTTTGCAGTTTATCCATTATATTATTATTACAGTTATTACAGTTTCAAACTATAAAAAATATTGTATAACGATAAGTTGTCGCTTACTATCCAGGATGTACAGGCAAAACTGTAATTCTTCAGGTTTTTTTTTCGTGCGTATACCGCCTACGAGAATACGCGCACAAAAGTTAATAGAATTGGATAAAATCGCGTTGCGAATGTAATCGCATTCTATTTTATTTGATCTGAGTAATTCTGACTATAAAAACATCGAAATGAAAGAAACTTTTCTAGTTTTCCTTTTATTTGTAAATTTATTTATCAATTGTAGGTATTGTTTAAATCAGGAATTTTTTTTTATGGTTCAGGTCACCGGACATGGGGGGCACAGCAGTGTAAAAAGGTTAAAATTAATAAGATGTAAAATAGATAGGTACATATATCGCAATACACTACTGCTACATGTACCGACCCAGTTTGAGAGGACCTTAAATTAAAAATTATTTTTAGACAAAATTATTCTTCAAAATATATACATTTTTTTGTACTCCTTTGTACTTCTATACACATAAAAACTAAAATAAATATCATCGACAGCCATCTGCATAGATATGCGTATAAAAAAAAGGTCATTACAATTGGACACCGTTTTTTTTTTTTTTTTTGGTCACCTTACACAAACCAAGAATAATCTAAATACCTTCGAGCAAGTTTTTTGAGGGAACAGCCCATGCTAATTTATTGTGGCTAGATGCCACAGTTATCGTGTTATTGAATATTTAATAATAATAAATCGTTAAATAAAAACATTGTTGACGTTGATTATGATTTTTGTGCTTTTGCCTGTATCTGCCTCATTCGCTGGGTGCATTGCATAATTTATGACCAATTTTATTATTAATGTTGAGGTTTTAATTATGTTCAATATTGTTTATTTGTATAGTTACGTACAAAAACCTATTGTAAATGATGTTTGTATGAATTCTTCAATTTTAGATTTGATACAATAATTATAATGTAATGTTCTTATTAACAAAACTTAACATTTAACACTAAATTTAATCTAACAACTTTTAAAATTAAAAATACTAATTAATGTATTTTGAATAATTTACTTCTAATATATTATTATGTTTTTAGAAAATTATATATTATAGTATGTTCATTATTAACTTTAAAAACTACAAATTTTCTTAACATTTAATTTACAATTAAATGTGTAAATATATTTGTATAAAACATCTTGTGTGATAGCAAATAGAGATCTTCTAATACTGGACACGCTATAATCAATTATATTGTAACTTGCAGTTAATAACAATTAATAAAATTGGTCAGATATTTGCTGTATTTATAAATTCAAACGAACGCCCATTTTGCTTGATATTACAGCACAAACTGCATGTTTATTCATTCTTTTATTTCATTTTTTTTTTATTTGCCACCCTCCACATTGTTATTTAGAGAAACACGTATCGACCTAACAACAATGTCGATGTGAATTTGAACTCGGACCCGCGGGTAGGCTCAGCGGAGCCAGAAGTAGCCAATGGTGCCACTGCTTCGAGTCAAATCAAATCCGCTGACGATAGTGTTATTGAGCAGGATGTAATCGACTTGGAGGCTGGAGTAGCGACCAGGAACACCAGAAAGAGGAAGACAACACAGAACGACAGCAGCCATGGTAGCTTCTTTTTACGAGTTGGCGCAATCGGTACGTCACTATTTTTTAGTATTAAATTTACTATTTATACATTATTTATGTTTTGTTGAAAATAATTAATATACACACTATACAGTGTCACTTCTTAAAAATATCCACTTACCCTATGATTTTATTCTTATAGAAAAAAATTCAAAATGAACTAAATAAAAATTGATTATTCTTAACACTCTAATAATATTATAATTTGTTAGTTTCACTAGATTTATAGTATAGTTAATATAAAAAGTATTATAAATTCTAGCTTTTGGTCTTGGAACAATGATCTACAATGGTTTGGAGTTTGGAGCTTTCTTTGAAATACCATTCACTTCACCATGCTACCAAATCTTACGTGGAGTCAATCCAGTACTTCAAATGATCTTCACCTTCATGCAGATGTATTTCATCTTTATGAACTCGCGGGTAATTGTAAAGAGGCTATGATTTACAGTCTTTATTAATATATATAGAGATTAGAGCTATAACACATTTCAAATTCTATATTGTCACCTGAAACCAGTACAAGTGGTACTACTAAAGAAGATAAAAAAATATATTTATGAGAATTTTAATTATACAAAAGAAACAGGCAAGATAAAGCAATCGGAGGATTGAATTTTTCTATTTATATATAATTATAATTCATATCTCAAAATGATTTGAATTTTATAATTTTATAGTTTTTTTTGCAGCGCTAGTATTCATTACCCATTTTCCTGGAAAGAGTTCATAATGTTTAGAACATCTTTATATACAGTGCCTTCCAAAAGTTTGGGGCCATCTAAATAACTTTTGAATGGTTTGAAATATAAGATTGAAATTTATAGAAATACTTACCGAGTCAAAAACAACACGGGATTGCCGAGGTCTCTATGATTTTATTTCTAAGAGTTATGATCATTTGAACATTTCCATTGAGATTAGATTAAATGCATTTTTTAAAATGTTTAAAAAAAAAAGAAAAAAAATCCAGTTGAAAAACTAATGTTTATCATCAAATCGTGTCACCATTGAGTCAAAAAATTCATTTTTTCTACAACCGTGTTAAAAAGTAGGCTTTTTCTTTGACATTTCAGTGCGTAAAGTAGTACTTTTGCGCTCGCTGTGCGACAAAGTTACTTTTACGCACGGCGAGCGTAAAAGTGTTTCTATAGTAACAGTAACACATACATTTTCATTTATTAATTTGGATTTTGTCGGTAGTAGATTCGAAATTACCGATTTTGCAGCATCCGATATTTCTGGCGGCATGCAATTTTCATTATCACTTTCCATATTATTATAAAATTACAATAATAAAATCACAGAATAAAATACGTGAGTGAAAATAATCCACAAATAATCTGAATATAAATGTCAAACAATAACAATATTCATTTTTTTTTTCAAAATTTAAGTACTTGATTTAAATTTCAATATTAATAATTATTATGACAAGTTATTATTATTTAATTAAAAAATCATATTACATTATTATTAATATTATAATAAGGTTTTAGAAAAAATATTGTGTGCACCTCGGGTGTAAAGTGCGTTTTTCGCACTCATGTGATTGTTAATCTCGGCTAACGCCTCGATTAACAAACATTCCCACTCGTGCGAAAAACAGCCACTTTACGCCCTAGATACACAAATATCTATTTTCTACAACCGTGTTAAAAAGTAGGCTTTTTCTTTGTCATTTCAGTGCGTAAAGTAGTACTTTTACGCACGGCGAGCGTAAAAGTGTTTCTATAGTAACAGTAACACATACATTTTCATATATTAGATTTGAAATTACCGATTTTGCAGCTTCCGATATTTCTGGCGGCATGCAATTTTCATTATCACTTTCCATATTATCCATATTATTATAAAATTACAATAACAAAATCACAGAATAAAATACGTGAGTGAAAATAATCCACAAATAATCTGAATATAAATGTCAAACAATAACAATATTCATTTGTTTTTACAAAATTTAAGTACTTGATTTAAATTTCAATATTAATAATTAATATGACAAGTTATTATTATTTAATTAAAAAATCATATAGTTCCAGAGCTGATAACATATTTTTCTGCCCCATCTGAGCACTAGGCAGACTTACGGAAAACATTAATTCATGTGTTGTACAATATGGGAAAAAAAGTCCCAACCTCGACACCCGGGGATAAAGGGGTTAAATTTCTTAGTGAACATGTAAAGAAAAAGTGTATGTTTGCCCCATCTGAGCACAAATAAAATGACTTCAGGGAGTTAGTTTATGAAAAGTTAGATAGTGAAAGTGCAATGGGCAGACGCGTAGGGTGGGGATAAGGGGTAGGCAGACGCACTCAAACATGCAATATTTTTTTTGAAAATTGCCCCATTTGAGCATTGCTGATTTTTTTAGGGATGACAGTTTTTGATCTATAGATGACCGTAAAACAAAGGCAGACGCGTAGGGTGGGGATAAGGGGTAGGCAGACGCACTCAAACATGCAATTTTTTTTATGAAAATTGTCCCATCTGTGCATTGCTGATTTTTTTATGGATGATAGATTTTGATATGTAGATGACCGAAAAAACACAGGCAGACGCGTAGTCTGGGGATAAGGGGTCGGCAGACACATTGAAAGTGCAAAATTAGATCTGGACTATTTTTTAACTGAATTGTTTCGTAATTCTTTTTTTTTTTGCTGAAAGTTGTCCACAATGACTCTCTGAATAACACATTAATTCTAAAAAAAAATTTTTTGACCCCCAACCAACGCGGTAAAGACAACATTCTTTAATATAAAAATGTAAAAAAAAATATTAAACGTGTAAAAAAGTAGGCGCTGAATTAAAAAAAAATGTTTTTTTGATTATGTAGTTCTCATTCTTTGTAATAATCAAAAAACAAAAAATAAAAAAATGAAACAGAATTCTTCGGGATTTGAACTCAGGACCCTGGCATTTTGAGTTTTGTAAATTTATAAATTACAGCAAAACGGTACTTTAAATCAAAAAATTACAAGGGACATATTATTTTCTTCTTACTTAGAGGATTCTAAAACATATTTGCTATCATCGGTGCAATATTTAGTACCGGAAATATACATTTTTTAAATTTGTCACAATCCTTTGCCACTGTAAATTGCGTCTGCCGACCCCTTATCCCCAGACTACGCGTCTGCCTGTGTTTTTTCGGTCATCTACATATCAAAATCTATCATCCATAAAAAAATCAGCAATGCACAGATGGGACAATTTTCATAAAAAAAATTGCATGTTTGAGTGCGTCTGCCTACCCCTTATCCCCACCCTACGCGTCTGCCTTTGTTTTACGGTCATCTATAGATCAAAAACTGTCATCCCTAAAAAAATCAGCAATGCTCAAATGAGGCAATTTTCAAAAAAAATATTGCATGTTTGAGTGCGTCTGCCTACCCCTTATCCCCACCCTACGCGTCTGCCCATTGCACTTTCACTATCTAACTTTTCATAAACTAACTCCCTGAAGTCATTTTATTTGTGCTCAGATGGGGCAAACATACACTTTTTCTTTACATGTTCACTAAGAAATTTAACCCCTTTATCCCCGGGTGTCGAGGTTGGGACTTTTTTTCCCATATTGTACAACACATGAATTAATGTTTTCCGTAAGTCTGCCTAGTGCTCAGATGGGGCAGAAAAATATGTTATCAGCTCTTGAACTAATATTACATTATTATTAATATTATAATAAGGTTTTAGAAAAAATATTGTGTGCACCTCGGGTGTAAAGTGCGTTTTTCGCACTTCTGTGATTGTTAATCTCGGCTAGCGCCTCGATTAACAAACATTCCCACTCGTGCAAAAAACAGCCACTTTACGCCCTAGATACACAAATATCTATTTTGTCATTTTCAAAAATGTACTAAAAAAAATAAAACAAAAGTGAATTTTTGGACTCAATGATGATACGACTTGCTGAAAAACATGTTTTTCAACTGGATTTGTTTTGTTTTTTTCACTTTATAACATTTTTGAAAATGCATTTAACCTAATATCAATAGAAATGTTCGAATGATCACAAATTTCCGAAAAAAAAAATCGTAGAGACCTAGGTGTTCCTGCGTAGTTTTTTTAGCTCTCACTCAACCTCATGTGCCATTTAAGATTTCTTTTTCTTTTAGTTTCAAATATTAATACATCATTCCACATATTTTTCAAGTTTCTTATGTTCTTTTTTTAATAATGGTATAGTGGAAACGTGTCATTCTTATTTAAATAATTTTTATTTAATATAAATTATTTAATTCTTATTTAAACGTGTCATTCTTATTTAAATAATCACATAAATGTATACTTTACAATATCCTTATTTTTCAAAAATAAATTTTTAAATTGATTTTTATCATTGTTCTATCTTTTAACATTTTATTTTCAACTGCCATTTAAACTAAACTTTAGATTTTATTATCTAAAAATGAGTTGGTCAAAAAATCTGAAATTTCAGTATTTTTTTCATTTTGAGTATTTGTATAATATTCTCTTAAATTAAATTATAAATATAAAACAAAAACTGTGTCTAAATTATATTATTTAAATGACAAATAAAAACTAATATTAATTATAATTCCTTCATAGCTCAACATTCATCGTTTTAAAGTCATAGCACGTTTCGGGTTGATGCATGTATGTGCTACAAATATTTGTGTGTGGATTCGAACTCTAGTCCTAGAATATATGAAAGAAATTACTGCTTATCACCAAAAGAATCCTCCACATCCAAATGATAATGGATTGTTTGCTGGTTAGTATAGTTACTACTGTTATTTAATTTCATTGATTAGTTTTGTTTAATATATATTTATTTTTACAGAGAGCATTCGTCAACATGCACAGCAGAATGCCGGATTAATCTTAGGAACTGAATTAGGTCCAGGTTCTATTATTACGGAAACTCCTGTATCCACATCGACTTTATCGACTACGACACTGGGACAAACTCTACGTTCTACAGTGAAAACTCTTGCTGCGGCCACAGTGGAAATACTATCAACTACCACAAAAGCCACCCCTTCAACTACATTACCAACCACTACCACCACAACAACCACCAGTAATTTAAAAAAATATATTTTTCATATTTATCTTTTAGTCTTAAAATATTCATGCATTTGTTGTAAAATTTGGCCTTATGAAGTTCCATCATCAACAATATAAATGCAATTAACTTAAGCAATAGTCAATATGTTAACAAAACTATTATGATTTAATTCTAAGCAGTTTCGCAATATTTACATATAATAATATACAACTTTAAACATTTATAGCTACACCAAGTACAACAGTAACATTCACAACTCCAACAACTACAACTGGTATGCCAACAACGGCAGAACCTGTAAATGCTTGGACAGAGTTTTTGACTACAACTTTATCACCTCGAAGGAATTTTTACGACTACAGTGGTGGATACCATAGTCCTAACAACTATGGAAATGATGGTAGAATTCATAATTATATTAACTTTTATCATATAACACAGAGTACAAGGTAATCTTCGTTTAACATGAATTCAAAATAAGATAAAAATACCTCCATACAATCAATAAATGTATGTTTTATAAAACGTTCTCTATGTTAAATTAAATGATGGTTACCTGTATTTTTCTAATAATTAAATAAATAATATAATATAACTTCCAAATATTTACTTTTAGCTTTTGGCTTAAACGAAACTCACTATGCTGCTGCACTGGTTAGCGGTAATGGAACAACCTTATCTCCATCCGGCAGTCTTAGTTGTGGGAGAGTTAATATTATGGGAACTATTGTTCAAGATTCAGCACCGTACTTGTTCCCGTTCATTATCGAATATTCTTTGATAGGAGCAGCAGTTATTTATGTTATGTGGAGACATATCGGAAGAAATCCAAGGTTAAAAGAAAATAGTTATAGTAATGTTAAAAAAACATAATGAAATGATACCCATTAATGTTCAATTATCAATTTTTTCCAATGATACTTTTAATACGTAACAAAAGCATTTTCTGAATAACATAATGTTTTTACACATCACTGGAACTAAAATTGCATTTATTTAATTATCAAATTTGATTTATAGATATGTAACGGAAGAAGATTTGGAACATCGTTTGGAAGTAATGCTATCTCGAAGAGCTGTCGCTATGGCTCATGCCCAACATGGACGTGTTGATTGCGTTGGAGCTTCAAAAGGATTGTTCTTTGGATTACTGATGCTAGTTGCTTCTCTGATATGCTTGATCTTGTTCTTTGTTCTAATACACCATCCTGAATTTGGATTGCTCGCTATTTATTTAGCTGACGTATCACATTGCGTACTTATGGTGCTCAGTATAATTGCTATTATTATTGGATTCATTCGGTAAGTATGTTCATACAAATGAATGATAGTATAATGGTTTTATCATATTTTTTGGTTTTTCAAAAATAATAACACATTTTTTCATTTAATTATAAAATTTACTTTTTAATTTTTTATAACATGATTTTATTAATTATTAATGTAAAAAATATAAAAAGATATACAAAGTCATTATTAAACTATGTACTATAACACTAGCCAATAGCCATTTTGCTGCAAAACATACAACATTTCAAGCGTTTAAATGGCCTCCATTTTGATCAATCAGCTCTTGTTTTTGTGATATTGGAAAAAAAGTTTTTTTTAAATACGCAAACATTCAAATTCGTATATATATTTTTCAAATATCATTTGGATGTAGCTATGAGTCCTAGTTGAACTATAAAACCTTAAATTATACACATTGATAAAATTATTCCCATCGAAAATCATGTTTTAAATTAAAAAAAACGATTTTTTAGTCAAAATTCATCAGTTTTCAAAATTCTGTCCAATTTAAATTTTTTTAAATTTTAATTTTTTTGTCCAATTTTAATGCAATTGACTAAATTTATAGCTTTATTTATCTTCTTTGTTGTGTTAAAATTTTAATGTAATCGAATTAAAATTGGCGAAATGGTATTAAAGTCAACTACGTGCATCAAAATTTAGTAGTCCAAATTACCCTTAAGAAGTTGTTGTATACGTTGTATACTTTGCAGTAAACAGAAATTTTTTTTTTGTCGGCCTGTGTAATATATGATAAAATATTCTTTAACCCTTTAAGTGCGGACAAAGATTCCAAGAAAAATAATGAAACTATCCAATTATCCATGAATATAAAGTTAAAGATTTAATAGCGATTTTTTTAATGTGTTTTTGTTGTTCAGTACTTGCTGCATTTATATTTACCTTCAGAATTAAAGAATGTCAGAATTTAAAATACAGGTCTATTCAATAGAATTTGGATAAACCTGCACATTTATTACAGGGCATAGGATAAATCCGTAACCAACATTTGAGAGTCAAACACGGTGATTCGGATTTATCCGCATCTTGCATCTAAAGGGTTAAGGTTTGCAACCATGCAAACAATTTTATTGTTTGGATTGATTAATTAAAAGGTTTTTCAATCTTATATTCTTTTTTTAATTTATTGTTAAAATTATTACTTTATATTATGTTTTTATCGTATTTTTTTAAATTCTTACATAACTAGAAATTTTTCAATATAGGTACTTAGTATTTATTGAAGAATTTTAATAAAATATAAGGCAAATCTATTTTAATTATTTATTTATTATCATCATAATTAATTATTATTAAAAAAATGTATACCTTATGTTTTAATAATATTCTGTAAATATATACATAAACATGATTGTGTGCATTCTAATTGGCTTAATTTACATTTGCTTGCGATTATGTGATTAGCTTGTTTTTGCAATTTATTTTTAATTGGCAGTTAATTTATACTTGAAATACAAATTAATATTTTTTCAAATCTATTTTGTTGCTAATAGACTTTTAATTTTTAACACATTATAAAAATATAAATTGCTAACATTTCCATTAAAAAACTACTAATATTTTTTTAAATACACATACAATTACTTTGATTCACTTTTTTACATAAATAATATTTACCAGATTTTAAAAACTACCACAAAACAATTTATTGTATATGATGAGTTACGAGGGGAATTTCAATGAAGCAGAAAATGAAATAAATTATCTATTAATTATTTTTGTTCATAATTAATTATTACATTCAGACAGAAAAAAAAAACAATATGACTATAAGAAATCAATTCTTATTTATTTTTTATAAAGTTGGAGGCAGGGTTTTAAGACCAAATAAAGATCTGGCAACCTTATTGTATACAGGGTGACCCATTTTAAGTGCACACCTCTAATAACTTTTTATGGTGAATTGTTATCAAAAAAATTTTCAGATAAAAGTTACACGGTTAGGAGGGGGACATAGACGTACTCGGATGAAATTTTTTTAGGTGGTGTTTTAATGGTGATATGAAGGTCAACATCGTTTTTTTTAAATAGGAACCTATAGTTTTTATCAAGTAATTTTATTTTACGTGAAAAAACTCGTATCTTTTATTGAAAACTTTTTTTGAATAAATTAAACCTTTCCAAGATATCTAACAAAATAATTTGAGCTTTTGAACTTTCAATATTTTTTTACTCAGAAACCATCAACTTTAGAGAAAAAGTACAAAATACAAAAAATGTTTATTTTGATCTAATAAGACTTGAAGAATTATTTTTAAAATTTTAAACCTTTTTCAATTTATTTTATTTTAGCAAAAAAAAAAAAAATGTTAAAAAAAATTAGAATAATTCTTTAAGTTTTATTAGACCAAAATAAACATTTTTTGCATTTTATACTTTTTCCCTTAACCTGATGGTTTGTGAGTAAAAAAATATTTAAAGTTCAAAATCTCGATTTATTTTGTTAGATATCTTGGAAAGGTTTAAGTTTTTCAAAAAAAGTTTTCAATGAAAGATTCGTGTTTTTTCACGTAAAATAAAATTACTTGATAAAAACTATAGGTTCCTATTTAAAAAAACGATGTTGACCTTCATATCACCATTAAAACACCACCTAAAAAAATTTCATCCGAGTACGTCTATGTCCCCCTCCAAACCGTGTAACTTTTATCTGAAAATTTTTTTGATAACAATTCACCATAAAAAGTTATTAGAGGTGTGCACTTAAAATGGGTCACCCTGTATATAAGTGAATCTTAGTGCTCGCTACTGATACTTACCCGTGAACACAAACATGTAGATACAAAGACTAATATATCAAATATAGCTGAATTTTTTTTCGGTTACAAAGATTTTATTTTTATATATACTTTTGGGCCAAAACATAACTATTTTTGCTAAATTAAATTAAATTTATATTAATAATATAATTAGATTTTTTTAATGTAATAAATATACCTACTATTTTTTTCTGTATTAATTAATAATAATATAATATATAATATATATATTAATTAATCTAATTTTTTATTATATTAATTGAAATATTGATTGGATCACACTGGAATAGATAACTTATACTCTTGACTTATACATTCCACATTAAAGAAATAAACAAAACATACAAACAAAAGACAGCATGTATAGCACTCAACATATAATTTTCTTTCTTTCTCTCTTGGTTTCACGCTTGATCTTATTTATTTCTTATTTATTTTGTTGGCGCACAAACACTACACAGGTCATGCAAGCTGAGGTCCATCTACACTTACAGGGTTCAACATCTTAAATTCCGGTCAGAGGAACAAAGTGATCTGAATGACATCTTATTACGTGTTTCGGCCTTTGGATTGTTCACATATGCAGTATTTAGTGTCATCGCAGGCTCTCTTGCTGCTTTCACTCAGGAACCCAACATGCTGGTTATGATAACTGGATTACTCTCAATTGCTCAGGTATGAATTAGAAAATATTTTATTATTTCACAGTATCATTCAACGACAACAAATTATTCTGGTACGAAAATAATGTACCTGAATGAAAGATCAGACAGTTAATTTGTTGAACGTGAAAAATAATATTATAACAATTAGTAATTATGCCAAATCTCAGCTTTCTAGATCAAACAATTCAGTAGTTAGAAGGCTGTTTCAAACAGACAACATTGTTGATTCCATAAATGTTCTTCCGATTTAGATACGGACCACCAATAATAAAATAAACCATCAAATAATTCATTATTTAACATGTGTTTATTAAGATTATTTAAGATTGGTATTGACAAAATATTTTATTTTAGGTTATACTACAGTTGCTATTTATAGCAGACGTTGCTCGCCGTCGTGTACATCTTCCGGAACATGACCGTTCTAAACCTGGCCGTCAAATTGTAACTTTCCTTCTGATTTGTAATGTTACTATGTGGATTATCTACACATTTGAAATGCAAAAAGTCGAAGCGAACCCTGTCCAACTAGATTTCTATGGTTTTCTCACTTGGGCTATAATACAGCGCATAACTCTACCTTTATGCATATTCCATAGATTCCATTCAGCCGTAACGCTTGCTGAAATATGGAAGACTAGCTACAAAGCACGACTTGAATAAAGTTACAGCCAAAATGGCAGAATGTCGAATGATTATTATAACTGATTTGGTTTTGTCGTATATTGTCTTTGTTATAAGACACGATTCATACAAAATCGATTATATTAATTCAAATGCAGTTGTTAGAATGCAGAAATGTATGATGTTCTGTTTTGATTGGTACCATTTTCTGTTAAGAAAACTTAGGTTTAATTAAAACAGGGCAACTTTGAATGTGTTAAATATGCACACACCAAGAAAAGTAGCTAACATGAATTATGAAATTTAGTTTAGCTTTTATAGTCATTATTTATAACTTTGTTAATGTATCTAAGCTATATAAAAATCTTATTTTAATAATTATAACTGAATAATTATTTTAAAATAAGATATACGTATACCTGTAAAATTAAATATTTATGAATATCAATATTTTTTGAAAAACTAATTTAAAAAAATATCAATATTGCTCAATTTGAAAAAATAAAAAAATCGGTAGGTACCAATTGAAACTTTTACTAAATTCATAGAAAATAAATCTCATCCAAAACTAAATGGATGAGCACAACATAGATGGACAAGTTGTATCATCCTTTAATTGAAACGTACTTAGAGCACAATGATGTAATGGTATTGTACTGAATTGATTGACTCTATTAAATATATTTGATAGACAATGCGTGTAATGTGTTTTTCGGTAAGAAGAAATGAGAAGTTTGCACTTTCCATGTAATGGCAAACTGAAATTTAAATATCATCTATTCATTCATTAAATTCATTGTATAGAATAATAATGTTTAGAATAGATATTTATATACCGATATATTATTGATATAATAATTTATGAGTCATTGCACCTTTCATGGCATTAAATTATACGTCGTACTGTCGCATGTCATTTAACGTTAAAAATGAAAAACAATGTAGCCAAGTATTTATTGAACTGCATTTTGTATTTATCTACTTTTATACATTTACAGAAAAAAAACTCAAATGTACTTTTACTGACATTTTTACAATATTTATATTTGAGTGGACCAGACATTATTTTAATATCACATCAATATGTTTGTTTAATTATATTTCTGCAATGTTTAACAATGCAAGAGGTGTAAATTGGCAAACAATTTCACGTATCGAAATGTTGATGTGTTTTATATACGAATATAAAGTATTTAATTAATAGTGCCATCTATCTACAAGAAGGCAGCTTTTGTTTTATTTAATAGCAGTGTATTTAAAACGTCGAATAGTTTTCTTGGCTGGTTTTAGGTATGGTAAATACAAAAATATTAAGATATTAAATTTATCATTTCTTGTTTTGAAATGTGAAATGTATTAATTCTACGTATACAAGTCCAGCCTCGGTTGAATGATATACATAATTAAATATTCTGTATAGAGATGTTGATTGAATCATATAAATACTCAGATTTTATTATAAAAGTCAATATTGACATGATAAAACCGTAAATATGTTAATTGTTATGTGAACAAAGTGGTGTAATAATAATACATATATGAAAATTCAAGAAAGTACTTATTTAAGATATGTGATTTTACCATAGATTAGGGTGTGTAAACAAATATTCAATCATATGCAAAGTTATGTGTACTTTATATCATAAGTATTACCAAAAATACATAAATAAAAAAATAGGTTACTGGTTCCAGATCTATAAATGATAGAACATTTGTTTACGTAACTAATCTATAAACTTTAAGCAGTGTTAAAGAGAAATTATTTAATAGATATTAGATCAAATAATCATATTTATTTTGTTATTATTTTCAGAATTTTGTGTTTATTGTCATGTGCATAGAATAAATGTTATATATTTATACTAAATAAGTCTTATGTAAGTATGACCACTATTGCTTAAATATATGTAAATTACAAAATTAATTAAAATATACATTATATTATTAATTAGCAAAGTATATCAATAACAAAACATGAAATATATTGTTTTATATTTACACAGTTTCCATTAATGTACATAAAGCTCAAGCAAAAAAGAAATCATTAATAGAAACAGTGTACATAATTTAACAATATAGTCTTAAATAAATTATTATATAAACTATAGCTTTAGTTAATTTCTGTATATATTTTATCACTTTTCCTTGTTTATGCTTGATCTCATATAAATGCCAAATATCATTAATTGCTCGATCCTATTTTGATAAAACTAAAAATCAAAATTCACTTCAGAATTAGTAATATTTAATAAAAAGTAGATGAGTACTACCTACATATTAGAGAAAAGTATAAACATACACAAATACATTGGATAAATTATGAGAAATGTGTTCAAAATTTTAAAACATTTACACAAGGTAAAAATTATTTAAAAATGTAAAATTTAGTGTTGTATTTTCTACTATTATATTTACTAAATACTATTTAAATACGTAATGCTATAGTATTTATAATAATTTTGTACAAAACTCATTTTAATGGGCAGAAAAACGATTCTAAATTGGTTGAATTGCTCTAATTTAATGTGTGATATTTTTAAATTATCTTAAAACTTGTATTTTATTGTACAATTTAATTAAAATATATTAATTTTTCTTTAGATTGCAGTTAGTACTGGCTTCGCAGAACACTGCCGATTTGCTCTAAATGTCTTCATGAACATTGTTAACCTGTATGTACATGAACTGTATACAAAATAATGTTCTTTTCGATTGGTGTTAAGTTACGTATTTGTAATTCAGAAATAAATGTCATATTATGTATTATAATAATGTAAAATTTATTTTTTCTCTACATAATATATGTTACTCTCCGAATAAATAAATAACTGTAGGTATATCCGAGATAACACAACCTAAATATAACCAATGAAACAGTCAATATGAAATTCCTATATCACAGCATGTCTTAAAATTGCTTACTAGTAACACCCGCGTTTTATGAATTTTGTTTCATTTTTTTCACATGAACTGAGATTTTTCATGTGTAAACACATCAGGGCCATAACTACCAACAATGCAGGGCAGTGAACCAGTTAATATAGTAAAAAAAAAGTAATTAAAATTTATAACATGCAAAAAAACTGAGGTAGTAATAAAAAAAAAAGTTTTCACTTTATATTTTATATATAGTGAGGGCCCCTCGGCCAATAATGAATAAAACACTACGCCACAACTCTATATTAATCTGTCTTTTTGATGTATATTAGGGTGTCTCTCTTTCAATTTTTCCCATTTTTTCCTGTAAGTAAATTATTTCTGGTAGCTGGCAAAAAATTTATTTATAAATTCCGTTTCCTCAGAAAAACAATTTTTTATTAAATTCAACAAATTTTTATGTTTTAAAATTTTGAATCGATTTATAAAATAAAGCAGCTTTAAATTCGATGATGTCATAGAAAAAAGAAAATAGTTTATGTTTTGATCAATGTGAAGATCTAAAATTAGATACACTGAGTTGCAGACCCTACTTTGTGTCATTTTGCTAAAGTAATATGTAAGTTAACATAATGGAAGGATAATATAATAAATCTAATGAACTTTCTATATATTTTTTATTTTTTGCAAACAGATGACAATGTTAATGTAAATATCAACTTGAAAATTTCTAAAATAATATAAAACAGATAAATTAATTTATCTTTATTTATATATCTTTCATTGATTGTAATTTCACAAGCATTTTTATCTTTAGCTTTTTATACAAAGTAATTATTCACTAATTGTTTCTTCTAATGCAGGATGGAGTTTTTTTCCAATCAGGTGATCACTAATAAAAAAAAAATGTATTAATTTTTCAATGCTTATAACGTTATATAAAAACATGTCCACATTTGTACAAATATTTATGATTTTTGAATATAGAAATCTAGTGCCATTGCAAAAGGCCTATCTGTAAACTATGTTATGCAAATTATTTATATCTCCATTGTCTTGTACAGTTGTGATTTATAAATAGATCTGATTATATCGGTACGATTCACGGTATGAAACATCCACTGTAACAATATTCTTCATGCCAATAATATAAACAGTATTTAAAAAAAATTATACTTACTTCAAATATTCAATCGTGGCCTTTTCAAATCCATACACCGGAAATAGCACTATCATCTCTCCCAAGCAGAACATTTTATGTGAGCGTTGGAACATTCCTATACAAAATATATTCATATGTAACATTTTTAACAAAAGCATTGGTACACATATTTAATTATGTTAAATTGATGTAAAGCTATTTTAGTGCTCCATACAACATTATTAAGTCGTATGTAGTGTGGAATAACCTCTTTTTCTTCCTTCACCATCAAAACAGTTTCACAGTACGAGTGAAAAGTATTAACAGCAAAGGTGAATTAATATACAATATAACAAGTTAACTGCCAGACATTTTATGACATAAAAATTCTACAAATATGTACTGAAATTATTAAATTAGTATCTTTACTGAAAATTAACATTTACAACCACTTATGATTTTTTATAAATTTATATAGAGTTGTAAAAAAAACATTCCATAGGAACATCAAGATAAAACAATATATAATTTTTTTAGTAGCTATCTTAGCAAATGTGATTACAATACAATAGAATAGTTAACATGTTAACTTATCGTGATTTGAAATTACTAAAATTGGAATACTATTTCAATATTGAAAGTAACAACATACCAGTAATAGAATAATTTTTAGGACCAAATTTCTCTCAGAAGTATAGAAATGATTTAGTTTCTGATTTGTTAGAACAAATGCATTTGAAATCATCCATAGCAAAATTTTCTTTTACTTCTCCTTCTGGTTCATCTCTACAACTGCTAATTTTTGTTCAATTTATTCTGATTCTTTTTATTTATGTTTACCTATGGAATAATAACATTAAATTAAAATTAATAAAATAAAAACACATGCATAAATAAATGAATATGTATTTCATCAGTTGAATTAAAATGAAATCACAACGATTCATTAGAGATGTCAGAAAATATTTACCATCATTTGAAAGTAATTATAAATACAGACTCTCACTAATCCGGCTATTCATTGCATAAAGATAACCGGATTATAGAGTGGGTAGATTACTCTCAGTAATCCGTCAGTCATCATGTGACATGACCAGAAATTCCCTTTAATTTTTATATTTTACTGTATGGGGTACAACGGACTGTTGAGTGACCGAACTAGCAAGTACCGGATTAGCGAGAGTCTAATGTATTTAATATATAAAGAGATTACCAAAATATAATTTTCTTTTGTCAATTATATTTACAAAAATTAGTTTTTTTTTGAAACTCCTGCTTCAAAGTTATTTGTCTTATATGTGATTTCAAAATCACCAAATACATTAAGTTCTAGTTGTAAAAAAAATTATTTTTTTAACAATTCTCTTTGTATTAATATATCTAAAGTAAATATAGTATTTAATAAAATGTACTTACTTCAAATATTAAATTGTGGCCTTTCCAAACCCAGACACCGGAAATAGTACTTATCGTTGTCTTTTCCAAACAAACAGACAGATGAAAAAGTTACTTTACGCATTTTATGTAAATGTTGAAACATACCTAAACAAACAATATTCAGATGTAATATTTTTAACAAAAGCATTGGTACACGTGTTTAATTATATTAAATTGATGTAAAGCTATTTTAGTGCTCCATACAACATAATTAAGTCTGTATGTAGTGTGGAATAACCTCTTTTTCTTCCTTCACCATCAAAACAGTTTCACAGTACGAGTGAAAAGTATTAACAGCAAAGGTGAATTTATATACAATATATAACAAGTTAACTGCTGAAACATGGCATTTACAAAAATTCTATAAACATGAACTCAAATTATTAAAATCAGTAATTAACATTTAAAACTTGGTGATTTTTAATATTCCATAGAAACATTAATATAACACAACATATATTACTTTTTAGTAGCTATCTTAGCAAATGTTAATACAATAGAATTATTGCCTGAAATGAATAAGTACTGCATAACCACTTAACAGTTAACATGTTAACTTATCGTGATTCTAAATTACTAAAATTGGAATACTATATCAATATTGAAAGTAACAACATACCAGTAATTAAATTACAGCTCATGAATGTTTCTTGCAATTCGTCTTTATATTTAAATTCGGAAAACAAACTATCTCCCAGAAGTACGGAATTGATACAGTTTCTGATTCATTAGAATAAACATCTGTGAAATAATGGTTCTTCCCATTTTTCTTTTTGTTTCTCTTCTACAACTGCCGATCATTTTTTTTTTCTGTCGATTCAGACTCTTTTACTTCATGTTTGCCTATTTAATATAAACATTAAATTAAAATTAAGAATATAAAGCATGTATCTTTATAAATAAACATATATTTCATCAGTTTAATTAGAATGAAATCATAATGTTTCATTAGAGATGTCAGAAAATTTTTACCATCATTTGAAAGTTATTAATTTTTGGTCAATTATATTTGCACAAATAAGTGAATTTTTGCTTTTTTGGAAAATCTTGATTAAAATAGTATTTATCTTAAAAATGTAATAAAACTTATAATTTACCAAACATTTGAAGTTCATGTGGTAAAAATATATATACAGTAGAAATCGGTTTAAACGACTCAAATTAAAAGTCCAACTGAATCCCATACAATTGTATTTTAACTGGTTATTACAACTATCCACTTTTTACGACCAACATGAACGGTTATAAGCGGTTTCTACTGTATAACAATGCCGCATGCAAAATGTTTTACTTACTTCAAATATTAAAACGTGGCCTCCCAGACACTGGAAATAGTACTAGAAACAAGTCATTGGTATTCTGTAGAAAAAACTTAAATCAAAACAAAATTGTTTAATTTACTAAAACTTCTATTCGTAGTATTTACCGCATATTAGAAATTCAATCAATAATACTGAATTGGTTTAAGTTCTAATATGTTTAACATATGAGCAATATATATGATCACAGCTTCATATTAATTTTAGAACTCATTTTTAATATGTAATAGTAAATTAACATAAACGTGGAAGGATTATATAATAAATCTAAAAGTTAATTTAGTTTTGTTTTGTTTTTTATTATTTTTTACAAACAGAAACAGATGACATTGTTCATGTAAATATATAATACCAACATGAAAGTTTCTAAAACAATATAAAACACATAAATATCACCAGTTCATCTTAATTCTTATTTGAATATCTTTCCTTGATTGAATTCACGGCCATTTTTATCCTTAGCCGTCCACGCAAAGTATTCGTTCACTAATTTTTTTGTTTCTTCCGATGAAGGATCGAGTTTTTTCCAATCGTAAGATTCATAATCGATTTGCCAATCAGGTGATTGCTGATAAAATAAAAAAATCATATTAATTATGCAAAATTTATAACAAAACAGATACAAATTAACTATATGTTTGTACTAATATTGATTTTAAATATAGACATCCTTATTTAAATGTGTATAGTACAGGTTGTCGCATTTTAATCCATCACCACCTTTTTTTTTATCAATTAAAAAAAATAATTTTAAATAGATGTTTGGTTTTGAGTGGGAACCAAAATGGTGTTATTAATTTTTGATTTAAATGGAAACCTATTTTTATTTATTTTATGAAAATGTACATGCAGCTTTTGTCTTGAATAATTTTTAGTGACCATTTTTCTTTGACATTTAACAAAATAATTAGAAATTCATTCTCTTATATGCAAAAACTAATATTCCTTACAATACAACCCTAGTTAGAAGTCTTAACATCCCTTTAATTATACTATACATATTTAGTTAAATGAAAGTATATAAACAAGATCTCACTTGATCCATGACTAATCAGCGGTTACACTGGAATTGACGTCACCAGGCGGAAAAATTCAAATGTTATACATGTGTATACACAATTACAGAAACATTCCTTTATTTATTACTGTTTTCATATTTTTTGATATTTTAACAACACATACAAATACACAAGTACAAATTCAACAATGCAAAATAATAAAAAAAAAAACGATAAGTGTTACTTTTACTATTCTTAAGTTAGCAAAACGTAAACTGGATGGTGTCGTGCCGACAGCTTTTTATATCAATATTGAATTTGTGCTTCTGTGATTTTATGGTTGTTAAATAATCAAAAACATACAAAAACAAGAACAAATAAAAGAATGTTTTTGCAACTATACATTTGAATATATCTGCCTAGTGACGTTAATTTCCGTGCAACCGCTATTTGATTTTATATAACACTGGTTAATTTTACAATTATAATATAAACAAAAACACATTACTATTTTAGTAAAATGTAATTTGCTTAAATATAAAAATATGTCAAGCTATTTTAGTGCTCCATACATTATTGATAAATCTGTATGTAGTGTGGAATAACTTCTTTTATCTTCCTTCACATTCAAAGTGAATTCACAGAACAGTGAAAAACATTGAATGCAAAGGTACTACCAAATACTTAGAAAAATATAATGACACTGAAAGACACATTGAGTCTGTCCGTAAACTATATTATGGATACATTTAAAAAATACATTCAAATGAAATGTAAAATGTGACATCTTATATTAACTACCCCCTCCATCACTGCCGTGCTAACATATTTAACGGTAGGAATATTACGGAACTTTATATCCAAAACAATTCGGACTACAAAATAATTAAATAACAAGAAAAAAATCCATATCAGATATGTCATATCCCTAACCATAGTTAATGGACAACTCTTAAATTTGAGTGGTAAAAAAATGTAATATTTTTCATACCAATATATCCAAAGTAAATATCGTATTTAATAAAATGTTGTACTTACTTCAAATATTAAATCGTGGCCTTTCCAAACCCAGACACCGGAAATAGTACTATCGCTGTCTTTTCCAAACAAACAGACTGATGAAAAAGCTACTTTACGCATTTTATCTAAACGTTGAAACATGCCTATACAAAAAATATTCATATGTAATATTTTTAACAAAAGCATTGGTACACATTTAATTAAGTTAAATAGATGTAAAGCTATTTTAGTGCTCCATACAACATTATAAAGTCGTATGTAGTGTGGAATAACCTCTTTTTCTTCCTTCACCATCAAAACAGTTTCACAGTACGAGTGAAAAGTATTAACAGCAAAGGTGAATTTATATACAATATAACAAGTTAACTGCTACACATATGACATTTATAAAAATTCTATAAACATTAATTCAAATTATTAAAATTAGTATTTGACATATATAACTTAAATCTTTATAATCAGTAAAAGTTATAAAAAAATAATTCCATAGAAGCATTAAGATAAAACAATATATATATATACAGTATAACCAGTTATAACGACATCGAAGGGACCAGTCATATTGGTCATAAAAAGGGGATAGTCGTAATAACCGGTAAAAATGCAATTATATGGGATTCAGTTGGACTTTTATTTTGAGTCGTTATAACCGGTTTCTACTGTATATATTTTTAGTGGCTATTGTAGCAAATGTGAATACAATAAAGTGTAAATATTGTCTAACAGTTAACTTGTTAAATTATGATGATTCTAAATTACAGAACGTGGAATAATATTTCAATATTGAAAGTAACAACATACCAGTAATTAAATTACAGCTCATGAACACTTTTTGCAATTCATCATTATATTTATATTCGGAAAACCAAATAGAATAATTTTCAGGATCAAATTTCTCCCAGAAGTACGGAATTGATTTAGTTTCTGATTCGTTAGAATAAACGCGTTTGAAATCATCCATAACAAATTTTTCTTTCGCTTCACCTTCTGGTTCTTTCTCTTCTTTTGGTTTCTCTTCTACAACTGCTGGTTTTTTTTGCTCTGTTGATTCGGACTCTTTTCTTTCATGTTTGCCTATTTAATATTAACGTTAAATTAAAATTAAAATAAAAACACATGTATCTATATAAATGAACATATATTTCATCAGTTGAATTAATAAATAAATCACAACGATTCATTAGAGATGTCAGAAAATATTTACCATCATTTGAAAGTTATAAAATATTTTAAAAGGGGTTACCAAAATATATTTTTTGGCCAATTATATTTACAAAAATAAGTTAATTTTTTCTAGATTTTTTTTTATTTTGGTTCTCCTGCTTACAATAGTTTTTTGTCCTTATAAATGTGATACAACTTATTAATTAGGGAAAATTTATTTAACAATTTTATATCATAGCCACACAAACTTACACCTAACAAACAAATAAAGAACAATCCTACAAAAAAATGACTAGCAACAAAAATATTGATAATTATCATTATTTAAATCTATGTAGAGCCGCTTCAATAATAATTGTGCATCTCAATTTAGGAACCCACAATTATATGAATATAACATTTTGTACAAACTTGGTATTTTTTTATTGTCACTTTTTACATTAATTGTAAAAAAAAATATCCAAAATGTTACATTCGCATAATACATAACCCAACAAAAAGCATTTAATGAAAGATTATAGAACCCTTACATTTTGCTTGATTACTACAAAGTTTATGAAAAATAGCTCAAAATAATAAAATATTAAATATAACTACTTATTCAACTTGCCCTGGAATTCAGCATACTTAGCGGGATTCCACTGTTCCTCTTTTTCGCAAATCTTAAATTCACCAATAACGGCTTTAACTTCAGGTTGGTTAATGATCGTAGTGAACCAACGATTGACATTCTGGAAGCCTTTGCGATGAGAGTTGTCAAACACGTGTTTGTACAAAGGAAGGAGAGTACAAACGTTGACAATGTCTGCTAGTGAAATACGTTCACCGACCAAGTAAGTACGGGTGTTTAGATGATTGTTCAAAAATCCAATAGCCTTTTTAATGTCTTTTTGTGCTCTTTTATTTTTCTGTAACAAAAATATCATTAATATTGTTAATTTTTTCACAATTAAAAATGTATTAATGTTTTCTTTAATATTATAATTGACATTATTGATTTGCATTACATTTATTACATTTTTGATATATCTGGAAAAATACTGTGTTTTCTAATATTAAAAATCAACACACCTAACCTAACACCATTAACCCAGGTCCACACTGGGTCAGGAGCCTAGTTATTATAGGATTTTTGTAGGACACATTTCAAATTTATTACAAAAATTTCAAAATTTTATGTGGCAGATACAATATAGCAAAGAAACAAAATATTTAAAATATTATTATAATGAAATTAATCGAAATGAAAAACTCATTTTTAGGAAAGTTTTTTCTTCTCACTTACAATTTTCCGTAAGATCTGGTGATGAAAACTCTAATTTTAGATATTATTGATACGATTTAATTGAAAATTAATTAATTAATCTCATGTATATGATTTAATCAGCGCCAATATAATTACAGTGTGGTGGGTACTCATGATCCAATAAAACAAGGTCTGCCGTGGATATTTTGACAGTCGCTATTTTATATAAATTTTATGTCAATGACGTATTACATCGACAAGAAATTTATGTGTGTTGTGATTAGAAATAATTGATCGATAATTAAATTAAAAAAAAAACTTAAAAAAAAAAAAAAAACTTATGTAAACAGTATTATCCACCTTATAATTAACTATTAACATTGTTTTATTTCAAAAATATGACTAAAGTAATTTAAATACAAAAAATCAGTATAATGAAATAATTTTCTCTATCTCTCTGAGTTACAACATACTTGATATTCAAGTAGTAGCCTTTGAGAGAGACCTTTTTAATTTGAAATAATTTACTAGTATCTAAATTATAAATATTTGTTTAAATTGAAGAATATGTAGGCACCATGTCAAATTTCAAAACTCACATGTTGATATGTCAAAATAGAGTATGTATACACTGCGACCACTGTGACTTCTGACGTCACTCCTATATACTGGATCGTCATTATGTTTTAGATGTTATACTGGAAACGATGGTGAATTTTCTATAACGGAATACGTTGCCGTATACTGTATACCGCCATTTTGAAATTCACATTAGAATGAAGACCAGATATATTTATAACGATAAAATGGCCAGATTCATAAAATTTCTATGCGGGATATCAGTTTTAACACTCATTTGCCCATATCAAGTAAAATAAATAAATAATGAAAATAATAGCAAATCATACAAATTTTATTATTGGATCTCTTTCCTTAACTATATTAGTATATTCCAATTAAAGTAAAATAACGTATTCTTATTTACACTTTTCTTGATTGTATGGATCATAAATGTTATTAATTCATCTTTAAATAACTTGATAATAACAAATACATTTAAAATGACAGAATTATTTAACTAAAAACAGTTCATTCCGACGGAATTTAAATCCCCGTTTTTAACCTAACAGAACGACAGTTAACGTGTATATTATTAGAGCATCAACTCTATTCTGAATGATTGTGATTTTTGACAGTTGTGACCGCATATTCTTTAGTTTAGCTGTATATTTACCTGTCCATCAAAACTCATAATTCCTAGTACTGGAAAAACCCACGTACATGTGGGTGGAAGAATTTCAGCATCTGCAAAACCAATCCATTGTAAAATTTCAGCCTTTTGCAACTCACATTTTCCCATCAATTTCTCATGTCCAATATAATAAGCAATAGCATTGCCATCTGTTAAACAGTGGCCCTCAGATGATTCGAATGCAGGGACCTAAAATATATTTTATTTTACATTGATGAAAGAAAGTATAAGTGATAATCACAGGTGACAATACTCACATTTCCAGAAGGAAACTTCTTTAGAAATTCCTTAGTGTTATTTGTTTCTCCAAAGACGAAATCTTTTGCTACTTTAACATCGGCTTTTGCATATTGGGCCGCTATAAGGGCCTTGTATGCCCGAAAGTTGTCCGGATAAGTGTATAAAGTCTGTATAAATATTCATTGAATTAGATTTATAATAAATAAACAAATCTGTTTTTATTTCAAAATTTGTTCAATAATACTCTGATGAAATCAGATAAATAAGATTTTACAGAAGCAACACTTACCCCAGACACCATGTTTGATAGCGGAAATTAAGAGAACGTTTTTGAAGTGAACTAAATCCATCGTGCTTCCGCTTACGAGGTCAAAAATAAAATTTGAGGTGTGCCATCTATCGAACTGTTAATAAATACGATCTGCGCAGCTTCTGCGCAGTCGAAAGATTTTAATAATATAAACAGAGCCGGATTATTATTTATAATTTTAGAATTATTTCAAAAATTAAATTATATTCCTATATTATAAAGTTAAATACAAATACTAGTATCTCCTATAAATTTTACATATTAATGTCAATCGAAATCACTTTGTTTTGATTTTAATGTAATATTTAAAATTGAATTAAATTTTTTTTAAATCCAATACTGTTTAAAGTGCTGGGATGCGTTCTACTAAAATAAAATTTCAAAATTAACTCAAATCTTATTGAATACGTTTTATCTACTATTCATGCTTTTATTCTAAATATTATTTAAGTGTTATACGTTTTGAACTAATTTATAAAAGTATAATATCTGTAAAGCCAATATTTTTTACTTTCAACATAATATTTAACAATCGCTTATTTCAATCTCCAATTGAAGTGATCCCTCAGATCACTGTAGTTAGATGTAGACTGGTTTTTGCAAGAATAATTTTGACATCTGAAATTTTAAATTATATTTCGAGTGTGTTCTTACATCTGCAGCAAACATGGTATGATGGATTATAAAAAGAAAATATTTGTTCTATTAAATGTATTTAATTTTTTGCATAAAACACTGCTAATAAGATGTGTAAATGTATGGGCAAGTCTGTTTTATATATAACTCATTTTATTGTTTTTCTTCCAGGGTAATGAAAGTTCTTTACCCATGGAGCTTTGCTCTAACTGTAAGTAATATTTATTTTGTATTTTTTTTTTAAATCTAAATGAACAAAAATTTATTTTGTTTGTTCAACAGTTGATGCAGATGAAATCAGACGTTTGGGAAAACGTTTTCGGAAGTTAGATTTGGATAATTCAGGTGCTTTAAGCATTGATGAATTTATGTCTTTACCAGAGTTACAACAAAATCCATTGGTCCAACGTGTCATAGATATATTTGATGCAGATGGAAATGGAGAAGTGGATTTCAAAGGTATAAATCTACCTCGACCTAGTTATGTTATAAGATTTGTAAAAAACGTTTATTGTTTTAGAATTCATACAAGGTGTATCTCAGTTTAGTGTAAAAGGAGATAAACTCTCTAAATTGCGATTTGCCTTTAGAATATATGATATGGATAATGATGGATTTATATCTAATGGTGAACTATTTCAGGTATGCTTCCATTATAGTTTTAAATTTTATATCTAATCATACATTTTAATTTGCTTTCTATTTTGTAAAGGTCCTAAAAATGATGGTAGGTAACAACCTGAAAGATACACAACTTCAACAAATTGTTGATAAAACAATTTTGTTTGCCGACAAAGATGAAGATGGAAAGATTTCTTTTGAAGAATTTTGTTCTGTAGTTGGCAACACTGATATACACAAAAAGATGGTTGTAGATGTTTAAACTAAAAGCACTGTTGAGATTTGCTTCATTATTTACAGTTCTTTGAAGTATGCAAGAGCACAAGTAATGAAGCAAATCTATAATACACCAAATAGTGTAGTTTACGCTGCACTTACTTGTAGAATATGTTTTCAGATACTATTGTCTCTTTTCGGTATTTGCACCCATTAGGTATTCTACACAATTCACACTATTTAATGCCTAAACCATTGTTGGAAATTATAGAAATATTGAATTCGAGATTTACTCGAAAATATTTCACAGTAATTTGTGACTTAACTTGTTATTTTAAAAATGTGAAAATGATTTTATAAATAATAAAATATGTCAAACTTGATAATGTATACCACTGGTTGTATTATAAAAATATTAATGATAATTTTGAGCAAACCTCGAATAAACTATATATACATATATATAATTATAAATACTATGTTATTATATGTATATACATATATATTTATATATATATTATATAAATATGTTATTTGGTAATGTACGTACTATTGTTTCTAACTTCTAATTCTAATATTAAACTTTTAAACTTTGAATGTTTTCTATTAACTTTTTCTGACTTATAAGTGTTGAGTTTGAATTATTATTTTAGTAATTGGTGTTGTGCTGTATATTGTAATGTTTTCAAAATGCGAACAAAAGTTATATTTGCATAACTGTTCATTATATATAGCGCTAATAACATAATTTTAAGGTAGTATTATGAATATTGTTGCTGATTTTGAATGTTATATAAGTACACGCTGTCCGTAAAGATCTGATAATGAACAAACTAAACGGGTAGGAAGTTCCTTATAGCGATGGCTTGCCGAATCGACCTGATACAAGCCGTATGAAGCGAGGGTGTACTATGTGATATTCTTTTGCAAATCTCACCATGTAGCCAATAGCTGATTGTCTATTAATAGCGAGTTAAATATGTACTTATGCAGAACGTTAAACACTTTGTGGAACAATTAGCGATCACTAGCAGCAAGTAGAGATTTTTAGAAAAGCTTTGAAATATATTCAAGTTGATTTTTAGCTAACATATGTTAACATATTTAAATATTATTAAAAAAATGTCATGGCGTCTAATTACTTTGGTAGGTGCAGAACCAGGGTATTTATTCAACATGTCTACGATTTGGTAAAAGCAAGAACTGCGGTTACGGCCCTAAAGTACTTAATTCCTGTACGTATCGTTATCGCCATAAGCGAATTTAATCCGGTAATCTCAGATCTTGCTTAAAATAAAGGCAACATCACACAGAAATATACATAATTATTAGTCAATTGTTAAGTATATGCAAGTGCGTGTAACTTATTAATTTATTATTTATTCTTCACCTGTTCAGATTGATTATTAAATATATATAATATAAATATATTATTCTTCTTATAAATAATATTACTACTTATATTGTGCTAATAAAAGTTTCTTTGTTATTAAATTATCTTGTTGTTTTATTTTACATAACCTGAATATACAACATATTACATCATTTCAAATAATACTACAGCACCGAGATATGGTGTATCAAAGGGCAGCTGGAATCAGGAATCAAAAATATGTTAAGTCATTCAAATAAAGCATTTGGTCATAAAAATTGAAATTGTGTTGAACATTTATGGTTCTTAATGTACCATACATATACATATAAAATGCAACGTCTGTGTGCATTATAACTCCAGTACTACTTATCTAATTTACGAATTTTTTTTAATTCAGCTATATTCTTTGCCCAGGTTTTAGTATACGTTTTGTTACACTAGATAACATAAGGAATAAGCAGTGACGATAATAGTCAAATCATGTTGGAGAAATATTCGCAGCTCTTTTGCAGTATGCTGCCTAAACCATGAAATATTAAACAACATAATGTAGTAAATAACTGTGTAGAATAAAAAGATCTGTATTTTTTCAACTCTATTTTTTTAAATATAGTGTAAATAGCCAAGAAATTTGATTATAGAAAATTTCTTCATTCTGTAATACTTCCAGATTAATGTTGTTATATTGCTGGAATATTGGAAAGTAAAATAATTTTACTCGGTTTAATTATAATTTTTTATTAAATTAAATAATTATATAATCCAATAGAATAAAAACACATTTAAAGTTTTCATCTCAAATTGAACCTTTCAAAAAAATCTATGATTGCATTGTAATGATAACAATATGCTGTCAACTGGAGTGTTAGGAAGGGATATACTGAAAATCGTTTAATTATTATTTTATTTTCAAGAAATTTTCCCAAATATTAAAGTTTAAAGTGTAAAATATTAGAAATGGAACCAAATAGGGTGCATTAACACCTCACCTGGATATGCCATTAGCAGTTAAAAATACTTTTAGTGAATGAAGTTTTAAAAACCTGATAATGTCTATTATATTTTGCAATGAAATACCAACACCTGCTAATTAATATACAAAGGGGTGAACATTTGAAAGATTTCATGTACATTTCACAATGGCGAAATGTAATAATATAAAAAATTATTTCAGATTTCAAATTATACTTGGGAATATTTTTCAGATAACAAATAATTGTTTAAAATATTATTTGACATTTTATCAAATTATTAATTTAGTAGTATAATATATGATTTTATCTACTACTTCCTGCAATTTTTAAATAGCCTTGTTATTATTACAATATTTTAATCACAAATATATTCATACTGAAATTCATTATAATTGAGTTAAATAATTATATTTATTGTGTCCATTAAGTAATTATATTTCAAATAAAAAATAACAATTCTCATAAAATATCAAAACAAAAAACATTAATAACATGAAAAGACTAACAAAAAAAAAAATATACAGGGTCCTCCAATAGTGCGTCCGGCATTGTTTTACGCTCAAACTATTGAATTTCAGGAAAATATTTTCAGCCCCCTAAAACCGCTCCTTGGGGGGTAGTTTGAGGAGTACATGCCCGTTTCTCAGCAAAATCAAATGGAATGGTATATCAAAAAGTACATATTTGTAAAGATCATAAAAAAATAAGAAACTTTCGTAAAACAAAAATTTTTATACTTTCAATTGTTTAAACAATATGGCGACTTGTTCCCAAATTTTAGGGTTTTACTAAAAGTGCTCTAATTACGTTAAATATTAATGGAATTTTATTACTTTTTTTTTTAATTTAGAAAGTAGAAATAATGAACTTTGTAAAGATTTTTTGAGATTTTAATAGTTTAAAGTATCATTCGTGACATATCAATGCCGGACGCACTATTGGAGGACCCTGTATATAAGTATATGTTGATTTCAAGTTTTATGTTAAAAATATGCAAAAAATTATTTTCTATTGTTTTTTTTTATTTTTGTTTTCAGTAAAAACAAATTTTGCAATTAATGATAAATGATCAGATCCATAAACTAAATTAGGTATGCGATAAAGAAGCTCATTACATTCTCTTTCTGAGGGAATCTTGTATCTTGAATGCAATTTTAAACTTCCTTCAGTTTTATCATTTTTATGATTATTATTCATCTTTACACTGAAAAAAAAAATCAGTGATATTTTTAATTGTACAAAATGAATTATAAAAAATCCTGTATATACAATCATTACGAGAAAGTAATTTTCTTCGATAGTGAAAAAATAAATAATTAAATATATTAAGTAGGTGCAGATTTTTTTTATTATTTATAGTAGATGGTCTACAACGCATACTATTCATTAAGTTAACCCCCTCCATTTCATACTGTGTGTTTTTTCATCAATCATAAGATGTTTGTAGCATCATTGATAGTAACGAAGATCTACTGTGCATCAACAATTCGATAATTAGTACCGAAGATGTGATTTTTTTCAATTTTAAACCGCCATCCTGAAGGAATTTTGCTGCTGATGGCATAGATCTGTGACAAGTCAGTCTACATGACAGTGTGCTTGTCATGGATTGGTGACACAGTATATATTCAGCACTGCTGCTGTGAATATGCACCTTAGAATCTAAGGCAGAGGTGCGCATAACTGGCGAAATTTTTATCAAGATTTGGTATTTGTTGTACGTTATTTACCTAATTTTGAGATTTTGTAAAAAATTTAATTTACAATTTTAATAATGGAACCTTAACATATATAAAATATCCTGAGACAACACCAAATTAAAATTGTGTATATCTATATTGAATACAGGTGAGTCATATCACGTGGAACAAACTTGAACGATTGAGAAAAATATTTCAAACAAAAAAGTTCATATGAACATTTGTCTGGAAATTCTTAGTTTTTGCCTAAAATTAGTTTTTATTTAATATCTGAAAAACCTGTTGTGATACAGTAACGAAATTTGGTTATTGGTTTAATATAAATATGTGTTATTGATTCTTAATGATTATTTAGACCAGGGATGTATGAGGTCAGTGACCCCTTGATTTTATCTAGTATTTTTTTTCTTTGTTTGTTACTTTTATAAAATTAAAGAAATAAAAGTTGATGTAAATATTCCTCTTAATACGAGTCTTCACAAAACTATAGCCAGTTGTATAGCTTTAATTCGTACTTATTTGATAAAACAAAAATAAAAATTGCTATCTGTTGATAAGGATGCATTTTTGGAAGTACTTATATTTACATCAATTTATTAACTTCCCAATAGGAAGTTATTGTAATTGGTCCGAAAATCGAAATCAAAAATTTTAACATATTTTCATGTTTAAAGGTCATTAGAGTATATTTACACTATTTTTAGAAAAATGTCTGTGTGTGTGTGTGTGTGTGTGTGTGTGTGTGTGTGTGTGTGTGTGTGTGTGTGTGTGTGTGTGTGTGTGTGTGTGTGTGTGTACGTACGTACGGGGGTAAAAAGGGATGTTTTTTGAGTTATTTTTTTTGTTTTGATCGGATTTACTCGCAATTTAGATTTATTTAGAATAAATATTATACAATACATATAATAAAACGTGTATTTCAATATTTGTTTTTTATATGGGTCTAAACAGCCATTAAAAGGGTGAAAACCACCATCAAAATTTGAATTTGAAATACCTACTAATAAATACGTCTACTAATTCATGTTGCCATGGAAACAAATGAAATTAAAACTGTCAGATTAGTTATTCTAAAAATGTGCATTATATTTTTGACATTAGGATAAGAGAAAACTAATATTGCACACCCAAGCAGGCCCTGCTTGGAAGTGTGTTCTATTATCGTGCTAAAATTTTTTTTCGTATATAAATTGATAAAATGAGCATTATATCTTAAATTTCTTCTGTATCCCACTTACATTTTTACATTTTCTGATAGAAAACATTACAGTCCCCATTTATACTTAGTTTAATATCGATTGGTTTTAATTTTCTGTTATAAAAATATAAATAAAGTTCAATTTGTTGATTTAACCCCCTTTTTTGATAAAAACGCCGAACTGCAGGTTACAATTCGAAATAAATTTGCACAAATCCTTTTGAATTCACTTCATCTATTATTAGAATAGAACCCTATTAAAACTCAACAAAATTGAATAACTAAAAGTAACGAAATTTACAGTTTATTTAAACAAAAATTCATATTTTGACAAGAATTATTTTTACAAATAGAGTATAGCTAGGAGAAGTTCAAGAAACATACGTTAGGCGCTAGTGTCGCTATTTCTTCATGTGTCATTGCAAATTACATGTATTATAATTATTATATTGTGTTAATTAATATATAAATACATGTACATCGATACGTGCTGTATTTTAATTATTTTATTCAAAGCCAATCAATCTTTTTAATCAAGATAAAATCTGGTAAGTTTGCATTTTTAAAACAAAAATATATAATATATAACCTAACTTGACTTTTTTTAGATAATGTATGTTTCATTTCAAATGCTAGATATCAGGTGAACACAGCTGTTATCGCTGCAATATGTGGATGTATTTATCTTTTTAATTATTATTATTAATTAATTTATTTACTTTATACATTTTACAAAAAAAATATTTTATATAAAAATTGTAAATTAAAATGATTGTTGTTTTATCACAATACATCCTAAATTTAAATAAAAAAGGTAATAATCGATTGATATCAAGATTCATTGTTGATTTTCTAAAAAATCTTAATGAGTGATAAACTTCATATTATATATTTATATAATATTCATTACCTCCAATATTTTTTTTAAATATCCTTTTAAGTTTCACCAAATTTATTGTACCGTATTTATTTGATATTATAAGTTAATACATTTTTTTAAGTTTAAGGGGTGTGCATTTTATGGCCTAGCCATAGTATTTATAATATTAGTTTTGGTGGGTTTTATTTCTGACAAATTCCATTAAAATTTTTCATATACATATTAAAAAAAAATTAATTATGGAAACAATAAATAATCAGTATTCAAGTATTGATAGCCATCATGTTGGGAAGTTGATTGTGTGGACTTAAAGGATCGCACCCCACGGCATTATACGTTATATAGTTTAATTTTATATCCCCGGGTAAAATTGGATCCGGCAGCTAGTTTTTATTTTTAATTCTAGAACCATATAAATTTATTTAGTGTAATTTGAAGCATCTGCATTACGACAAATTCTGCAGCACTATCTTTCTATGACTTTCCAGAAAATGGACAACCTGTATATGTACATATCACCATAAGAAACCCATAAACATATTTAAACATTTAACTCATTATAGTTTTTTGTAATGTATTAAATCTTTGGAGGTCTGTAGCTCTCTCACAAAGAATTTCAGGATACATGTACATATGAACTTTTTTGCTTGAAATATTTTTCTCGGCCAACTTTTCAAGTTTGTTCCACTTGATATGACTCACTCTGTACATAAAATTGAAAAAAGAAACTATACCTATAGAAAATATAGTCCACTGTAATCCACTCATCTTGATGTGTAGTTGCTTCTTTTTCGTCATTACGATATTTGTGATTATAAACAGACTTGAAATTAAAATTATGTGTTAAAACTCCAGTTGCAAATGGTAAATTATCTTTAGTTAAATTTCTCATTTCTATATTACTTTCAACTCTTGCTCTTTCACTATGTTGAATCTGAAAATAAAATAAAAATATAACAATAAAATATTAGCCCAGGAAAATAAGAATTTTGCTGCGAAAAAAATTCAAGTGAAGTTTTCTCACCGGAATTATCTTTGGTTAGGTATAAAGAATATTGTGCGAAAAAAAGTTATTCAAGGTCAAAGTTGTGAAAATAATTTTTTTCCAAATATCTCGTAAACTATTGGTTTTATGATAATTTGAGTTATTATAGAATTTGTTTTTAGCTAATTTTAAACAAAAAGGTTTTGTACAAAATATCCATAGGACCAATAGTTCTCGAGGTATATGGCTGAGAAAAATAAAAATTTCTCACCGGGATTATTGCGAAATCATGTGCGCAAAAAAAGTTATTCAAGGAGAAAGGTCGCGAATATTGATTTTTCCAAATTTTCATAAACTATTTGGAAAATACGATTTTCACGACCTTTGACCTTGAATAACTTTTTTTGCGCACATGATTTCGTAATGGACTTTTCACACGTTATTTCTTATGTCTAACTAAAGATAATTCCGGTGAGAAAACTTCACTTAGATTTTTTTCGCACAACAACCGTTTATTCGCTTTATTTTCCTGGGCTATATGGTGAGCAATAAAAATGCAATGGAAGTTAAAATCTGCATTGAGTTGCAACATGTATATTGAAAATTAGAAAAGTAATCTCATAATTACCTTAATTAAACTTAGTTGTTCGGTTTGTGTTAACTTTGTATTATTTTGTAATCTATGAAGTAAAATATCTGCATGTTGACAATTATCTGTAACCCTTAATTGTCTAGGAATTAATTCTTTGCCTGTATATCCCTTAGGATAGTTTTTCCTCGATAAAGATTTTGTTTCTGTTCCCTCGTATTTAAATTTTCCATCAACAACTAATTTATAAACGGGAGAATATGGTTTTAAATTAAAGTCACCAGTAATTATAATTGGTAAATAAGTAGGTTTTCCATTTTCATCAAATTTATCAAATGCGATTCTGTCTATTTCTGCTAACAATAACTGGGTTTGAGCTAATCTAATATCTTGACGTTTTGGATTATAGAGTAAATGTGTTGTTGCAACAACAAATTCTTGTTGTGTATTATTTTTCAGACGGAAGCGAGCTACAATAGCAACATTTTCTCGATCCAATAATGCTACATCTGGTTGAAAGTATTCCACTGTTGTATAATCCACTAAATCGAATTTATCGTGTTTATAATACAATGCACACCCGTCTATGCGAATACCTGTACGTTGTTTGTATATTCCTTTATATCCTATTAAATTTAAAAAATGATTATTACATTGTCATTAAAATAATTTCAGTCATTTATTTATTACCTATATTATTAAACTGGCTATAAAATGAATCCAAATGTGTTTTTTCTACTTCTTGTAAACACAGCAACTGAAAAATAAATATAAAATTCAACCATGTGAAAATTTCTTCTTCTATTTGTTTACTGTCAGCTGGATCGTCTCCTTTTCTGACAGCTCCTTCATATGATATGTGAAAATTATGAGGTTCTACTGTATAACAAAGTGCCCTCCAACTAACATAAAATATATAGGTACAGAAGAGCTAATTTTTCAAACTGTTGTCCACGTTGTAGAAACATCAACCAATGTGAACAATAGCCTGAAAAGTTAGCTCTTATGGACAATGGTTAGGAAAGCCTACAAAAAAAATAATATGGGTACAGTTTTTAAGACGCTTTAAGGGGGAAAACCACTGAGACGGAAAAAAAATCAATTTTTTTAATTAAAACATACATGATCCTTAGAAAACTTTAACCTTTAAAGGACCGGCATTTTTCAACCACTTTAATACAATAGGTGTTAAAAATGAACAAAAAATTTCAATCCACTGCTATTTTGTGAAAAAATTAAATAAATAAAAAAACGGTTTCACACAACCATAGCTACATTCATATAGATATTGATAAAATATTAATTAATTTTTTTCCGATAACGCATCCTGAAATTTTGATAGAACCATAGAGAAAAATATTTTCTATAAATTATCAATATTTTTCCATAAAAATTGGTATTGAATAAGTAGAATATATACTTGATAAAATGTCCTTTACCCAATCCTTAATTAGTTTTACTTGTGAAAAAATTCCCAAACATACAAATTGTTTTTACTCGTCACAGTGGCTTTCCCCCTTAATACATTGCATTGTGAAAAAACTTTTTAAGAATATAATAGCATAAAATATTTACATCTGGATTATGTTGAGTTATTTCTGTCAGAAGAGCCCATTTCCGATGATCCCAAAATAAAGCCCTTGAATCATGTTGTCTATACAGGTATGGATGTTGTGTTAATAAAATTTGAGCCAATACATTATACGACATTAATGTAAAAATAAATTCAAGTTCTTTATTTCCTGTTCTTTCCCACTTCCAGCCATAATCAGTAAATTCCCAAGAACGCAAATTTTTCAGTCGCAATTGCTCCGATTGAACTTAAAAAGAATTATAAACGATATTAGACGTTTCATCTTAATTTCTGATAACTTTTACCGTTTTGCATATAATTATTCGTTGAATCTGATATATCTTCGACAGAATGAGATTGATTTTTTTTAGGTTCAAAAAATTTAAACTTATTTTTTTTTTTTTTACTATTGTTTGTAATACATGTTGCTACAGGAACATAACATACAGGTGTATAACTAGAAGGTCCAAATAAATTGTAATTTGGATTTAAACACCAGTTATTTTGAATAGCACTATCAGAAAACGAACGAGCCATTTGAAGTGATGTAGACAAAGCCATATTTTGATAGATTGGTCGAGTCTTAAATAATCTACTTCCAGTATAAAATGATTTGCTGTTCTGACTTTTATTAGGTAACTTTCTTTTTACTGAAGATTTAACTTCTTTTACTTCAAAACAAGCAGTGTTTGTATCTAGATTTTGATTAATAGTTTTTGAAACTTGTTGGCAGGATTCACTTTCTTCATCTGAACTAATAAATATAATTTCACTGTCTTCAGTTTGTCCTCTGTTGATAACCGTCTCTTTTGTCACATGATCTACATCACTTATGTTATAAACTTGAAATGGTTGAATTGCAGTGACATCCTTTCTCTGCATAGCATTAATTGCTGTGTTTTTTATTTGTTTATGATAACTAACTTGACAAGGATATTTATTTAACAGCTTTTTTAACCTTGAATTCGTAGACAGCAACGAGCAAAAAAGATAACTTAAAAACTGTTTATTTTTATTAGATTGTATGTGGTTAAAGAAAAATATATTTACATTTACTTTGAATATTGTATTTTTAGGTACACTGTGAATGTTGTAATTAATTAGTTTAATTTTACGCAATTTTAAAATGGAAAGCATTCCACTTCTTATAATTTAAAGTCATGACAAGTTAATACCATGTTAATACATACATACATATGTATGTACTATACATACACGAAGTGAATTTTGTAACATGTACATATTTGTCTCTTATCTCACTTTAATTATATTTATATTCGTATACTTCTCTTCTTTTATTGTTAATACATACATACACTCAGCACTCTACTATACGACCATCCACTACACGACCGCTCCGTCATACAATATGCCGACAGTTCTAACCAACGTCCTTCCCCCATCTCCACCATAATACCACCGTGACGACCGTGACTGCTATATTTTTGCGCATTTAATCAACGTTAAAGTTGCCGCGGTGGTAGGTGCCTTTCTAGCCATCGTAGAGTGGAATTTTTGAATTACAGATGCCGTCGTATAGCAGAATGTTGAGTGTATATAAATGTCAAAATGAGGTGTCAAATGTTGGAATTGTAAAAGTGACATTTTATAGTCAAAAAGTTAGGAAAATGTCATCATTTTTAGAAGGAATTGGTGGAGTTGCTGAAAAGCATATTGCAGTTTTTGATATCGGATATGCTTACACAAAGTACTTATATTTATATTTACAAAATATTATATTTACAAAAATTGAATAATTATTATTCTTTTAGGTTTGGTTTTGCTGGAGAATTTTCCCCTCGATGTATTATTCCTACAGAAATAAAATTAGAATCCACTGGTGAAACTAGAAAAATTTATGGCTATAAAGATGAACGGGATTTGTATGATTTGCTAGCCGAATTTTTACATATGATATATTTTAGGTAATTTCCTAATAATTTATAATAAGAGCAATGTTTATATTTGTTTTCTCTATTTTAGGCATGCTATAATCAATCCCAAAGAAAGAACAGTTATAATTGTTGAATCTTTATTATCGCTCACAGTATTTAGAGAAGTTTTAGCAAAAGTTTTATTTTGCCATTTTGAGGTATACTATTAGTGTTATTATTTAATTATGTATTTTTTTTTACTTTGTATAATTTTTTTATTTTCTTCGGAAAACTAATTTTATAGTACATAGTTGAATAGTTCTATAAAAATGCCAAATAATTAGGATTTATTTATAGGTATCTAATGTAATGTGGTTACCTTCACATCTTGTTTCATTAAGTACTTTAGCTACTGATACTGCATTAGTTGTTGATGTGGGTTATAAAGAAACCGTTGCATTTCCTGTTTGCTACGGAGTTTCAGTTTTAAAAGCATGGCAAGCTTTACCTTTAGGATCAGAAACAGTGCATAAGTATGTAATAATTTTAGAACTTTTGGAATTGGTACTATACTTATTTATTTATATATTTTAGATCAATCAAAAATCTTTTAAAACAAGAGAGTATTTTGACTGAAACAATATTAGAAGACATCAAAGGTAAAGGTGCCTTTTCATGGAGCGTCATTGACGCTAGTTTTCTAGCGTCAAATCTCATCACGTGACCGATTTTAAATTTTTGAATTTTAGCTGTCAACTACTGTTTGACGTTCAAGTGTGAAAAAACAACCAATAAATTACGTTCAGTTATTAAAAATTGATTTACATTTCATTATACTATTCGTAAAGACGTATAAACTCACAAAACAAACAAGAATACACATAATATCAAAGCTACTGACATTAGGTGTCACATGATTTCTAGCGTCAAGCAGTATGAGCTCAACCATGTTGAGCTTTTTCACTTGACGCTGACCAATAGCAAGCATTCAAAATTCAAAATCGTAGCGTCAATGACGCTCCATGAAAAGGCACCTTAATTCTATACCTATGTAGAATGCTAAAATCACTTCAACAGAAAATGATACAATATTGCTGCATAACTAATTACTATCAGGCACCTCTTACAAAGTGTTTAATTGAACTATTACAATGTAACCGTATACTTTTCAAAAATATTTTTTCTATTCCATTATATAATTAGTTCAAGTTATAGAGGGTTCATACAGAGAATTTGGGGCCTTAAGAAAAAGGAACATACATTTTCTTTAGCTTATAGAGATTCTATTATATTTTAATTTTTTTACTTTTATTTCAAATTCCTTATATGGGAATCAGGCCCTTTTTTACGGCTTGTGAACCTGGTTAAAAAATTATTGCTGTAAAATACTAAATTTCTAAAAGCGAGGGAAAATAAAAATCCGTCGCACAATATGTACTAAAAATATCAATTACGTATTTATTAAATTCATTTAATATTCCCTCTACATAATGCAACTTTGATAGTTTATTTCTAATCTTTACTCTCAATTTTGAATTATTATTTTTTAGTACGAACATGTTTCGTAACAACTCTAGAACGATCTCAACTCTATACTACTAATGAACCACCAAATCCTCCACCCTCTGTTGAATATCCAGTAAAAGGAAATCAAGTAATTAATATATCTGGAAAAGTTAGAGAACTTGCTTTTGAAGTAATGTTTGAAAGAGATAATGATTTTCAGTCAGTTAGCACAATGATATTAGATGCTGTATTATTGGTATGTATTTTATAAAATAAATTAGGGGCTATTTACAGTAAAAATAAAAATCTATTGTGGAGAAATTACTGTTAAAAACATTTTTTTCCCTTTAGAAATACTGTATGTATTTTATTTATTGTTTCAGTGTCCGGTAGATTTACGGAAACCGTTATTAGAAAATATTTTAATTATTGGAGGAACGTCAATGATTCCTGGTTTCAAATCACGTATTAAAGAAGAATTACAACAATTACTTAAATGTGATAAGTATCGTGAAAAATTTCTTATTGAAAAAATTAAATTTCATAAAGCTCCTGCTAAAGAAAATTATACTGCTTGGTTAGGAGGTAATATAAAGTCACTCTATCATATTTTACATACCAAAATTTTCTTTTACATACCAACATATTATTTACATTATAGGTTCTATTTATGGAACTACAGATTTAGTAACAATGCAAAGTTTATCAAAAGAGACTTACCTCAGAGATCGCAGGGTTCCAGATTGGTCAAATTTAAATGACAATCGCAGAGAAACAACAAATATAGGATAAAATAGTTTATTATTTACTAATACATTTTATATAACATTATTAATACCAAGAAAAAGTTAATATTATTTTCATGGCATAAAAATTGCTTACATAAATTTAACATATTTATTATACACATTATTTTATACATGATACAAAATAAAGAAAAATATTTAACAGAATAATTGGTTTTATTTTAAAGCACTGTTTTAAAGGCACAGTATTTTTTTTATAAATAAAAATAAACTGCAAATAACATCATAATGCCTTGTTTACATGGAACGAGTACTTGGCCGAGTGCTCGCCCCATGTAAACACAAAGTACAGCACTCGGCCGAGTGAAATGAACGAGCGAATGAATAGAAACTGATGCTCGGCCGAGCAGAATAACGAGTACCTCAGCCGAGTACTCGCCCCATGTAAACAAGGCATTATAGTTGGGTAAAAACTACTGATTTGGATTTACTCTCTTTTATCAATAATTTTAGTATAAATATGTATTTTAATAAAGGCACAATAAGTAATTGTTTATAGATCATTTAATAACATTCAAATGTTTTTTTATTTCTTAAAAACTTCATAATAAATGGCAAAGAATATTTTTTTAAACTATGTTTACTTATATTCTGTTGAGTATTCTTTTAAATATCTATAACCACAAAGTATAAAATAAATTTGTTCTGTAATATCTTATTTTACTGTAAATATTTAAATGAATAATTACTACAGATAATGTGATTTCTAATATAAAATTTTCTTTGGCTGTATGATTTACTGCAATATAAAAATGAAGAAATTATGAGCAATTGTAATGAGGTTACTAAATTATTGTAACTCTAAAGAGTAAATTATGTTACACAATTAAATATTACACTTTAATAGTAAATATTTATAACTAACTGGTAATATTTAAACTCTTCTTGATTTCTCATAATCAAATAACTATATACTATATAGCCTCCAATTTCAGATATATGTATTTAGAATTTTTTTTAAATTCTACTGTGACTACCAGTCACTTCATTTGACTGATATTGAAAATGTTAATGAAATAAAAAATTTTACTTTATTTCAGCCATAAAATTAAACCTTTGGATATATTATAATAGATTTAAGACAATATAATAATGAATAGATTGAGTATTGTTGAGCTAACCAGAAAATCATTTTTTAAGAGAATCAGGAAGAGTTAAATATTATAAGAATACATATATACAAACTGCAGGAAAATAGCTACCTGTTAATTATATTAAAACTGTATTTATATTTCATGTAATTTAAAATCTAAAAAAATCTGTTATATTTTTGTACTTATCGATCTAAAAATAGATAAGAACTGAATGATACAAAACTACAATACCTATATAAAATAGCATAGTAAATATTAAAGCTACATAGCTTAAATAAAATCATTCGATATATACAATACATCGATATAAACAATAAGTACATTAAAATAACTGCCAATGATCAAGGCACATAATTTGCTACAATGGCCAAAACAAGGACGGTTATAATACTGTGTTTATCTTATTTATTTTATATTTATATATACAAGATAAAAACTTTTTATAGTCAAAATTAAGTAATAGGTACATAAGCTGGAATGAATAAAACTTAACAAACATACAATAATATTTAAAATAATACAATTTGGTGTATTACAATATATACATCACTATTCAATAAGGCATTTATGTTTATATAATAGAATCACATTCAAGTGTTTTGCACAGATTATGTGAGTAACATTTTATATACAGGATGTCCGTAAATATACCGACAAACATTCAAGATTTGTAGAGGACATTAAAAAAATCGGTTTTTGTATATAAACCTACGACCGCAAATGAGTCGTTTTAGCAGTGGAGCAAAAGAAAGGACCCTGCACAAAAGCAATGAATTTTGCCTTTTGTTTGAAATTCTTTTGTTACTTGGGGAAATAATAGTTCAGAGTGTGTTAATCAAAAGTTGTAACAGACGCTACCATTGAAAATCCATAATTTCTGCTCTCATCCAAACATTCTATGTTTATGTCGAATTTAAAAATGTAATTGCCGTATAATATTTTAACTGTTACGGTAGGTTAGATTAGATTAGGTTAAAAATAAATAATTTGATTATTTAATTTTAAGGATGTATAATCTGCGTCGATTTGTGTAGGTATCTCCCATTACAACTATTGATCAACACATTTCTACAAAAAATTTCAAACCAAAAGGTAATATTCATTGCTTTTGTGAGGGGTCCTTTCTTTTGCTATATAGCTAAAACGGTTCATTTGTAGACATCAGTTTATAAATATAAATAAGAAAGTTTGTCGGTATATTTACAGGATACCTGTATAATAAAATTTGTATTTCAATTATGTAGAGAGCCGATTAATATCTAAGACACAATTATTGTATAACTTTATAAAAAGTCATATTTTTGAAGTTACACTTCTTTTGGCGTGTTCAGGGTATAATTTTAGTAATGTAAATGAAATGAAATACGCACATAAATAATGCGCGTGAACCATTCAACGGCAATTTAACATTATGATGTTAGGTTAAGGGTAGATAATACAGATTTCTGATAGAATGGTTGGTAAAACAGGTTAAATTTTGTATTTTCACGATAGACATCACTAAAAAGTATAACTTTTTTGGCATGCACATACACATTTTTTTTTAAAATAGTACCATATAAATATTCATTTATATAGTGCCTTCCAAAAGTTTGGGGCTACCTAAATAACTTTTGAATGATTTGAAATATAGGATTGATATTCATAGAGATACAATGGAATCACCAAGTCAAATAGTTAACCACAAAAACACACACCAGCACATTCCCGGAAGGTGGGGGGAACCAACAAATCTTAAATAGCACATGGGGTTGAGTGAGGGCTTGTTCAAAAGGGCTTACCAAGACGAAAACAACGCAGAGTCACTGAGGTCCCTACGATTTTTTTTTAAAGTGTTATGATTATTTGAACATTTGTATTGAGATTAGGCTAAATGCAATTTCAAAAATGTACTAAAATGAAAAAAACAGAAGAGTGGAATTTTTTGACACAATGATGATACTACTTGCTGATAAATGTCAGTTTTTCAACTGGATATGTTTTTTTCATTTTATAACATTTTTGAAAATGTATTTAGTCTAATCTCAATACAAATGTTCAAATAATCATAACAAAAAAATCGTAGAGACCTCAGTGACCCTGCGTTGTTTCATCATGGTAAGCCCTTTTGAACAAGCCCTCACTCAACCCCATGTGCCATTTAAGATTTCTTGCCTCCCCTCACCTTCCGGGGATGTGTTGGCGTGCGTTTTTGTGGTGAAATAATAGACTTGGTGATCCCATTATCGGCACCCTGCTGTATTATTGAAATATACTATTTAAATCACGAAATATTACTGCTAATACTAATCACAATTATTGATTTAGTTTTACATAAAAAAAAATATTACAAAAAAAATTTGTACAATATTATTAATATTTTTGATAAATTATTTTTTAAATGGATCCTATTTTCTAAGGACCGGGCAAATTTATCAAAAATAAATTAACATAGACAATTGAAACAATAACAATTTTTCATTATTTTGTACATATTGCTATTCATCACGTTCTTATAAATGAGTGATTCTTATAATAAAAATTAACTCAAGTTATCAGAGATATTTTATGTCCAATTCTTCAGATTTAATAAGATTTAACACTGCTAGGTAACTTTCTATGTCTAACATAATATAATTGGAGCAATAACTACAATAGAAATAGAAAGTACTCACAAAAAATCAACTTGATTGATGTACATTTTCTATTAAAAAAAAAAAAAGTTTTATATCACAAAAAAAAAAAACACGAAAATACCAAAATCAGCTGGCGACAACATACAATGCTGAATTTGTTTTTACAAATGTTTTTAATAATTAACTTAAAAGGGCAAATTGGTTTGTTTTGTTATTTTGATTTTACTAGCCACTAGAAATTTCAAAAAATCCGAGAAATGCAAAAACTTCAAAATTAGCTATTTTCAAAATAGAAATGTCAGTATAATGTGATTTTATTTCTTCAGATGCTGTAAGTTGTAAGACTCAAAAAAATTAAGCAAGATAAATTTTGTACGGAAATCAATACTTTTCTTTACATTGACGTGGAAAAGCAGAAAAAAAAATGAAAAATGGTTTTTATTTCAGTTCTATAAGTTAAGTTGTTTTGTGAAAATTGTCTGGTCCTTTGAAAATAGAACAATCTATATAATAAAAAATGATCTTTCATGTTAAAAACTTTGCATATCGCTGCCTTTATAAGTGCTTTAAATTGAATTTAAAAAAAAGACAATCATATTTCATTGTACTATTAAAATAAAAGTTGAATAAAAAAGAATCAAATTTTTAAAACTAGTTTTATTTTTAAGAAATAGCACCAATGCCATTAAAATAATTTTTTTAAATTAATCAAATAAAAAGTAATCAGTAAGCATAATTTTATTTATAGATATAAAAGAATTTAAAATAATTTATAAAACATTTAAAATTAATTAATTAAAAGTTCTTGTTATTAGAACTATTTATATATTAAAATTTTAATTGATTATTCACAACTTCTGTTTTGAACAATTTTCAACATTGTTTAAAGCACTATAAAAAACAGTTAAAGTATTAATAAAAATTAACAATTACTTTGTCTGGCTCCTCTCATTAAAGGCACTAACAGTGCTGGGGTCCCTGCTTGCCGTAGGAATGGATGAGCTAACAGTTCATTTGCTGTCGCTCTTTGCAAAGGATCACGTACTAACATTCGCTCCAAGAATCCCTGTAATCGGCCAGACACTTTATGTGAGTTTTTCAGTTTTGGAGGTGGCATATCTCTAATTCTTCTCATTGCTTGTAAAGGAGGTTCATTGAAGAATGGAGGTTCGCCATCGACCATTTCAATAACCATTATACCCAGTGACCAAATATCTACCTCTGGCCCATAAGGTAGGCGTGAAATCACTTCAGGAGACATCCAGTATGGTGTTCCTACCAATGACTTACGTTTTGGTAATTCTTGGGATACCTGATGGATAAAAATATTTTAATAGAAATATTCTACATATTTTAAACAATACAAAATTTTGGTCATGTTATAAGAATCTACTGTGATTATTGAAACTATTATCCCACATTGAATTACTACAAATTTGATAAATAATCTATGAGTACTGTTATGTATGGTAAACAGTAAACTTTAGTATATTCTTAAGAAATAATTTAACATGAAACCATGGAGACACAAATATTTTTTCTTGTAAAAAAATCTGATAGGTTTTTTCTCACTGCGTTTTTTAACACTATTATTTACAAAACTTTGGAGGTCTTTCCCGGAAGAATACGTTAAAAATCTTGTCGAAAGTATGCCGGATATGCCAGGCAATTATCGATACTGAGGTAGACTGGACGTCTTAGTGATGGGATTGCGAAAACAGTAAAGGTACCTTCTATGTTGGCGATTATCTCCTGCAAGTAATAACCACTACGCTCTTACGTGACAGACCTGACTTGGTCTGTATACTGTACACTTTTTACTCAAGTGCATTTTTTTTAAATGAATATTTTATAAAAATAATACTGATCTCTTTTGGTTCATGTGCCCATTATACAAATGTCAAAACAAATAAATATTGAATTATGAACATATTATAACAAATTTCAAATGTACAATAAAAGTACGTTAAATTATTCACCTGAGCACAAAATCCAAAATCTGATAATTTTACACGTCCATCAGCTGCTAATAAAATAGAATCCGATTTTATGTCTCTGTGTATAACACCTTGTGAATGCAAATAAGCAAGGGCTTTCAGACATTGCTTGCAAACAGTAGCTATTTGTTCTTCATCCATTCGAGCATGAGTTACAATATCAGTCAATGCACCACCTTCTAAAAATTCCATGACTACCCACAACTCATCCTGAACTAAAAAACTGTCGTACATCTCAACTATATTTGGATGATGATAGTCTCTCATGATAACAACTTCGTTAAAAAGAAGTTCGCGTCGCTGCTGTTTTCTAAAAATAAATAAATAAAATCATTTTATATGAAATTCCACCATAAAATAATGACAAACCTTAAATCCATTTTCTTAACTGCAACCTGTCTCCCTGATCTTCTATCTGTTGCTATACAAACAGTTCCTGTAGAACCTTCTCCAATTTTCATAAACTGATCCAGATTCTCTCGTGGATCACCTGCGGAAACCACCATCTGCAATGCCGCTCTGAATTGTTCATGCGTTAACCGCTGTTCATGGTTCTGTTTCTGATTTATGTTGGCGTTCATACCACCTGTCTGAGATTGTTGTATTGGTGTTTGTCCATGTGGGTGTCCAGCTGGCGGCTGTGAATTTGCTGTATTTGGAAGTTGTGTACCGCTTTTGATATTTTGGTTTTGATCTGGAGATGGCCTGAGTTGTGTTAAGCTCTGATGTGAGCCTGTTGCAGTGTGTGAATGCCCACTTAGCTGTGAGAGAGGGCGCTGAGGACCTGAAGATGCTAAAGAACCTACAGGTGATGGCTGATTCTGATGAGAATGGTCACGTGTTGCATTGAATGTTGTGTAAGCTGGATCAGGATTGTTACCTAAAATATTACAAAAAAACATTTTATACTAACTTTAATTAAATAAAGTATATATTCTCAATAAAATATTAAATCAAGTTTGTATATTGCTAGGAATTCCATAAAGAGGTGCAATGTATTAAATTTTTCAGCAATAATGAATTTTAAAATTTATAATATCCTATTATTTAAAAAATATGAAAAAACTTACCATTAGTGTGAGAATTGTGACCAACGTGAGCATTATGAGCATGTGGTGGAAGATGCTGTACTTCAGGCTGTGCCGTAGAGTGTGGATAATGTGTGTGAGGCTGTCCATGAGGATGAACATGTGGATGGGTCCATTCTGGTTGGGCACCAGGCCTCAGCTGTGGTTTAGCGTAAGCTGGATCTCGTCTTAACGATGGATATTGATGTAGACCTGGTCATTAAAATTATTATTAATTAAATAGCACAAGTATTTACATATTCTATTTGGGCCATTCCAACTTAAAAATAATAATATTTTATTAAATAAAATGATTGTGGCCTCATAACTTTACTTGTATGTCAGAAATAAAAATAATATCACATAAATTTAAGCCCTTATACCATATAATATTGAAATAATCAGAATAATTGTATTGTATGTTTGTATACTATTATAACCTTGTCAATTTTAGTGTGTATGCATACTGGGAGAGAGTAATAGCTATAAAATTCTTGGTCTCAAGATGTGTGTGATGATGAGGTAATTGTTTTTTCAAAAAGAGAAGTCGATTTAAAATTTATAATCATAACTAAGCATTTGGGCGAGGGGAATGAGTGGAAGGAGTGTGTGTGTGACGTCACTGGCCGTTTTATTTTAAATTGAAAATTTGAATTAAAAGTTAATAATTATAGTCTGTTTCGTTTAAAATTGCAGCGGTAGAAAACATAGGAAGCATAATACGCGCTGGGCAAAACGCAATTATATAAATACAAACTGTCAGGTTAGTTATTAAAAAAATGTGTATTATATTATCGACATTAGGATATTAGAAAACTAATATTCATAATACAAAGGTAAGTTTTATTTATTTTATACCCATAAAATGTATGTAAAAACGATTGCCAGTTTTTTAACATGGAATATCGCTTTTTACTATTTTTATTCTGTGGGCTAGCCTAGTGCAAAAATAGTGCCTGTGTGAGTCGTACCCTCTAATCTTCACCCACCACTGCAAACTTAAATGAAACAGACTATAGTAGTTTCCATGGATTTTGACGGCTGACTATGTCACTAGCCATCAACCAATAGCGTGAAACTATTTTATGAGACAACCCAAGGTTAGTAAATGACTAGGTTTGCTTACTTGTGACGTCACCACGAAGTTCTTTTCCACCTTCTTGATTTTTTTATTTATCTATGATTTTAACTGTCATAATATTAAACACAAATCACAAATAAATATAATTAATATCATGTCTGAAATTTGAATATAACAATAAATGAATAGCACACACAGAACACAATAATAAATCAATATTGATCAAATTTATATTATGACAGTTTGACAGCGTTGGCGACCATTTGAAATCTAGAGTGTTGAAAAGAACTTCGTGGTGACGTCACAAGGCAAGTCAGCATACCTAGTCATTTACTTACCTTGGAGACAACCTGTGTAGTTTAATAACATTGTACAATAGTATCATAATTATAAATTATGTATATATCTTACCTGCATTCATTGTTTGCTCTTCAGGTACTGAAGGAGGCACATTTGCATTATTTCGATAATCCCTTCTCAAACGTGGTGGGCTTGATGAACGTAGTGAATTTGATCGAGCAACGTTTGAAGTTTTTGGTAATATTAAACCATTTGTGTTCGAATTGGTACTATGTGGAGGTACTTGAGGTGCCCCTGTTCGGTTTTCAGAACGATGATCACCTCTAACAATTGTTTTCAGATCTAATATTTCTGTTGGTGTTATTTCTGATGGATCCACAAGTGGTAAAGGACGATTTGTTGATTTTAGGATTTGGTTATTACCAACTATAGATGCCCACTGTAAAGGTAAACCTACATATCGACCTTCTCTTTTATCAAATCCAGTGTGAACTCGATGTTCAAAATTTGTAGGTGGAGATATCTGTGGCTTTTTTTTCTTTTTTGTAAACATTTTACTGTAAAAAAGTAGGTTACTTTATATTTTATGGTTACTAGTTAGCATATATTATAGCATATTGGTTAATACGAAGTACATAGGTGACTGCTGTCAGAATTGTCAAAAATCTTGTAGTTATTCACTATTTCTAGTTATTTTTTAACTTTTAAATTATAATTAAAACTTTTTATATTTACTGTAATTAAATGACAGGTAGAATTGGAATGTATACAAAACGATCGCCGTCACCACCCATATTTAAATTAAACTTTCTATGTTACCTGTACATTTAAAAATTCGTTCAAATATAAACTGAAGTAAAAATTATCAATTATACTTACTTAATCTAACTTAATTATTAAATGGAATGTTATTTTCGCACTGTGATAACGGTATTTACAAGAAAACGTAGGAATTCTTACTTACAAACATGTTTATTTAGTACTGTGCTGCCATCTAACAAAATTTTAGTAATCATAAAAGGAATTTTATATGGAGGGAAAAACAAATTCATTGAATAATATTTTTTTTGATAAAGAAGCAGATATTTTAATTTTAACATAATTTATATTTATTTCAATTAAGATTAGTAGATATTAACAGTATTTAATATTAATAACGCGATTTAGGTATTCATTTTTAGACATTTGAAGACCTGCGAGCACAAAATTAGGTAGAAGCCCTCCCTCAAATAATTTTTAAGTAATTTTGTTTCTTATAGAATTGAGTAAAAATCATTAAAAAAACATAGGTACAATTATTCAAGAATTTATAAAGATTGTTGCTTAAAAATTTTATCCAAAAGTGATGAAAAATTACATATATAGTATCATATATATTAAACTAGTTTAAATATATGATACAGTATTTTATATAGTATATATAGTATTTTGCCATTTATGTATATACCGGGTGTCCAAGATAAGCGTGAAATGCATTTGTGTGAAATTCCGAATTTTCAGTTTTTTGGGTATACCGCTTAAGCTACATAAAATTATTAATATTTTTTTATGTAGTAATACTCACCCCTTTCTTACAAACAATTCATCTCATTTAACCACATCTGCATCTCTTACCGTTTAGGATATCCCCATGCATTTCACCCTTATCTTGGACACCCGGTATAGTTATTAAAAATCATCCCTATCAAAAAATTAATCAGAGGCTAAAACTAATATTTAGAAACTAGTATGGTAATTAAAGGTATAGCTAGATAAGAAAATAAGATACAGGTCTCACAAGGCCTCTAGCAAGCCATAAGTACAACCGCTGTAGTTTGTGATTATGTATTTTGAAGTGATGAGCTTTTGAGTGTAAGCCAAGCTTATTGTTTTTGTTGTTAATTTGATCACTTATTAATCTTATTATCAGACATGCAACAAAAATCTTTAAAGAACTCAGATACATTAGCTAAATGAATGTAGCTTGTACCTAGATTTATTTAGTATTTTTAAATATATTAATAAAGAAGAGAAGCATCAGTTTTTATAATAATAAGAAATTAAATTTCCTTTATGATATTCAGTTACAAAAAAATAATAAATTTTCTAAAACTAAATATGTACACCTTGACCACAATAAAAAATGTCACTTGACATGTATTTTGACTTGTGAGAAGTCCTCATCAGGAGTATACTAGTTCCAGACTGATAAAAAAATATAAGGCTTCTGATGAGAATTTTTTGTGAAGTCAAAACTTCTGTCGAGTTATATTGTTTTATTATGATTAAGGCGTACATATTTAGTTTTAGTGATTAAGAAACCAGTTCTTCATTTTTCATCCATACTAATATCAATGTAATGAAATGTATCTACTAAACCGATTAGTTATTTGGAATGAATAATGGCTAAACTGATGTTATATGTATATTGTTCATTGATGCTTATCTCTTGGAATGAGCAATTGTTATAATCACAAGCGTGTTTAATCAAATGCTTCATATTAAAAATGATATTTTAATTAAAAATAATTCGAATTTTACTCATAATGACACAAACAATTTTTATTTACATATAAACAAAGAATTACAATAGTTTCTGTATATACATAAATATTGTTTATATTATACAAAACAATTTAAAAAATATCAGATGTCCATGTACTCAGATTGACAAGAATAAGTATATATTATTCCCTACAAGGCAGAGTACCGTAAGTGCTACGTAATATAATGTTACTGTTTTTTAGCGAACAATAATTTCCAAGTGTTGACTATGGTCAAAAACATATCAAACTTGACATGCCAGTTCAAATATACACTTCAATAAACTTATTACCACAAATGAAAAACTGTTAACAAAATCATTTTCATTAGTCACAATTCAAATGGACTAATATCCATAAAAATAATTCCATAATTAAAAAATTCTTACTAATGTTAGTTACAATTCATTAGTTATTTTTATACAAAATTAACAGAATTAAATAAAATGAAGAATGCGCCAGTTTTGTTCACGAACTTGCTACAAATGTGGACACCCATTGTTTCAAATTTTTAAATTAAATGCAATTTGAAAATTGATAGACCTAAGTATTTTAATAATTCTAATCAATTTACTAGACATTAAACAAATTGCTCATTACTTTGCGCAGACAGATCTAATAGCTTCCAAGCTGCTTTGGGATTTAATTCATTTGTATCTCGACATAAAACCCAGACATAATTAACTCTCATAACTTTATCTGGATCTCCTTCAACAACTCTGTTGTCCTTATCTCTAACACACATAATTTGTTGGGACTGAAAAGTTATAATCAGAACTGGTCCTTGCTCCATTACTTTTCCCATGGCTAAATCAACATTATCAATATCCAATATCTTGGAATCAAATTTATATCCTTGTTGTTGTGCTTGTTTTAAAGGAACTGAGAAAACATTATACGGACCATCATGACACCATGATTTAAGAACTTCCAATTCACCTCTTACCATCGCTTCTAAGATATTAGGTATTATGTCATTTTCACACTCTCGTAAAAATTTTTTTTGTTCGAAACTAGGATCAAGTTTACATATTTCAGTTAGCGTTTCTGAAAGCTCAGTTTTTTGAAATAGTCCACCCATTATGTCTGAAACTTTATTTGTTAATAATCGGGAAGCTCTTATAACTGGATTTTCACTTTCTTCATATTTAATTTTCCAATCAAGCACTTTATTTACATATGGATTATTATCTTTAAAGTTTTGCCACGACTGATAAAACTTTGAGTCTTTATGTAGTTCTACACCTGTAACATCAGTATTAGGTTCATAGACTTTATCATCAGTTGCAAATTCTATTTCTTTTCTTTTACGTAGTTTAACAGGACTTTGATAAACTCGACCTTGAATTCCTTGCACGTTGATTTCCTTTTTTACTGCCTTTGTAGCTTCTGATATGCTTTGAAAAGCACCAGATTTCCCGATTTGCTCTCCAGTTTCTGAAACTGTTTTTCCTATATCTTCTGTAATTTTTCCAGCTTTCTTTAGAATATCGGTTTGTTTAGCTTCTTCAATAACTTCTCCAACTTTGTCTTTTAAGGCACCAAATTTACCTTTTAAAAGTTCACCACTTTTACTGGCTTCAGATTCAACAGTTTGAAATTTTTGTCGAGCTGCCTGTAGAGCTTCACTTTGTTCTAATTTATCAGCCTCTTCTCTAAATTTTTTTAATGATTGTTTGAGTTCTTTGTTTTTCGTTATTTCATCTCTCATATTAGTTATAATTCGATTTAGGAATGATTGTTTCTTTGTAGCTTGTTTGCAATAAAATCGAACCTAAAATTGGTAGAAAATGATAAAATTGTGAATAAAAAAATCTTCATATAATAGTTATTCTTTTTACCTTGTCGCATTCTAAACTTATAATATTTGTTTGCAGCTTCGGTATACTTTTCTGGTAAGCTGACCAAAGTGGTCGAAGTAAATATCTATTTTGATACTGTAAAATAAAATACACATTTTCAGAATACAAATGATTTAATGGAAAATAGAAAATTATTCTCACAAAAAAATAAAATATACGCCTATTTTTATATTAAATTTAAAAATGTAAAATTATAATTACCATTTTATTTTTAAATAACAGTATCACAGAAATTGAAAAACGCTAAGGTTATGTCATAACTCATAAAACATGTTCGCCAATTTTCAGTAGAATCAAATACATTTCTAAATGTATTCTCTGAGAAGTTCAGAAGTTATAAATATTATAACTTTATATGTTAAAACATAAAAGTGTGATTTTATTTCATATTACTCTGAGAAATAGTAAAAATAATTTTTTGTTTCCAATTTTAAAACATTTTTATATTCACTAGTACAGTTGTGTTTTTTAGACGGATTAATTAATAGTGGTTGTTGCATAAAAGTTTATTTAAAAACTATCAGAACATAGAATTAATTCTAATCAACTAATGGAAACAATAGAATTTTCACAATCAAAATTTTTAGTTTTTATTTGACATCAAGAAAGTATAATATTTTGGAATTTTATAAAACTTCAACAATCGTGTAAATTCAAATGAACGGAAGGCGTGATGCAATAGTATCAAAGGTTGGTAAAAATTGTTGCATAAATATGTATAATGATAAATAGTCAAATTAGGTGATACATATCTATTTTAGAAATAAAATATATAAACTAATTTGCCTAAATGCATTTGACATTTAGGTGAATAAAGGGTTAATGTCGGTAAATGTTTCTTTAATAAAATACCATACATTCTACATTATTTTTACTATTTTGTACTGTCATTTAAAAAAATGGCACATAACCATACTTTATGTAATTTAATGTTCTAATAAAATTTATTTTCAGGTGTTATGAGTGTTTACGTGATTGGAGTAGGTGTAGGCCTATTTTCTTTAATAAGTTTGTGGGCTTTTGCAATTATTTTATTTATAATATCAGTGCGAACACAGAAGTACATTGGCCATATAGTTGTCATATTTAGTTTAATCATAACAGTCATATTATTATCATTGAAACGTGATTCTGGTGAGAAGGAAGAAGATATAGAAAAGGTAAATATAATTTTTTTTTTCAAAATAAATTAATGATTTTTGAGGATTATAATATAGATAACCTACATTTTTAGTCATTTAGAAACAGACAGGTAGAACTAGACAATGCAATCTGCATTTTAAGATGGTTATCAAGAGTAAAAGAGATAGAGCTTGTGTCAACATGTTATATCTCTCTCTTACACAGTGTTATAATGAGTTTAAAAGGAGACTGAAGTTGGTGGAAACAAGCTCTCTCTGTGGCCCCTTTATTACACTCATAAAATATGGATTGCTCTGACAATGTTCTACATGTCTATGTAGAAACCAACACAGTTGAGAAAATAGATTTATTTACAAACCGTCAAAACATGTAGGTACTTTATTGTTTGGGCAAGTGAGGGTAAATACGGAGAACATGGGTGGACCGATGTCATAAGAATAGAGTAGAATGTGCTGTACCTATAGTAACATGTAGGAATTTTTATTTGAAAGAATAATTAAAATTTTGTGATGCATACGGTGGGGTAATAGTATTCGCTCTTGCCAAAACTATGACCTGTGTCTTTCTCACTTACACTCATGTACACTCACCTCTCGATATAAGAGCATTCAATATAGGGTTCGCTCAATATAAAAGCGGACTGACAGCTCGATATCCACTCACCGCTAATCCCTACCATAATACCACCGTGAATGCTATATTTCTGCGTGAAATTGAAATTTACTACTTAACAAAGGTTATGTATTTTCATGTTCTGTCTGAAGTTGGCATTTTCCCACTTACCTCAATTTTCTTGCAAGAATCCAATGCGAAAATCGAACAAGTGTCCACAAACCGAGATTTTATTCAGCTACTTACTATTTACAAATATACATATTTATTTGTATGTACATTACATATTTACAAACAATTTATTTTGACTGTTTAAACAATTGTAAGAAATTTCAACTTATTCTTACTGGTTACACATAACTACCCAACCTCCTTAAAAACAGTTTGTTGTGGCGGATATTGAATCTTCGTTTTTATACTGTATTAACCCTCTTTTACCATTATAGATTTACCTAGCCAAGGACAGTTAACGTGTATATTATTAGATCTGAATAACTATAGACTTGTATTTGACAGTTGCGATGTTGGTTTGAGTCTTACATGTATAATGCAGGTGATCTGTTAATTTTATTAAGAAGAGAGAATGACTCACTTTTTTAAAGTTGATGTTAATACCAATATGTTTACACATAATGTATATTTATTAAACAAATAATAAAATGAAACAACTTGTTACTTGTTGACTTTCTTCCCGCAAGTATGAACTATAAACATAGACTGTGTATATACTACTATATGCACCGATATTAATACAACCGTCTTTGATTGAGGCAATCTCTGCAGGCCCAATCTCCTGTAGCGAAGCTGCTGTTATTTTAGTCTAAAACTGGGACTTTCAGCTGCAACAAACTGTTTTTTTTGTGTATACACTTGTAAACTATGTACCTTTGCAAGAAGATATGTAATGAGAAAGTACCCAGCCATATAATATTCAATGAAGGGTTATCTATATTTCAAAATTTTCAATACAAATATATTTGATTATAATCATTGTGTATTGCAGGTTTACGATCACTTATTTATTTGGCGAATATTACTGTTAATATTTCTTGGAGTAACAGCAACACTGACGTCACTATTTATATTTATTCAGTGCTGTATTGAACCAGTAGTTCCAAAACGTATACAGAATTGGTAGTTGTAATCACGGAATGGTCTTGTCACTCGTCTCATAAATAATATGGCGACGTTTAGAATAATTGCAAGAAAAGTGATGTCTCTTGTAACATCTAGGCCTAATTTTTGTATTATCCAAAGTTTTTCTAATACAATACCAAAAAATAAATCATTCACTGTCACAAATCATGATGAATTTTTACAAAAAGTTATGCGTAGTGAAAAACCAGTTATAGTGAATTTTCATGCAGAATGGTGTGAACCTTGTAAAATTTTAACGCCAAAAATGAAAGAGTTGATAGACCCTATGAATGATATCGATTTAGCTGTAGTTGATGTAGAGACAAATGCAGAATTAGTTCATACATTTGAAGTGAAGGCTGTGCCTGCTGTTATTGCTGTCAGAGACGGTTTAGTTGTAGACAAATTTATAGGACTTGTCGATGCTACCATGATTGAAAATGTAATTAAAAAGCTATCAGCAAAAGAATGACATAGATGAATATGTACATACGAATAGTAAATAAAATCATTTTATAATTTTAATGTTGGATTGAATGTTTACTTTAATTCTAATAGTAAAATTTGTGCATGATTTGTTTTGTATTGTAAATACAACACTATTTTATAAAATTCTTATATGTAAAAATATATGCAAATGTTTATTTATTAAATTAGACCAACAAATGTTGATAAATTTTGTATTAGCTTATTGTTAGTGATATTTTTATATATCCTGCACAAGTCTGAAAACGATTTTTTATTTAAAAAAAGTTCTTGAATTTATTAAAGAATTTATTTTGAGTAATAAATATTTGAATTGTATTTTATTATTTATAAATTATTGTTAAAAAATGTTTTTTATAAATATATTTGTACCATTATATACAATGACAAAACAGTCGTAATAAATATAATCAAAAATTAAATAGTTATTTTTATTTATCTCTGTTAATTATTAATTTTATAAATGCAATAATACATATGTATTCTAATCAGTCATTTTACTAAAGTAATAAGGCACTAAATTCTGGTATTTTCATAAAGAATTATCAAATAAAAGTTTTGCAGCACGTTTTTCAAAACTACTAATGTAGTACCTAGCCCTAGCGGTTATGAAAAGTACAAGCTGCTAATTAAATACCAAAAAAGCTAACCTATGTTGCAACGAACAACTGAATACATATAGAACAATTTTTGGTTCATTACCGAGCTAATCAAAGAAGAGCTAATTACCGAACATGCAAATGTTAAAACCGTTTAACTATATAGGCTTGCAAGCACATCTTATTACACAGCTTGTTAAACAAACATATTGTACTGTATACAATTTGCCCTTTCCTGAATCTATTCTGATTATTTTTGCCATGCCTGAGCATTTATCTGTAGGTATGGTTTATAAAAGATTTTTTTTTTATTATAAAAGTTATATAGAGAACTTTTTTTTAATTTTTACTTATACCTATTTAGGTATACAAAATATACATAAAAGTAGTATAAGTAAGTACATAATATAGTCATATTTTGATGGAATTATACATTTAGACCTTCCCTGAATCTATAAAAATAATCGATTCTGACTATTTTCACCATGATGTCTGTGTGTCGATCTGTCTGTCTGTAAGCGCTGTAATTTAAATACGATAAATCATAGGAGGGTGAAATTTTATATTTAAGATAATTTTTTCCTGGGTAGAAAACCTATTTTTGAAAACGATATTTCAACCGGATATGGATATTAACTGATGTCAAATTTAAAATTTTTCTAATTACTTTTGACATGATGAAAGTTAGAAAAAAAAATGATTTTAAATCATTCATAACAGAAACAAAATATCTGCCATGAGTGTCATGGGATTTTCTTGTATATGTAATACTGAGTGTGAACAGTGTTGGATCACAAGTATGGCCCCCACATGGCTGACAGGACTCTAGTCCTGGAGCAAAAAAGTCATTGGTATTTACAAATTAAAATTTTTAGTTTAAAAAACCTAAAAAAGGTAATTCAAACTTATAAAAAAACTTTTTATAAGTTTTCTTAGGTGGCCACCTATAATTCCAGTCTGGGGACTCATGGTGGTATGATCCTGAAAAATTATATTGTTAGCTGAAAATGAGATAATTCCAAAATATTGAAATAAATAGAAAATTAAATCAACATGTATTATAATTTAATATTAATTTTTATACAAGGGCTATAATATAATATTAATAATAGATACTATGGATTATAATTACAAATATACAATTTATTTCTATAGATTTCATCATATTGTTATATTGAAAACTTGTTTTATTAACATTATTAATTATGAATTTATTTGTATATTTAAGAAAATTTAACAAATAGTGAATGGTACTTTAGTATTATATAAAATCAGCAGTGATATTAGATTTAAAAATACATATATGTACATATATATTTATAAACAGTCTGTTGTAGCATTAACCTAGGTATATCACACACACTTAAATTTGACTATATAACAAAATATACATATTTTATTAAATCTAACTATAAACTTTAAAACAAAATAAAAAAATGTAACACTATAGGCCACTATAGCGTATGTATTTTGTATGCAAAGTGCATGGGTATATAACAATTTTTACAATACTATAACTACTTTTATTTTATTAGTACAGTCAATGTCATTCAACCATGCATTTTGGGTAGGCAGCAATTTTTTTAGTGGGATTCATAGAGGGGTCATACGTGAATCTAAAACTCATTTTCCAGGATTTGGAATGATATTGTTTTTCTGCCATCTAGAAAATAAGGGTACAATCAGATTTTTTTATTTATCTCCGTAACCATCAGCTTAACAAAAATTTTGTAAAAAGTATGTTTGTAAGTAACCAAATTGTCTATTACAAATTGTTTAGCTAATTTTTATTAATGTTTCAGCGTTGCTAAGGGAGTTAAGTTGAAAGTATATGAGGTACGTAGGTACAAAAAATTGTTGATACAAAAAAAAGTTCACTATAATATTTCCTACAACTTCTATTTTGACAAATTAAAATTTCATTTGTTAATCTGCTACGCTGAACAAACTAGCTAAAAGCATACTTTATTAAGTTTTGATATCTAATTAATTTTAAAGTTTTTATTTAAGTTGCTACCCCCGAAAAAATAACATTTTGTAGTAAAGACTATACACTATAAATTCGGGCCTGATATCTTGAACTGTTGTTGTCTTATTAAACTGTTTAATAAAACAATAACAAATGAGTTTTAAATTCATGGATGATCCCTCTATGAACCCCACTAAAAAATTGCTGTCTATCCAAAATGCATGGTTGCTTTATTTTTTGATGCTTTGACTGTACTGTAGCTACATTTAATTTATTGAAAGTCAAGTGACATTCATTTTTTTTCAAAACAACATCTTTCATATAAACTATTTTTGTTACTGAATTGAATATCATCTACCTTTGTCATAAAGTTACATGTTCATGTGCTAGAAACCCATTCATCTTGAATATGAAATACTATACACTATACTAAATTTTTGCCCCATCCCTCTAAATATCCTTTCTTATTATAACTTCTTCCATGACTTCCATAATGTAAATTGTTTATTTAATAAATAATATAAATAAAAATCATGTTTTTTTTTAACCACTTGACAATTTTCGAGACATGTATAATTATGAAATTTTATTTCAATATAAATGTAACTTGTGCACAACACTTAAAATTATATTTTTAAAACAATACCGACAAAATACATATCAAATAGTAACTGGCAAGTGATTAATTTTATTTAAATAATACAAAAATGTAAAAATAATTAAATAAATAATAATTAAATTAAAAAATATATTATAAATTCTAATAACACTGCTACAGCATATATATGAAGCCTTCAACAAAAAATGTTAAGTAACAAAATATGTACTATGTATATACAAGGTATCAAATAAAAACTACAGTAACGAATTTCATATTAGTTTATATCAAGTAATACATGTGACTAGTGTGCACTGCGATTGATTTACAAAGACAATAATTGTTTAGCAATTAACTGTAATTGCCTAAGTAAATGAACTATAGTGTGTCAGTGATCTATAAATATAATAATCAATTCGTTATTGTATGTAATGTTTTATAATGTTTGTGTATATAAATACAATAATTAAGAAGAAATGAGCAAAATAGCAACTCATGTACACAACATTATGTCTATAATATATAAAGGACTTATAAAATCAGTCTAACAAATTTCAAGGCAACTGGTGAGAACGATGCGCAATTCGATAAATAATTTGTCTGATAATTTTATGTATATTTTTTTTGTTGATAAATCCATTACTAAAAACAGCTAAGTATCTTTTAAAAATATATAATACACATATTATAATCATGATAATTAAAAATTCAGTAAACATAGCAAGTAATTATAATCTGTCTAAATAAACATTTAATAAATTATTTTAAAAATTACTAAATAAGGTACTGGCAACAGTTTTGGACAACACCCCAGTGCCGAACATTAACATAAATGCACTGAATTAGAAATATTTGTTGATATTTGATTACTGCCATTACTGGATATTAATCTATATACATTTACAGTGGACCAATAATTATCGCTGTTCATTACACTATCAAGAAAAATGTATTTTCTTATGTAAATACTTTACATTGTTTTAAACTTTATGACTTTATTTTCTATAACATTTGTGTAGTAGTACTTATAATTTTATAATCATTAGCAAGAGTTCATCATTGGGTGTTCATTACTGGTTTTACTTTGTCCATTACTGGAGAAAAAACATATACAAAATAAAAAGCTATAATTAAAAAAAATAAACTATATCATCAATCCAAAAAACAACATACTATGTGCTTAACGCATTTAAGACTGCTGCCAAAACCTTAATAACAAAGTACTTAAATAAATATTATCTACCATGTTATCTACATAAAATAGACAATACTTAATATAATGGTAGGCAAATTTGTCCTTTTTATTGCTGTCAGTTGGATTTAGTTATTTTTGTAGATTGTGTGATTTTTATTATTTAAATCCATTATGAATACATAATGTCAATAAAGTTATTAACATCCACACAAATAATTCACAACATTATAAAACAGTCTCTAGATTATGCTCTTTTTTTATATTGAGTGTTATTACATCATTAATAAATTCTGTACTTCTAATTGCAATTTCTGTCAAGTAATTAGCAATACAGTCATGCACTAAAGTTACAATTACAGATTAATGTCGCTAAAGAAACATTTCTCCAAAACAAGCACTGTAATTTCAGGGATCGATGATAATTGAATGCATGTACATTAGGGTGTTCCAAAACAAAAAAAAACATTCATTCTCATTATGAAATAAGTTAGTTTATAACCAAAAATAAATCTTCCCATAAGAATTACCCTGTAACTTAATTTTAAGAGGTGCCACAAGGGGGTGGAGTCCTGTTCCCACTTAAATAACATTAAATAATGATTCTTAAGTACTAATTTCGGTATCACTAATTTATGACAACCAATGAAAACTTTTTAAGGATATCATTTTATAGAGAATAAAATTATCTACAAAGTTAAGTCCCTCAATTCAACAGATCAAAAGTTATAGACATTCAAATTGATTTATTTGTTAAAATTTACATCTAAAAGGCTCTCACGGCTATTATTGTCTATAAAAATATGTTAAACTTATAAAAAATTGAAATATATATATTTTAAAAACAAAAATCAACATTTTAATGCCAATTTTTTGTAAATACTGATATATAATCATATCTATAGAGCTGTCGGAAAGGAAATCCCGCAGCCAAAAAGAAGCAGAATAAGAAAATAATTCTATTCTCTACAAAATGATGTTCTTAATTTTTTTTCATCTGTTGTCAAGAATCAGTAATAGGTACCAACTTTAGTACTAAAAAAGAATAATAATGTTATATGGAAAATCTGACCCTCCCTTTTGGCATCTCTCTAAATTATGTTACAGGGTAATCCTCGTGGGAGGATTTAATTTAAGTCATAAACTGACTTATTTTATAATGAGAGCAAAGAATTTTATTTTAATTTTTTTCAATGTACATACATACATAAGTTAAAGAGCCACAACTTGGGGGATGACTTTAATTATTTAATGAAATGAATATAAAATCTACAAAAAGAGATTACTGTATATAAAATGTTTCACTTCAAAATAAACAATTAAAAATTGAAATTAATTGAAAGTTCTTTAATAACATGCTACTCTGAAGATGTGGAATTGGCAACTGTTATTTTTATTGTTTTTTACTAAAAAAAGATGGCGATAAAATATGTACACATTAATACTGTGCATTTTCATAATTACATACTTATAAAATATTATAGTACAATAAAAATTACTATAAATATTTAATATGAATAATAACAAATGATAGTATATATTTTTCAATTATTAATTTTCACACTTATAATATGCATAAGGTTTATATGGCATGATATATTTTTTTTATGTTTTTTTGTTGTCGTTAATAAATTCTAGTACGTAATAAAATTTTATTAATTAATTAATGTTAATCCTTGAACACCACACTATCTTCACCACAAATGAGTTAGTGTAACCCAGTATTTTTATTTGTTTGTATTTTGTGATCGAACAAACCAATTGTAATTTTTTAATAATCAATACGCCAAACACCAAGGAAAACATATATGTAAATGAGGAATTCATAAATATTGTAATACTCAAGATGTCAAGCAAAAAATAATATTTTCAAAAGTTACAAGGTCTTAAGTTGAAATTTAACTTTGCAAGTATGAAGCTTTTACTGTTGTTATAACTTAAGTTTCTATGCAGTGGGATTCGTAGTGTAGATACATAAAATTAGCATTGGGTTAACATAACCCAGTAGTGTTCAAGAATTAAGTATCTTTTTGATTGTGCAAAATATGCAAAACTGTAACTAAATATAGACCTAAAAACGTAATCAAAAAATATTATTAATTATTTTTATGAAATAATCATTCACAATCAGTAGGTATGAACTAATTCTAATAGTTTTGAACCCTCTAACTTATGCATAACATTTGATAACAAAACACTCAAATCGTTATGTTAAGCACAATTTGCAATAATAATTAGATTTCATCATCTGCAAAATTTCCTCAATGAGGGTTACGGCTTATTAAAATTAGTGCAATGATATATATACATTATTTAAAATGTGTAATGAAATATTTCACAACATTGCACAATAATCCAGATTTTATTACTTTTTGCTAAAAATGTTTATAATGTATACTTTGGTACACAGTAAAACTATTATAACAACTCTTTTAGTTCAGTAACCACCGTTTAATTATATAATATATTTATGAACATTCTATTCTTTGTTGTGATTCATAAGTTGCAAAAAATTAAGATTTTGTTTTATATTTTTCTTGGCCAAAATTATGTATGTATGTACCTACTTTAGGATCATTGTTCAATGGCTTGGATGCTTTAAATTATTATGGAATGTTAGCTATTAATTACTAAATAATTTTTAATGGCTTAATTTCAGAGAGAATATATATTTTTAAAACAAGTTTAGATTAAATATTGTAATTGTAATACTCTTCTGAAAATAGGCCAGGAGTTGCCATTGTAAATAAGCTTCTAAACAATTAAAATATACTTTACAATTAATTCATAAATAGAAGAATATATAAAAAATAGAACTTATTATATTTAATGATTCAGTGTAACTAAATCTCTAAATAAAATGGTTTATCATAAACTTTAAATATCTATACTCCACGATTTCTACACCAAATTCATTAAATTTTGCATTCAGAGTAAAGAACCATGCCTCAATTTACATGGATTCTGGGCCATTAACGAACAGCATTGACTTGTATATCTGTATGTAGAATAGAATAATTGAAGCAATAATATCTTGGTTATAATTTGCTACACTGTCTGCATGAGGTGATTGTAACTTTTTAAGGATTTTTGTGAAAACTATCATCCTTAGTGACCTTTTTAAGACCTACTGAAAATAGTTAAAAATATTCATCAGATCTCCTTGCCGGTGACATAAATAGTTTTTTTTTTAGCGGGAGTAGCTAATTTCTTTATGGGGGGAGGGGGGATTTAAATATAACACATACGCACTGGTATATGAATCACTGCTGTTCATGACATGGCCATTTCGGGACATAGTTCTTTGAGCTTTGAACAAGTCAAATTTCACACCTTCATCCAAATGGACTCTAATAAATAATAATAGTTAAAAAAAAACATTATAAACAAACATTGGCACATATAAATTTTAAACTAAATTGGATGTATGAAAAATGATATATCTAATATTAATTTGAAAGATAATGTATATAAATATTACATTGAAAAATTATTTTAAAAATAATAACAACTTACAAAAGTGAAGTATAGAGGTCGTAATGCATCATCTCTGTAAATGCGGTTTGTGAACTGATTGCAAAGTGTTGTATTTTATTAGTATAAAATCAGATTTCAACCGAACTATTCCAGTACTTTAAGTGTATATGATTTGCATGAAATTTAGTTTAAGTAGTAGCTTTCACCCATGAAGAAGAAGGTTAGGTAGTACAGATTTCTGTTATTATAGTCAATAAAACAGAGCGCACAAACAAATGTCACATACACATGTTTTTACCAAACAAATTTTTTGGAATACAAAGTGGCCTATATCCTCTATCAGGATGCAAGCTATTTTCCTGCTAAATTTCATCAAGATCGGTTCAGTAGTTTAGCCGTGAAAAGGTAACAGACAGACAGACAAACACACTTTTGCATTTATAACATTCATGTGAAAAAACATAATAACTTAAAATCCGCCTACATAATATCTGTTACTCTGTTCACTGTACAATTGTCCGTATATACAAGTGTACATTGTAAATGTATGGTTTAAAAATGTAAAGCAAATAGAAACATGTTTGGTTTACATTAACAATTATTTTATTAAACTTTTATTATTTTCTTGCAGTAAATAAATTCTTATGTTTTCATTATAAATTCTGTAAAATCAATTTCATACAAATCCAATTCAAAATTGATATTATAAATTTTTAACATGAATCTGTTTTCAAAAAATTTTAATATTACATTTAAATGATTACAATGTCAACACGAAATATTCAATAATTTATATTCAAAGTTTCCTGTATCAAAAAAATATCTTATAATTTAATAACATTTCTTATATTTTAAACACAGTTTGATGTCAATTGTACCATGATTTATTATAATTTTCCATATAATCAAATTTATTTTGTGAAAATTTCAAATAAATTAAAATTTTATTAAAAAAATTTAATATTATCATTTCAAATAATATAAATATAATATATAATGCTGTACAATTATAATTACTAAATTCACTTAATAAAATTAAAGCAATTAATACTTCATGGTACATAAACAAACAACGTATCTGATCAATATTTTTGGTAAGCAGCACTTACGTTAAAAGAAGTCGCAAACATTTGAGGATTCAATGATCGTTATACTTCAGCACCTAAGTCTTGAACCCCACTTTCGGCTATTGGAACATACCTGTCATCTATTTTTATAAGTAAAATTGTACGATCCACATGGGATCGTTTATGTAAATCACGATGACAAGGCACCCAACGATGTACAACCTATAAAATATTTAATTATGTTTACACAATGTTGCAAACTGAGTGATAATATATTCTGAATATATATGGTCTTAAGTTATAACATGTTGTCTTTAAAAGGATGAAGTTTCACAGAACAGACGCATTCGCACATAACATAAAGGTGTGGAAGGAATATATTTAGCATTTTTCTGTGATTTCGCCAGCATTTAAAAAAATTTTTTTTTTATGAATTATAAAAAAAGTTATCACATTTTATTATTTAATTACCACAGAAGAAGAATATTTTGCTAATAAAATATGAATCAGTCCATATAAAATATTTTATAAAATAAATCTAAACTTACAATGCCTTCCATCCCTTTTTCTGGCAGCCAATCTTTCCAATAAGAACGGCCACCGTGAGCTCTCATTTTTTCATCAGGCCACATCACATCAATACGTCTACCTAAATTGATTGCATCATAAACCAAATTTGGATCAACAATCTGTAAAATAAATGTTATTTGAATTCAATTTACACAAATATAAAAATAAAAAAAAAACTAAACTTTGTGTAGCTATAAAAGGGCCACCCATTATTACTTACTCTAACTCGATGTGGTGTAGTCTGTTCTTTTACTGAAGATAATTCACTAGGTATTGATTGATCTAAGCCAGCACTGGCACTATGACTTAAATCTTCCCTTCGTTCTTTTCGACTAAAGGAACCTCCTTCGGAAAGTAATCCTGCTAAACTAGCTAATGTAGAACTAGTTGGTTTACCAACAGATACCATACTTCCTCGGTTACCTGCTATTTAAATACAACACAAAATTATTATTATTTTAAATGTATTTTTATATTATAAAAAAGTTGGTGTGTAGATTAACAAGAGTGATGAAAAAATTATAATTATTTTATATTTACTAACCTAGTGAACTTCTTCCAAGACTACCCGCTCTCGTACTATCTGTAGATAAACCAGGAGCTGAATGTAAACTTCCATGTAATGTACATGTTGTCATGGCATAAACTCCTTCATGGCCAAACCCACCTTCTTCTGGTTGTAAACCAGCAGAACCTCCACTTAAACAGCTCTCACCACATCTTCGTTTCATTCTAAAACAAAAAATTAACAAGTGACAATAATTTCATGTGAAACAAAATCTATATAAAAAATACGTTGATATTTATTTATTTAAAAAAATTTAATATTAAGGAGATTTGTAAAAAATGGAGATGTATATGACTATAAATTATATATATGACAAAAATAATCACCTTTTCCAAAATTTAGTAACCTTATTTTTTATCATATTCAAAGTCAACGATCCTCCTATAATTCTACAAAGTTGTTCATTTGTTTCAGCGTAGCTAGTCGTTAAAGGAGAAACATATATTGGATAGCCTATTGGTTGATCACAAGATGAATTTATAATGTTTCTTAAGGCTTGTTTAGCATTTTGAATACTTCCACGTTCAGGGTTACAGTTCCGCAAGTATACTAACTCTTGTTGTTGACCTGCCCACAGTCCTCTGACACATTCGCTGTTAATTTTTATCACTCGAAAGCCCAAAAATCTTTTATTAAGCATTATTATTTTATACTCATCGGCTCCATCATCCAGTACATGCCTGTAAAAAGATGATTGACATTTTTGATGATATGAATATTTTTAATGTAAGTATTAATCAAATGAAAACATTTATTTTTTTACATTTTAAAATGTAAAATACTTCTTCAAGATTACTCTTAGTTTTGCATTTACCTGAGTGCTAAAAGACTAGGTGTTCCACTTAGCACAGCATGTCTCCAAGCTGGATCTGCTTCATGGGAAATAACCAACGTAGCATGATGGTATGCTATTGCTGCATGTAGAGCAGCAGGCTTCTCGTATTCATCAGGAGCCATGAAATGATCCTGCAATATAATAATTAATGACAATAAAAGTTTAATGTGTATTTGAAACCAGATAATATACTTGATGCAATTTGAGTGCCATTCTAACTGCAGGAGCAACAACTCGCCTTAGTAGTTCTACATCTCCAAAGACCCATTCATCTCTCGAACAGGTAATGCGGAAATCACCCTTGAATAGTGCATGTAGACCATACAGAAAAAATTCCACACTAAAAAATGAATATGGTTAAAAAAATTGTCAATATGTGGTAAAAATTATAGCACAAATATTTTAGAAAACTTTTTGATTGATATTTTGAGAATTAAAAAAAAAAAAAAAAAACAGTCGGCTACAGAAAAGGTTTAAAATCATTACGTGGCAAATAAAATACATTATTTTGAGATGTTATTATGTATAATAATAAAAAAAAATGTATACCTTGAAATTGTGTTATGAGATGCTGCACCTAGTGTTCGTCGTCCCAATAAACTAAGTGCAAAACACAATAACACTAATCTTGAGTCACGACTACTGTCCAAAGATTTGTCTTTTTTTGCTGCACAGAACTGAATCCACTCTCGATAAATATTACAAAAACTAGCTTTAGTTATGCCTGCAGCTCGGAAATCATAATCCTCATCAATATTCATATTAAATACAGGATCTAAATCTACAAAGTTTCTGTCGCTCATTGGACTTAAAGCATCGAGAATCATTTGTGAGTTTAACCACTCTTCCAATTTTGGAGATCGTATAGCATAATATATAATACTCTAAAAGTATTTAATAGTAATTAATAATAATAAAAGGTTAATTTTAATGTTTGATTTACCTTTACATAATAAGTAATAAGAACTTTTCGAAAATCAAATACTTGAAGCATAGACACAGCACTGTTATCAGATATACTGTAACCTTCAAGAACATATCTAGCAGCTGTTACTTCCCATGCTAGCCATCGTTGACTAAATGCTGCGTTAACGCTTAACATATTTGGTAAATGTCCAGGTTCACAACAACAACAACCTATAAATATAATAAACATATTAAAATATCTTATTTGAATAAAAATCTTCTGTGTGAAAAAATTATTTTCAATTTTTCATACTTTAGTGTTTTTTAAACTGATAACAGTTATACCAATAATAAAAAAAAGTAAAAATAAAACAATCAATTTTTGGTTTTTGGGAAAAATCATATAGAAAATTTTTATCTAGACATTATGATAATTACTATACTGACCATCATTTTCTTCAACACCTTCTGAAATAGCTTCAACTTCTCTTTGTTGACAATACGTTCCTCTAAATTCAAGTCCTCTCATTTGAAAAGTAACTAAACCATTACCCATTTCTATGATGTGCACAAGACAGTTAAGATAATCAGAGGCAAGTACAAAACAGTCACCTTGACTTACAAATCCCCATCGCCCCATTATTAGATCTCCACATAAAGAGTGTTGTAATGAACGAGTTAAATGTTCATAGAATATAGAGTTTAAGTTGTTATCGTCAGCGCCCAAATTTCTTTCAAGATGTGATGATAATCTTGTGTTTGAATGATCAACACGTCGTGTGTTATAGTCTCTTTCCCAAAACTTTACAGGACGAACATACGATGTCAAAAATATGGCACTACCTGCATTGAAAAATGATCAACATTAAAATAATAATGTATTATTTAATTAGACTGGATTTAAATTTATTCTGACATTATTTAATTATTATATGAATCTACACAAACAATTTTTAATACATCACATTCTATTACTAGGATGTGAATGCACGATTTTTTTTAGCTATGCTAAAATTGAAATTTTTTTTTATGAATTTTCATTATGTTAAAAAACATAATTATTATTGAAAAAAATTATGTAAAGAATATATGTACATACCTAGGAAAGGATTTAATGGAGAAGATAAAATTGCAGACACAATTGCTTGTAAGAACAACATAGCTGAATGAGGAACAGAGAATGGTTGAGCAAATGCATGAAACGCAGATCCCCAAGTTATTTGCCATGGTGCGATATATGTCACAACAAATTGTAGCTAAAAAAATAAATTAAAAAATAATTTTTCATATAACAAACCTTTGATATATAAATAAAGTAGTTTTGTTTTACGGCAATTCATTATAAATAATAAATTTCGTAAAAAATAATAACTTTTCAACAGGTCGACCGATTTGAATAAAAATTTAATATGTCATAAATCTTGGGGGTATATTTTTGAAGGCTGAAATTTATCCAAATCAATACCTGTATTAGAAGTAACTATAAAAAAATATAACGGCCATATTCGGCGTGGGGACACTTTACCCGTTCTTATCCTCTTATAGCCTTTATATTTTATCAGTAATTAAACAATAAAACTTACTTTTAAAAGTAACTCGTACATTTTGCTATAGACAATTGCCATTATAAAATAGTCAACAATAAATGATTCTGAAATAGTTACAAAATCCCAACTGAAAATTAAACTTGTAAATCCAAGAATAATATATTGACAATCGGGATTTGAATATGACCGTCTGACTACTTTTAAACCACAGATTGCTAAAACTAGAGCGCCTCCAAGCTCTCCAAATTTGTTTTTTACAAGTACAGCATCTTGAGTTATGGCAATCAAAAAAATTATTGGATAAAATATATTTTTCTCGATGAAACATAAATATACAAAAACCTAAAAAGAATACTGTCATTATTCAGTTATTTTAAGAAAGTGGCTATTTGCACATGCAGTGTGTGCAAGCAATTGGCTATTTGCACATACTGTATATGTACCAAATTAAGTTAGGTTGTTAAGTTAGGGTAGGTTAGTGGTAAGTCTAAATAGCCAATTGCATGCACAAACGACATGTGCAAATAGCCAATTAAATGCATATATGGTATGTGCAAATAACCAATTGCTTGCACATACTGCATGTGCAAATAGCCCCATCCTTATTTTAAACTATTTATGATTGTAACTATGACCAGACATGCAGTAATTGTTACAACAAAAAAATAATTACTGTTAGTAGTATAAACCAACGGCTTTAACCCTCTTGGGATCCTTTTTTATTTTCAAAATCGATAAATAATTTCACAAATTATATAAATAAAATATGTTATTTACATATATTATGTTATTTCACAGTATTGTCACACACTTTATACAGATTTTAAAATATATAAATATACATTTCGTATTGTGAGATTATTCCCAGGGTTGACCGGACACAGGAACGAAAAGGGTTAAATACCTAGTGCATTCAGATCTGTCATCTAGTTATTTAGATTTGTATTTCTAGCAGTAAAATTACTTCTAGATAATAATTTTTAGCTGTGAAATTACAATTCATCTGTCCATAGTCTCATACAAATTATTTTACAAACCTTTTCAAACCACATAATCCTAGCAGCATCTCTTACTTCAAATTGAGCATGCTCATGTGATCTTAGAATTGGTCTAGCAATACACAGCCATGGAAGTTGTTTTCTTAGTTGAGGTATTATATAATGTAAAATGAACCCAAAAAATGTTACAACAGCTCTGATTCCATCATTCACTTCTTTTTTAACAATACTGAAAACACTGCTCGTATGAATACCAAACACAAACAGTGCTACAACTGTGCAAACTAAAATATCATTTTTAAGGCGTAAATTAACAGTTTTCTGTAATTTTTGAGGCAAGGGATCTTTTAATTCAATTTCATCTTGTTTCTCATTCTGATTTAAAGTGTTTGTAACTGTTGACTTTTGTTCTGTAGTTTCATTTTGCAATTCATTCTGGATATTTTCACTGTCTTTATTTTTAATATTGTCAATATTGTTCTTTTGTGGTTCATGATAAATATCAGGTGGCCAAAAATGTGTTTTTAAAATATTCCAAAGTATAGAAGGATCACTCGTTGAACGACTCAAATGATATGAACAGGAAATCAAACACCCACAAAACATTGAAAACAAAATATGTTGTGGACCTTTTGGTTCCATCAAAGCACCACACACAAATCCATACATGACGCAAACAGCTATAATCGATCGAAATATCGAATGAAATGCAGCCACTAAGCTCGACATTGCATTTCCTCCAAATAAATGCATATCTAATTGTTCTAAAAGGTACAGTAGAAATGTGTTGACTTGTGGAAATAATCCCAAAGAGAATATTATTGGAAAACACAGTAAACAAATCACTAAGCAATCACGTGCCATCACTAATAATTCTTTGTTTGTAAAATAAATTCCATACAATGTAAATATTGTATGATACGCTTCAAAAATTATTGTATAATGTATTATTAATATAATTCCAGCACATAGACAAAAGTAAACAGGTCTAGAAAATGCAATAAGTCTGTTAAAACCATGTGTCGGTGATGCAGCATCTGGTTGAACACTTTTAAGTAATGAATATTGGCATCCCGCGATCACAAAACAAAATAAAAATGCATACAAGTCTCTAAAAAAGCCCAGATGCAGTAACATAGAACCTAAACATGCTACTGATGTAGCTAATATTATCGTCAATATCGTTTCCCACAACGATAAGTTACGATCCAATAACGCGAGTAGATTCAGTCTATCTAATTCAACTCTAACATGAGTCCGTGGCCACACTTTAAATTTATAATAATGTTTAGGTTGCTGAAATAATTCAGTTGAGTTTTTAATAAATCTAAAACGATTTTTGAGTGGAAGATCAGAATCTGCATCCTGAGATGAACCAGGGAGCGGAGGTGGTGGTCTCCGTTCTGACTGCTGCAGTGGAGATATCCGTGGAATATCTAACAGCGATGGCAACTGGAAAGGTGCAGGTGGAGTTGGCATATCCATTACTACAGTCAGTCCTGAAGAGTTTAATGAGACAGAACTATTGCTCACAGGTTCTGCATTATCGAGCCACATGTTTACTGGAATATATTCAGGATTATTACAAAGTAAACCCAGTCGAGGTGGCTGGCGACGCGGTGCCGACGAATCTGAAACAAAATTTATTATGTTGTTTTGTTTTATTGTAAATCTTATTAATATATACCTATAGATCTGGTAGGATCAATATAGATGTATGTTGATAAACCATTATCTCTAATTAAATCAGGAGTCATTAAATCATCATATTCATCCCTGTTACTTCCATTTGCAGTTGTTGAATTTTCTGAAGCCACTGCTATACAATAAACATTTTTGTTATAAATATGAAGTAATTTTAAAAATTAAAGTATCCGAGATAAATTTATTTTGAAAGTTAACATACATGCGTAAACATTTCTACATAATATACTTGTATATATTATATTTACGTAAAATTATATCCAAATACATTTTTTTTGGGGAGTGAAGGAAAGGGACTGTAACCCGCACATTGGTCTAGAGCAAATTCTTTATAAAACTGGACATTAAACTGATGTTTGTTAATTATTGATTTGACCAATCAGAACTCTTAAGATAACTTAAACTATACCTTCAATAATTGCCTGTTAATAACTCTTATTACTATTGTTATTAAATAGGGTATGAAACTATTTAAATTTAATATAAAATAATTCGGAATACTCAATCAACAAATAACACTGAATATACATCTTATCAAAATCATTAAAAGTTAAATAAAGAAAAAATTGTAATATTTACAAACCTGTAGTAATTGCAATACCATGTCTTGCTCTTCGAGATATTGGAGCTCCACGTTTAAGTCTAGCATGACGAGGCCTTGGAGGTAAAGGTGGAGGTGGTGATGGAGGTCTAGGCGATGGTACAGACACTAAGATTGGAATCCTTTGGTTGTAAAGTATTGCCCCTAGTAAAGGTTGTGTAGATGAAGTTGTTGTTGTTATCGTTGTGGCTATAGTTGCTGTACAAGAAATTTTTGTTGTGGACGGTAACGTAGTAAGTGTATTAGAGTAAATTGTAGACGATGAGTAAGTAGTTGTTGGCAATGATAAATTCGACGGAATAGATGCCTTCATTGTACGAAGTAAAGATAGTTCATTTGATAACTGCCTTATTGCTGATGAACCAGAAGTAGCTATAACGTAATTACATTATTGTTTAATGAAAGTTTTATATCTAAATATAAGCTAACATATAGAGCAGAGGTTCTTTAACTAGGGTCCCCGGACCCCAGGGGGTCCACGGAACTTTTGCTGGTGGTCCGAGAAACATGTTTGGCATAAATTAAAGTGCTTTTAATTTTCTATTTACCAGTGGTTAATTAGTATCTAATGACAGAATCTTAACTCGTAGTAATTACTTGTGATGATTTATAATATCATTTTTATAGATTTTTTTCAAGCGATTTACTATACAGTAGAAATATATATTATTCTGATGGGTTAGTTTTGGTTCTCCTTTTGTTTTTTCTTGTATTTGAGTTAAATTTCTATGAAAAGTTGGAATTTTAACCATGAAATTTGACTGAAAATTTTTGATTTGGTTAAAAGTATGTTTATTGTATAGAAAATGGCCGTTCTCGAGTTATAGCCTCTCAAAGGTTTATTTTTTTCAAAATTATGGAGAAAAATTGGCGTAACTTTTGAACGTGTTTTCGGATTTGATTTTTGTTGACAGATTTGGAATCAGCGTGTTAAAATCTATATAATGACATGTATAATACTTAAAAATTCGAGAAAAAAAATTTCGCGAAAAATCGAAAAATTTCAAAGGGGTATACCTTAAAAAAATGCCGATTTTTTACAAATTTTTTTTGTTGAATATCAATGTATTATACATTTTATTATATAGATTTGAGCATGCTGATTTCAAATCCGTCGACAAAAATCAATTCCGACCACACGTTCAAAAGTTTTTTTCTCCAAAATTTTGAAAAAAACTAAAACTTTGAGCGGCCATATCTCGAGAACGGTTAAAGATACGGACCTGCGGTTTGAAAATTTCGACTTTTCACAACATTTTCTATATAGTAAACGTACTTTTAACCAAATCGAAATCACAAACTTTTTTAGTAATATTCCATGCATCAAACTTCAATTTGTCATAAAAATAACAACATAATTTAAAAAAAAAATCGAATAAGACTCTTAACTAACTATACAAACAATAATTTTCACTTTTATTTTATCATTTTTTTATATATTTCACAAATAATTTTTCATTCAAATCACATTTATTTAGATAAAATGCAATAATATGCTCGAATTATCATAGAGAACATAGAAACAAAACAATTCACCATTAGAAATAAATAATATTTTTTTAAAACCCCCACAATAAAAAATTCATTTAAGGACATTGGTATAAAATATAATATAAATATAATAACCTAGACGAGGGGGTCTGTGAAACAGGTTTGGCAAAAATTAAAGTACTTTTACATTTCGATTTACCAGTGATTAACTACTACTGACCTTCTTTGTTTTTCTGTCAGGGGAGGGGGGATCCCTGAAAAATAATTGTTTAAAAGGGGGACCCTAGACCACATAAGTTTAAGAACCGCTGATATAGAGGATTGGCTAAATGAATTGGTTTTTATAAATCAAGCAAAGGTACTTTCTAATATAAATTTGCTGCATTTAACTAAATGTTAAATATATTTTGCTAAAATGCAATAAATTTTTTTTTAATACTACATTCAATACTACAGTTAAAAATAATTGTAAATTGAAATACTAAGCATCCAAAAAATGTTTATAATCATATCATATAAACTACTTACAAGCTGTTACTACATCAGATCTAAATTGACTACAGTCATATGATTGTTTTGGAGTAACTATTTTACGTTCTACTCCTGGACCCATGTCAATTAATTTCAAATCTTGAATGATATCATTAAATTTAAACATTTCATTGGCTTCAATTGATTTACAATTACGTCTTCTAGTTCTTCGATCCCAAATAGCCCCCTTTTCCCATATTTGTTTTGTTAAAGTACTGATTATTCTTGGCCGTCTATCATCTTCTGACTCATTTGAAGAATGGTGTGCTATTTCAGAAGGCTGTTTTGGAATAGCACCTAAATTTCGTGCATCAATGTTAGTTGTATCAAGAGATGGGGGGTTATTTACTACAATAACATCAGAAAGAAGCTTGCGATTTTCATTTTCAACACTTGTACTGGAACTATTGCTTTCAGAGTTTTTATCCATTGGCATTTCAGCTGATAACATAGATATTGTAAAATTAAAAATTAATTAAACAAAACAAAAAACTATATACATATCCGGTGTATAATTAAAAAATGGTACAGAGAGAAATCAATTTTATTTCAGACACATACAAAATTTGCTCTTTGTAAATATTGCAGCAAACTCATAAATAACTTTTTTTCTTGTTTTGGACAGATTGAAATTTGATCCTTGAATTTGGTAATAAAAACTACAAGAAATTTTTAGAAGTAATTAACAAATTCTAGAAAATAAAATGCTTTAGAATTTAGATTAATGATGAGCAACCCGGAGCTTTCTTACGTTTTCTGTGCAGTTACGATGGTTCTCATCGGCATTTTTTCGTTTTTAGCAGAGGTATAAACCGTTTTTTTTTTCCGTTTCGGTTTTCATTCCGGTTCAATTAAAAAAATATATATTGGTTTGGTTCTGGTTTTTGTTCCACAAAAAAAATTAGTTTTTCCGGTTTAGCTTTGAGTGATTAATTTTTAAATATTTTTATTTGTATTAAAAATTTATTTTCTATCATAATTTAGAACATTTTATAGTACTTGTATGACAACCCTTTTTTCGGTTTTGGTTAAAAAAAAAAATCGGTTTTTCCAGTTATTGGTTCAGTTCTTTTTTAGTACCTACAATACAAATTTTTATAACAAACAAATTTTTTTATTCATCTTGATTTTCTACTTGGTCCAGGGCAAAAAAAAATTACTCATCGCTGCTTTACATTGTTTTACAACTGCATTAATCTCATTCACAATTCAGAGTATGCTGATTTTTGTACTGAATTAATTACAAATACAATCGAGTCTCTTTTTCCACAGATCTTTTTTATGTGGATTTGCAGTTATGCAGTGCGATATTTTATCCAAACTTGAATAAGGTATTCAATGAAAGATGACAACCCAAAGAATTTAAATAGAAGAAATTTATCAGCAATTACTGCACTTACGTATTTCTTTCAAAAAGATTTTCAATTCAATAGTAATAAAGTTTTAAATACAAGTTGCAAGTGTAGTTATTTTTATTATGTCGTATGATTACTAGTGTTCATAAGTGCAAGTTAAATTAACATTTCTTTTACATTATCGGAAGTCTAAAAATGACTCATACTTTTCAATAAAATTAAATAGTTAAAATTGAAAAAAAAAAAACAATAACGTAGTTTATTACTTGTATCAATTTCTCTCAAATCAAACCAATTTTTTTGTATTTTCTTGAATTTTCAGAAACTTTTTTATGTGATTTTTGGTTTATTTTAAACCTTCATGTCACTTTTTAAACCTAATAATGCTCTTCTGGATCATTTTACCATCCCCCTAGGCCTTGTGCCTCTATTTATAATCAAACTTGAGGATGAAATTTCAATTTAAATATATTAATAACAAAAATTTGTGCGCATAGACGCCGACTATGGGGGGATTTTTGCCCCCTCTATGAATCTGCCCACTAGTTTCTTTTAAATTAATGAAAACATACAAAAAATATGCAATATTCAAATACCTGTTACTTTGTGGTAAAAATGATAAGTAAAAAATTGTTTAAAAAGTTAATACTTGAAATATCTTTTTTGTTTCCTCTACAAAAATTTATATTTATTCATGTAAACCTTAAAATTACAGGTCAACAAAGGGTATGTCGAAAAATTTCAACTTTTTTAAAACTTTGGCAGCATATAATTAGTTAGACCGTTAGCTTTGTTTTCGCTTCATGTTTTTTTTAATTTCATTGATCATCTGATCATTATGACAAAAGCTGGATATTGTAAATTTTTATGGAAAATTTTAACAGCCTCCCTTTCTTATGAAAATCATCCCCCAGGAAAATTGAAAAGTCAGTGTGCATGTTTGTACGTATCTGAAATAACATTAATTATTTACTGTAGTCAGTGACGGGTTTCTGCAGAGGCGGAGATCTCAGACTCTATGAAACATCAGTAAAAATTTATATTAAAACATTTTAAAGGCGATGATTAAATAAAAGATATTTTAAAATTAAAAGTTTTAAGCAATGATTAAAGCAACAAATCAGTTCTTTCGAAGGATGTTAAGGTCACTGAAATTAGTCGACGCCTGTGGTCCCAGTTCAGTAAATCCCTGTCACTGACTAGTTAAGATTCTAATCCAGAATATTAAATTATATATTAAACTATTTAATTTGATTAAACTTGTCTTGCATCAATACTATTACACTATTTCAACAATGAATAAGTAGCAACTTGCATAATATGATAAGTGATTATAAAAATGATATTGCATTTGAAATATTGTGTTATAAATAAATAATACTGACCTTTAGTTTTACTTACAGCACTAAATTCACAATCAGTATCTTCAAACAAACAATTTAATCCTACTACACTTAAACTATCAGTTTGATCATCTATTGTACTTTGTGGTATACGATTCACTATAGTTCTCTGTTTTCTTTTTTTCACTACTTTTCTATCACAGTCATCTTTTTTACTACTTTCAATTCTTTTTTTACGTTTCTTTGATCTAACTTCACACAAATCTGAGTCAGTATCATTATCACTACAAAACGAACTTTCACTTAGTTTTTTCTCACTACAGTCATTATCTGTTGCATTGCAATCTGTTTTGGCATCTTGCATTTCAGATGTAGCACTCGAATTTGAGACATCATTATCAATCAATGCATCTTTTGATGTAGCACTAGTTCTTTCTACATTTTCTTCACTGTCAAATTGTTTTGATGTATAAAGAACTGCATAATTTTTATTTAAAGCACCATTAGAAGTTTTCTGATTTTTCATTGAATTTCTAGTTAGCATTATATGAATTTTTTCTTTCTTCTTTGTATTTTCATAAGAAATTTTTATATCTTCAATACTAGTATGTACATCTTCAATTTTGGCACTCATTAACAAAGGTGACCTGCTGCCATTGTTGTCTTCTTCATAATCTGTGTCTGAATGCTGTCTCACTGAATCTAAATCACTGTCTGGACCTTGAGATGTTTGATGTTCATCTGACTGTTCTGCAATTGGATACACTATCTCTGAACCGTAGCTGAAATAGGGACAAAGATTCAGATGTGGATTGCGACTAAGAGTGGAACTTGGCGGAGGAATTGCTGGGTTTCGATTTGCATCAATTACTTCTACACTATTTGGATGGATAGCAAGATCTTTTGGAGGAGGGCAGCAAATTTCGAGTGCTGTACTTCTGATACGTCGAACACCAACTCTATTATTTGTATTTTTCCAATAGCTGAAACCTTCTGATGTAAGTCTTATGTTAGGATTTTTGTCAATATAACTAAGCTCAAGCGATCCAGTAGGTTTTATACTTTGGGTTGTTGTTGGTATACATCCTAAACTTGTATTCGTGACATTGGAATGACGTCGGATAGATTGAATAGCAGGTTGTTCAGATTTAACTTTGTGTGAATCATCGCTGGTTTGACGCACAAGAATACGTGAGCTGTAACATTAATAAAAAATTATTTTGTAATACTGGTTAAATGTAATGAAACAAACCTTCTAGGCCGAAATCTTGTCGATTGTTCATCTGTTGGTTCATTAGACTGCCCTGATTTAATTCTAGTAGTCTTAGCTTTGGTAAATTGTTCTTCGATTTCAATTGGTTCAGACAGACTACGTTCCGTAAGATATTTAGGTCGCTCCTCAACAGGTTCTAAGGGTGGTACTTGTTCAGATGTTGATGTTTCAGGTACAGGTCGAAATGATGCCTCTTCACTGCTTTCAGATGAATTAATACGATGTACTTCTACTTTCAAATCTGTAGGTAATGAGATTTGTTATTAGTTAATACTAATACTAAAGGTAAACGTATACTATTACTTAACTAGCATACTTTACTATATCATATCAATACCACAATAAAAATAAAGATTATAAATATTGTTTACCTATAGTGCTACCTGGTTTAAAACTATCTCCATTTCGTTGATAGTCAGCAGAATCCACACTATCTACATCTGTTCCTCCAGTCGCACCAGCTTCTCCAAACGATGCATGTGAACTGCATCCAGCTTGGTAAGGAGACTCCGATCTCTCCTTATTAGATGATAAGACTTGTAGCTCAATTCCTTCCTCTTCTCTACTATGCATTTTTAAATAATTTAAATTAATACATGGGATTATTTTTTTCCCATACAAATAATATTGAAAAACAGCCAAGTGTTTACCTTGTTTGTTTAATACCGAGAGCTGCATTTCTTCTACGTTCAATTCCTGGTTGATTATCATCTATCTCTATTTCTACACTTTCAGTTGTATCATACATATGATGTAAAGCTAAATTTACTAGTTTTATGGTACCAAAAACTAATGACACAATGATGCAGTACGCATACCATACATACTGATGAGGTGGAAAATACTGTAAAAAAATTTAGGAACAAATATATTAATAATTTTTTGAAAATCAAAAATATATACTACAAAGAATCACTATAAAAAATAGATGCAAAATTTAATTATTTGTATAAACTATAAACACATCAGCTGATTGTTGCATAGGTTAGGTAAAGAATTAGGGCCTTTGACCCTCACATAAGAAAAACAATTAATTTAATATTTTTAATATATTTGCAAAAATTTACTTACGAGATATATTGTAAAGGGTAAACACAGAAAGAACAACCACAAGTAAAGATGGAATGTATTAGAAAATACATCTTGATGAGGATCAAAAAACCATCCTCCAGTTAATGATGCCCAAACGCCTTGTCTTAATATTTCTAGCGTTTGAGAACCCATCATTATTCTCACAACATTTTATAAATTGTAAAGAAACGGATAATTATATACATATTTACTAAATAATTATTTTTTAGAGGTACTAAAATCGATGATGAATTATCAGCAAGTTATCAGTCACCATCTTGGAAGTGTATTTTGGTTCAATTAAGCCTGCGACATGAGCGTTTCCGAATGTTATTTTACTTTTATTTATTTATATTTTTCATTAAAACATTTAATATTTTAATAAAATTGTCAGTTATATTATTTTTTAATAATTATAACGTGAACTATATGTAAAATATTATAAATAACATTTATTTATGTTCTTAGAAAATATTTGATAAAGAACTCAAAGTAAACATTATAAATTGTTGAATGGTAGTAAAATTGTGAGAGTAACGTTTTTAAATTAATAATATTTTGTATTTCTTTATATTTCTTAATTATTTTAGTACATATTAATAAACAAAATGTATGTATAGCAACAATAGCATTGTTGTAAATAACGAATTCGAAATATGGTCGACTCTCCTCCCTATACTAAATTTAAAAAGCTAATAAAGCCAATAAAGCTAATAAAGTTGTCACACCCGAATGTCACAAGTAAGTACATACTTAAAAGAATAAAAGTTAAAGCGATTTAAACTAAATAATACTTATGTTTTTGAAATAACATTATATCCTTGAAATTAGAATTTTTTGACGTTATTTACTTGATTAGTTCCTTGTTTTTCTTAACCTCATTATTTGTTTATGTGACCCTAACCTTTTATCTTCGAAAATTGTCGAAATCATTGAATTAAAAAAGAATAGAGAGAATGTACGATTTTACATCTTGTATGTATTCTATATATAATATATGTATATGTTGCCCTAACAGTCTAGTTGCTACCAAATGTAGTGTCTATTTTAAACTAATGTATAAATAAAATTATCAGAATATTTATCTTAAGTATTTTTTTTAGATATTAATTAAGTGTTTTGATACATTGACTTTACTATTGTAGAAGAGTTGATATGTTTCTTTGACAAAAATACAAAAGACTGCAAAAATGGGTGATATGCAAAAACTATTCAAACAAGCGGGTATGCAGATTGCCTCGGGAGGTTCTGCAGGTTTTATTGAAGTTTGTATCATGCATCCACTAGATTTAATTAAAACAAGACTGCAGATACAAAGTAATATAGTAAAACCTGCATCCGATCCCACTCATTATAAGGGTATTGTTGATTGTATGGCAAAAATGTATAAAACTGAAGGTTTGAGATCGTTTTGGAAAGGAATTTTGCCACCTATTATCGTTGAAACACCAAAAAGAGCTGTTAAGGTACAAAACATTATTTAAAATTAAAATGAAAATTAATTTTTATTTATAATCGTATTTTAATTTTCCAGTTTTTCACATTCGAGCAATACAAACAATTCTTCTTATTCGGTTCTCCTACCCCCACTCCTTTGGTAAGTAATTTTTTTGTTTCAAATACTGATTTGTAGTGACCAACCGAAACTGATTTTTGAACTGAAACCGTATTTCAGTTTCGGCCAAAACCGAAACTTTTTACAAATTTTTTTTAAACAAGTTTACTCGTAGTGCAGTCACATAAAAAATCTCTACTTACAGCAAGTTTTTTGTTTTTAAAAAGTCCATATCCCATTTAAAAATTCAACATTAATACTTTTAAAATTAAACGTTCAAAAAGAAGTAACATTTTAATTTAGAATAAAACCAATAAAATTAATAACTTAATATTTTCAGACATTTTCATTGGCTGGGTTAGGTGCTGGTGTAACTGAAGCAATTTTAGTAAATCCATTTGAAGTTGTGAAAGTGAGTTTGCAAGCAAATCGCTCTAAAATACAGCAAACTCCTAGTACATGGAGTGTTACTAGAGAGATTATTCGAACACAAGGGTTAGGGTTCAGAGGCTTAAACAAGGGTGTTGGTGCTACAATTGGACGGAATGGTGTGTTTAATATGGTCTATTTTGGATTCTATCATTCTGTCAAAGGATATTTTCCTGAGATGAAGGTATATTCTTAGTTTTACTTTCATTAAAATTAAAATAAATGTTTTATATTAAATAAATATATGTAATGTGCAGTTCCTAATACATCAGAGATAGATAACATTTAAATGTGGTATAGATCAGTAACAGATAATTTTAAGTTTATATATGGTTTTAGGATCCAGTTCATGAGTTTTTAAGAAAAGTTTTAATTGGTTTTGTTGCTGGTACTACGGCATCTTGTGTTAATATCCCATTTGATGTAGCTAAGTCCAGAATACAAGGTCCACAACCTGTTATTGGAAAGATTAAATACAGGAGTACTTTCCCAGTAATGGCTATGGTGTACAGAGAAGAAGGGTAAGTCATTATTGTTAATCCATACTTTATTTATATTATAACATTTATTTATTCAGATGGCGTGCCTTATACAAAGGATTATTACCAAAAGTGTTACGTCTGGGACCAGGCGGTGCTATAATGTTGGTTGTCTATGATTATGTGTACGAATATTTATCAACACGTTTTCCAGATTAACAAATGATCTATGCAGGGTTTAGCATTAGCTGAATGTGAGAATACCATATTTCTTTACAGTAGTCTATTCTATATACATTTTAATTTTTATTACTTTCTACAGCTGTTTTTACTTCTGGAAAATGGTGCTAACAGAAATGTGAATTACATTTCCATAGAATAATTGTAATTATATAAAATTCAAAGGTGTCTATGTATTAGAGTAAAAATATATAAAATAAATCAAAACATACTTTCATGTCAGATAAAAATAAGTTGAAGACCAATAGAATACAAATTGTATAACTTTTAATCTAACTGTGCCTTAGTACATAGTGTGACTTTAAAGGCTATTTGTAAGATTATAGTAGAATAAAATGCCTTATAGCAGACTCGGCCAAACATAAAATTCTTATATAAAGACATTAGGGAGCATCTTTTAATTATATAAAAATAATTTTCCTAACTTGTTTTTTTTTTTAATTATAATTTAACTAAACGTATAGAATATATGGGCCTTTGACTGGAGTTTTTTAATTAATTTAATATATGACAAAACTATTTCAAGGGCCAAAACTGATTTTAGTTAGCATATTTTAAAATAATTAGAAAAAAAACTTACATAAGTAATGCTTTGGAGCTCATCTTTCTTTCCGAAGCCTTATGTAAATAATTGATGCTTCCTTAACAGAATAACTGTATCGGATACTGATATTTAATATTAGATATTATTTAGCTATTTTTGTAATTGGTGCTTTTAAAAATAGTCTTAAGAATTTTTTCAGAGTGATTTACACGACTTAAGAGATATCATTAGTGAAATAATAACAACAGTATTTTTTTTAATACAGTTATAAATATATTTAATTTTGTATGTTATAAGCATTTTTATTTTCATTATCAATATAATTTTATTGATAGAGTATGACATTTTATAGTTAAATAAATAAATTAAGACATTAACATTTATTTATTGTTTAAATATTTTTTTTTAAATTGAACAAATAATGTGGTTGTAAAGAATGCTTTTTTAATCTACAAAATTAATTATAATTGTTTTTAGAATAAAACACATTGATAATATATATAATCTACACCAGTGTTCATTAAAGCTTTAATATTTGCAAAGCACTACATGAGACAGTGAAATTATACATTCAAAGTAATTTTTTACAAAAAAATATTTTATAAAAATTGTTTTAAGATATTTTTAAATAATAAAAATTATTAATTATATTGATTTATATCAGTAAGAGTGATAATACTATTTGGCCAGTATTGCCTGTGACTCACGTTTATATGATTGCCGGCAAGATCTAGATAAACACTGTTATAATTATATCATGAGGACTAGAAGCAGAAAAGTAAACTTTGTATAATGTAATACAATTTTATGAGTCAAAATATGACCCCCGAAGTGGGTGGTTTCTTGTGCTTGAACCTTTGTGCAGTAGTTGACTGTGTAAATGTATAGTTTTGTGCGTACCGAAAGGTTAATAAATGTACAGAGTGGTGACTGCGCACAAAGTAAATTTCTTACTTCTTCGCATAGATCCGAAAAATGCATATCGCACACTTCAGGTTCCGCTTTTCGGTCTACCCTTTCCACTCGAGTTTACTCTCCTGTTTTTAGTCTTCATGAATTATATTAATAATCTATATTCTTACATTTAAGATATAGGTTATATTTTATGGGATGTTGATTCATTTTCCAATATAATAATAAATCATATCCCTTGAATAAAAAAACAGTGGAAACAGTGAACATGATTTGTGTAAATGGCAAAATAATTTCCAACTTCAAATATGACTATGGAATTTTAGATTTGTATATTATTCCAAAATTAGCTAGCCTACATTCTTAATGTAGTTAGACATTTTTTTTGATCCCACTATTTGAACATTGATTTATAACTGAAATATATAGTATTTACGGTATGTACTAATTTCATGCAATAAGGTGCTGCCATCTTTAATAAAATAATGAATTAAATATGTAAAAACTTGTAAGAGCCCTATCCTAAATGTAATAATATAACGTTTTAAATGTATGATTTAACATTTTATGACAGTGATAAAATAATATGAGTTTATAATAAATATCGTTGCTAAAATCTATAAATATAATCTCTTTCAAAATACTGAAACAGATTAATTAAATAAACATTTTAAGATAAACAGAACATTAGTTGTTCAGAAGAGGGCAATATGTAGATTGAAAATTTAAGTGAATTGTTTTTAATTTTTAATGTTAAGTATACATTTTGCTATAATTTGACAGGCCACCAGGTATTACCTCCTGTGTTCAATTGCCACTAATATCATATGAATGTATTATTTACATATGTATGATATGCATGTCTATATACCTACATTGGTTATAATACTAAGAATTCTGATTTATGCCGCACCTCGTATTATATTATAGAATTATTAATTTTTTTATTGAATATTATAAAAGTTCAATAGAACAACAAAAAATATAAGAATAACAGCTATCTATTGTAAAAGCAGCTATTTTTTTTAAGTTTTTGTACTAATATTTCTCAGGAAATCAAATTGTTTACATTTATTTATGTTACAACAGTTGTTATTTTAATTGAACACTTGTAAAACCATGAAACATACAATAAGGAGTATGAACTATGTATCTCTGTAATACAATTTGTTGAGTCAAAATATGACCCCCGAGCCAGGTGGTCTCTCATGTTCGAGTCAGTGTGCAGTAATTGACTGTGCAACTGTATGGCTGTATGTGTACCCCATCTCATAACATTTGACCAATCAGCGGTTGTGCGGAAATACGTCTTCCTTCTTCATGCTGCGTGCAAAGTAAATTTCTTACTTCTGCGCAGAATATCGAAAAATGCGGACCGCCTCCTCTAAGTTCTGTTTTTTGGCCTATCCCTTCCACTCGAGTATAATTTCCTTATTGTATCTTCATGTGTAAAACATATTTTTAGCATTAATAATATTCATATGTCGCCAGTGTTACAGAAAGTGCAATATATATAGGTGAGCAGATTACTATTTTTTCGAATACACTAACCAACCAATCCAACGTTCTAGTGGATAAAAATAATTTTATTAAATTCCTTATATTTTTCTGAAGAAAAACATCCTATATAAATTTTTTTATAGTGTCCTTTAATAGGTATAATCATTTTTTTGTTTAATCCCTTAACGCTCAGCCCCGAGCTCAGCTTGGGCATACTAAACAGGTGAAAATAACCAGACCCAATCTCAGTTTGGGCATGCTTAATTTTGGTGCACAAGAAAATCACGTTTGCACCCAATGAAAATATTTTTTTCTTTTTTTTTTTTTTTTAAATATAAGGAATTTAATAAAATAATTTCTAGCCACTAGAACATTGATTGGTCGGTATGTGTAATTTCTAAGCGAGTTAGATGGGATAATCTGCTCACCTAATAAGTAAAAAATAAAATGAATATTAATATTTTTATTAATATAGTAGTTACGGTAGTTACTATATATTTTTGACCTGCTTTTGTTATTTTAATATATCTAGAATAAAAAAATATATTTATGTTATAAATTCTATATTTTAAATATATTCATGTTGAAATAGAAATATATAAACATACAGGGGTGTACTGTCAAACATTTAACCATATATTAAACAACTAGTTGTTTAATATATGATTTAACAAACACATATATATAATATAGGGCTTTTATTTAAAGAAAAAGATGCCGGAACATACTTGTCAGATTTTTACTAAAGAAAATATATTTATATATCGTTTAAATTAAATTTAAAGCAGCTTTTCCGATGCGATAAAAAAAGGTGCCAGAACACCGTTCCACCACGTTACATTACAAAAAAAGCCCTGTATATATTGCATTTATGGGTAGTCCAAACAATAGCTAAAAACTAAATTTTATAAATATAATATCCCCTGCTTATAATATGAGTTTTTAAGGAAATTATGATCATAGGTGCCACCAAAGTTAGGGTATTTCTATTTATTAACTACTTCTTAATTTAAAACAAACGAATGGGTAAATATGATCAGTTTCCTTTCTTGCCAGAGTACCAAAGTTTGTGACGTATTGTATACTGCATAATAACTTACGAACACAATACTTATTTTAAATGATATATGTAGCTTGAATGAGTATACAATTAAATGCATCAATAACGTATTATTTATAAATAGGAAGCATTGGACTATGTACGTTTGAATATTAATTATACATTCTATCATTTTCTTTCCTTTTAAGCATTATTAAAGACTAGCTGTGCTAGACAACGTAATTATTGTTTAAGATTTTTGAAATATATAGTTGAACTGCATATTTCTTGACTACATTACATTGTTTAATATTTACCGGTTTAGACAGCATATTGCAAAAGAGCACGCTGGCAAAAAAAAATTTCCGACTTGATTTACTATTATCACCACTGCTTATTCCTTATGTTACCTAACATAACAAAATATGTACTAAAACATGGACAAGGAATATATCTATGAATAAAAAAAAAATGTAAATTGGATAAGTGGTTCTCGAGTGATAAGCACACTGATTTATAAGGATGTATAAGCATATACAATATACATATATGTACTAAAAATTCATAACATTCTTATCTGATTTTTAACCAAAATTGGTATTAAAATTTTATCAATTTTAAATGCATGGCATAAAACATAATGACAGAATGCACATTTTAAATGTCTATTATAGTTATTAGTTATGTTCATTTCTTACCATAATACCACTAAATATTTGCATTTATACTAATTTAATTAATGTTTTTCTAAGACCGTTTTAAACAGAAATTGTATTTTATGGTTGTTTATTTGCATTTGTTGTTATGCTAACAATATATTTATTTTAACGTTTTTGTAATTATGATTATAATAATGTGCCTTATTGTATGTAGGTATACAGTCAGTAATTTTATAGATATACATAGTTAATACACATGTACCTAGATTCTCTCAAGAAATATATTTTAATACCTAATATTTGAAGTTAATTTATTTTCTTTTTACAGGATAAATTATAAAAAAAAGTGATGTTAAAAATATGATATATATTTTTTTTACATACTTTTTATAATACATAAAAATTATAATTCAGTGCTTTTAAAATTATTCAATTTTTTTTTAAATTTATCAACTTTATTCTTTTGTTCATCAAAATTTTCTCTAGATGGTTTTCTCCATAGACTGTGATGTAGATCAAGCATCCCTCCTATAATTTCTTGCGCAAAGTTTCTAGGAAACTCTTTGCGATCTTCAATGATGTGAGCAAAACCAGAATTTAACCCAAAGTCTACGCAAAAGTAAGGTAAACCTTTAGGAACTTTTTTTCTGACATTGCTACCTTTCAAATCAACTAATTTCTTATTTGTTGACCATTCTGTTTCACATTCTAAAATTGCTTTTTTAAAGTATATTGGAGCTAAATCTCCCTCTTCTCTTGGTAAAGGAACACACTGAATAATCATGTGGGGGTATTTGTGTAAGTCTGTAACATGCTCAAAAAATACTGTTGTTAAATTTTCTTTATCAAACATAGAAGAAAGTAATTTTTTATGATCTTGAATTTCATTCCAAACATTTTCATCTGCCATTGTGGCACATGTTATATGTTTTGTAGGTATGATAAAGCAATGACCTTCTGTTAAGGATTTATATGATGGTAAGGAAATATAAACTTCTTCTCCGTGAGATATTATTAAGTGTTTTTCCATATTTGAAGAATCGAAACAGTGATAACAATTTTCCAATGATTTTGATATTGTTTGATGTTCTCGAATTGCTCTATCTCTTCTTGCAGAATCTGTCTTTGATTCACTTTCTTTTTTCGATATTTTTTCTGTAAAAATATCATCTAAATCATCCTTAGCGTTGACTTTTGCTGTCATTTTTATAAATTCTGCATTATGATCATAAGCAGTACCATATTTCTCTTGTTCAAACATGTCTTTCAAAGAGTATTTATCGTCATCTTCAAAGTATCGTATCCTTTCACCACTGACATGCGTTTCAATTTTGCGTTTTTTCTGTTTAGTAGAATATGATCCTCGATTACTAGATGGTTGATCTAAAGGTCTACTTAATCCCTTTGTATTTGTTGTAGTTAAAATAACACATTCTTCTTCTATTATTTTAGGATTTTCTTTTCTAAATTGACGTGCCTTGTCTAGTTTTACTTTTAACTCGGTAGCAAGTGGTATGTTACCTAATAATTCTGCTTTTATTACTTTTGCAGCTAAATCATTAATTTCTTTATCAGAAAGAACAGCATTGTCATTAACAGATTCTTTTGGTTTCAATATGGTTTCATTAATTTTGTATTCTTGATTATGTTCATATTTTTCAGTTTTTTTTCTCCAATTTCCTGAAGTTTGTCTTTCATTATGTTTTAAATAATCTTTATTTTCACTCTCAGGTTTTTTAAAAACTTTTTTTTGTTCACTGGGTAAACCAGTACCAGAAGATTTCCAGTAAGGGTTTAATTCTCGACTATTTTCTGCTGGATTGTACGTATCTTGTTTACGCTTCTCTAGTTTTTCCAGTTCCTTTTTAGCTTTTATCGATGACAATGATATTGTTGGAATAAAATTCGAAATTGACATCCAATCATCTCGCTTAGAATTTGAATCATTTTTCTGTACTATTTGCTCATCTTTTTCCTTATATTCTTTACACTGAGAAGTAGATGGTTCTGACTTTTCCACCCATTCTTCATTACTATTGTCTGAAGAGCTGCTTTCACTACTACTACTTTTATATTTATGTTTTTTATTTTTCTTTTTATGCTTCGATTTTTTATTTTTACGTTTGTGTTTTTTTGAGTGACACTTTTCTTTGTCGAATTCATTCATCATACAATATAGTTATATACACTATAAAACTATAATAACCCAGTAATAACTATAATGCTGAATATAAAATACTTAAAAATAGGTTATCTTCTTCTGACATTTGCTTACTGTGCTTTTGACATTAAACATAGATAGTATTTGATGTTATGTATGTACACAAGGTTAGTAAATATACAGGTTGTACCATCAGCTTGTCAAAATCAAGAAAGTAGAGAGGGACTACGTCATTTCGGGTGCCCAATCATAACAAATTTGCAAGCCACTTTATTCTATTACATTTGAATGTCACCCGGTGTGACGTAATTTCGCGCAGTTGCTGATTGGTCAAAAGCGATGGTACAACCTGTTTATTCACTAACCTTGGTATGTACATATACACTCATCGCTTGATAAACCGACCTTTGATTAACCGGCAGCTTGGATGACCGACGGACCAAACGCGCGATATGCCGACTTTCTCCAATCCCCTCCATAATACTACCGTGATTGCTATCTCTGCGTGTAATTTAAATTCGCCAATCAACGTTGAGGTTGGCACCAGTGGCGCGCCAACGAAATTTGCCGCCCGGGTGCAAGACTTTATTTGCCGCCCCTATATGTATATGTCGACAATAAAACACAATACAATTTTTAATGTATCTAAATAATCTCATATTTTTAAACCCATTTGAAAATTATTATTTGACTGCAAAAAATAAAAATAAAATAAATGGAAAATAAAATGAAACGACCGAATCGTCCGCGTCGGAAAGATCCAAATTTCATGGCATAATCGGGAAAGACCCATGTTTTATACAGTCCATTTGTTTTTAAAATTTACGCGCAAAATTGGAGTTTAGAAATGTTTAATTTACTGTAGGTACTCGTTCTAAAATACTACCTGCATTTTCCATAACACAGGCCGACAAAAATTTTTTTTTTGTTTGCTGCATGGCATACAATAACTTTTTAAGGGTAATTTGGACACGCTGAATCCAAAAATGACCACCATTTTGCTCAATCAGCTCCAGTTTTTGAGATATTGCAAAAAAAATGTTTTTTTCGATATGCAAACATTCAAATTTGTATATATATTTTATAAATCAATGACTTCAAATAATTATCATTCAGAATGAAGCTATGGGTCCTAATTGAACTAAAAAACCTTAAATTATATATGTACATTCATAGAGTTATTCTTTTCGAAAATCATGTTTTAAACGAAAAAAAATCGATTTTTTAGCAAAAATTCAACAATTTTCAAAATTCAAAGCGTTTTTTTTTGTCCAATTTTAATGTTATTCACTAAATTTGTAGCTTTATCTATCTTCTTTATTGTGTTAAAATTTCAACGTAATCGAATGAAAATTGGCTAAATGGCACTAAAATCAACTGCGCGTGTCAAAATTGGTAGTTCGGTAATTTTCACTTCTGGCGTATGTATGGCTCGTAAAATAAATTCAGTGAACAAAGTAATGAATAAATTTTTACTTATTTCATATATTTTTTTCGAAAATAATAATTACTATGTCAAGATAATCGCTGAAAAGAAGTTTTTCTTACACATATTGTTTTTTTTTTAATTTATGATCAAGAACGTTTTGTATATAGTTATTTTTTTAATTTTGTAAAACAGTGTCAGTAATTTTCGTTTCGAAACTCGAATTAATACGTATTTCAATGCATAACTTTGTTCAAAGAATTTATTTAACGCCAGGAGTGGTTATGACCGAACAACCAAATTCTGACACGGATGGTTGATTTTAATACCTTTTTGCCAATTATCATTCGATTACGTTAAAATTTTAACTCAATAAAGAAGATAGATAAAGCTATATATTTAGTAAATTGCATTAAAATTGGACAAAAATTGTTTGTGTAATAGCGCTTTGAAATTTAAAAATCGCCGAATTTTGGCTAAAAAATCGAATTTTCTTCATTTAAAACATGAATTTCGAATGGACTAACTTTAAAAATGTGTATAATTTGAGGCTTTATAGTTTAATTAGAACCCATAGTTACATTCCGAATGACTTTTGGTTGAAACATTTAATTTAAAAAATATTTGAACGAACTACTAAATTTTGACACGCGCAGTTAATTTAGTACCATTTCGCCAATTTTCATTTTATTACGTTGAAATTTTAATACAATAAAGAAGATAGACAAAGCTACAAATTTAATGAATAACGTTAAAATTGGACAAAAATTGTTTGTGTTACAGCGCTTTGAATTTTAAAAATTGCTGAATTTTTGCTAAAAAATCGATTTTTTTTCGTTTATAACATGATTTTCGAAAAGAATAACTTTATGAATGTATATAATTTAAGGCTTTTTAGTTCAATTAGGACCCATAGCTTCATTCTGAATGATAATTGTTTGAAGTCATTGATTTTAAAATATATATACAAATTTGAATGTTTGCATATCGAAAAAAACATTTTTTTTGTAATATCGCAAAAACAAGAGCTGATTGAGCAAAATGGTGGTCATTTTTGGATTCAGCGTTTCCAAATTACCCTTAAAAAGTTGTTGTATGCCCTGCAGCTAAATGGCTGTCGGCCAGTGTAATTATCTAACATTACCTACATTATTTATTTTCGTCATTTAAACAAAAATATTTTTTTACAATCCACAATTATTTAATTAATTAACATGATAAACGTTTTTTATGATTATTATTATTATTAAACAATGACTGACGAGGCGGTTTTTTGCCGCCCCTAAAATTTGCCGCCCGTGTGCGGTGCACTCCCTGCACCCTCGGGTTGGCGCGCCCCTGGTTGGCACGGTGGTGGGGCCCCTCTCGACGTCGGTTTATCAAGCGGTTCAATTACCAACTTCGTCGGTTTATCAAGCGATGAGTGTAAATCATAGACATTTTTTTTTATTAATGTACACTCAGCACTCTGTTATACGACCATCCACTACACGACCGCTCCGTTGTACAATGTGCCGACAGTTCTAACCAACGTTCTTCCCCCATCCCCACCATAAAATACCACCGTGACTGCAATATTTTTGCGCATTTAAATTCACCAATCAACGTTAAAGTCGGCGCGGTGGTGGATGCCGTGGATGCCCCTCTAGCCGTCGTATAGTGGAATTTTTGAATTACTGATGTTGTCGTATAGCAGGATGTTGAATGTATGTAAAATCTTAGAGCATATACTACTAGAGCCAGCCTTGCCGCTCGGCCGTGCGAACAAGCGTGCGAGAAAGAAAACGCAATAACACTCTTTCGCTCCGAGAGAGAAAGGATGTAGCATTCTTACGCTTTCTCTGTCGCACGCTTGTTTTGTATCGTCGAGCGGCAAGGCTGGCTCTAGTAGTATATGCTCTAAGTGTAAAATGAACACAGACAACACAGTTTACGTTCTATGCTATGTCTATGTGCATATATTCAAATTTAAATTTTTTGTGAAGGAACAATTAAAAATTAAAATATAAAACAAATCAAGTTTTAATATTAAACATTAATTTATTAAATAACGAGTTACATTGAAAAGTATTAAAAAAATCTAATATACATATTTTAATTATATAAATTACTATATATTAAATTAATACTAATTAAATTATAAATATTTAAAAAATAAAATACTAATGAAATTAATAAATTAGGTACATATGTAAATAATATATATTTTCAAGATTTTTATTTTATTAAGACATTTAAAAATTTCAATAAAGCGAGTTTTCATTTCGCACCTTGTAGTTTTATTCTAATAATGTCACCGTTTATATTTTATTTTAAAATTTAGTATCTGTAAAAAGGTGAATCGGGTCTAGAAGAACTTAGATGATTTCCTTCAAGTCCATTTTCTCTTCTGAGTTCTTGATGTCTCAATAATGATTCTGCATGAGGATAATCATCATAAAATAATTCTTTGCTGAATAAGTAATTGACAGCTGCCTTTGCACGATTTCCAGTTAGTAAATACGGGTCCGGGTATTCTAAAATTATATGAATAAGTAAAACAACAGTTTTTAGTTATTTTTGAGAAATAAGAGAAACGCAGAAAATGTTTTTGACTTTGTAAACATATGTACTTCTCAAAACGATTGCATTAATCCTTATCTAGATCAGTGTTGTTAAAACTATGAAGGGGTAAATCTTTCTTTTGTACTGAATTACAAATAGATCATACATACCATATAAAAATCTCATATCGTCAGTGCCGGATTTACCCTATGTGGTGCCCTAAGCACTAATCATGTAAAGGCCCCCTGTTTGTAATTTTGACGACTTTTTTTTGTCGTCGCCAAAATTCTGATGACCTTTTTTTTAGTCATCATCAAAATTTTCATTAACATTTCTCACAATTAACTTCAATTTTACGCTCATGCCCCCACAAATCACTTTTATGGTGCCCCCAAAAAGCGGGTGCCCTAAGCAGTTGCTTCTTTTGCTTATTGGTAAATCCGGCACTGCATATCGTGACCGATTATGAATTTTGAATGCTAGCTAAGCTTAAATGTTTTTGAAGTAAGTCAATGTTTTTTAAGAATTTTTATTGATATTTACCTCTACCTCTTCGGAATTCATTATACTACGTAAAGACGAAAACTCACAAAACAAACAAGAATATACAAAATGTCAAAGCTACTGTCATTAGGTGTCACGTCATTTCTAGCGACGAGCAGTATGAGCTCAACCATGTTGAGCTCTTTTACTTGTCGCTGACCAATAGCTAGCATTCAAAATTCAAAATCGGTCACGTGACTAGATTTATCGCAGCGACGAGCGACACATGAAAAGGCACCTTTAAACATACATTTTATAATGCTAATTTTTAAACAATCAGCATCGATCCATAACTGGGTAATCATTACTGATTTTACTTTGTCCATTACTGGATACAAAACAAAAGCCTATAATTTAAAAAACGAACTTTATTTGTGAGTTTTGGTAATTAAATTGATTTAATAAAGAGTTACTTGTTTTATTAGTAACAATAATTCATAACGAAAATTACAAAAAAGAAAGGTCGCTATACCTTGCTCTTTATTAAAGTTGCCAAGACTGGTACCAGCGTTAATTATTGTAAAATAATCAACTTACCTAAGCCATTCGAATAATCTGGAGTAATATGGATTCCGTCGTTTTGAGGTGTTATGCTGTTACTGTACTGATTATAATGATCAACTGACTGAGCAGGGAGTAGCACAGCTTCGAAGTTTTGTTTCTTCCAAGGTGCCGCTGGCTGGTATGCAAAAGATCCAGTGTGGCTGTCGTAGTTTTGATTTATTAAAGGACCGATAGTTCGATGTTCAATATTTAATGTAGAAGCTGCAGGTATACGATGCTATAAAAATATTAAATGGAATTATTAAGATGTGTACCATTGCCATATAAAGTTAGTATTTTGTTGTAGACAGGCGTTATAAAAGTTCGCGGATCTACACGTGGGCCGTTTAGTAGCCAAAACGACTATCTCCACAAAATAAACAGTTAAAACAATGGTTTTATATATGGATGTAGTCAGAAAGCATTGAATATTTCAAAACGATGGAGCTATAATCAGAAAAGAATGAAGTCCAACTGACAATAAATTTATATATTAAAAAAGCATTGAATATGTATTCATTTAACCTTCAATTGGGATTGATGGCTATATACCTATAGGAATAATTTCTCGGGATGAAAATTTTGAAAAACTCACTAAGCGATTTTAATAGTTACAAAGTAAAACGAAATTTGCGTTAGGTACTTATACTCCTATACATATATAATACATATTTCACTAAAGCGAAAGTATTTTATTTATTTTATTACATATTCGTATTTTTAGAAAAAAGAAACAACTTTTGCCTGAAAAGTTTTTTCAAATACCTCAATTTTAACCGATTTTTTATTATTAAAAATTAATATTTTAATTTTATTCCCATTAAAAAATTCTAAAATTTTTAATATTTCCTTTCTTTAAATTGAATTGTTTCTTAAAAATGTATATAATAAGTAATAGTAATAATAATGAACAATAATATAAGAATTTTTTATTAAAAAATAAAATAAAAAAATTTCATTAAATATTTTTTCCTTTAAAAGGTTATTGAAAAAACTTAAGACAAAAGTTGTTCCTGTTTTCTGTAAAATACGAATATGTAAAAAAGGAAACAGGTTTTCATTAAAAAAATGTAGTTGACCTCAAAATAAGCTTCAAACCTCCACTCAAGGTAAATTTTTTTATCTTCATTGATTTTTCCCTTCCTAATCCTGAAAGTTTTGTGCCAAACATTTTCCCTGAAAAACTTTAGTTTTCGAGACATTTGCTTGTCTCAATTTTAATAGACCATCTACATCTACCAAATGAACCTAATTTTGTGAAATCGTTTACATCAGCAGTATTTTTATAAAACAAAAATATTAATGTGACTAATAACTTATCTTTTGTACATATTTTAAAATTATCGTCCTAATATTAATCGAACCTGATGCGAGTTGAAGTTTCTACTGCGTCCTTGCACAACGCTGCTTGCGGAATAACTACCGAGACCGTGTTGTGTGAAGGACCTAGAGACGAATTGCACTGGCTCGTGGTGATGAGATGAGTAAACCAATGGGAACGCCTTCACCGCTGGGATCGCCACGCATACTGCGATCATCAGCATAACTATGCTATGTGATTTATTGCGAAGATTCTGAAACGAAAACTGTTTGTTATTTTACTAAGAATGACAAAAATAAGTTTAAAAATCTCATTAGTAAATAAAGTTACTTATGAATCTATTCATGAACATTGCACACATTTATGTTAATTTTTTTGTACATTTTTTATAGCGAACATAAAAAATGCAAATGAAATATGTTAATTCTACAATTATGCAGTTAAATTTTCTTTCAAAAACCACAACAAATTGTGTGCCCTTCTTTAAAAACTTCTAGATATGCACCTGGTAGAGATACAGTTTCAAAATAAATAAAATTTAATATTAATTATTTAATAGAACCCTACCTGAAGCTAAAGTAAAATGATATTATAATACTGATAGAATAAGGTATAATTTAATAATATAATTTTCATTCCAGTAAAAAACTGTAATAACAAATAATTGTTGAAAATTAATGTATACATTATTTTCAAAAGGGAAGAGGAGTTGTCGTCGAGTTCTACACATCAAATATTCCAATTTTTAAAGCCACCCTTATAGGACATTTTGTCAGGTTAGTTTCATTTTGTCTTGGTTTTTGAAACTGAAGCTGCTTCTCGGTTTCAAAAACAAGTGACAGTCAAAAGATTGAGACGATATCAGTCCTATCTTTTTAAAATTTGGCTGTATTTATTTATAATTAAAATTGAATACACTTCCATTCAAAATAAAACTAAGCAATAATAAATACCGTTGGTCAATTGTTTTATATAAGTGCCTTTGTTTATCAATACAGTTTACATCAATTCCGTTTCTCTTACTCGCGGCTATTTATTGTATGATATATTTACATAAAGATAAAATTCAATCATTAATAATATTTTATTTTTATTCCTACTTGCTATCTACACATATAATGCAATATCTAATTTTTCAATGGATATTGTGTAATAAAAATAATATTTTATTTATTTTATAGCTTGTCTATTAAATACAGTAAATTGGTAGGTATCACAAATGAATTATTAACAATAAAATAATTTTATATTATGAACGTACAAGGTAAGAAGACATATATTTAAATTCAATGTCCAACTCATTTAACGATTATTTTTAAATCGTAAAAATATATTAATGTAGGTATATAAGCACCTCAATATTTAAAAAAATGTAAAAATTAGTTTATAAAAATCATAAAGGAATATTTCAATAATCAAGAAAATAGGTGTTATAGTTTATAGGTAAGCATGTTGCAAACCTGCATGACATCGAGTCAAGGCTAGGTAATACACAGGTTGCCTCGTAACTTTTTATCAATCAGCTAGGGCATACCAGATGACGTATTTCCCCTTCCCATGTAGGAAATGCCAGCCTTGAAGATAGGCCCAATATTACCCAGGATTGAACCAACCTTCAGATACCGAGCTTCTGTTATCTATTCTTTACCCAAGACTGGAACAATTTTTTTGTAATTTATATTTTATATGTAGAGTTACAAGGCAACTTTTGTTATAATTGGGTATACCCAAAAAATAGCGTTTGTACATATATACTAGGGTGATTCATTTCCGCAAAACATTTTTTTTCAAGGTCCTCAAGCAAAATTTTAATCTACAAACAGAAAAAAAAATTATCACCAAGATTGAGCTCTTAATTCCTATTTTAAGTACTTGCAATTTAAAAATGAAGTTTTCCCATTTAAAATGCATGTAAAAATTTTTTTTTTTCAAATTTCTAATGCTTAGACACCTTTTATCATATTGGGAATCGGTTTGATGGACCTTACGGGAAATTTCACGCTCTTTAAAATTGCCTTAGTGTTTTTTTCTGTAACTCACACTGGTTCGCCAGTAGGAGTCATCTAAATACTAACTAATAATGCAGCATTATTAGTTAGTATTTATCAATTTCTTGCGTTTTAAGGCCTAAAAATGGCTGTAAATTAATTAAAAATTGGTAAAAAAACTATTTTTTACGAGTCAGCTCTTTTTTTCTCCCTAATTTTTGCGGTTTGCTAAAAAAAAATGGAAAAAAAATTATTCCAAAAACTGTATTTACATGACTCCTACTGGCGAACCAGTGTGAGTTACAGAAAAAAACACTAAAGCAATTTTAAAGAGCGTGAAATTTCCCGTAAGGTCCATCAAACTGATTCCCAATATGATAAAAGGTGTCTAAGCATTAGAAATTTGAAAAAAAAAACAATTTATTCCAAAAACTGTATTTAGATGACTACTACTGGCGAACCAGTGTGAAATTTCCCGTAAGGTCCATCAAACCGATTCCCAATATGATAAAAGGTGTCTAAGCATTAGAAATTTGAAAAAAAAATTTTTTTTTACATGCATTTTAAATGGGAAAACTTCATATTTAAATTGCAAGTACTTAAAATAGGAATTAAGAGCTCAATCTTGGTGAGAATTTTTTTTTCTATATGTAGATTAAAATTTTGCTTGAGGACCTTGAAAAAAAATGTTTTGCGGAAATGAATCACCCTAATATATACTGTATACATAGGTGGGTACAGTTAATCGAAAAGTTAACTTCGTTAATCGTTAGCTTATTAATAAAAAATGTTAACTTCGTTAATCGTTAAAATTCCGAAAATTTAACGAAAGTTAAAGTTAACCGAAAATTTAACGAAAGTTAAAAGTTAACCATTAAAAGTTAATCATCCAAAATGTTTCAAGACTTTTTTTTGCTATTTCGACAACTTTCTTATGTAGGTTATCCCCCCGTAAATTGCATTATTCAAGCAAATAATGACAACTTGTCATCAAACAACCAATGTAACGGACTAAAGTTAACAGGGGTTAACAAGAGCGTTAACATTTTTTTTAGTTAACTAAAAGGTTAATCCGTTAAATATTTTGTTAACATCGTTAATTAACGATTAACGGATTAACGAGTTAATGCCCACGTATGACTGTATATCAGATGACGTAGTTTCTTCCTTTCCATGAGATCGAGTCTTCTTTTTGTTCCTTATTTGATATTGGTTGCCGCAATATGATAATTAAAAATATACATACATACCTATACATACACGTATTGTACGTGTACGTATATAATACCTAGTACTAGTATATATGTATAAATAGTAGTAATTATTATTTAAATAATGTCATGGTAAATTTTAAAACATTTATCTGATGATATCAATACTTTTCAATGTTCTGTATCAATCAATTGGTTAATATTTGTTATTAATTAATTAATGTGTAACTATATAAGTACATTTCAAATAATTTCTCATGACTTTTTTACTTGTGTTTTTAAACCTTGAGTGTCTTATTATTGTCAGAAAAAATATTTTTAAAAGTTACGCGTTCACTATTTTATTTTTAAATATTAATTAATCATATACAATAATACGTAGGTTATATTATAATAACTAACACTACATAATTTATAATTATTTACATATTATTATTATACAGGGTGATTCAGCACTGTCGTGCCAAACTTGAACACTAGATTGAAAAAAATATTTTAAGCAAAAAACTCCCAATAAACATGTGTCCGGAAATTATTCCTTAGGGAACTACAGGCTTCCAAAGATTTTACTAAAAATGAGTTTTAATTTAATATCTAGAGAACCCTTTGTGATATAATTATGAAATTTAGTATTTAGTTTAGTAATAATATGTGTTATCGATTTCTAATATTAACCAATTATATTTTAGGCCAGGGCTGTATGGGGCCAGTGGGCCCATCGATTTTGATCTAGTAATTGTTTGTTCCTTAATTTTTTTCCTGAGTTGGTACTTTTATAAGATTATATGACACAAAATACACAAAAACATACTTTGCTTGTTTATCATAGGATGAACCGTTTTCGAGAAATATCGATGGAAAAAAAAGCATGCAGAATTAACCTTAATACGGATGCTTGAAATTATAAAAAATAAATTTATATTCTTATTTCATGATAAAAAATAAGACAAAAAGTTAATATAAATATACTTCCGAAAATGCATCCATATCAACAAATAACCATTTTTAGTTTGTTTTTAGTCATGTTAATAAAGTACATGTAACAGTAATAGAACTTGCAATAGATCTTAGAGGATTCATATTAGGAGGTTTATTTATATAAACTTTATTCTTACCTTTAATCATAGAAAAAGAATATGAATTAATTTTTTATAATTTCAAGCATCCGTATTAAGGTTAATTCTGCATGCTTTCTTTTCCATCGATATATCTCGAAAACGGTTCATCCTATGATAAACAAGCAAAGTATGTTTTTGTGTATTTTGTGTCATATAATCTTATAAAAGTACCAACTCAGGAAAAAAATTAAGGAACAAACAATTACTAGATCAAAATCGATGGGCCCACTGGCCCCATACAGCCCTGGCCTAAAATATAATTGGTTAATATTAGAAATCGATAACACATATTATTACTAAACTAAATACTAAATTTCATAATTATATCACAAAGGGTTCTCTAGATATTAAATTAAAACTCATTTTTAGTAAAATCTTTGGAAGCCTGTAGTTCCCTAAGGAATAATTTCCGGACACATGTTTATTGGGAGTTTTTTGCTTAAAATATTTTTTTCAATCTAGTGTTCAAGTTTGGCACGACAGTGCTGAATCACCCTGTATATTGTAGCATTTAAAAGAATTTTATTAAAGTAAAATAAATTTTTCAGGAGTTCCCTTAAAGATGTTTATTACAATGATCATTTAAATGAAATAATAAAAAGAAAGTTGAATTATATGTTACAGAAAAAACATATAGTATGTTTTAACTTTTAACACATTATGTTATGAATGATTCGCATTTTAAAATAATTATATGTATTATACATACATTATTTATATAAAACATTTTTTACGTTTACCCTATAATTATTGAATTTGTCATAACAAGGTACATATTGAGAGTGGAAATAATTGCACGATTTAACTTTTTATTGTGTATTATTAAAAATCAATTGTTGATTGATTATGATAAAAGATAATTGAATCAATAGGACCGCGGGAGATAGTATCTGTATCATGGTCAGTGGTTTAACATTGAAAATCACATATACATATAGGTACATGTGTATTATAATGAAACATTAAAGAATATGTATTAAAGTGACTGTCATATTGTATTGTACCTATAAGATTTTGAATATACATATGTTAAACCTCAATACCCCTTCCTTGGGTGCGCCACTGGTTATCATAAATGTTTTACAGTACGACTTTAAAAATAACGCTAACCGAAACGATACTACAATTTATATTTTATATTTATTTATATTATAATTTTATAATTATAGTAATTATAATTGTCAGTGAGGTCTGGATAACTCGGTATAGGTATAGTTACATCCAACGTTTATATAAATATTGAATATTGATAACCTATACAGGGTGATTCAGCACTGTCGTGCCAAACTTGAACAGTAGATTGAGAAAAATATTTTAAGCAAAAAACTTCCAATAAACATGTGTCCGGAAATTTTTCCTTAGGGAACTACAGGACTCCAAAGTTTTTACTAAAAATGAGTTTTTATTTAATATCTAAAGAAATCTTTGTGATAGAATTATGAAATTTAGTATTTAGTTTAGTAATAATATGTGTTATCAATTTCTAATATTAACCAATTACATTTTAGACCAGGGCTGTATGGGGCCAGTGGGCCCATCGATTTTTATCTAGTATTTGTTTGTTCCTTAATTTTTTCCTGAGTTGGCGCTTTTATAAGATTATATGACACAAAATACATAAAAACATACTTTGCTTGTTTATCATAGGATAAACCGTTTTTGAGAAATATCGATGGAAAAGAAGGCATGCAGATTTTAACATAATACGGATGCTTGAAATTATAAATAATAAATTTATATTCTTGTTCCATGATAAAAAATAAAACAAAAAGTTAATATAAATATACCTCCGAAAATGCATCCATATCAACAAATAGCCATTTTTAGTTTGTTTTTTAGTCATGTTAATAAAATACATTATAATACAGTAATAGAACTAGCTGTAGATTTTACAGGATTCATATTAAAAGGGTTTATTTATATGAACTTTATTCTTACCTTTAATTATTTAAAAAGAATATAAATTTATGTTTTGTTATTTCAAGCATCCGTATTAAGTTAAATTCTGCATGCTTTCGTTTTCCATCGATATTTCTCGAAATCGGTTAATCCTATGATAAATAAGCAAAGTATATTTTTGTGTATTTTGTCTCATATAATCTTATTGATTTACCAACTCAGGAAAAAAATTAAGGAACATACAAATACTAGATAAAAATTGATGGGCACACTGGCCCCATGCAGCCCTGGTCTAAAATATAATTGGTTAATATTAAAAATCGATAACACATATTATTACTAAACCAAATACTAAATTTCATAATTCTATCACAAAGGGTTCTCTAGATATTAAATTTAAACTAATTTTTAGTAAAAACCTGTAGTTCCCTAAGGAAAAATTTCCGGACACATGTTTATTGGAAGTTTTTTGCTTAAAATATTTTTCTCAATCTACTGTTCAAGTTTGGCACGACAGTGCTGAATCACCCTTTTGCTTAAAATATTTTTCTCAATCTACTGTTCAAGTTTGGCACGATAGTGCTGAATCAGCCTGTATATTGTACATAGATGCTGCATTAAAAAATCAAGGGTCTTGGGTCATCGCATGATTAATGTAAATTTTAGGAAACTGGATTAAAAATTTGAAATGTATAACATCTTTTGTTCAAATATATGTAGATCAAACGAAGAATAGGTACACAAAATTCGTTCATTATAAGTATTTATCAGAAAATGGCCAAAATTTCAGTTATCAGGCCCGGATTTAGAAATTTGCCGCCCCTAGGCAGTTGCGAAAATTGCCGCCCCCTCCGTGTGGCACGAGAAGTTCTTCAAAAATTTTTGATTGAATGAAAAAGTAAAGGTTTTTGATATCGATGACCTCTTTAGGTTTTCATGTAAGTTTATTAATTTTATTAAAAAGAAAGTATGTAGACCTTTTTTTCAAAATTTCCGCCAAAATTCGCCGCCCTTTAATTTTTGCCGCTCTAGGCACGTGCCTACACTGCCAGCATGGTAAATCCGGGCCTGGTTATTTTGTTATGTCTTAAAACCGTCTAAATATGTTTTTATTAATGAAATAAATGACATTATTTCCGTAAGCCCCATTCTAATGAATATATATTAATTACAACTATATAACGATTAGTATAACTGATATTAGTGTTCATGACTGGTGCCAGTATCTTAATATGTATTACATTTTATTAATTTATTGACACTTATCGTGAATAGAATTCGACATAACCCAAATCTTATTTCTATATGACAGCTACCATAAAATGCATCGTATATATGTATAACATACAATATGTAATTTAAACGGCTCAGACATTGATATAAGTTGTTGATATACCAAAGAACAGTCACGACTTTTTACATTGTTACATTTATCACGCGACGAACCTAAGGTCGGTTTGTATAACGCAAATGAACTTTATCTGATTTCATAAACACATACCCGTGTTCAATTATTAACTATGTAGATATCATGTTCGGTTCACACGTCACATTATTATTCGGGTTGATCGCGTTTCTTTATTTAAGGATTCGACAGTTTTTAAATTTTGTAGGTTACTAGGTGAGTAATGAATGTAATAAAAGTAAGGTTGAATAAAAAATACTGCTTGGTATAAATCCGGTATGATTTTTTTAAGCAAACGAAATCCTGGTTTGTATTGCGTGGAGTGATTTCAATGCTGAGTCAAGCAGTAAACTTTATCAATCAGGATATGATATGATATTTTTTTAAATATAGTATTCAGAAAATAAATTAAATATGTATAATATTGTGATAATCTAAATGCATTAACTTTTTGTTTTAATATCGTTTCTTCTGTACACTTCAAAATTGATTTGGTTATGGCAATATATTGGGGTGAAAAGAGGTTACTTTAGTTTAAAAGCGGGAATTCAATATCCGCCCATATACCTCGTTCTTTTAGTATGCAAGACTGGTGCCAGCAGTGGCGTAACTACCGCCGGTTTGGCCGGTTAGATTGTCCGAGGCCCCGAGCATCTAGGGGGCCCCTAAAAGTGGTGAAATATTTTTTTTTAATTAGGTACTATATGTTTTCTTTTTTTACTTTTTTATACATACATGAAATGTACTGTATAAATAAAGTATAGTGATCACGAAAAAATTCGAACTCGAGATTTTAACGGAATTACATGTTTTGAGCGTCCCTGAATCATATACCACCATTAACTCAATGACGTCTGTGTGTCTGTCTGTGTGTGTGTGTGTGTGTGCCTGTGAACGCTCTACAGCCAAAACTGTAATACTTACGAACGTGGAATTTTAAACTTAAGGTTCTTTTATGCTCTAGATGTGCACCTCCTATTTTTAAAAACCATCACTAAACCGGAAACGGATGTTTACTGGTGTCAATTTTTGAACTTTTCGAATTATTTTTGAAACGGTGTACAGTAGAAAAAAATGTTTTAGATCAAAGTTGTAGATGGTACTTTTATCTATAATTTATGCTCTATCCATTTCCCCCCCCAAATATTTGTTTTAGGAAATAATCGATTTTCTAAAAAAATTAAATTTTTCGATTTATTTTCTAAACGGTAGGTATTAGATAAAAATGTTTGAGATACAAGTTGTAGAGAATATTATTTTCTATAATTTATGTTCTATTCTTTTTTTGTATCTTATGAACTAACCAAAAAAAGAATAATTTTAGTTTTAATGGTTTTAATTTAAATTTATTATTAGAAGTGTCAAAATTGAAATCTAGCAAAATAAATACTTGTTAATACAATAATCACTAATCTTAATTGATTTCGTTTAATATTTAATGTCAATATTAAATAGAATGTATCAATTTTATTCACTGAAAATCATTTTGCAAGTAAAAAATTTTAAAATCAAATATTAAATTATAAAAGTAATCACATATTAATACTTCGGTGTCATGATGTATAAAAAAGTCTCGTGCCTGCCAAGGCAGTTTATTTTATAATCGAAACGATCTATAATGTTTTTGGTGAAAAACTGATTTTTCAGATATTTTATTTTAAAATTCTAAAATTAAATATCAAAATCTCAAAAACTTGGCGTGTTATTGACTGTTTTTCATTTTAGTATTGTATTTTTTTTTTCTAGAACGTTTCCGTATTCATACCTCAAATATTTACATCCCTTTAAAATTCTAAGCAATAATTATTATTGTGGGGGGGGATAATGTAAAAAAAATCCTGTCAAGGGCCCCCTTCTGAAAAATTGTCTGGGCCCCCCATTTCTATAGTTACGTCACTGGGTGTCAGTATCTTAAATCTTCAAAAGAGTTTAAGCTTTATAAGTTAAGTTGTTAAAATGTCTGTTCCTTGAAAGATTCTTTGTATTATGTATACTAACAATAAGTTTTTTTTGGCATATAAATTAATTTTTAATTTGTATATTTTAGCTGGAAGAATTTTATATTATAGAAAACAACTATGAAAATGACAGCTTGAAGTTTAATAAAGATTTGAGTACATTATACTAGCAACGAGTGAATTTAGGTATTTATCAGATGATGCTACATTGTTATTATTACTGATATGTAATGTATGAATCATTTATTTCAATAACAAATGTGTTACATTATTTTTAGGATACATTTCAATCGTCGTGTACATGATATTAGATTTGTTCATCGATTACGAAAACAACTAACGGTTTTTAATATTCGTAGACCATCTCAAGTCCCACAAACAAAATTACCATAGAAAGATCTCTCATGAAAACTTAATATGCCCGACTATTATCTGATTTCTCCATCTCAAATAATTCGAATCCAAATCTGCCAGAACTTTTGCAACGGCGGAATTACAAAAGAAGTGAACGAAATGTAGAATAACAATCGGTGATTATATAATACTTATAGGAGGGGATCTAAAATTGTATTTATAACTAAAAATTGGTAATTGACAAATGGTAAAACGTTGGTAATATATTTGTCTTTACGAGAAATTAATCTTTTAAAGATATATATTTTCTAGATACCAGTGGCGTAGTCGGGGAGGGGGTAATTTTTTTGGGAAGGAGCAGTGACATATAATAGGTAACACTAAAGACGACTTGACCCCTTGCACCCCCATCATTGGTTACATCTCTGGCTCCTACAGGTTCTTGTCGGAGGCGCAAGGAACCCAAGCTATATACGCTTTTAATAATTATAGTAAAATAATATTAGTTATACAGGATGAGTTATATTACGTGGAACAAACTTAAACAGTTGATTGAGAAACATATTTCAAGCAAAAAAGTTCATATGATCATGTGTCCGGAAATTCTTCGTGAGGGAGCTACAGACTCTCAAATATTTTGTCTAAAATTAGTTTTTATTTAATATTTTGAGAACCCATTGTGATACAGTAATTAAATTTGATACCCAATTTTATCGATTTCCAGTATTATCTAATGATTATTTATACAAGGGATGTGTGGGGCCAGTGGGTCCTTTGATTTTTATCTGGTATTGTTCTTAAATTTTTCTCTATGTTTGGCACTTTTATGAGGTCATATGACACAAAATACACATAAATATACCTACATTGTTAATTTGTCATAAGATCAACCATTTAATAGAAATACGATAATAAAAATTTGTATACGATACTAAAAAAGTTGACTTAATTTTAAAGAGAAAAAAAATCTACTAGAATCTAAGCTAGTTTTTCTCCATGTGGCCGTCCGCCACCCCTTCTAAACTGACACCCCGGGCGGTCACCCAATCCCCCTCCCTAAAACCTCCATTACTGTTATATAACTATAGGTGGGCACAGTTAATCGAAAAGTTAACTTCGTTAATCGTTAATTCGTTAATAAAAAGTCAACTTCGTTAATCGTTAAAGCGTTAAAATCCCGAAAAGTTAAGGTTAACCGAAAATTTAACGAAAGTTAAAGTTAACCGTTAAAAGTTAACCATCCTAAATGTTTGAAGACCTTTTTTTGCTATTTCGACAACTTTCTTATGTACTTGTCATCAAACAACCAATGTAACGGACTAAAGTTAACGGAAGTTAAATGTAACGGAAGTTAACAAAAGCGTTAACATTTTTTTGAGTTAACTTAAAAGTTAATCCGTTAAACATTTAATTAACTTCGTTAATTAACGATTAACGGATTAACGAGTTAATGCCCACCTATGTATATAACACATTAACTAAATTAAATTATCAAGGAATTTTAATAAATAAGAGAAACAAACATCAACCATTCTTTTTTCCAAAGCTTACTTGACTTGTAATATTGCACTCGAGTGAATTGTTGTAGTTTTGGCTGACGCCCCTCGACTTTACAAATATTTTTTAGTTTTTCATGGCAATTGTGATTTTTATTCAATAATAAATAAAATGTGTTGTACCTTTGTTATGGGTTGTTTTATTATTATCGAAGATACGAAACGCTTTTTACTTGAAATATTTTTCTCAAACAACTATTCAAGTTTGTTCCACCTGATATGACTCATCCTGTATATATATACAAATATACATATATTTATAGGTAGATAGTATATAAAAAAATTATGAGGTACATTTTATAGGTTTTCTTTACATAACAAGGCTTATTATTATATATTTCATGAAGTACAATATTTTAATGAGACAGTATTTTTTCAAATTCTATCTACGTATTCATCAATTGTTAATTAATGATCAGTCAAAATTCTTTACGAAAAATATTCCAGTTCTTTAATATTATGGTATATATTAGTTTTTATCTTAAATTTGACTTTATACATATATCCACTTTTGATGTGAACTGTTTTCTCACCAAGTCGTGACTCATCCTTCACGGAAACGTGAACTAGAACAGTGTAAATATTGTCGATAATGTTCGTGTAACGAGTCACCGAGCATACAAGGTGAATGATTTGTGTAAAAAAAACCACGTGTCGACCAGTGCTGTGGGTACTTTTTGAGCGTTTTCTAATAAGTAACCTATTTGAAATCGAACAAAAACTTGTAAAAGTGAATTTTTCAATTAATTTACTTATGAAACGATTTTGACATAAAGTATATTATTTGCAAATGGTAGGTACTTTTTAATGCTTAGTTATGTAAACATATTTCTTTTATTATTTATACTTTTATATGAAAATTTGCAGCGTTATTTGTATAAAACAACACCAAAACTAGACATGAATGACTGGGGGACTGGTATGTGCTCTGGGGCGATGAGGGCAGGAGATAACAGATAATAGACGAGGCCCAATTACTTAGAGTTATGATCTTGGGATTAAACGATAGGTAATAATAAAATCTACCTAAATCAGACCATCTATATACCGGAAACCTGGATAAATGGAAAATAAATTTCTATGTAAAATAATAGATATTATAAGCCAGAAAACTTCCTAATGCGGAAATGGGTTAATTTTTGAGAATCTTTTGCGTAAATAACCTGACTAAGGCATATCTCTGTAAGCAAAAAATCTTCCAGATGAAGCTGAAGATGTAATAAATTTTGATATAATGAAATTGCCACGTCTGAATTTAACCTAAGCAATATTTTTTTATACAATTTATTATTAATTGTATTGTTAATACTTCGTTAAGTAAGTTGTTTCGATTATTCTATAAAATATTATATTTTTTATATGTTTTATAAATATATATGTACCCATATTTAAGTGCTCTACATTTCTTCTGGTAATATATTTTTTGTTTATATTGGATTTAGTTTTTCATATATCCAATGAAAATTAATTTTGCGCAAAAACGAAAAAATAATTAGGCTCAACCAATATAGATGAAATTTTTATCGGAATATTTCTTAGAAAATCGAAAGTATAGGTTATTTCTAATCACAATTTATCATCAGGGCTGGGCAGGGAACAAAACAGTTGCGCACACCGAGCAATTCAACAATAGTTATTTAATAAACTAATTATTTTGTATGCATATTAATATGCACTAACTAAATAGCACATTTCTATTAAGCAAAAGATTGAGTTACATATATGTACTTCAAACCGTCACTCCCTATACGGAATGCTAAAACGTTGCCATAATAATAATTGTTGGTAACTATAAACTATAATATATACAAATAAGTACATATTTATACCTACCTATAGGATAGGATGTGAAAAGATCAATGCAATACAAACAAATGTTCTATTGAGACGGTACTGAACTTACATTTAAAAACGTCCCATGTCTTCATCATATAAATTACATACTATACACATAAAATGAAACTGTTACTGCATCAATGTAATAAATCTTTGTTTACTTGGGAAGAACAGTTTCCTAAGACTATGTTACATTATGTGATCAGTTTAAATTAGTTTGTGCAGTGAACTTTCAAGGTTTACAAAATATATTTGATTGGGCTATATGATAAATGTAATGCTATTATTTATAACATTCTATTTAGACAGGTAATACGCATATATTTTTAACTATGATTGTTATTTTTGTAAGGCTTCACCACGCTGAGTTATTTGCGATCAAAGCAAAACCCACACTTATAATTTTGAACGCCTATACAGTGGTGTCAAACATATTTAAATATGGGCCACAAAATTCATTCTACGAAAGATTGCGTATTACAGATGGAGTGAGGGCTTACCACATCAAAAATTGGTCTCCTTCAATTTTAAGTTTATTTTTTATTGAATTTACAAAAATTAACAAAAAATACATTTTTTTGGTATTATTTTCAAATGCTAAGATTTAAAATAGAGAAATTAAAAAAAATCTATAGAAATTTGACATCGCTTAGTAGAAACTACTTACATATATTATATGCTTCTATAATTTACAATGTTTTAAAAATATTGTATTTTCAATTTCAGTTATGGGCTACAGGCCGCATTCTAAGATTTAACAGACCGTATGCAGCCCACAGGGTACATGTTTAACACCACTGGCCTATAGCTAGAAAAAAAATTTTAAGGCTTAATTTTTTAAAATTATTACTGCTTGTAGAGGCTTTCAAAATTAATATGCTTACATTTTATATTGTTTGTCGATAGCAAAAAATCATGGGAATTAGCGAGACTTTTTATTGACAAATTCGTTTTCAGCGCCCAAAACTACATAAGAAAAACATTATCCAGTTAATGTCCGATATCATAAAGAAACTAGCAAATTTGATAGCTAGCAAGCACTTTCAAATTAGGTATCAAACTTATATGACAATTCTCTTGGAGTTTCGTGAAGACTTATAAATAGTTTAGTTACCTAAGTTTCGAGCACGAGTTCTTTGTATATAAACACCAACGATATCAAAACAGTGGCGATATTACTTGTATAAAAACTATTTTGTACGGTCAGAGTCGCCAATTGTGTTACAATACGTTGAAGTATCACTGGTCTAAATTCCATAGCAAATTCATAAATATTATCACAAAATGAATACCTTATTTGAGAGTGCTTTTGCTAGCCCTTTATATGATACCGGACATAAGATTACAAGTCTATTTTGTAGGACTGTGTTATTTATTTTTAAAGCTTTAGATAAAACTATTCCTCGGAGTTCTAAAAGCTTTCGATTTCTTTAAAATACCTACATTACAGTATACAGTATGTGTTTATTGGTAATCGTGCACAAAGATATTGTCCACGCGATAATGTTAATTGTTGCGTGTGGGTATACATACTTCTCGAGAACAATTCGCATTAACATACACTGCACCGGTTCGCACGCAGTGTACACTACTGACACGGTTTAAACACAACAATAACAATAAACGCTACGCCCATTATGTAACGCCGGCTGCACGAATCATACCTATCACACTATAATATAAACGTGCAATATATATATATGTATATATGTATGTCCGGACGAAATGTTTTTTTTATAGACTCTGGATTGGCCAGGCCGATTTTGATAATTTTTTTTTCGTCATGTAGCTTGACTCTTTTTCCAGTCAATAGGCTAGATTTCATTTCTTAGCTATGAAAGGTCTCTGAGTTGTAATTTTTTTCCGAAAAAGTATATCGAAATTTTACTGAAAAAACGATGAATTAGCTGGTTCGAGTGTCGGCTTTTGTTTTTCAGACAGTGTGATTGTCGTTTGAAAAATACTATTTTTACGATAATTTGCTAAATTACAAGATATCACTGTTGTATTTTGTTTATATCTGTCAAAATATGACATTTATAAAGAAGAAAACACATGGATTTTTATTGATATTTGAATAAAAAACACACTGATAAATTACTTGATTAATTTTAAAATGTTAGATTTGTGAATTTATTATAATTTCTACGTAAAAAAGATTTTGATTGAAATTGTTAAACGAAGAAATTATAAACAGCTGTTTTTTATCTTATATACGTCAGGAGCGTGGACAGAAATGTTATTTTGTACATTTTGATTAAATTGCTTATAAATTAAATTTTAACCAAAATTGCTTGGTAATTTGATGTAATTAGTATAATTATCTATAGATAATATTAAAAAGTATAATGTCAGGAGCGGCGAATTAAAAAATATTTAAAATCTTTTTTTCTAATTAGTTTAAATTTGACAGATGACAGATGACAGGGAATGTTCTTGAAGGTTTTCTATCCTTTTTTATTAGGAGTGAGAAAATTTTTGATGACGTTAGATTTGATAGTTCCAAAATTACGTAGTTTTTTACATGTAACATATTTTTTACGTTTGTAAAAAAATTATTTTGAGTGAAACTGTTGAAATTATTCATTTAAATCAGGGACGGCGTTTCAAATACTTTTAAATTTGTGTTTTTTTAATGAAATTGTTTAAAAATAGAATTTTTAATAGTTTTGTTGATGCAATTTATTCAAAATTTCACATTTAAAAATAATAATTAAGTCAGGGGCTGGTGTCGTTTTAAATATATGAAATTTTTGGGAACTGTCACATTTCGTAACGTTTGTAAAAACTTAAAAAAAAACATTTTTTATTGTTCAAAAATAGAAATTTCAGAAAAATATGAAAATTATAATATAGATCAGTAGCGCCTCAAAAAAAATTATTTATGAATTATTATTTTTTTGAAAGTTTTGAGATTGATATATTAATAATTTTTTTTAATTATAAATTAGTCAGGGGCGTCGCATGAAAATAGTTAAATTTGCTATTTTTTAAAAGTGCAATTTTTTTAAAGTTATTTAATAAATAACAGTACATTTTAGGTTGGGTAATTTATACATGTTTCATTTAAATCAGGGACGGCGTTTCAAATATTTTTAAATTTGTGTTTTTTTTAATGAAATTGTATAAAAATATAATTATTAATAGTTTTGTTGTAGGTGATTGATGCAATTTATCCAAAAGTTCACATTTAAAAATAAATAAGTCAGTAGCGTCTCAAAATTTTTTTTTAATTGTTCAAAAATTAGAAATTTCAAAAAAATATGAAAATTATAATATAGATCAGTAGCGCCCCAAAAAAATTATTTATGAATTATTATTTTTTTGAAAGTTGAGATTGATATATTAATCTTTTTTTTTTAATTATAATTAAGTCAGGGGCGCGCATGAAAATAATTAAAATTGCTGTTTTTTAAAAGTGGCGTAGACAAATTAATTTTTATTAAAATTGAACAAAAATTAAAAACTTCAGGAATATATAAAAATAAAAAGTTAACCATTTAATAAATAACAGTACATTTTAGGTTGGGTAATTTATACATGTAATATTATTGAAAATTGTAATATTGATATGTGATTATCACCGCCAATTTAAGAAATAAAATGAGTATCAGCAAAAAGATTGGAAAATTATTATATTATACACATACGAGGGTCGCAGCCGAAGGCTGAGACCCGAGTAAATTTGTGATTAGGTAATTTGTATATGTAAAATTACTGAAAATTGTAATATTGATTATCTCCGCCAAATGAAAAAATTAACTATAAAAAAATAGTGGAACGAGTATGATATATACACATACGAGGGTCGCAGACCCGAGTAAATTTGTGTAAAAAATATGGCGTCAAAGGGGGTTGGGGCGCGAAGCGCCCAGGGGCACAGCCCCTAGTCACACTATAATATAAACGTGCAATATATATATATGTATATATGTATGTCCGGACGAAACTATAGCTTTATAGACTCTGGAATTACCCGGCCGATTTTGATAATTTTTTTTTCGTCATGTAGCTTGACTCTTTTTCCAGTCAATAGGCTAGATTTCATTTCTTAGTTATGAAAGGTCTGTGAACTGTGATTTTTTTCCGAAAAAGTACATCGAAATTTTACTGAAAAAACGATGAATTAGCTGGTTCGAGTGTCGGCTTTTGTTTTTCAGACAGTGTGATTGTCGTTTGAAAAATACTATTTTTACGATAATTTGCTAAATTACAAGATATCACTGTTGTATTTTGTTTATATCTGTCAAAATATGACATTTATAAAGAAGAAAACACATGGATTTTTATTGACATTTTCATAAAAAACACACTGATAAATTACTTGATTAATTTTAAAATGTTAGTTTTGTGAATCTATTATAATTTCTACGTAAAATAGATTTTGATTGAAATTGTAAAACGAAGAAATTATAAACAGCTGTTTTTTATCTTATATACGTCAGGAGCGTGGAAAGAAATGTTATTTTGTACATTTTGATTAAATTGTTATAAAATTAAATTTTAACCAAAATTGATTGGTAATTTGATGCAATTATTATAATAATCTATAGATAATATTAAAAAATATAATGTCAGGAGCGGCGAATTAAAAAATATTTAAAATCTTTTTTTCTAATTACTTTAAATTTGACAGATGACAAATAACAGGGAATGTTCTAGAAGGTTTTCTATCCTTTTCTATTAGGAGTGAGAAAATTTTTGATGACGTTAAATTTGATAGTTCCAAAATTACGTGGTTTTTTACATGTGACATATTTTTTATGTTTGTAAAAAAAATATTTTGAGTGAAATTGTTGAATTTTTTTTAATTGTTGAAATTATTCATTTAAATCAGGGACGGTGTTTCAAATATTTTTAAATTTGTGTTTTTTAATGAAATTGTATAAAAATATAATTTTTAATAGTTTTGTTGATGTAATTTATTCAAAATTTCACATTTAAAAATAATAATTAAGTCAGGGGCTGGTGTCGTTTTAAATATATGAAATTTTTGGGAACTGTCACATTTCGTAACGTTTGTAAAAACTTAAAAAAACATTTTTTATAGTTCAAAAATATAAATTTAATAAAAATATGAAAATTATAATATAGATCAGTAGCGCCTACAAAAAATTGTTTATGAATTATTATTTTTTTGAAAGTTTTGAGATTAATATATTAATTTTTTTTTTAATTATAATTTAGTCAGGGGCGTTGCATGAAAATAGTTCAATTTGTTATTTTTTAAAAGTGCAATGTTTTTAAAATTATTTAATAAATAACAGTACATTTTAGGTTGTGTAATTTATACATGTTTCATTTAAATCAGGGACGGCGTTTCAAATAATTTTAAATGTGTTTTTTTAATGAAATTGTATATAAATATAATTTTAAATAGTTTTGTTGTAGGTGATTGATGCAATTTATCCAAAAGTTCACATTTAAAAATAAATAAGTCAGTAGCGTCTCAAAAATTTTTTTTAATTGTTCAAAAATTAGAAATTTCAAAAAAATATGAAAATTATAATATAGATCAGTAGCGCCCCAAAAAAATTATTTATGAATTATTATTTTTTTTAAAGTTGAGATTGACATATTAATCTTTTTTTTTAATTATAATTAAGTCAGGGGCGCGCATGAAAATAATTAAAATTGCTATTTTTTTAAAGTGATGTAGACAAATTAATTTTGATTAAAATTGAACAAAAATTAAAAACTTCAGGAATATATAAAAATAAAAAGTTAACCATTTAATAAATAACAGTACATTTTAGGTTGGGTAATTTATACATGTAATATTATTGAAAATTGTAATATTGATATGTGATTATCACCGCCAATTTAAGAAATAAAATGAGTATCAGCAAAAAGATTGGAAAATTATTATATTATATACATACGAGGGTCGCAGACCCGAGTAAATTTGTGATTAGGTAATTTGTACATGTAAAATTACTGAAAATTGTAATATTGATTATCTCCGCCAAATGAAAAAATTAACTATCAAAAAATTGTGGAACGAGTATGATATATACACATACGAGGGTCGCAGACCCGAGTAAATTTGTGTAAAAAATATGGCGTCAAAGGGGGTTGGGGCGCGAAGCGCCCAGGGGCACAGCCCCTAGTATGTACTATATATTTGTGTTTTCCGTAACCTTGTGTTAAGTACACATGTGAGATAGTTTTGAAACGTTTCTGAATGCATCATCTGTCTATGTGTGCGAGATGCATTTTCTTACGTAAACATCTTATCTGATAGGCGGTTGATATACTTTATTATGTACGTATGCAAATCTAGATTTTCCACGTTGTGATTTATTATCGGTGCAGATTTTTGGAGAACGGAGTATTACGTAAATCGTATCGTTTGGTTCAGGGTCTTTTGTACGTACAGTGATTGCAAATTTCTGTATTGTTTTAATTTTTAAGGGACAGAAGTGTGTCTATTGATATTGAAATAACAAGACCATGAGCCAACTTATTATGTATGATTATGAGTTATGTAGGTATTAATAAATACCGTCAGGAAGTTAGCGCGGACTTGTGAAAAAAACAAAAAATTTTAGCTCAAAAAATTGCTCCTTAATTGCTCCTAATGTATCTGAAATTGCTCCAACTCTAAAAACATTTAAACAAAAGTTATTAACTAAACAAAAAAAAAAAAATTGTTATATGGTATTTTTCAAAAACGAATCGTTTTTTGTAATAATTCTTATGGTCAATCAATTGCTCCCTAATAGCTCCAGCATGCTTCCTACTTAGTTTTTCAAAATGATCAATATTTTGAAGTCAAAATTTTAATTTAAATTTCTCACATTAATTGTTGCAAAACAGCATTAATAAGTATGCAATATGGCAATGTTTTGTATAGGTCAAAAAATTGCTCCTTAATTGCTAAATAAAAAAAAGTATTTATACAATTGAGTATGATTAATATTTTTTTCGAAGAATCGAGTTCAATGGATACATAGATCTTTGTCTCATTCAGGCATTCTAACTTATGAAAAAAATACAAAACGCGATTCTCCTATCCTTATTCTCTTAGACTGTACAGCTTTAGATTACGTACCATTTCATCATAAAGCTTTTGAATAAAAAAATGTCCACTATTTTGTGAAAAAAAATAGTGGACATAATGTGAAAAAAGCGGACTGTCCGCTCAAATAGTGGACACCTGGCAACCCTATATGTAACTACAGGTATGTTAATATAATGTCATTTTTAAAGTTTATTAAAGTTGTATTGGCATTTTTAATATTTTACTTGAATCTAAAAAGAGAGTTAATTTTTATTGTTTATTTCGTAAAGCGTACAAACTTACATCTTTTTTATCTATAAGTATGTAGTTTATTACATTGTAGTTATATAAATTAATTAATAAAAAGTTCATTCTAGATAGTTCATTTACATATACAACCTATTGAGAAAGAAGATTACTCACAAGATACAACGAACACATTTTATAATTAAAACTACTATTGTTGTTTATATTTATATACATTTAAAAATTTACTGTTAAAACCTTCATTTGAAGGTTTGTAGAAAGAAAAAATAAAAATATACCTATATGAAAAAATATGTATAGTACATATGTCCTGCCTATTTTATATGAGTATTTAAAAGTGCTTTTTAGAAGAGCTAATAAAAATGATGTATGTAAAATAAATAACAAAACAATAAACTGAAAAAAACAATTATATGTATTACAATAAATAAATGAAATTTACTATACGAAGGACCTCAATAAAGGAGATTAAGCTTAGACAGTCAAAGAGGTCAAGATGCTTCAAGGGCTGTAGTGCCTTGTTATTTATGGTGATTGATAAACAAATAAAATGTTTAGTAGATTAAACGAATATATTCAACGGTTTAAGTTTAAAATATTGGAAAATACAATCGTCTATAATAATTTAAAGCAGCAGTTTTCAAACTTTTGAAAGAGAGGCAGACTCCTGTGGATTTGGTGTACATTTTTCGAAACACAATTTTTCGAATCATAATTTTTCGAACCACAATTCTTCGAAAAATTTAAGTTTTTAGGCGGAGTTGAATTCTCGTTTTTAACCTAACAGAGAGACTAACCTGCTTATTTCGCCCCAAAAGATTACCCCAACCAAGGACAGTTAACGTATATATTAAAGAAACAATCTGATTTTTTAATGGTTTTTTTATTAATACCTAACTATTTCGTAAAATGTCCAAATATTACTTTATATATTTAATATTTTATTAACTAAACAAAAGTTTGAACAACAGGACGTAAAATTGTTTTACTTTTTCTTTATTCATTTTCATTTCTGCCTTTCTCAAATTTTGTGTAAAACTTAATTTTAAAAAACCAAAACTTAGTTTTTTTTTGTAAACAGATAATTTTAACGAATTTCCCATTTTTTCAAAAAATTACTATTTTTTCTTCAAACGGACCACAATATATTGGGTATTTCATTCCATAAAAAAATGTTAAACAACCAATGATATTTTTAAAACTAACATTCCAAAACTAAATCCATTATTTGTACTAATGATACTATAAATTACATTTTTTACTAATAAAACTGAAATTATTTCTTCATTCACTTGGTATATATTCCACCAACTAAATAATAGTTTCAAAACTTCATGTTCCACCCACACTACAGTATTATTTTATAATGTCAGAAATTTTAGTTCATAAATGTTCATTAGAGTGACACACGACACACACATGCAGGCTGCACCGACCTTCTATGTTATTGGTATATATATGAATATTGTGAAAGTAACTCCAGAACACTATGATATTAATTATAACGACCGGAAGTAGATGGCACATATTGAACGAATCCGATTGTGCACAGATTTATTTCTTGATGCACGACCTTGTCACAAATAAACTACATATTATTTTATTGTAATATTATATATATGTACCTATGTATTTCTATAGATTGTTATCTTTATGTTTTTATTATATATATTAATGTACTGTGCTTGTAAGATTTAATTAAAACAATTAGTTATTAGCAATTCTCGAAGATATTGACATTAATACACAGGGCCCGAGCTAGCTTTTCTGCCGCTCCGGACAAAAAGAATTTTTGCCGCCCCTTATATACTCATTAAAGTAGTACCAATTGGTCAATTATTAATATTTGATAACTCATATGGGGTGAAAATTAAAGCAAATTTTATATTCTTTTCTAAATTAGGAGTATTTTTGAGTTATTAAACGCTTGTTTATAATCATACCGCAGTTGAAAAAAGTGATATTTTTTGAAATTTTTTAAGTTGCCCATGGGGATGTCTAATTTTTGTACAAATTTCTAGATGGCCATTTATAAGGAAATTTTCATAGTTATAAAATGCTTTTTCAATTAAAAACTTTTTTTTTGAAAGACAATCAACTTTTGAGAAAAATTACAAGAAGAAAAAAGTTTATGTTTTTTATAAAAGAATATTCATATTTTTTCAGATGGTTTGTATCTATCAATATTTTGGGATCAAGTTTATTTTTACTAGTGTACTTATTTCATTCAAACATAAATATCTCAGCACCAAAAAATTTTACAACCATTTAGAACCAATATAAAAGTAACAGTTTAAATATTATCGAAAAGATGGCATTATTGGTTTTAATTGATTTTAATTTTGTCTTTCTATCAATGTTGCCGCCCCTCAAATTTGTCGCTCTGGGCAGTTGCTCCGATTGCGCCTCCTTAGATCGGGCTTTGTTAATACCTACATCGTATCTTCTATCCTATATGCATAGCTACGCATTATGCAGTAGGTACTAATCAAGGGTTCCAAGGTGAGGCGGGGAGGAGGGACGAGTCGTTTAAAGTAACTCTAGTTCTTGAATAAATTTTGATAGTAATTACCTTTTCTTTGCTTCTTAAAAAATATATTATAAAAATTTCGATTTTATTTCAAAAAAAGCCTCCAACTATCATAACACACCACTGCCTATTTGACTTATATAGATAATAGATATAAACGCGTTAATAGATTTGAGTGATATGAATGCATGGTCAATAAATATAAGTTACGTTTTATATAAGAAATAAAATCTCAGAATAGATTTAGTTATATTAATAAGGCCAAAAAGAATAAAGATAAAAAATAATAAATTTATTTTTGAAATTACATCACATTACGAAAGGGTATAGGTACTCGTCTAATATTAAACATTGACAAAAAAAAGTATATATAAAGGTTACATGAATTTTATAGTCATTTATATGTATAGTCATTATTTGTTTATCAAATAATAATAATAAATATTTTTTTATTATTTTAGTAACAATCTAATAATTCAAATTTTATAAAAAAAATTACAGATATACCATATTTTGGAATTAAATTATGAAAGGAATTGTCTTTATGTAATAATTAATTTTTCAATTGTATAATAAATGGTAGGTGGGTACATACTTACAAAGCATTATTAGTGACAAGAGGTTTATGAAATATTTGTTCCCATACAACACAAAAAGCATTAATGGTTTTATTTGAATGGTTTCGAATTAATTAAATGTATTTAAATGACAACATTTTATTTAAGAAATAATAATTGTATAATAAAGTGTAATTAAATTAATTGAATTTCGTAAAAAAAATAGTTTTGTTGAATATTTACACAGAATGAAAATAATTGAAATATAAAATAAATTATATTGATTGATAATATTCCTACTAGCTTGAAGCTTGCATCTATCAGTGATAAACAAACTTTATAGCGAGATTTCCTCCCACACTCCATTATGGTGAATACTGGTCTATAAAGATTAGTCATTTTTAGCCAAACTAATTAATTAAAAAAATCATTTATGAATTTATGTATTTTTAGCAAGTATAAAAAAATGAAATTAAAATTGAACAACGTAATAATATAAAGTATATTTAATGATATTGATTGATAAAATCAGAAATCGATTCGGGCTCTTACTGTGTCATTATATTTTATAACTTACATTAATTAACCATAAGTATGTACCTACTCGTACTACTCGTATAGTTCAAATATCAAATCTCTGGAATTTTACAAAATTCAATAATCTTTACAGAGATTGGGAACGTCATTAGATTTTGGTACGTTATCTACATAACTACTTACATTATAAATATGGATTTCAGGCAAAATACTCTATTTTTCATAGTTCAACTCCAATAGGGGTAAAAAAAATTATTCAAGATAAAAAGCACAAATCGAATGAGATTATATTAATGATATATATAAATCACACATTGGCATAAAAACGAATACAACGCGGGTGAAATCGCGGGTGGGTCGCTAAACAATAAATATAAAAGTAAGTATATAAAATAAAATGAAATTTTACATATCTCCCTACATTTATGGTATTTATTAAGGTCATTTGCTTACAATTAACTATAGATACCTAACTGCTTGAAATTTATTTTTGATTATTCAGAATCATAAATACGAATCGATATATAGGCATACTGTGTACAACTGCACGGTACTATCTAAAATATTAACACATATTATATCTTAAAATTAAATAAAACAAAATTACATTAATTAACAATGAAACACGACTCACCATTTTAAATAACGCTCGTGTGTATACAGCGCTGAACGGTTATTCCATCAACTATGTACTTACAATAGCAACAATCACGATCTACTGGTTACGGATGTAAACTAACATAAGTTAAGGAACCATAATCATGTTGATATTGTAGTTGGAACTTCTGAATAATTAGGGTGGGAAAAACGTACTCCCGCCTCCAGTGCATATATTTTTCCCTCTCTCTTTATCCAAATGTAATTGTCAAAGTACGAACATTACTCATTGTACAATGCACTGGTGAAATATCATAAGTATCTTGTATCTTGGACAGTTTTAAGTGTTAATTAATTCAATTTACTAATTCTGTATTTAAATAAAATTCAATAGCCAGAACAATTAACATTTTAATTTTCTATTCTTGCTTATTTTCAATATAATTAATATAAAAAAATTTAATGAGTTCCTTTTACATATATACAATACAAATTATGTATCAATACAGATACCGCTCATTTATAGTTCTATACAGCCTTTAATTGCAAAAGGTAAATATAAAAATCTTAAATCCACATTCATATACTGCTACATAAAAGGTATATACGGAAGAGTAATTTTCAAAATTATTTAGGAAATTAGTTTTAGTGGCAGTGGCCCTTCATTTTAATGTTGAAACCTTATAGAGGCTTCATTTTAAAGACCCATTGAGAAATTTCGTAATGATTTTCCCAAGAATATAACTATTAAATGTACATATGTCTTGCATTTTCAGTTGCATTCACAAAGCAGTTGACTTTATATTAGAGCTATCATTTCCAGCGGCACACCCATAAAAAAATCGGGATGGTGGGGGTTAAAATATTTGTTTGCAAATATATATATCATTATAAATTGTTTTATATATCATCATAACTGTTAAATTCATTAATTTATATTGACACATTCGGGAAGGAGGGCTCTGACCCCCCATGAGTGCGCCACTAGTAATTTCATATTTAAACATTCACAATCAACAAAAAAAATGAAATAAAATGTTTTTAGAAAAAAAGAGCAACATTTAAATCTAGGAGCATGCGTGCCTGGGATTACAGCATCAGGCGCCCTTGTGAGTTTAACCCTCTTTGAATATATTTATTGTAACTTATCGGTTTTAATTTTTTATGCATTTTTATTGAAAATTAATTTTCAATAAAAATTAAGAAATTGCGAAGTTTAGAACAAAAAATTTTAATTGCCAGGTTGCAACGCTCTGTAGCCATAGGATGGGTCTGTGTGCGTACATACCGGGTGTCCCAGATAACTTTTCCAGCATGGGGATCTCAGTATCTATTAGAGATACAGGTTTGGTTAAATGAGATGAATTATTTGTAAGAAAGGGGTGAGTATTACTACACAAAAAAATATTCATAATTCTATGTGGTTTAGGCGGTATACCCAAAAAACTGAAAATTCGGAATTTCTTTAAATGGCTATAACTTTTTTGTCAAAGTAGATAGGTATTTTTTGTAGACAGTTTCTCAAAGCACTTTTTTGTGTAGAATCGATTGGTGTATTTAGATTTTTTATATCACTTTTAGAATCCGAGTTACAAGCCCTAACTTTAGTTTTTCTTATGGGACACTAAGTTGACTATAACATATTTGACGTGTTTTTTACTCTACTTTACAACGATGTGTCACTTGCTATACTTATTATCGAAAAAAAATATAACGTATTTTTTTTAAATAGTTCATTGTTTTCATAGCCATTTAAAGAAATTTCGAATTTTCAGTTTTTTGTTATACCGCCTAAACCACATAGAATTATGAATATTTTTTTTGTGTAGTAATACTCACCTCTTTCTTACAAATAATTCATCTCATTTAACCAAACCTGTATCTCTAATAGATACTGAGATCCCCATGCTGGAAAAGTTATCTGGGACACCCGGTATAATTTTAGTAAAAATGTTTTTATTTTATTTGATGAATGTAAATTATCTTATGGAAATCCTAATTTGTTAATTTTTCTTATTATTAGTATTTATATTAATTAGATGTATAAAAAGTTATTTTGCAAAAATATTTTATTAAGGAATAAATACAGGTACTTTATTATTTAAATTATATTAAGGATGTGTCGCTTTATATTCCACGTAGGTACCTTTTGTATTATATACATAACTACATATATTTAGTACAAGGGCTGACAGATTTAAATGACGGAAGGTCAGTGAGAAAATATAGAGCATTTCATAATGAATACTGAATATTATACTAATTGTAATAATTACAATTGCACGAACGCTAATAAATGAAATAAAATTATTTAAAGTCGTGATATTTATTAGGGCGTTGTATATGTCATGTTTTGCACATTTCTAGACGGATACATTTTTATTACAAGTAGCAGAAAAAATTATGTATTTTCATCACGGATTCGGACACCAAACACACTAAAGAGCAAAAGGATTTGTCTTACATCAGTTTTATTGACTTGACTTATATATCTATATACACTCAGCACTCTGCTATACGACCGCTCCGTTCCACGATGTGCTGACAGTTCTAACCATCGACCTTCCCCACCGTGACTGCTATATTTCTGTGCGTTTAAATTCACCAATTAACGTTAAAGTGGTGGTCGGTGCCACTCTACCCGTCGTGTAATGGAATTTTTGAATTACCGATGCCGTCGTATAGCTGAGTGCTGAGTGTATATGTTTATTAGGGCTGCAAACGAAACGAGAGTAACATAAGTTTTGTTTCGTATCGGTTTTTGTAACTGAAATTTCGTCTCGTCCTCTAATTTTACAACCAACAGTCTCGATATCGTCTTGAGAAATTAAAAAAATCTCGTCTCGTAAAAAGTTAGTCTCGTCTCGGTCTCATCTCGTACATGTAACAGAGACGAGATTGAAATCGAAACATAGAAAAGTCTTGTTATTGAGAATTATTTTCTATAAACATATATTTTTACACTTATTTTTTATGTGATAAATACTAATAAATGAAGACATTTTGAAATATAATTTATTTTAATAATGGATTTCAAAATTAATGTAATATAGTACATTTTTACTAATTATTTTGATAATACTTTAAAACCGATACTGTCGACGAGTCTTACTATATATAGTTGGTTTCGTCTCGTTCAAATTTATGCATGTGCAGTTTATAAAAATAACTCGTTACCCCACATCTCAATCTCTTTCCGTCTGAAATAATTAATTTTAAAATATTAATATATGTTATTTTACAATTGAAATTAAAATTCAAATAATGTACTTCAAATTAATCAAATAAACCTATTGTGTTTACATCTTATTTAATATGCCTCTGTAATTTATGAATAAGTTCTGATCATTGTAATTGCTATGTAGTAACTACACTCATTAATCTAATATTCAACAAGTGGCAATGCAATCGTTCATATTTGCATACTTTGTATTCTAATATCTTTGAGATATAAAAAATAAAATATACTTTTTATGGAAATTCTTATTGTTTTATAAATTTTATTTACATAATTTTATGTTTCAATTGCAATTTTTTATTATTTATTTTATAAATCTTAAGTAAAACAATAGGTAATCATAAAGGTTGTTAAGACATATGGGAGTTTTTATTTATTTATTAAATATAATAATTAATGATTTTAACGTACTACATAAAACCCACACAACGCAGGATAAAAATAGTTGATAGAACTATGTATTTGTTATTAAAAATAATATTTTGTCTCTATGTCTATGCTCTATAATTTTTTATAATATATAACACAGGAACATGAGTATAATCATATTATACATATAGGCAGTGCCGGATTTACCAATAAGCAAAAGAAGCAACTGCTTAGGGCATCCGATCCCAGAGGGCACCATAAAATGATTTCTGGGGGCACCAGCAGAATATTGCAATTAATAGGGCAAAAAAGTTAAAAAAGGTCATACAAATTTTGGTGATGATTAAAAAAAAGGTCTTCAGAATTTTTTGGTAAAAAAGGGCGTCGGAATTAAAATGGGGGCCTTCAGATGGTTAGTGCTTAAGGCATCACATTGGGAAAATCCGGCACTGCATATAGGTATACATATCCTATGAAAATTCTCCTGATTGGCAATATAATAACTTGAAACTAAACATCTTATTGTAGAAACTTCAGCTTCATTTTAAAATGTTTTTATGTCGTTTTTTTACGCAAAAAAAAATATTTTGATGAATACTTTAGTAGAAGTGGTGCGTTAAAGCTTCATGAGGTCCAGGCAAATTTGAATTTGAGAGCCCTATGTACATTGTTTAAATCTTACATTTTTTCTTCAGGAGAATTTTTTTAGGAGAAAATTAAGCAAATTGTTACTTTGAGAATCAATATCTCAAGAATGGTTTGAGATATAGACCTGCAGTTTGAAAAATTCAACTTTTCACGTCATTTTCTATACAATACTACACATTTCATGTTTCAGATTTAAACTTTTTCATAGAAATTTCAGCTTAAATATAAGAAAATAAGGAGCATTATAACATTGAGTCACGACCGTGATTCTCACCCAAATCTGTACTCGAAAATCTTACCCATCACGGATATAATGAAAAGTCGCTGCCAAGTGCCAATGCATACAATTCTTAACAAAACAATAAATTTAAATAAAATGTTATTATACATCGAAAATTTCCACAACAGATCACTTAAAAGGGATGAATAAACAAAATTTATTAAATTTGCCTTATTTAAACTCACCGCGATATTTATTTATTTATTTATTTATATGTTTGTGGCAACGAATCAACTATATATACCAATGCAATTTGAAAACACAGTGATATCGAGAGTTAAATTAAAACCGAAATATCCCATTTCCATATAGCTACATGTTTTAAAAAATATCATCTGTTACTACTGTCAATTGAAAATATTTTGTATTATTGACATTTGACAACGATAGAAATACAAGGAAATCTATTAAAATCAATAAATATTAATATACATACCATATACGTGATGTGTTTTTAGTGATAATTAATTTATAGAAAAAATATAATTGTATAATGATCATTACTAACTTGATATAAAAACGAAATCAAAAATGGTAATTTGTTGGTAAAGATTCAGGAGGTATGTTAACTTTTTTGAATTTTTGTATATGTTTAACTAAAAACTCAAAAATAAAAAATTATAAAAAAAAACTTTTTTAAAAATAATTTGCCTTTGAAAAGCCGACTAAAAAGCTGAAAATAAAATTAGGTTCGTTCTAATTATTGCATTTTAAAAAAAGTTGATTTTGTTCATACTAGAAGATACTTTTTTTAACTCTTCTAGTATGAACAAAATCAACTTTTTTTAAAATGCAATAATTAGAACGAACCTAATTTTATTTTCAGCTTTTTAGTCGGCTTTTCAAAGGCAAATTATTTTTAAAAAAGTTTTTTTTTATAATTTTTTTTGTATCTTAAAATCTTAACAACGGTTAAAGTTTAAGTTTTGATATTATTACTACACTACCTCTTGTTGGTGGGGGAGGGAAGAAATTGCTCTTTTCGCCCGTAGGATAACGCGCCACTGTTCTATTACTAATAAATTATTCATAGAAATGATATCTGTTTGTCTTAATGTTATTATAAAAATCTGTAAACCTTTAGTTTAACAGATTCTGAAAAGACACATTTATTGTTAAATAAAATGTATAAAAACTACAATAATACAACTTCACATGATTTTTCCATGCAACGTATAATGAGAAATATGAAGAAATGATTAGAATTTCTCAAGAGCCTTAAATTCACATCGTGTTTTTTATAATTTAGTGAAAGGTACAGCGAAGGTACCTATGTTATTTTTATACTATATAGCTACCGATATTTTGATTTGTGGTTATAATGCGTAAAATATATTGCATCTAACACTGGTATTCATTAAAAAGTTTATTAGTTTTCAATTATTAACATCACTTAAGTATGTGTGTTTGAAAACAAAACATAATATAATGGAGGTATTTGATTTATAGATTCGAAGAAATTATATAATGTTAGCTTTACCGTAATTAAACGTTCAAATCAGACCGGCAAAACAATACATTATAAAAAGTTATAATAGAGTCTTTGTAAAAATGATTAATAATGTTTAAAAAATTAAAAGTAACGATTGTAAGACGTAAGTAAGTACCAGTGTATTGTTTGTTTTAATATCATCAAATATTTTAATTTATTTTCGATTTTTTTGTTAGGAAGTTTAATATATATTTTTTAAATAATATAGGATAGGTATAACTAAAGTTAAAGGTTATTATCTATCTATCTTATCTATTCGAAAGATGATGAAAACTATATATATACAATATAAATTTGAGTGTCTTTAAATTATTGTAATGATATCGTTCTTATGGTTTTTGTTGTTATTAGTATTTCGTTCTAAAATTGGGAAAAATAATACATGGAACCAACAATATGCCTGTCTGTCGCATATCACTACCTTCTAACATTAAAAATTGAACTGTTTGGTCTAGAAAATTGACCATTGAACCAATAATAGATCTGAGGCCTATTTCACACATATATACGGTTTCATTAGGTTCGGTTCGTTTTCGGTTCGTTTTCGGTCGCTGCCGACAAGTGTGAAACGATGATTCAGTTTGTATTCGGTACCTAATAGAAACCGTACAGAACTGAATACTCCCTCCACACGGACAGATTTCATCAGGTTTCAATTCGTGTCCAACACGCGTTCACACATACTCGGTTTAGTTTCGGTTTTAACCTGATAGCGAGTGTTATTTTTTTTAAGTTTTGTCGCGGATTTTCTAATAAAATGAGCGGTTTTCTAGATGTTGATGTGGATCGTCTTCATGCTCTTTAGCTTCGTAGAATGCTCCAAATTCCTGCTGTAAAGTAATGAGAGGGTGCTCGCAATGAATTCTAGTATTCCTCCTTCATTTTTTAATTTTTTTTATAGAGAAACAACATGGCAACAACTTGCTTTCTCTCAATGATAACTATTGAGTTTAAAAAAATAAAACCTAATATGAACCGTATGAGAACCGTGTATGGGTGAAAGGGTTTGATTCGTTTTCGGCTGAAACCGAAAACGAACCGAACCGAATGAAACCGCGTATGTGTGAAACAAGGCTGACTGTGAGTTATAAAAGTAAAAGTTTTTGACGTTTTTGGGGGTAAATGGCATGTCATTTTTTGTTAATTTAATCCCGGAATCCCGGCGAGTGGGGTTTCAAATAAAAAAAAATAATTTAAACATGTTAATGTTTTGTTGTTAAATTTTTTAAATAACAATTTTTCAAAAAAATCTTAAAATTCTCATGGACATATTTAAATTTATCAAAATCAACCCCTCTTCCCACGCCGTTAACGATGAATAAACGTTACAACGCCAGTCATCGCCTGCACCCGCGCCGCTCTAATCATATTAAAAATAATATCTTCAATAAATACCTAAGAGTTCATGTGGGTAAATAATAAATAACGTAATTTTTTAAAGAAAATAATGAAAAGAGTAGTTTATCATTTATCAAATCCATATATTTATTGGGCGTGGTACTACAAAATATGTAACAAGATTTTACGGGTCAACAATCAGCTCTTGAGAAATAAAAAGTTGAAAATATATAATAATAAAATGTGTGAAGGTTTCTTCCAAATATTTGTTCTACTTTAAAATTCTAATTTTGTTGGCAAATATATATGTATTTATTTGTAGAACGGGCGCGTGCAGGTCGATTTTTGATTGAGATTTAATCCATAATTGTACATTAGAATAAAAAATAGTAAGTAAGTAGGTAGGTAAATATTCATCGTATAATACGCCATTTCAATAATACAGTTTTACACTTACAAGATTCGAGAATTGAGGAAATTCCTGTATAAGCGCATTTTTGTTAAATTTTGGAATGTAACCCGGTTTTTATACATATATAACTAGTTCTTTTGTATAACATGAGCAAATCTACGGGATTTAATTATGATGTATGTATGTACGACTGTCACTACCGATATTACAAATATTTGAAACCCATTTCGAACGTTCTATGATCAAATACTACCTATGAAACCTATGTGTCACCCATAGGTGGGCATTAACTCGTTAATCCGTTAATCGTTAATTAACGAAGTTAACAAAATGCTTAACGGATTAACTTTTAAGGTGAATCTTTAACTTTCGTTAAATTTTCGGTTAACTTTAACTTCCGTTAAATTTTCGGAATTTTAATGCTTCAATGATTAACGAAGTTGACTTTATTATTAACGAGTCAACGATTAACGAAGTTAACTTTTCGATTAACTGTGCCCATCTATGGTGTCACCAAACAGAAGACAAGATCAAGATATATGGATAATAGACATAGCATGCAGGCCTTGATTTGGAAATTTGCCGCCCCTAGGCAGTTGCGAAAATTGCCGCGCCCTCCGTTTGATACGAGACGTTTTTCAAAAATTTTTGATTGAACAAAAATAAAAAAGTTTAGGTTTTTGATAACGGTGACCTTTTTTCCAGAGTTTCCGCCAAAAATTGCCGCCCTTTAATTTTTGCCGCTCTAGGCACGTGCCTACACTGCCTGCATGGTAAATCCGGGCCTGATAGCATGGATCGCACATCTACTTTGATTTTGATTATTCTACAACTGTATATCATCATTGCGTGTGCAAATTACTATACGCTGCTGCGGGGACCCCCTATGCTCGGGGGGCCGGGGCGCTGTAAGTTAAATGCGTTAAGTAATATTATAAAGTTTCTATTCTCCTAAAAAATTATACATTTGTGACAGCAGAATTTGCACGCACAACGACGATAAGTAAACTCTTTGGTGATCTATAAAGCGATTTAACTGTTCAAAATTATATATCCCCTTATTAGCACACTCCTCTAATATAAATCAAGTTATTGTTATCAATAAATTACAATTAGTGCGGGATGATGAAAAATTATATCAATTTATTATATGTATATATTCTCTATATTGTCTATATGCACTATGGTGTTTGATTGACGCAACGTGTTATTTTTTCTTTTCAAACATTATGACAGGTTAGTACAAATTATTGTAAAACAAATCAATTGATGCGATAAATAACAACAGTACGCAATGCACGGCGGGTGTATCGTAACGATCGGTGTATTGTATATATATAGATACTCAAATGATACCTGTCCAGAGCACACAGTGTATATATATTATTTCATTATCTAAACACACAGATTCCTGGCTACATATTTTAATTGTCACGATCTCCTGGTGTTATGCAACGCGTGTAGTGTATATACAATATATTTACGTATAATTGTGAAGTAATGCAGTTGCCCACACACAGTAAAGCCTTTCTTTGAATCAGATGAAAGTATGATTCGTGAGCGGCTGCGATGATAGGCCGCTGCCATGGTCCGGTGACCACGAAACGTATTTTTGTTTCAAAATTTTATATTACTGACCAGTACTGATTTATTCATAAAGCGTAATAGACGGCAGTGACGCGTTATTATTGTCGGAGGCTCCAAGCAAAATATATTTTTTTAAAGTAATCGAAATTTTTAAAATAATGTTCAAATAATTGTTTTACAATAAAGCTAAAAAAGTTAATTGGCATCAAAAATTATTTCAAAAGCTATAAAAAAAAGTCGTCACTTTTTTTTGGACAGCTCAGAGTCCTCCTTCATCTCGAGGTCCTAGGCTAGTGCATAAAATGCCTATTGTAACACACCACTGATAGATGACTCTAATATTATATTTTTCAAAGTTCAGGGACATAAACTATAGGATTATATCAATCAATATATAGGAATATAATAAACACAAATTCAGCTATAATAATGTATAATCAATTTAAATATATTATTTTTGACTATGAAAATGTTCACTTAATTTACCCGAATATAAACTTCGACTGAAACTTTTGTCTTCCCCAGATTATAATCTTAATGAGAAGACAAATGAAAAATAAATTAAATACCTCTTTTTTTATTTTGACGGAAAATAAATTTTATGGCCAGATATCGAAATAAAATATTAATATATTTTAATCTTTTGCCCAATTCAAAAAAGAGAACAAAAGAGGACATTTCAAAAGAAAATAAAAGATCCAAGTTAAAAAAGAAAACATGTTCTCTTTAAAAGAGACATTCTAGCAACCTTAACACGAAAAAGGAGTACAAAAAGTATGTTTGGTCACTTCTTTTATTAAAATTATCTATATCTATAAAAGAGTTTGTCTTTAACCACTCACTCACTCACTCACTCACTCACTCACTCACTCATATATCAACGTACAGCCCAAACCCCTGGACCTAGATACGTGAAATTTCGTAGGTGCCTTCCTTTTATGATGTAAGCACCCACTAAGAAAGTATTTTTCGAAATTCAACCCTATGGGGTTAAAACAGGGTGTCAAAGTTTATATAAATTTTTTTTGTTCGCATTTAATTGAAACTTATCGAACATACTCTACAATATAAATAATTAAACAATTATTTCAGCATTTCCCAAAATTTAACCCTTAAGGTGTTAGGGGGGTGGAAAAATTTGTAATTTTTTTTTATTCACCGAATACCTGCATTACTTATAAAGGAAAATTCGGACAAAATAGTCATCTATTAAAATAAAAATTTCGACATTCAACCCCTAATGGCGGGGTAGACAGGGTCTGTGTTTTTTATATGTTTATCTGCAATAATCTGCATAACTGCTTACTTTATAATTGTGGAGTCGGGCAAAATAATCTGCAATAAAAAATTTCGATATTCAACCCCTAATGGCGAGGGTAGACAGGGGGTTAGTTTTTACAATTTTTAACTAAGATCCGAGATAATTACGTTTTTTTTATAGGTAATGAATAAAAATCAATATAAAAAATGTAATAACTATGTCATCCCCTATCACGTATGGAGCACCGGCGCCGACTACGGGGGGGCGAGGGGGGCGATCGCCCCCCCAGATATTATACCAGGGGGGCTTCGCCCCCCCTATGCAGCTGAACTCTAGTTTCTTTTAAATTAAAGATACTTTTGTCAATAAGATTTTTACTTTAAAAAAAGGTGTAAATATTCAAATACTTGTCACTTGAGTAAAAATGATCACTAAAAATTTCTTCAAAAAGGAAATTAATAGTAAAACATCTTTTATTTCCTTTACAAAGCTTAGTTAGATCAATAGCTTTAAAAAAAAATCTACGACTTTTCTACACTTTACTATATTTTCAGCTAAAATCGTCGTTTACGTTTCATGAGCCTCTGTAAATTAAATATAAATGTCCACTTTTCAATTATTTCAAATAATTAAAGTTTGATCGATTTTTATCGAAACTACAATAATTTGATGAAAAAAAATTTTTTTTTCACATAATTAGTTGCGTTTCTGAAATTTTTGTCGTTATTACGAAAGTTGGATATTGCACATTTTTTAAGGAAATTTTTTGCAATAAAATTTTAAATAAATTTTTAAAGTTCCTTCGGTTCCTTCCTTCCTTTCTGTTTATAATTCTCCCTGTAATTCTCCATACATACTCTTATTTGAAAATTTTGGTGTAAAGGTTGCAAACTTGATAACGTAATGAACGCAATGACAAAAATTCAAAATGGTGGTCTATACCTAGCTTCATTCGCGTTTTCCTTTGCTTTAAAAGCAGTGACTTCTGGGCCTTCTGGGTAAAATAATTTTAATCAACGAATTATGGGTAATATTTCCCAACATTCTTTCTTTATATTGTTTAAATTTAAAATAATTACCTTCCAATAATTGATATTTAGTACATTGTTGTATTCTAGTTTATTTATTTTAATGTATAATATATATCTGGAAATTGATTAGAATATTAATACGTAGCATTTTTTTATAAGAGAACCTTAAATATTATTTTTATAAGATTGTAAAAAATTGAATTTACATATCACTATTACATTAATTAACAATAACTTTTGCAGAAGTTGACCAAATCCAGTATTTTCAAATAATCTCAGATGATCAACAAAATGAAAATATTATTTATGTGGCATACAATAATGATGAGCTTGATGTGGATGATAGTCAAACGAGTCAAAATTTAAATGTTAAGGAAGAAGAAAATGAAACTACTTACGATGATAAAAGTAAAACTAAACGAGAATCTTCAGATTTAGAAGTTGTAACGTTATCAGATGGTAGTACAGCATATATTTGTCGTGATATATTAGGTAAAAAAATATAAACGTAAATTGCAAAAAATACATTAATATACTGTTTACCTTATATATAATTTATCATAAAATTTTTTTTTAGATATAAATGAATTCTTAGAAACAGGCATAGAAGATGATATTCAAAATAATTTTGAAAATTTGCAACCCGATACTGAAGCTCATCCAGAAATTTTAGTAGATGGTAATTTATTATATTTATAATTTATAATACGTTCTTCATTATAAGTTATTTATGTTTTGTTTTACAATTTTACATAGATAAACACTATCAACAAGTACAACTTGAAGATGGTTCTATTGCAATATTAGAGGTAAAAGTTTTAAATTCTAATACAGAATTATCTGAGACAGTGAGGAACGAGTTTGAAGAAGTACCTAATGATTTTAAAAGCATTTCGGGTAGTAAAAAGAAAAAGATATATTTATGTGTATATGAAGGTTGCAATAAAGTATATACAACACATCATCATTTAAAAGTAAGTTACAGTTCTAGTTCTATACCTAACTTACGGCAGTTGTACACTTTTAATTACCCATGCCTCAATCACTTTTTAGCATAGGTGGGCACAGTTAACCGAAAAGTTAACTTCGTTAATCGTTAATCCGTTAATAAATAAGTTAATTTCGTTAACAGTTAAACCGTTAAAATTTCGAAAATGTAACAAAGTTAAAGTTAACCGAAAATTTGAAAATTTAACGAAAGTTAAAGTTAATCGTTAAAAAGTTAAACATCCGAAATGTTTGAAGACCTTTTTTTTGCTATTTCGACAACTTTCTTATGTACTTTTTATCAAACAACCAATGTAACGGACTAATGTTAACGGAAATTAAATTTAACGGAAGTTAACAAAAGCGTTAACATTTTTTTGAGTTAACTTAAAAGTTAATCCGTTAACCATTTTGTCAACTTTGTTAATTAACGATTAACGCATTAACGAGTTAATGCCCATCTATGCTTTTTAGTTATAGTCATTTAAAGCACCAGATCACATACTGCCTAATAAAGAGTGCATTAATTTGCAAAATTTTTAATTACGATATCAGTTTAGAACCTAAGGTTACTTAACTCTGAGGTTTGACCACTCATTTTATCTAATTTCATTTATTATTTTTAGGGCCAATAATGATAAAGTGCTCTTGCCTCTTGCAAAACATTAGTAATAATGAATTTATAAATATATATATTATGTAATTGTATCTTTCAGGTTCACAACAGAACACATACTGGTTATAGGCCTTATAAATGTTCAGAAGTAGGTTGTGAAAAATTTTTCACAACTAAATCTTCACTGAAGTCACATTTTCGTACACATTCTAATGAAAAACCATATAGTTGTAGTACTTGTCCGAAATCATTTAAAACATCTAGTGATCTACAAAAGCATGTTCGTACTCACACAGGCAAGTATTTGATTATTTAGTCTTTCACATTGAACTGATTTTATTTTCTGCATTTACCCAGTGGAAAAAAAACAACTTCAAATATACACAGTGAAACCTCGTCAATACGATTTTGAAGGGATTGGGGGGAAAACACGTACTAATGAAAAAAAAACATTTTGTCAAACGTAAAAATGTATATTTTAACCTTTATACTTTTTTTGTAGGAGAAAGACCATTCAGATGTCTCATGGATGGATGTAGTATGTCATTCACTACATCAAATATTCGTAAAGTTCATATGAGAACGCATACGGGTGAACGTCCATTTCAGTGCCCAGAACCTAATTGTAATAAAGCATTTGCATCACACACGAATTATAAAAATCATCTTAGAGTACACAGTGGAGAAAAACCATTTGTGTGTAAAGAACCTGTAAGTATTATTATTAGTTATTGTTAATGTATAGACATTTTTCCAAATCTTAAACGCCTAAAAAAGAAAAAAATGATCGTTGTGGACCCTGAAGATATCCAATTATTTGGCAGGTATCTTTAAGATAGGTATACAGTTTGTCCAATAACAGAAGTACCGGCATAACTTTTAAACTCTATTATAAAAAAATGAAAAAAATTACATGCATACTACACCATAAGTATTACAACACTTTTATATTAATAAGTAGTCATGCTTTTATTAGGTATACAAACATTTTACAACAAGGTTATGTTTTTGGAAAGACACCCAGGAAAAAAACGATCAGATCCAATTGGATCCAAATTTTTTCAGATCTGTAAAATGATTATCTAAGTGGATCTTATCAGATCCAATCAGATCTGATAATAGCGAGCAATTTTCAGATCTAATTAGATCTGATTGGATCCAATCAGATCAGTTTGGATACAATCAGATCAGATTGGATCCAATTGGATATAAAATCAAATATAAAAAATTTCATCAAAAATAGCATCAAATCTGATCAGATCCGTAATTTGGCCTATTCAGATCTCATTAGATCTAATCAGATCTGATTGGATGAAATTTCAGATCTGCTTTGATCCAATTAGATCTGAACGCTTTTTCGTGGGCAGTCATAAAATGAGTCCATTTAATAATAACATTAATAATTTTTTAGATGTGCCAAAAAAGATTCACAGAGTATTCATCATTATATAAACATCAAGTTGTGCACAGGAAAAATATAGAGCATGTTTGCACAGTTTGTAATAAAACTTATCGGCAGTTAACAACATTGAAAACTCATATGAGAATGGTTCATGGAATAAACATAAAAAATGAGGGTACATCTGCAGCTTTATCAACAAATGAAAAAGTAGTACCTGTTAGTTTAGTGCAAGTAACAAGTGATGGTGAATTCAATAATTTATCACAAGTAAAAATAAAAGATATTAGTAATAATCAATCATTAGTGAATTTTGAAAATGATCAAAAATATGATCTAGTTTTTATGTTAGAGCCGCAGTAATTAATTCATATAAAACATTTGTACGAAGACCATGTAAATGTGAATATTTATTTATTTTATTATATATATTATTAATGATGGATCTATGAGGTTTCATGTTAATGAAAATATTAAATTACCAGAATTACAAAATATGAATTTATATACAATCATGCTCCAGAGTTACGTCATCTTAAATTCGAAATTGATCTTAATCCCTCTACTGTAAACTTTATTGTTCATATTATTTGTTGCATTCCTTCACTTCATGTTTCATCTCTCGTGTCTGAATCTTTTTCAGAGTAATATATGAGAGTACTAGTTTTAGAAACTCTTCTGAACAAGACTTCAATATGAGAGTCAAAATGTCAAGTGAAGGAATATAACAATTTGGACAGTAAAAACCCAAAAAGCTAGTGAGAAATTTAATTTTGTTGACTTTCAAGTCTTCAAGAAGCTGACGATATTTATAATGACCATATTTTTAGGGAAGAGTATTGTCCCTATTATCTTTCATTATTCTGGATTCACCTCTGTATAATGCATATAAAATATGCTCATTTTGTGATGTTTGTAGTAATTTAATATTTTTTGTAATTTTTATAATAATTATATGTTGTCTATAATAGTGCAATTTTTTATTTTACTTGTATATTTTATTAAAATAAAAAGTAAGAGAAAAGTGAAAGTTGTTTAATTTACATTGTGAAATAATGACATAGATGTAAATTTTTAAATTTATTTATCTACATAGATCGAACTTTTTCCCCCGGGTAATAGGTAGGTATATTTACATTGAATGGTAAAAAATTATGGAAATGAAAATATTATGTAGCAGATGTAAATATTTATTTATGAAATATTCAATAATAAAATTACATATTTTTATTTCAATACACTTTTTTATATTATCACAAATGCTATTATTTAGAGTCATTTTTGACAAGGAATGATTCAATATGTAGGTACATACAAAAATTTTTTTGTTTAAATACCCATTTATGTAGGTAAATTAAATTTGTAATATCCATGACTAATTCTAATATTTATGAATTAGGCTCAATTATTTAGATTATTCTAATTAAATAATCTATTATTATTTAATAATTGATATGATATATTTAAAATTCATATTTTGAAAATTTATTTCATACCCCATTAAATTGCTTATACTAATGTGTTAGTAATTTATTATTACTTAAGTATAAATAATACTGTACGTTTTATGAAATATATGTATATATTTATTTATAGAACTTTAGGCTATGATCAGGCGATTCAAAAATTGTCACGTTTTACGCTCTATAATTATAATTTATCTTGCCATAGCTATATTTTTGTAATTTTATTATAGAAAATACAAATAAGAAACTAAATAACAATATTAACTAACTTAATAATAATTAACGCTACAGTGTGCTGTTGCATTTATAATAAATTCCGGAGTATACAATTTGGTGACAATTAAAACAGCAGTAAATGTAGTGAGTGTTAGCAACAATTAAAGCTCATCTAGCCACATAGATATGAATGCATGTATTATTTCAAATGTAATTGTAGTGCGTATATACGTGACAATTAATTACTCATATGGCCGTTACCTAAATATGAAATAGTTTAATTAAATTGAATAATAATATTAAAGTATTTATATTAAAATATAAAGATCAAAAATGAACGAGGTATAGAAGTGTAATTGTACAAATTAAAAATTCACAAAACAAATATATTTTTTGTATGTAAGTCTAGTTATAATACTCATTGTTTAATTAAGATTTTATTTAACTTGTTAATTTTTGACTCTACTATAAAAGTCATTATGTATTATAAATTTAAGTACTGTGAAGAATTCAGAGGCATAACCAGCGAGGGACCAAGGATGCTAGCCCCCTCCTGCATAACTGGTGGGAGGCTAGATGGTGATACCATCTTAATATATATAAATTACGTGTCACATGTTCCTCCGCTATGGACTCCTAAACTACTTAACCGATTTTAATCAAATTTGTACACCGTGTGCAGTTTGATCCAACTTGAAACATAGGAAGCCTCCTATGGGAAATGGGGGGGGGCTTTGCCCCCCCCCCCCTTTTTTTTAAAGAGAGTTCCCATTTTTTTACGGTGGTGGTGGTGGGGGGCTGTAAAGCTTCCTATGGGAAAGGGGGGGGTGCCCCCCTTTCCCCCCCTTTTAAAATAGAGTTCCCACTTTTTTACGGTGATGGTGGTGGGGGACTGTAAAGCCTCATTTGGGAAATGGGGGGGGGGGTGCCACAGCAACGCGTGGCCGAGTCATCTAGTATATAATATATTTGTAAAATATATGTTATATGTCAATGGCTTCCATATTCCATAATCCCCCCCTCATAAATCCTGGTTACTGGATTTTTTCAGAAAAAACGATTTAATTTTTTGAAATGCTACTTCTGTAAGGGTTCATTCCATTTTTTACTATTCTATTTTAGGTAGCAACCATTAAAAAAGCTGCTAAAATATTTTCACATAAATTAATATATGTTCAAAATAAAAATAATAAAGTAAACTATATAATACAAACTATCGGATAACACAATATGCAGATTCTAAAATGATTTATTCACTGTGCTCTTTTAATTCTTTATCAAAAACAAATACACCTAGACCTTCTCCAACACGACGGAGATTTGTAACGTGATCTGCAATTTCTTTCATGGAGTCAACTTGTTCTTGTAGATATTCACTTTCCAGAAAATCACATAAATTAGAATCCTTGTGATCAGACGCAATGCTATGAAGTTGCAGCAATTGCTGTAATTCAGTAAATTTTAACTAATTTTTTAAATTAAAAAAAAGTTTAGTTTTTGATAAATTAAACTTACATCATTGATCAACTTCTCTAATTCAAGAGCAGAAACCATTGCTTCTTCTGCTGTTCCCCATTCTGGTTTAGCTGGAGATGAAATATCTGATAAGACAATGCGTCCACCTCGTTTGTTTTGATATCTCATAAACTTCATTGCATGTTCTCTTTCATCATCTGAAGATTTTTTGAAATACCAATGTAGGCCTGGTAGAGCAACATCATCTCGATCAAAATAGTACGCCTGAAAAATGAATACAGAAACATATATTTAAATTAGAAAATTGCAAAATGTAAAAAAAAAAAATATCTTTAATTTCTAGTGTACCCTACCGGTTTTCCTTTGATTAGATCAAGTAAAGGAATATATATGACAAATGCTGGGAAATCTAGTTCATATAGACAATATGGCCACAAAGCTTACAAAAGAAAACGATGTATATTTAGGCTATTAGAAACAATATTTTCAAAATTGTGTAGAATTTTTTAAATTTTATGCAAAAATACTAGTGGACTAAAATCAGAGATTTTTGATTTAAAACTATAAAAAATTAAATTTAAAATATAAGAGCACGCGCGCGCGTGCGGCGATTTTTTTTTTAATATTAAGTGGCCCTGGCCCCACATAAAAATATTTGACAACTACCTAGTACATTCCTATCTATAAATTCTAAGGAACGTAATTGAAATAAAATCAAACAGTCTTTCTGTGCCGAATTTTAAAATATCGACATTTTGGATAATTTTATTTCAATCCTTATACGCGAATTCAGCATTTTATATACCTACCATATATTTGTATTCTAATATTATATATGTTTTGTACATCCTAAAATATTGTCTGTCTGTCTGTTAGTGCGCTTATTATTCGAGTACTATTTATCCGATTTTCGTGTTTTTTTTTAATTCATAGAGATGTTATTGCTCATAACTATAATTCCACTGCGGGCCGCAGCTTTTTGCAGGGGGGAGGAGGATTTGACAGTATTAAATCTCATAGTTACATTTTTTATGAAAATCATCTTTTATGTTATGCAAAGTACAAAAATTGGTTATATTCTTCACTTAGAGTTCATTATTGAAAAAATACTCGTATATCATAATCATCTTATAATTTGTGGACTTATGGGGGGGGGGGATTGATCCCCTCCCCCCTCCTCTAATTACGCCACTGGCTTACATTTTTCTGATAACCTTACATAACTTTCTTATGACTGATTTTTATTATTTAAAAAAATGCCCCCCCCCCCCCCCCAACCCTGCAAACAATTTCTAGTTACGTCACTAGCAGTAAATATATACATAATATATCTCATTCAGTACCTTTTAAAGTTTATAGTCAAATTTAGTAAGTATGTAATTTTTTTTCATTTAAAATAATAAAAATTATTAAATACAAACAAGTACCAAAATTAAATTATGAACTCATTATTTTTATTAAAATTTTATTTATGAACAATATAATGCAAATAATACGTTTATGTAATTCAATTTTTTTTATTTAACCGATAATAATTATCCGAGGTTACCTGCTCAGTCAAAATATTTGCAAGAGCATTAACCTTAGATAACCTAGGACCAGGCATTTGGAAAAACAATAAATAAAATTAGCATTATTTGAGATCGTAAATATATTCTAATATTACAAGTTAGAAATTATTTTTAATACGCATAATTTTTAATAAATATACCTACGCGTAAACATATTGATTATCACGTACATAATAAACAGCGTTCTTTATTTTTATCAAAACTAAATTATTATATTAGATACGCAATAATATGTATTATGCCGAAAACAAACACCATGTTGTGCAATACGTTAACAAATTAGTAAGTACCTAATACACTGAAGAAATTAATTGTCTCAAAAATAATAATAATTTATATATTATAGTTAGGTAAGAACTTTCAAGCAATACGTAAGGCGAAAATACAACAATCATACATAGCATTAACAATAAAAACAACAATACCATTGACAAATAAACGTAGGATGCATATAGTTCCTTGTTGATTTGTTTATTTATAGCATCTTCGCAATCTTGATGAAAATTTTGTCTCACTTGTGATATTTGCGACATTTTAATACAAAAATTATCTTTTGCTTAACCGCACAACAATGATAACTTAATATGATTCCGCGTTATCAAAACCAAGGTTGAGTAATGGTAATATAAAATAAAATGTTAGTCGATCGAACATACACGATTGGTGCGACGCGACGTAAGGTTTTCATATATTCATAAGATTTTAATTCTCTACGAAATGCGTTGTTTCTTATGTTTAACTTGCCGGGTAATTGAGGATTTTGGATTCAGAAGTTTTGCAATTTTATAAGAAACCTTTTTATTATTAATATGCTTTAAATCTGGCGTGCTCAATTAAAAGTTTAAGCTCGTATTTTTTGGTGACCAGTACCCCCGTTTCACTGTTTTCCCGGTCCCTTAAGTTTACGGGTGCCGGTTTCGCCAACCTCTAGTTACGTCTTTGGGCATGCTACATTATTATACGTGTAGAATAAATAATGTAATGTAATACAAAAGATTAAAGTGCACTTATATAAGTTTTTGTCGGGAACGCAACGAGTCCCAGATACGCCTCTGTGCATCGATAGGTCAATATTTTTGCTGTACGATATTATACAATACCCCAGTACATCCCGGTCCCGAACCAATTGATTCGACGGATTAGGTAGTCGTTTAATGGGGGATGAGTAGAAGGCGGGTGGAGTATGGTCATGGTGATCGGTTAAACGGGGAGACGTCCACTCACGAATACATCGGATCAATTCGTTTATAGCTTATATAGATTAGTATTAGATAGCTTTATAGATTTATAGCTCAGCACGTACGAATCAATTAATCCGACGGATTCGATAATACGCGGTAAGACAAATGAGAAGATAGCAAAAGTGGTAAGTTGATCGGTGAAGCAAGGAGAACATTGACATGAATGACATGATTGGACCGATTGCAGTTGGACATTCGCTAAGAACTGAAACAGAAGTGCGTATGCATATAAGGAAAATAGATTTTTACGTAAAATTTGAAAATTTTACATCCAATTTTTAATAGCAAATTCAACAGACATCCATAATTAATCCAATATCCAATAATTTAATACTGGAATGATATCAGACCAGAAGACGAAAAGCCAAAAGCGTATTACTTCCCAGTGGCTAGTGGCGTAACCAACGCGGGGGTGGGGCTACCCTCCCCCTTCAGTGCTGTATGGCTGTATCCAACGTAGGGCACAACTATAAAGTTGCGTTTTTTATAAAAATGTTTCCTCCTAAAAAATCCTGATTGCGCCATTGTGACTATTCTTTATGAAAAAACAAGAATACATTGAATTAAAAAAATATATAACAATCTTTAAATTATAAAGTTGCTCCTCCTCCCCAATTAAAAATTATCATATAACCATCCCCTTAAAAAATATTTCGTCCCTGCTGGGCCAATTTCAATTGCTTCCTCGCCATATTGCAGGTACGAGAAGGTTTGCGACCCTTTTTAGATTTCAAAATTTTCACTAAAGAGGCCACTACATCTTTTGTCTTTTGTACTATACTACTATACATTTTCTTCATCTTAAAAAATTGTCATTTGTTTTCTGCAATCGCTATGTTTACTTTGATATATTAAATTGGTATGTATTGTATTTATTAAAATTCTTCGATAATTAACTAGTTTTACATTGGTGAATTGACCGTGAGGAAGCACTTAATGCATTCATTTGGCAGCATGTTTTTTACTTCCTCGCAATATCGAAGATACGAGAAGCTTTGTTATCGTTTTAAAACGAGAAAAAAATTGCTCTCCGATTTAAAAAAAATTATTTTATTTATCCGTTTCAGGTCAAGACAAACACTTTTTTCCGTGTCTGTCTGTCTGTCTGTGTGTATGTGTTTGTCCCCCAATTCTTGTCACACGCTTAACTCATGAACCACTGAACCGATATTAATGAAACTTGGTTGGTCGGTTGGGTCTGGTTTGAGGACGGTCCCATTTCAAAAGTATTATAATCGTGTGTAAGGGGGAGGGGTTACATCCCAAAATATTTATTTTTTGATTTGAAGATATCTCAAGAAAGACACATGTTACGTGAAAATTTTATAGTACCTTTTTTGTAGAGCATTCAATTCTCTATAATATAGGTTACCTACTTTTGTTGTAAAATATTCCCTTACAAAGATCTATCTCAATTTGCTTTAAGAAAATCGTCATTTGTTTTTTAAAATTGCTATTTACTTTGACATATTAAATGTCATTTTGACGTTTTAAATGTCATTTTGACGTTTATAATGTCATTTTGAGATTTGTATTGCAGAAAAATAATGATTTTGATTGAAATTGTTAAAAAATTCAAAATATAAGACATGATAACGAGGTGGGTATAAAGAAAAATGTCGAATTAATATTTTTTTATTAAAATTGTATGAAAATTAAATGGTTAACCAATGACAGGCAGTTTATCTGAAAACTTTATTGGTTTTTATTTAAATTGTTCTATAATTAATTACCTTTGATGAATTTAGCACGAGGAAGCACTGTGCATTTACTTGGCAGCTGTATTTTTATCATTATTCATATATTCGGAATATAATCTTAAAAGAGAAATGATCTATAGTATTTAAAATTATTTTTGAAACGGAAGAGCTCAAATCTAGTATATATATTTACTATTATTTACAAACAAATTAAATTAATAACAAACTCTTATAACATAGAATCTGCTGAAAAATATAAAAACTTTAAGACCATGCGCTATGTACAATCACACTGTTGAATGAAAATACATCAATGTAAAAATGTATAGACATCGGTTATGGAATTTGTTAATTTTGTTATTTGAAATATTTTTAGGAATATCTGCATCAAGACATTGGATTGTTACTGAAAATGGACAGATTCAAGCACAGGTACGTTTGAAATATTTTTAATAAAATTGATTTAGGTTATGTTAATAATTGCTTGTAGTTTTTTTATTTCAATTTTTAATTCTAAATATATAGTACAATACGCAGGTTAATATTTAGTTATTGAGATTAATGCATTTTATAGTAATTAATTTAACGTTATGATTCAATAATAATTTTATTTTATTGTGTTCTTGACCCTATTTTTTAAGATATTGTATTATGTAAATTGTGTTTACTTCATATTTTTGATTTAAATAGAAATTGACATTTACATAGATATTATGTTTTTGTACAGTTTAAATTTATTTTTAGTTGGTTTCTCCATTTCATATGCGTCGACCATATGATCTTCTTTCGTTCTTAGATCAAGAGGTTCGTCATGAAAAAATTAATTCACTTCATAAAGATTTAATTTCACGAAAAACTCAGATAAATAAAAAATGGTCATCTCTTGATGAAGCGACGGAGTCTCGTTTATATAGTCATGACAGTGAATGTTTAAGAGCTGAAAAACCTTTTAGTAATATAAATGATTTATATTCTAAATATTCTAATAGCATAACAAATGTAGGTACTAGAATCAATATTTTTGATTATTTAAACTATGATGTACCAAGTGATGCATCTGCTGTACCTGAATGCCATAAGGTAATTATTTATTTTCAGTCGATTATCAAAGAAATATAAAAATATAATTTTTATTAATGTTTTCTTTTTTTTATAGATTGTGGATTTAGACTTCTCTATGTTTGCATTTGAACACCTTGTTGGTATGGTTGGAAGAAATAATTTAACACTTTCTCCCGATCCTTCAGTAATGCAATGGATAATTCCTGAAGGTTCTTCTGTTGCTAAGTTTGGACATAAGGTAGTTAATTCAAACTTGAGAATTATTTGCAAACGTTAATTGAATACATTTGTTTTAGGTATATTTAGGATTGCTAAATAATGCTACATCTTGGTTACATCATAATTTAGCTTCAATGTATTGGCGTATTCGTGGTGATGCATACAGAGCAATTGAATGTGGCAGACGAGCTGTGCATTTTGCACCTCGGGAGTACCGTGACATTGCTTTGCTTAACTTGGCGAACATTTTTCATCTTGCAGAACAGTCCAGAGAAGCAGTGATTATAATGCATGCTGCAATAGACCTTTCTCCAAATCAAGTACTTAATCATTTTGCTTTAGGAAATGTATATGCATCACTGAGTATGTAAAATTGTTTCACATATTTTAATTTTATTATAATTTTGAATTATATATAAAAATGCAAATTAATTAACTATAAACTATAATTAATTATGGTTTCAATTCCATAAAGATACGTTAATTTCTTTAAAAGAAATTATATCAGTCATATTAATGATAACAATTTTTTTTGTAATAATATTCTGATCATTAAAGTTTAATTTTTCTTGTATTTTATCTTAACAGTAATATTATTTAAATTTTCAAAAATTTATTTATGTAACATATATATTTAACATAGAATATATTTTAAATATTTTATTATTTCTTTGCATATTTTAAAAAATAATATGTATTTGAATAAGTATCTTTGACCACAAATTATCTTTAGATATTTATATTTCCTGTTGTTTTGTGGTGTGTGGAATATAAAATTAAGTTTTTATCTGTACAGTGGCAGACTAAGAAGGGTTGGTATCTGGGGTGGATACCTCCCCCCATATGTCCTCCATTTTTTTATTCTATAATGTTTTTACTAAAAAATAGTGAAACTGAGAAATAAACTCATTTTGTTTTTAAATTCTCTATCATAGGTAGTAGGAAGTATAGTTAATTTAAAAAAAATATATTAACAATAAACGTTTGTCCATTATTTAAACTATAACTTGATGTTATGAATATCTTTAATTGCGCCCCTAGCTACCCTGGGACCTTAGATGGATTGAATCTCCTCCCCATTTTAGTCAGCCACGGTATCCACAAATAATTGCTTTTATACACATTATTACAAAATGTTATTTTATTTTAAAATTTGTTCTTAAAATACAAATTTTAAATTACTTTATTTAATTTTTTAGGTGCATATAATCAGTCGATAACATGTTACAATAATTGCTTGAAAATTAAACCTGATTTCGAAAATGCTATAATAGCTAAAGATGTTGTTATGTGCCTTAAGAAATTGGAAACAGATCTAGTCGAATTAAATGACGCATTGCAAGGAATATTAAGAGAATTACATGATTATCAGACTCGCCAAGATAATTTGTTAAGATTACAGGAAAGACTGATTCAGGAACAAGTTCCGTTTGAAACTAAGCTTCGTAGCTTAACTTCAGATGAATACAAATCAGTTATATCTAGTCGTGGACAAATCTGTAAGAACGATGATTCACTTTTAAGTTGCAAATTTAACAATGAAAATCAAATCGGATATGATTTACAAATGGATATTACATTAAGTCTGTTACATAATGTTGAACTTCAAGTACATAAAATTAGTGAAAAAATGGCAAAAAATATAAACAAAGATTATTTTAATAAGATTAAAGACATAGATCTATTAGCTGTAGATTTAAAAGAAGAAGAAAATGAGATCGAGATTGTTGATGAAATGAAGTTTGAAGAATTCAATAATATACCTACAGAACAATCCAAGTATCCAGCAAATATGGTGTTATCTTGGAACAGTGAATATGATGCACCAAATTGGCCTACTAAAAAACAATGTCGATCTTGGAAAATAACAATTGATAGTAAAAAAGTATTTGGAGTATTTTTACCACCTGAGAATAAAGGGTTTCAGTAAGTTTTTTTTTTTTTATAAAAGCAATTTGCAAGCTTTATTATTTGTGACTTCTGGGTAATCTGGGTTAATTATATTTTGTGGGCAAATTAAAAAACATACAAATCAAACACTCAAGAAAGCAGTTTACTTCCCTACCTCTATAGTACGTCTATGTTTATAACAAAATCTTGTAGAGCTTAAAATATATTAACTATATTAATTCTTAAAAATAACAAAATCATTAGCGGAATATAATATAACAATATAACATATAACAACAATAATAATATATACATTATTGTTTACCATTATCATTCATTATAGATAAGAAATATAATTTTCATATATGATGATATGTAAAATAATTAATTTATGTAACATTGTCTGAGGGCAGTTCTTACAGTTTGTTTGCGTATTGCAATGTACTTTTAACAGAGACAAAGTATTTTTGTTTTACTTCAATCATGCAACATGCAACAATTAACTATATTTTACAATGACGAAACAAGTGAGAAATACTGTTATAATAATATGTGGTAATCCCTAAATTAGCACGATTTTGATTAATTTGATTTTTGAAATAATGCGTTATATAAACTGATTCTCAGCGGTTGATTTGGCAACAGGTTGAGTAGGCTAGGGCTGTTTATTCGTACTTGCATATTGTTGTATTTCTTACAGATTACTTTAAAAATTAATTGATTCAAATGCGTTTGGCCAATCACCTGAGACATGATGTACCCTAGGTTACAACCTAGTCAACCTATTAGTTAATCAGGCCGTGTATACTATAGTGCAACCAGTGTGTTTCCAGTTACTTTTTGCATGGAGATTAAATATTTTTCAAAGAAATGAAATGTTATAAATTTTTAATACTTACAAGTAAACTTTTGATTATTAAATTATTGGAAATATTTTCATTATCATTACTGTTATACTGCACTATATTACATGAAGATATAAAATAACTAACATTTTGTGAGTCATTTAATAAATTATGCAATTTTGTATTGACATGAATTTTATATTCAGTTTCGATTAGTATGTTATTTTCCTTAGATTAGTTAATATTGCTAATTGAGGGATTACTGTTTTAAAAAATATATACTTTTGAAATAAAACTTAATATTTAAAATAATATGTTTTTGTTGTAGCATTACCAGTATGTTAACTGATCTCATTGATCTACCAGCAGAAGTAGAGCATGCTTTACCTTGGTATCCACCACTATGTGTGTTAAATGGAACTGATGCAGAAGTTGATAAATATTTTCCAACTGCAATATATAAGAAGAACTACTTAGGAGAACCTGATCCACAATTAAGAGTTCATTTACTTCAGTATGTAAATCAAGAAAAATCAGAAGAAGCTGAAGTTGGTCAAAGAATTTTAACTGCAATGCAAAAGGTAAAAGACTAGTTTATTATTTTTTTTCTTTGCAATAAAACAAATTTGAATTATATTTTTAGAAAGTGGGCCCTCAATGGTTATTGGCAACATTATCTAGTTTATATTGGCGAGTACGTTCTAACCATCGTAATGCCTTTGATTGCCTTAAAGTAGCGCTTTCAAATGTACCATTTGATTATCGTGATACTGTATTGATATCCGTAGCTGCATTACTTTATGAGCATAACTTCCTAAATGAAGCATTGACAGTCGCTACCGACGCTTATAATATCAATCGTATAGAACCTGCTACGAACTTTCTGCTCGCACTCATCCACAATTTGAAACTGAACACGTTTGGAGCGATCTATCATTTGAAACGTACCGTCAGAGTTGAGTCTGATTTTAAAAATGGAGATGCTGATATATTACTTAAAAAGTGGGTTTGTGATACAAAACTAGGAAAAAAAGTAGTTGAAACAACAGAAAACAATAATAAGAAAGAACAGTGTCCAGAAAAAGGAGAAGTGGTTTCTGCTATTTGTTCTGCTATTAAGGATGATATTAATACGTTGAAAGAATTGAACAGTATTAAAGAACAAATAAGAGAACTGTGTGTGCGAACAGAGGATGTGGTTTCTACATTTTGTACTGCTACTAAAGGAGAACATCAAAATTTGAAAAGTAAAATATGTGAACAAGCGGAAAGTGAAGAGACAATTGGAGCAATATGCTCAGCGCTCAAAGAAGAACATACCATTGGTGGTTTACATTTAACTGACTTGGATTTAATTAAAGAACATTTGAGAGAAGAATGTACTGAAAATAAGGAAACAATATCTGTTCTGTGCTCTACAAACCCGGAAAAAGATCACAGTGCTGCCATACAATGTTTCAAAGCAGAAAAGATATCAGAACAAGGAGATATTGTAACAATACAATCAACTCATTTGAAAATATTGGAGGACGGTGAATGTGGAATGAATAAAATTGGATTGGGTAATTTTTTTATTATAATCTTACAACTGTATTTATTTCTATAATAATACTTTTTCAGGTAAATCTATAATTTCAAGTTTGATAGCAGCCAATTTAAGAAATGATGGAAATGCTGAAGGATCTGGAAATGTTGAGCCAGATCAATCTCAGTTGGAGACTTTAAATGATGCTCTATAAAAGACAAATATTATGTATATTATCTATTTTATTGATCTGTGAAATATATTTATATAATATACAATGCATACATAGATATTGGACATGTCAATTGATATTGATTAATAAATTTTTTTTTACTGTTCGTTTCCTTTACACATTTTTTTGTTTCATTTTTTTCAGATTCCTCCTACATTAACTATATTCATTTGCAAAAAAAAATAATTAAAATCACCTTGTATTTAGGGGGCACTAAGTAAAAATGTGGTCCTAGGCAAAGTTCCAATTACAGATTCAGTTAGAAATAAATATTTTTTTAGCTTTAACAAAATTTAAACATTGTTTGCATTAATATCCTAAGACCTTTTTTTTCGCTCTCACTTTGAAAATCCGGGCCCTCAGAAATTACGGGCCCTCGGCAGCTGCCTAGGCCGATGTCTGCTCTTGCTTGGTATAAAATAAAGTTAATCATTTTATCTCATCATAGAATCATATCCTTAAATCAAAAATATACATAGGTTATATTTTATAAAAAAAATTAAACCATTATAAAAGGATAAAAAACCACAAATCAAAAATATATTTACCCCTCCAAACTGAATAACCTTTTGCAGTGGCGTAGCTAAGGGTTGACGGAACTAACCCCCGTTGAGGTCTTACAATTAAGGAGGAAGAGGCACAAAGGGGTATAATAACTTTATGAGGATTAAAAATTGACTTGTAGGGGCGCAAAAATTTCTACTGAACCTTTGACACAAACGTAAGCAGCATAAAAATTCGTACATCATCTTATTTTGAACACCCATATACCCTATTACCATTGAGTGAAGAATATAGTAAGTTATTCTTTACTCAATGCCCAATGCTATTACTTATATACATAAAATACATATATATTTCAAAAGCACTATCAGAATCGTTTTTACAACTAGGCGAACCTATAGATAGGCATAAGGGCCAATTCGATATTATTTTTTTAAGAATTGTGTTTATCAATTAGTCTAGGGGCCCGTAGATAGAGTATAAAATACTTAGATGTTGATAATGTGTGCATAGTTGCATACGCCTGAAAACAAAATTAAGGTATATACCTTAATTTTGTTTTCAGGCGCATAACAACGCATAACATTACATATGTAATGTTATGCGTTGTTTACCGTGTTTACATCGAAAAAACAACAGGAACACGGTGTTTTATTGTCAAAAAAGCAATAAACCCTATACATTTTTAAATACGAAGTATTTTAAAGACACGATGTTTCTGTTTTGTGTTTTTCGGTGTAAAAACCGCATTAGAGAAAGATATTGTACGACTCATGTAATTTCACAGAAAATTAAAAACATAAATATCACGAGTAAACTCATTTGTAAATAACTAAAAAAATATTACAAGAAGCTCCATTCAAAATCATGAAATGATTCACCAACTGAGAGTAATGATATCATTGAAATAAAATCAATAAAAAAATTGCGAGCGTAATCCCTATAATCAAATGTTAAATTTATTGATTTTATTTTAGTGATACCTTTGCTTTGAATGAAATTTCTTACAGGTAATCATATATTAGTTATTAGTTATGTATTTACAAAATTTTCCGATAGGTAAATATTTTAAGTCATTGCAAATAATATTTTTCAAAGGAACCTTATAATTTATTATAAATATTCAGTAAGCACAATTTCTATTTTTAAATAAGAATGAAATGCAACACAAATTCAACTCAAGACTGTTTTGCTGTGCTCAATCAAATCAGAGCTTTTGGTGACCTACTTACGCTACCTTTCCATGATTCTATGACGTCATTGCCATAGCGCTTCTTGGAACAATAACATTACCTATTATACCTATATTATTTAGTATAAAATATATAAAAACACACGTAAAAAATTCAAAATTATATTATTATTTAGTTAAACAATAACTTATAAAAAAAATCCTAAAATAAAAAATAGAACGTTATAGATAGATACTATCATTTATCAAACGAATTTTTATCAATGGATGTGAAGATGTGATTCATGTGATATACTCGTTTTAGAATCAGCGTAGATTTCTATAAATTAATAAGTTGAATTTTTATATAATGCATTTGCGTATTGCCATTGTAGTATTCAATAGTAGGAATATTGTAATTTATTGATTTTAAAATATTTTTCCGATAGAAACTAAAATAAATAACTGTGCAAAATAAAACGTTACGAATTTTTATTTCGACAATTAAGTTATTTACAGGAAAACTTTGACAAAAGTTATTCAGTTTTGAGGGGTAATATGTCAGTGGGTCGAAAAGAACAAATTATACCGTAACGTTGTTTATGCAATGGACAGTATAGACATATAGATTTTCAATACATTTTTTTCCAAACCGAGACAAAATTTATTGATGAAGATAAACAAAATTTGATTTTAAAACATATTTCATTATAACTTTATTATACACTATATATTAATAGGCGAACATCAAACATTGTCGTACACTTTTTTGTGTTTATTATAAAAGGAGGGGAATGAAACATACATATATCATTTGAAAGATACTGTGCCATAGATGTGCACAAATGATTCTATATAGTTCAATTTAAATTCAAAGATTGTTAAATTATGTAGTATTTGCAGTTATTTTGAAATTTTGTAAAACCACTCTTTAAATTTTGATAAGAAATAAATAAATAATTAAATATTTATAAGAAAACATGACAATTTGTATGTAAATATTTAAGAAAATGTTAAATATTTTAAAAACTACAAAAATTAAATTTATTGAATAGCTATTGCAGTATGACGTCATTACTGGCACGTTCTGTCCTATTTCATGCGAATATGGGTGAAGCTTTGCGTCATTCAGTTTTCCAAAGCTCGAACAGTAAGTCTGGTCCATGACCTATATATACAGCTACGAAAAAGAGATGTATATTGGAACTAAGCGGAAAGACAAAGATAACACTAGGTTATGCAGTTACTGAATATGTTTGCTGTTTTCAGTTCATGTAATAGACAAAGATATTCTTATGTATGTATAAATAATATAAATATTACAATGTAGGTAAAATGCAGCATTTTGTAAATATATGTAATTATCTATGTTAATTATCTTAATAAATGAATATAATATCTATCCATTTAGTATATTAAAAAAATCTCCAACTGGGCGACATAGTACTCTGGAACTGTAAATAGTATACATTTCAGATTATTGAAGTGAAACTTTTAATGGGACAATACAACATTTTATATAGGGAGTGAACTCGCAAATCAATCTGTTAGGGGGCGTCCATAAATTACGTGAGATGTTTAAGGGGGGGAGGGGGTCGAGTCAAATCTCATCTAATCTTACGTTGGAGAGGGGGGGGGTCTCGGCAAATATCACGCAATTTTTTTTCTGATTGAAACAAAAAAAAATTATACTATTTTGGTCCATTTAATCCAGATTATACATGCTTAAGAATTAATCTTAAGGTGGCTACAGACGTAACTACATGCTTGACAACACCGCTTGATCAATCCGTTTGATCAAGCATATTGTAGCGTGTGTATGGTAATTTTGCTCAAGCATTATGATTGCACAATCCGCTTGAAGATTGATTGAATTTTAATCATACAGCTTGTACAATCCGCGATTGCACAAGCGGTCTCAACGTGTGTACCAAGAACGTGTATGTTTGTACAAGCAAACGTTGTTGTGTGCAGCTGTACATGTGATAACAAACTGCCGCTTGTACAAGCATATGCTTGTGCGTGTGGTGGCGCAGCGAAATTGTGCGTGCTTGATCAAACGGATTGATCAAGCGGTGTTGTCAAGCATGTAGTTACGTCTGTAGCCACCTTAAGATCATTCACTAATTCGTTGGAAAGAAAATAATTTCATTCATACTTTGACGTTATACATCTACTGACTGTCAAACCACCATATTTTGAAAAATCTCACGTGAGATTGGGGGATGGGGGAGGGGGTTGAATAAAATCTCACGACATCTCACCAGGGGGGGAGGGAGGGACAGAAAATTTAAAAAAACACCTCACGTAATTTATGGACGCCCCCTTAGGTCGATTTCTGTTAGGTTTGGGTATAATTATAGGCAACTATACTGTAGTGTTTGTCATGAGGGGAGCTTTGCCCCCCCTTTTTTAAAGAGAATTCCCACTTTTTTACGGTGGTGGTGGTGGGGAGCTGTAAAGCATCCTATGGGAAGTGGGGGGGGGGTTTTGCCCCCCCACCCCTTTTTTAAAGATAGTTCCCACTTTTTTACGGTGGTGGTGGTGGAGGGCTGTAAAGCCCCCTATGGAAAATGGGGGGGGGGGGGGCAAATGCTCCTTTAACTAACTGTCGTATTATCAACAAAATCAAACATAAGAATGATTGAACTATAACCTATAACACTGTTTTGGCGGGAGTGTGTATGTTAAATTGTATAGATGAATGGGGGGAAGAGGTGGATGTTTAAATTTGTTAAATAAATTAAACATTAATTCAAATATCAGATAATAATTAAATATTTTTTTTAATTGTTAGCATTTATTGAGCCATATATAAAGTTTTGCAGTTGGCAGCAATGCTTATGTAGTACACTCACCGCTTGATAAACCGACGAAGTTGGTAATTGAACCGCTTGATAAACCGACATCGAGAGGGGCCCCCACCACCGTGCCAACCTCAACGTTGATTGGCGAATTTAAATTACACGCAGAGATAGCAATCACGGTAGTATTATGGAGGGGATTGGAGAAAGTCGGCATATCGCGCGTTTGGTCCGCCGGTCATCCAAGCTGCCGGTTAATCAAAGGTCGGTTTATCAAGCGATGAGTGTATAAAAAAGCAAATGGTTGAAGCATATACAAGGGTTGTTTTTTTCGTCAGAATTACTGAATATAACTAGGGATGAAACGATACCGCTGAGGTATCGATACTTTTACTCGATACAGTATCGGTCGTAAAGTATCGATACTTACTCGGTATCGATTGAAAAGTATCGATACATACTCGTATCGATCGATACTTTAATTTTTTTTTCGTCAGAATTACTGAATATAACCTATAACACTTATTGTTTTGGCGGGAGTATGTATGTTGAATTGTATAGATGAATAGTGGGGGGGGGGGGGGTAGAAATCTGTTTAATAATATCATATATTAAATAATAATTCAAATATCAGATTAAAATTAAATACATAAAATAATTATTTTTTTAATTGTTGGCATATTTATTGTGAAATACATATAAAGTTTCGCAGTTGGCAGCAGTGCTTATTTTCTATAAAAAAGCAAATGGTTGAAGTGCTTGTAAACCCGACAATCAAAGTTTTGAATAATTATTGAAAATTTGAATTTAGCATTGTTATATACTTTATTATGTATTTATTTTTATAAATGCAAGTAGTGATTGTAGATAGTTTTGAAATAGTGACAATTAAAAGTAAATTTCGAATCATGTACATAAAAAAGCGCGGTATCCGTTACAATTAAATGTATGTATTTATAAGTGACAATTAAAATTTTAAATTATACGTAATTAAATTATATTGGATTTATGTGATTTTTGAGCAGTCAACAGCCGATTTTTGGTATGTAAATATTTTGTATATTGGATTTTGACTTTAAGTTTTTTTTCGTCAGAATAACTGAATATAACCTATAACACTTTATTGTTTTGGCGGGAGTATGTATGTTGAATTGTATAGATGAATAGTGAGGGGGGGGGGTCGAAATCTGTTTAATAATATCATATATTAAGTAATAATTCAAATATCAGATTAAAATTAAATACATAAAATAATTATTTTTTTAATTGTTGGCATATTTATTGTGAAATACATATAAAGTATCGCAGTTGGCAGCAGTGCTTATTTTCTATAAAAAAGCAAATGGTTGAAGTGCTTGTAAAACCGACAATCAAAGTTTTGAATAATTATTGAAAATTTGAATTTAGCATTGTTATATACTTTATTATGTATTTATTTTTATAAATGCAAGTAGTGATTGTAGATAGTTTTGAAATAGTGACAATTAAAAGTAAATTTCGAATCATGTACATAAAAAAGCGCGGTATCCGTTACAATTGAATGTATGTATTTATAAGTGACAATTAAAATTTTAAATTATACGTAATTAAATTATATTGGATTTATGTGATTTTTGAGCAGTCAACAGCCGATTTTTGGTATGTAAATATTTTGTATATTGGATTTTGACTTTAAGTTTTTTTTCGTCAGAATAACTGAATATAACCTATAACACTTTATTGTTTTGGCGGGAGTATGTATGTTGAATTGTATAGATGAATAGTGAGGGGGGGGGGGGGGTCGAAATCTGTTTAATAATATCATATATTAAGTAATAATTCAAATATCAGATTAAAATTAAATACATAAAATAATTATTTTTTTAATTGTTGGCATATTTATTGTGAAATACATATAAAGTTTCGCAGTTGGCAGCAGTGCTTATTTTTATTTTCTATAAAAAAGCAAATGGTTGAAGTGCTTGTAAAATCGACAATCAAAGTTTTGAATAATTATTGAAAATTTGAATTTAGCAATGTTATATACTTTATTATGTATTTATTTTTATGAGTGCAAGTAGTGATTGTTGATAGTTTTGAAATAGTGACAATTAAAAGTAAATTTCGAATCATGTACATAAAAAAGCGCGGTATCCGTTACAATTGAATGTATGTATTTATAAGTGACAATTAAAATTTTAAATTATACGTAATTAAATTATATTGGATTTATGTGATTTTTGAGCAGTCAACAGCCGATTTTTGGTATGTAAATATTTTGTATATTGGATTTTGACTTTAAGTTTTTTTTCGTCAGAATAACTGAATATAACCTATAACACTTTATTGTTTTGGCGGGAGTATGTATGTTGAATTGTATAGATGAATAGTGGGGGGGGGGGGGGTGTCGAAATCTGTTTAATAATATCATATATTAAATAATAATTCAAATATCAGATTAAAATTAAATACATAAAATAATTATTTTTTTAATTGTTGGCATATTTATTGTGAAATACATATAAAGTTTCGCAGTTGGCAGCAGTGCTTATTTTCTATAAAAAAGCAAATGGTTGAAGTGCTTGTAAATTCGACAGTCAAAGTTTTGAATAATTATTGAAAATTTGAATTTAGCATTGTTATATACTTTATTATGTATTTATTTTTATGAGTGCAAGTAGTGATTGTAGATAGTTTTGAAATAGTGACAATTAAAAGTAAATTTCGAATCATGTACATAAAAAAGCGCGGTATCCGTTACAATTGAATGTATGTATTTATAAGTGACAATTAAAATTTTAAATTATACGCAATTAAATTAAATTGGATTTATGTGATTTTTGAGCAGTCAACAGCTGATTTTTGGTATGTAAATATTTTGTATATGTATTGGATTTTGACTTTAAGTTTTTTTTCGTCAGAATTACTGAATATAACCTATAACACTTATTGTTTTGGCGGGAGTATGTATGTTGAATTGTATAGATGAATAGTGGGGGGGGGGGGTGTCGAAATCTGTTTAATAATATCATATATTAAATAATAATTCAAATATCAGATTAAAATTAAATACATAAAATAATTATTTTTTTAATTGTTGGCATATTTATTGTGAAATACATATAAAGTATCGCAGTTGGCAGCAGTGCTTATTTTTATTTTCTATAAAAAAGCAAATGGTTGAAGTGCTTGTAAAACCGACAATCAAAGTTTTGAATAATTATTGAAAATTTGAATTTAGCATTGTTATATACTTTATTATGTATTTATTTTTATGAGTGCAAGTAGTGATTGTAGATAGTTTTGAAATAGTGACAATTAAAAGTAAATTTCGAATCATGTACATAAAAAAGCGCGGTATCCGTTACAATTGAATGTATGTATTTATAAGTGACAATTAAAATTTTAAATTATACGTAATTAAATTATATTGGATTTATGTGATTTTTGAGCAGTCAACAGCCGATTTTTGGTATGTAAATATTTTGTATATGTATTGGATTTTGACTTTAAGTTTTTTTTCGTCAGAATTACTGAATATAACCTATAACACTTATTGTTTTGGCGGGAGTATGTATGTTGAATTGTATAGTTGAATAGTGGGGGGGGGGGGGGGGGGTCGAAATCTGTTTAATAATATCATATATTAAATAATAATTCAAATATCAGATTAAAATTAAATACATAAAATAATTATTTTTTTAATTGTTGGCATATTTATTGAGAAATACATATAAAGTTTTGCAGTTGGCAACAGGGCTTATATTCTATAAAAAAGCAAATGGTTGAAGTGCTTGTAAAATCGACAATCAAAGTTTTGAATAATTATTGAAAATTTGAATTTAGCATTGTTATATACTTTATTATGTATTTATTTTTATGAGTGCAAGTAGTGATTGTAGATAGTTTTGAAATAGTGACAATTAAAAGTAAATTTCGAATCATGTACATAAAAAAGCGCGGTATCCGTTACAATTGAATGTATGTATTTATAAGTGACAATTAAAATTTTAAATTATACGTAATTAAATTATATTGGATTTATGTGATTTTTGAGCAGTCAACAGCTGATTTTTGGTATGTAAATATTTTGTATATGTATTGGATTTTGACTTTAAGTTTTTTTTCGTCAGAATTACTGAATATAACCTATAACACTTTATTGTTTTGGCGGGAGTATGTATGTTGAATTGTATAGATGAATAGTGAGGGGGGGGGGGTGGGTGTCGAAATCTATTTAATAATATCATATATTAAATAATAATTCAAATATCAGATTAAAATTAAATACTTAAAATAATTATTTTTTTAATTGTTGGCATATTTATTGTGAAATACATATAAAGTTTCGCAGTTGGCAGCAGTGCTTATTTTCTATAAAAAAGCAAATGGTTGAAGTGCTTGTAAAATCGACAATCAAAGTTTTGAATAATTATTGAAAATTTGAATTTAGCATTGTTATATACTTTATTATGTATTTATTTTTATGAGTGCAAGTTGTGATTGTTGATAGTTTTGAAATAGTGACAATTAAAAGTAAATTTCGAATCATGTACATAAAAAAGCGCGGTATCCGTTACAATTGAATGTATGTATTTATAAGTGACAATTAAAATTTTAAATTATACGTAATTAAATTATATTGGATTTATGTGATTTTTGAGCAGTCAACAGCCGATTTTTGGTATGTAAATATTTTGTATATTGGATTTTGACTTTAAGTTTTTTTTCGTCAGAATTACTGAATATAACCTATAACACTTATTGTTTTGGCGGGAGTATGTATGTTGAATTGTATAGATGAATAGTGGGCGGGGGGGTGTCGAAATCTGTTTAATAATATAATATATTAAATAATAATTCAAATATCAGATTAAAATTAAATACATAAAATAATTATTTTTTTAATTGTTGGCACATTTATTTTGATACATCAAAGTTTTGAATAATTATTGAAAATTTGAATTTAGCATTGTTATATACTTTATTATGTATTTATTTTTATGAGTGCAAGTAGTGATTGTTGATAGTTTTGAAATAGTGACAATTAAAAGTAAATTTCGAATCATGTACATAAAAAAGCGCGGTATCCGTTACAATTGAATGTATGTATTTATAAGTGACAATTAAAATTTTAAATTATACGTAATTAAATTATATTGGATTTATGTGATTTTTGAGCAGTCAACAGCCGATTTTTGGTATGTAAATATTTTGTATATTGGATTTTGACTTTAAGTTTTTTTTCGTCAGATTAACTGAATATAACCTATAACACTTTATTGTTTTGGCGGGAGTATGTATTTTGAATTGTATAGATGAATAGTGAGGCGGGGGGGGGGGGGGGGTCGAAATCTGTTTAATAATATCATATATTAAATAATAATTCAAATATCAGATTAAAATTAAATACATAAAATAATTATTTTTTTAATTGTTGGTATATTTATTGAGAAATACATATAAAGTTTCGCAGTTGGCAGCAGTGCTTATGTTCTATAAAAAAGCAAATGGTTGAAGTGCTTGTAAAATCGACAATCAAAGTTTTGAATAATTGTGAATAATAATGGTATAAATTCGACGATTTGTTGGATGCTCCTATTAAAGTCAAACATGTATTAAGGGGTTACATACAGTTAGAATTTTCAAAAAATATATTTTTTTTTATTTCATTTTCGTAATGTACATATATTTAAGTACACACAAAAATTTCAAGTCAATCCGGCGATTATTTTCGAAGTTACACGCATATTTGTAAAGACGTCTCAGAGCGTTTGAATGTAGGAGGTCGGAGTTAAGGAGTTATATACAGTTAGAATTTTCAAAAAATCGATTTTTTTAATTCCATTTTCGTAATGTACACATATTTAAATACACACACACAAAATTTCAAGTCAATCCCGCGATTATTTTCGAAGTTACACGCATATTTGTAAAGACGTCTCAGAGCGTTTGAATGTAGGAGGTCGGAGCGGCAGCGCGTTTTTCTCAAATCTACGTTTTCAAAGTCGGTGACCACTATTCCTCGGAAACGGCTGAACCGATCAATCTCAAATTTTAACACAAGTTTCTTAAGAATATTTTTTAGTAATTAATCGAAGGTTTTATCTCACCGATAAATATTTATTTTTTTATAAACAATTTAAGGTCAAATTTTTGTCGAAAATCGATATTTTTTTTTGAGAAGCCGCCATTTTGTGAAAAATTTTTATTTTGCTTATTCCTTCGATTAAGTACAAGATTATACATTACTTTAACGAAATTCGTTGTTTGGGTTTTTTATTTTAAATGATCCAGTCCAGAAGAGATATAGTGGTCACCGCAAGGCGCCTTTTTTGAGAGGACCTCCTGGATAACAGCTGTAGTAGCTTTCGAAATTATTATTTTTACAAATAAAAAATGTTAAAATACAAATAAAAGTTACCATAATATGTGTACAAATTTTTACATTAATAAATTTAAAAAAATGGCGGACGAAATGGCGATCCAAGTTTTTATTAAGTTAGCAGTTTGGAGTTTTTTTGAAAAGGGTTAAAGTAACAAATTTTATTTTGGCGTAACAAATTAGTAACAAATAAGTAACATAAGCTCCAATACTTTTTTTTATGGCGGCCGGAAATGGCGATCCAAGTTTCTATACATACCAAAGTTATAGACAATATTTTGATTTAATAGTGGCTAATAGTCTTTAATTACAGCCTCTCAAAAATGATAAAAAAATGTAATTTGTCGGTGCAAAATGGTTGGTAAAAAATGTTAAATGTTGATAAGAGTACTTAATTACAACTTTTGTAATAATCCTCTGTAGCATATCTGAAATACAGCATTTACAAGTTTCCATGATAAGGAAAATTATTGAATTATATGCTTGAAAGTTCAGGTTTACTCAAGTTGAAAGTATTGACACACAGTGTCTTTCAAGCTAACGAGAAACTGTTGTTTTTTTATTATTTTGACTGCGAGTAAACGTATTCTTTTCGCTATTTTGGATATTTTTATTGACTGGAATCTGTATATTTACCCTCAAAATCATAGATGTCAGAATACTTTTGCACGGAAGTGTAAAAAAATAGTATAACAAGTCCCATTCAAAATTTTGAAATGATTCACCCACTGTGAGAAAATTATCGCAAAATAAAAAATTATATTTTATTTTATCAAAATGCAACAATAGTATAATTTTATTTGAAGTTTTACCTAATATATATTATTTTTTTATTTTCAGATCACGGAATGAAGAACGAAAATTCGAGGTGTTTTAGTGAAAATAGTGCTAAGGGCAATTTAAAAAAAAGAAGTGCGCGAATAAAATATTGTATTTAGTGTTTAGTGTTTTCAGCATGGAAGGTCCCCCCCCCCCTCTCAAGATCTTCGTAAAGGTTTGGGTTATAATTATAACAGTGTGCTTAGTAGATATTTGGTCCAACGTTTCACCCCCTTTCTAAGCGGCCGTAGGGCTTGACCAGTGGGCCCTCCGCTTACATATAATTGTATTTATTGTATCGTATTTCACCAAACAGATACAATGATGTTTGGTGACTTACGATTTTTTATATTTTATATATTTTAGCTGTCCTTCCGTTTAAATTTCCAGTCTAACGATGAACCCTGCCTGTTAGATCGGATCTAGACAATCCGATATCAGACAGTGTTGATCGTTGGGCTCTGTAAGGGACGCGACATTTGGGACAACGTCGTACCGTGGTCCGCTGCCCATTTGGAATGTCTTAGGTAGGAACGTGAGAGGTAGACTATATACGTCAATGGGCCTTAAGTTAGAAACAAGAGTTAAGTAATCTTGTCTAGGTCGCCTTAAGCGATATCTCACTAAAAATGTGATATATAGTGATTAGACGATATATAGGTGTCGCCGGAAGGTACTAGCAAGGAAAGTTAATACTTATACATGCTTGTTTTGATGCTGGAGGTCTTAGGCGATGTCTGCCTTGAGCGGGTGCGTTTGGGCGGCACAAGTAGACACACTTACCTACACAACCAACACCCTGTATTGTAAACCTCGTCCACTACACACAATTGTATGTTTATATATGTATTTATTTCAGTATTTGGACTCTGCTGTGTCGTTTTCCAGACACGGCGGCTTCGAGGGATTGTTATTTGTTGATCCTTTTTTAATTTTTTCTTTTCAATTGTTCACTTTTCAAATGTTCCCTAGACTTTCGTGGTTGTTGTTCATATTGTTCTGTATTGTTTTACTTTAAGTAATGCAATAAAGCAACGTGGACAATAGCCCGTTAGTTGGTGTTAGTTTTTAATTCGAATAACGCGTTAGTTTTCCTCCAGAACAGATATCGAAATGCACACTTAGGTTTAATGCGAGGTTGCTGTCTTCCTAGTGACTGTAAATGTGTTTTTATTTAGTTTATAAGTTTACTAATATTTTTTTGTTGTTTTTCAGGTAATCTTCGCTTCGTTCCCCTTTATGCGTTATTTATAAGATGTATTATATGTTTTAAATATAAGGAAAATGAAATTCAGTAATCTTGCTTTTCTTCAAACTCATTAGTATTTTTTATTTTTTATTATTAACTAGCAAATGTAAATTTTTTATAAAGATTACTGAGTTTTTTTTTCTAGTCATTGCTAGGAAGACAGTGTTTTTTTATTTCAGGAGAAGTTTGTGAAAAAAAATAGTGATTCAAAAATATTTGCAAAAAAAATATATAATCAAATCAGTGTTTCTCCATTTTTTTTGGAACTTGAATTTTTTTTTTTAATTTGAAAAATTGAAATTATTCACAAGAGAAACATCTGATAGATTATATATTTTGCGATTTATTTATTTTTTATTAATATGAGTTTTTTCTGTTTTCAGATATCCGGCCGTATCGCAAGAGTTTTTTTCGCGTTTCTAACAAAATTGAAGACAAGGATATAAAAAAAAGAAGATACAAATACAGGGTTGTATTAATTAACAATCAATACAACACTGTATAATGATTATTACATTTTTTTGAAAAGTTTTTGCACAAAAAATATATAATTAAATCAATACTTTTTTTTTTGAAAACATAAAAATGAAATATTTTGAATTTAAAAAATTTTAATTCTTCACAAGAGAAATAATTGATAGATTATATATTTTGCGATTTATTTATTTTTTATTAATACGATTTATTTCTGTTTTCAGATTACAGACGGATCCCAAGTTAAATCAAAGCCAAGATACAAAAAAAAATCAAGAAGAATAGCTTCAAAATAAAAAATAAAATTATTAATATAATTTTTTTCTGTTCTCAGATTATGGTCGGATCTCTTTTTAAATACCTAGATTTCATGAAAGACTCAAGATTTTAAAATATCTACAAGAGCCTGCATAGGTGAGTAAAAAAATAAAAGGCGCTTATTAGAATTTTGCATCGGGTAAACATTATTAGAGTAAATCTGGTATATATGAAACCAGGCATATAAACCAGAAAAAAACGTATTTTTCATTAACCTGAATCCGAACCGAACCGCTATATTTCAGTCAGCGAACCTGAATCTGAACTCGAATCTTTTCATGGATATCCGGTAACCATATTTTTTCAAAAGGTTCAAGAAATTCTTTATAATATTTTATCAATTTTCCTCCATTGATTTTTCAAAGTGATTAGGTATATTATCATTAATGTAAAAATTGGAAATTTGTTTGAATTTCACTGTATGATGTGACTTCTCAAGTCCACTAATAAAATTACATTTTTTTGCTTGCCTTATAATTCTATAACTTTGTAAAACTGAATTTCTTTTCAATTTACAAAGAAATCTAAAAAGTAGAGATTACAATCTTTAAAATGAATTTTTATTTGTTGCTTATTTTTTCTAGCAATACCTATCTTCGTCCCTTCATTGTTTTGACAAATGTATATTATTATATTTATAAATTATAAATATAATAATATACTTTTGTTATAATATGATTGGCGAAAGTAATTTTTATCTCAAAAAATGGAGATTTGAATAGTTTGCTTTTTTTTAAATACATCTGAACAATTAGAAAAATAAAAATATAGGTACCTTCTTTATCGGTATTTTATTTTGCTATTGAAGATAATCATACTGCATACTTATTGTTTTGTGAGCCCACAGCAGGATAGCTTTTTTATTTTCAAATAGTAATTTATTTTAATGTTTTAATTTGAACCCGAACCTGAACCTGAAACTAAAAAAAAAACTAAACCTGAACCAAAATTTATTATTGAACCAGAACCGAACTCGAACTATAAATAAATTCCGATTCAAGTCCCGCATATTACCCTCCTGTTTCATATATGTCGACTTTACCCTATCAATATTTTGTATTAATAACAATTTTCTCTATTTTCAGGTCATGGAGCGAAGGAAGAATATTCGAGGTGTTAGTGTTTTAAATGTAAATAGTGAAAAAAGTATATTTAAAATGAAGTGTAACGGGCAATTTAAAAAAAAGTAAAGTGCGTGTTTAAAATATTGTGTTTTGTGTTTCTAAAATAAAGTGCTAAGGGCAATTTTAAAAAAGCGAAGTGCGCGAATAAAATATTGTGTTTAGTGTTTAGTGTTTTCAGCATGGAAGGTCCCCCCCCCTCTCAAGATCTTCGTAAAGGTTTGGGTTATAATTATAACAGTGTGCTTAGTAGATATTTGGTCCAACGTTTCACCCCCTTTCTAAGCGGCCGTAGGGCTTGACCAGTGGGCCCTCCGCTTACATATAATTGTATTTATTGTATCGTATTTCACCAAACAGATACAATGATCTGTTTGGTGACTTACGATTTTTTATATTTTATATATTTTAGCTGTCCTTCCGTTTAAATTTCCAGTCTAACGATGAACCCTGCCTGTTAGATCGGATCTAGACAATCCGATATCAGACAGTGTTGATCGTTGGGCTCTGTAAGGGACGCGACATTTGGGACAACGTCGTACCGTGGTCCGCTGCCCATTTGGAATGTCTTAGGTAGGAACGTGAGAGATAGACTATATACGTCAATGGGCCTTAAGTTAGAAACAAGAGTTAAGTAATCTTGTCTAGGTCGCCTTAAGCGATATCTCACTAAAAATGTGATATATAGTGATTAGACGATATATAGGTGTCGCCGGAAGGTACTAGCAAGGAAAGTTAATACTTATACATGCTTGTTTTGATGCTGGAGGTCTTAGGCGATGTCTGCCTTGAGCGGGTGCGTTTGGGCGGCACAAGTAGACACACTTACCTACACAACCAACACCCTGTATTGTAAACCTCGTCCACTACACACAATTGTATGTTTATATATGTATTTATTTCAGTATTTGGACTCTGCTGTGTCGTTTTCCAGACACGGCGGCTTCGAGGGATTGTTATTTGTTGATCCTTTTTTAATTTTTTCTTTTCAATTGTTCACTTTTCAAATGTTCCCTAGACTTTCGTGGTTGTTGTTCATATTGTTCTGTATTGTTTTACTTTAAGTAATGCAATAAAGCAACGTGGACAATAGCCCGTTAGTTGGTGTTAGTTTTTAATTCGAATAACGCGTTAGTTTTCCTCCAGAACAGATATCGAAATGCACACTTAGGTTTAATGCGAGGTTGCTGTCTTCCTAGTGACTGTAAATGTGTTTTTATTTAGTTTATAAGTTTACTAATAATTTTTTTTTGTTTTTCAGGTAATCTTCGCTTCGTTCCCCTTTATGCGTTATTTATAAGATGTATTATATGTTTTAAATATAAGGAAAATGAAATTCAGTAATCTTGCTTTTCTTCAAACTCATTAGTATTTTTTATTTTTTATTATTAACTAGCAAATGTAAATTTTTTATAAAGATTACTGAGTTTTTTTTTCTAGTCATTGCTAGGAAGACAGTGTTTTTTTATTTCAGGAGAAGTTTGTGAAAAAAAATAGTGATTCAAAAATATTTGCAAAAAAAATATATAATCAAATCAGTGTTTCTCCATTTTTTTTGGAACTTGAATTTTTTTTTTTAATTTGAAAAATTGAAATTATTCACAAGAGAAACATCTGATAGATTATATATTTTGCGATTTATTTATTTTTTATTAATATGAGTTTTTTCTGTTTTCAGATATCCGGCCGTATCGCAAGAGTTTTTTTCGTGTTTCTAACAAAATTGAAGACAAGGATATAAAAAAAGAAGATACAAATACAGGGTTGTATTAATTAACAATCAATACAACACTGTATAATGATAATTACATTTTTTTGAAAAGTTTTTGCACAAAAAATATATAATTAAATCAATACTTTTTTTTTTGAAAACATAAAAATGAAATATTTTGAATTTAAAAAATTTTAATTCTTCACAAGAGAAATAATTGATAGATTATATATTTTGCGATTTATTTATTTTTTATTAATACGATTTATTTCTGTTTTCAGATTACAGACGGATCCCAAGTTAAATCAAAGCCAAGATACAAAAAAAAATCAAGAAGAATAGCTTCAAAATAAAAAATAAAATTATTAATATAATTTTTTTCTGTTCTCAGATTATGGTCGGATCTCTTTTTAAATACCTAGATTTCATGAAAGACTCACGATTTTAAAATATCTACAAGAGCCTGCATAGGTGAGTAAAAAAATAAAAGGCGCTTATTAGAATTTTGCATCGGGTAAACATTATTAGAGTAAATCTGGTATATATGAAACCAGGCATATAAACCAGAAAAAAACGTATTTTTCATTAACCTGAATCCGAACCGAACCGCTATATTTCAGTCAGCGAACCTGAATCTGAACTCGAATCTTTTCATGGATATCCGGTAACCATATTTTTTCAAAAGGTTCAAGAAATTCTTTATAATATTTTATCAATTTTCCTCCATTGATTTTTCAAAGTGATTAGGTATATTATCATTAATGTAAAAATTGGAAATTTGTTTGAATTTCACTGTATGATGTGACTTCTCAAGTCCACTAATAAAATTACATTTTTTTGCTTGCCTTATAATTCTATAACTTTGTAAAACTGAATTTCTTTTCAATTTACAAAGAAATCTAAAAAGTAGAGATTACAATCTTTAAAATGAATTTTTATTTGTTGCTTATTTTTTCTAGCAATACCTATCTTCGTCCCTTCATTGTTTTGACAAATGTATATTATTATATTTATAAATTATAAATATAATAATATACTTTTGTTATAATATGATTGGCGAAAGTAATTTTTATCTCAAAAAATGGAGATTTGAATAGTTTGCTTTTTTTTAAATACATCTGAACAATTAGAAAAATAAAAATATAGGTACCTTCTTTATCGGTATTTTATTTTGCTATTGAAGATAATCATACTGCATACTTATTGTTTTGTGAGCCCACAGCAGGATAGCTTTTTTATTTTCAAATAGTAATTTATTTTAATGTTTTAATTTGAACCCGAACCTGAACCTGAAACTAAAAAAAAAACTAAACCTGAACCAAAATTTATTATTGAACCAGAACCGAACTCGAACTATAAATAAATTCCGATTCAAGTCCCGCATATTACCCTCCTGTTTCATATATGTCGACTTTACCCTATCAATATTTTGTATTAATAACAATTTTCTCTATTTTCAGGTCATGGAGCGAAGGAAGAATATTCGAGGTGTTAGTGTTTTAAATGTAAATAGTGAAAAAAGTATATTTAAAATGAAGTGTAACGGGCAATTTAAAAAAAAGTAAAGTGCGTGTTTAAAATATTGTGTTTTGTGTTTCTAAAATAAAGTGCTAAGGGCAATTTTAAAAAAGCGAAGTGCGCGAATAAAATATTGTGTTTAATGTTTAGTGTTTTCAGCATGGAAGGTCCCCCCCCTCTCAAGATCTTCGTAAAGGTTTGGGTTATAATTATAACAGTGTGCTTAGTAGATATTTGGTCCAACGTTTCACCCCCTTTCTAAGCGGCCGTAGGGCTTGACCAGTGGGCCCTCCGCTTACATATAATTGTATTTATTGTATCGTATTTCACCAAACAGATACAATGATCTGTTTGGTGACTTACGATTTTTTATATTTTATATATTTTAGCTATCCTTCCGTTTAAATTTCCAGTCTAACGATGAACCCTGCCTGTTAGATCGGATCTAGACAATCCGATATCAGACAGTGTTGATCGTTGGGCTCTGTAAGGGACGCGACATTTGGGACAACGTCGTACCGTGGTCCGCTGCCCATTTGGAATGTCTTAGGTAGGAACGTGAGAGGTAGACTATATACGTCAATGGGCCTTAAGTTAGAAACAAGAGTTAAGTAATCTTGTCTAGGTCGCCTTAAGCGATATCTCACTAAAAATGTGATATATAGTGATTAGACGATATATAGGTGTCGCCGGAAGGTACTAGCAAGGAAAGTTAATACTTATACATGCTTGTTTTGATGCTGGAGGTCTTAGGCGATGTCTGCCTTGAGCGGGTGCGTTTGGGCGGCACAAGTAGACACACTTACCTACACAACCAACACCCTGTATTGTAAACCTCGTCCACTACACACAATTGTATGTTTATATATGTATTTATTTCAGTATTTGGACTCTGCTGTGTCGTTTTCCAGACACGGCGGCTTCGAGGGATTGTTATTTGTTGATCCTTTTTTAATTTTTTCTTTTCAATTGTTCACTTTTCAAATGTTCCCTAGACTTTCGTGGTTGTTGTTCATATTGTTCTGTATTGTTTTACTTTAAGTAATGCAATAAAGCAACGTGGACAATAGCCCGTTAGTTGGTGTTAGTTTTTAATTCGAATAACGCGTTAGTTTTCCTCCAGAACAGATATCGAAATGCACACTTAGGTTTAATGCGAGGTTGCTGTCTTCCTAGTGACTGTAAATGTGTTTTTATTTAGTTTATAAGTGTACTAATAATTTTTTTTTGTTTTTCAGGTAATCTTCGCTTCGTTCCCCTTTATGCGTTATTTATAAGATGTATTATATGTTTTAAATATAAAGAAAATGAAATTCAGTAATCTTGCTTTTCTTCAAACTCATTAGTATTTTTTATTTTTTATTATTAACTAGCAAATGTAAATTTTTTATAAAGATTACTGAGTTTTTTTTTCTAGTCATTGCTAGGAAGACAGTGTTTTTTTATTTCAGGAAAAGTTTGTGAAAAAAAAATAGTGATTAAAAAATATTTGCAAAAAAAATATATAATCAAATCAGTGTTTCTCCATTTTTTTTGGAACTTGAATTTTTTTTTTTTTAATTTGAAAAATTTTAATTATTCACAAGAGAAACATCTGATAGATTATATATTTTGCGATTTATTTATTTTTTATTAATATGAGTTTTTTCTGTTTTCAGATATCCGGCCGTATCGCAAGAGTTTTTTTCGTGTTTCTAACAAAATTGAAGATAAGGATATAAAAAAAAAAGATACAAATACAGGGTTGTATTAATTAACAATCAATACAACACTGTATAATGATTATTACATTTTTTTGAAAAGTTTTTGCACAAAAAAATATATAATTAAATCAATGTTTCTATACTTTTTTTTTGGAAAACATAAAAAATGAAATATTTTGAATTTAAAAAATTTTAATTCTTCACAAGAGAAATAATTGATAGATTATATATTTTGCGATTTATTTATTTTTTATTAATACGATTTATTTCTGTTTTCAGATTACATACGGATCCCAAGTTAAATCAAAGCCAAGATACAAAAAAAATCAAGAAGAATAGCTTAAAAATAAAAAATATAATTATTAATATAATTTTTTTCTGTTCTCAGATTATGGTCGGATTTCTTTTTAAATACCTAGATTTCATGAAAGACTCAAGATTTTAAAATTTCTACAAGAACCTGCATAGGTGAGTAAAAAAATAAAAGGCGCTTATTAGAATTTTGCATCGGGTAAACATTATTAGAGTAAATCTGGTATATATGAAACCAGGCATATAAACCAGAAAAAAAACGTATTTTTCATTAACCTGAATCCGAACCGAACCGCTAGCGAACCTGAATCTGAACTCGAATCTTTTCATGGATATCCGGTAACCATATTTTTTCAAAAGGTTCAAGAAATTATTTATAATATTTTATCAATTTTCCTCCATTTTATCCAAGCAGGATAGCTTTTTTATTTTCAAATAGTAATTTATTTTAATGTTTTAATTTGAACCCGAACCTGAACCTGAAACTAAAAAAAAAAACTAAACCTGAACCAAAATTTATTATTGAACCAGAACCGAACTCGAACTATAAATAAATTCCGATTCAAGTCCCGCATATTACCCTCCTGTTTCATATATGTCGACTTTACCCTATCAATATTTTGTATTAATAACAATTTTCTCTATTTTCAGGTCATGGAGCGAAGGAAGAATATTCGAGGTGTTAGTGTTTTAAATGTAAATAGTGAAAAAAGTATATTTAAAATGAAGTGTAACGGGCAATTTAAAAAAAAGTAAAGTGCGTGTTTAAAATATTGTGTTGTGTGTTTCTAAAATAAAGTGCTAAGGGCAATTTTAAAAAAGCGAAGTGCGCGAATAAAATATTGTGTTTAGTGTTTAGTGTTTTCAGCATGGAAGGTCCCCCCCCCCCCTCTCAAGATCTTCGTAAAGGTTTGGGTTATAATTATAACAGTGTGCTTAGTAGATATTTGGTCCAACGTTTCACCCCCTTTCTATGCGGCCGTAGGGCTTGACCAGTGGGCCCTCCGCTTACATATAATTGTATTTATTGTATCGTATTTCACCAAACAGATACAATGATCTGTTTGGTGACTTACGATTTTTTATATTTTATATATTTTAGCTGTCCTTCCGTTTAAATTTCCAGTCTAACGATGAACCCTGCCTGTTAGATCGGATCTAGACAATCCGATATCAGACAGTGTTGATCGTTGGGCTCTGTAAGGGACGCGACATTTGGGACAACGTCGTACCGTGGTCCGCTGCCCATTTGGAATGTCTTAGGTAGGAACGTGAGAGGTAGACTATATACGTCAATGGGCCTTAAGTTAGAAACAAGAGTTAAGTAATCTTGTCTAGGTCGCCTTAAGCGATATCTCACTAAAAATGTGATATATAGTGATTAGACGATATATAGGTGTCGCCGGAAGGTACTAGCAAGGAAAGTTAATACTTATACATGCTTGTTTTGATGCTGGAGGTCTTAGGCGATGTCTGCCTTGAGCGGGTGCGTTTGGGCGGCACAAGTAGACACACTTACCTACACAACCAACACCCTGTATTGTAAACCTCGTCCACTACACACAATTGTATGTTTATATATGTATTTATTTCAGTATTTGGACTCTGCTGTGTCGTTTTCCAGACACGGCGGCTTCGAGGGATTGTTATTTGTTGATCCTTTTTTAATTTTTTCTTTTCAATTGTTCACTTTTCAAATGTTCCCTAGACTTTCGTGGTTGTTGTTCATATTGTTCTGTATTGTTTTACTTTAAGTAATGCAATAAAGCAACGTGGACAATAGCCCGTTAGTTGGTGTTAGTTTTTAATTCGAATAACGCGTTAGTTTTCCTCCAGAACAGATATCGAAATGCACACTTAGGTTTAATGCGAGGTTGCTGTCTTCCTAGTGACTGTAAATGTGTTTTTATTTAGTTTATAAGTTTACTAATAATTTTTTTTGTTTTTCAGGTAATCTTCGCTTCGTTCCCCTTTATGCGTTATTTATAAGATGTATTATATGTTTTAAATATAAGGAAAATGAAATTCAGTAATCTTGCTTTTCTTCAAACTCATTAGTATTTTTTATTTTTTATTATTAACTAGCAAATGTAAATTTTTTATAAAGATTACTGAGTTTTTTTTTCTAGTCATTGCTAGGAAGACAGTGTTTTTTTATTTCAGGAAAAGTTTGTGAAAAAAAAATAGTGATTCAAAAATATTTGCAAAAAAAATATATAATCAAATCAGTGTTTCTCCATTTTTTTTGGAACTTGAATTTTTTTTTTTTAATTTGAAAAATTTTGATTATTCACAAGAGAAACATCTGATAGATTATATATTTTGCGATTTATTTATTTTTTATTAATATGAGTTTTTTCTGTTTTCAGATATCCGGCCGTATCGCAAGAGTTTTTTTCGTGTTTCTAACAAAATTGAAGACAAGGATATAAAAAAAGAAGATACAAATACAGGGTTGTATTAATTAACAATCAATACAACACTGTATAATGATTATTACATTTTTTTGAAAAGTTTTTGCACAAAAAAATATATAATTAAATCAATGTTTCTATACTTTTTTTTTGGAAAACATAAAAAATGAAATATTTTGAATTTAAAAAATTTTAATTCTTCACAAGAGAAATAATTGATAGATTATATATTTTGCGATTTATTTATTTTTTATTAATACGATTTATTTCTGTTTTCAGATTACAGACGGATCCCAAGTTAAATCAAAGCCAAGATACAAAAAAAATCAAGAAGAATAGCTTAAAAATAAAAAATATAATTATTAATATAATTTTTTTCTGTTCTCAGATTATGGTCGGATTTCTTTTTAAATACCTAGATTTCATGAAAGACTCAAGATTTTAAAATTTCTACAAGAACCTGCATAGGTGAGTAAAAAAATAAAAGGCGCTTATTAGAATTTTGCATCGGGTAAACATTATTAGAGTAAATCTGGTATATATGAAACCAGGCATATAAACCAGAAAAAAAACGTATTTTTCATTAACCTGAATCCGAACCGAACCGCTAGCGAACCTGAATCTGAACTCGAATCTTTTCATGGATATCCGGTAACCATATTTTTTCAAAAGGTTCAAGAAATTATTTATAATATTTTATCAATTTTCCTCCATTTTATCCAAGCAGGATAGCTTTTTTATTTTCAAATAGTAATTTATTTTATTGTTTTAATTTGAACCCGAACCTGAACCTGAAACTAAAAAAAAAACTAAACCTGAACCAAAATTTATTATTGAACCAGAACCGAACTCGAACTATAGGGTCAACTGGGGTAAATATGAAACACGAAAAAAGGGGTAAAAGTGAAACAAGCTTCTAACTAAAAAACTAATTTCTTTACAGAAGAATTATAAAAACTGACATGATCTTTAAAGATTTGTTAAAGCGATCTGAAAATATAAATCGCCTAGTAAGTGATATGTCCCCCCTACAGACTTTTCTGTTAGACGATGGCAAAACGTGTGAATTAAATTTTAATTCTTTGCACATAACTTTCTGCATAACTCAGGTATAAATTAAAGTTACAAATTTCACATTGATATGCCACAAAGAAAATAAATCAAAGTTGCCTTTGTAGTTTTTCTTTTAATTTTTCGATAAGTATGTTCCATCTAATTAAGATTTAAAAATTCGGGAAAAAGTGAAACAGAAATATGGGAAAATATGAAACACAGCCGGGGATAATCTGAACCAGTTTTTGCAAGTCTGGACAAGTCACACATGTTACAGTTAAAGTCAGTTTGAGTGCAGATTTCAGAGTGGACGCATCATTTTGGTTGCAGTCTTCAAAATGCCACGAAATTACGTTAAAAAGGTCCTAAATAAGGATGTACCGGAATTCCCGTCCTATGGAAGTTTGAAAGGGGTCAATAGTCAATATTACATCAGGGGTCTATGGAACAATTTGTATGTTTTGAAAATCGATGTTTTTTATGCAATGCAAGAGTTTAAAAACAGTTAAAAGAGCACAAAAAAATGTTTCACTTTTACCCCATTATTTTTAAAAAAATCATTTTTGGTTTAAATACTTATCTGATATTTTTCAAACTTTGCAGATGTATTTAGGATGATATTAAGAGTACACATTGTATGTGATATATTAGCAAGAACGAATATTCTTTTTAAAAAAATACATTATTCGCAAGTATATTCTATGTTTTATTGTAATTTCCATAACCTTTAAATATATTTCATTACCTGCTGGTTAGACATTTATAACCTAGCAAGGTGCGACTCATGTTTCCTATGCAGTTTTTCCCACTTATTTCATTTTTACCCAGCAAATATAAATATAACGCATTATATGAAAGTTAGAAGCCTGTTTCATTTTTACCCTTACCTGTTTCACTTTTTCCCAAATTAGAGGTTAAAAATGAAACACACATTTTTCATTTTTTAAATATGTGTTGTATGGTACAGTTCAAATGACGTAGGTATTTGAAAGGGTTATTCATAGGCACATCTAGTAGAAAACATTAAAATATGAATTTGTATCGTTAACTGCCAAAAAAAATGAAAGATTTGTATTTTGTTTCACTTTTACCCCAGTTGACCCTAAATAAATTCCGATTCAAGTCCCGCATATTACCCTCCTGTTTCATATATGTCGACTTTACCCTATCAATATTTTGTATTAATAACAATTTTCTCTATTTTCAGGTCATGGAGCGAAGGAAGAATATTCGAGGTGTTAGTGTTTTAAATGTAAATAGTGAAAAAAGTATATTTAAAATGAAGTGTAACGGGCAATTTAAAAAAAAGTAAAGTGCGTGTTTAAAATATTGTGTTTTGTGTTTCTAAAATAAAGTGCTAAGGGCAATTTTAAAAAAGCGAAGTGCGCGAATAAAATATTGTGTTTAGTGTTTAGTGTTTTCAGCATGGAAGGCCCCCCCCCCCCCTCTCAAGATCTTCGTAAAGGTTTGGGTTATAATTATAACAGTGTGCTTAGTAGATATTTGGTCCAACGTTTCACCCCCTTTCTAAGCGGCCGTAGGGCTTGACCAGTGGGCCCTCCGCTTACATATAATTGTATTTATTGTATCGTATTTCACCAAACAGATACAATGATCTGTTTGGTGACTTACGATTTTTTATATTTTATATATTTTAGCTGTCCTTCCGTTTAAATTTCCAGTCTAACGATGAACCCTGCCTGTTAGATCGGATCTAGACAATCCGATATCAGACAGTGTTGATCGTTGGGCTCTGTAAGGGACGCGACATTTGGGACAACGTCGTACCGTGGTCCGCTGCCCATTTGGAATGTCTTAGGTAGGAACGTGAGAGGTAGACTATATACGTCAATGGGCCTTAAGTTAGAAACAAGAGTTAAGTAATCTTGTCTAGGTCGCCTTAAGCGATATCTCACTAAAAATGTGATATATAGTGATTAGACGATATATAGGTGTCGCCGGAAGGTACTAGCAAGGAAAGTTAATACTTATACATGCTTGTTTTGATGCTGGAGGTCTTAGGCGATGTCTGCCTTGAGCGGGTGCGTTTGGGCGGCACAAGTAGACACACTTACCTACACAACCAACACCCTGTATTGTAAACCTCGTCCACTACACACAATTGTATGTTTATATATGTATTTATTTCAGTATTTGGACTCTGCTGTGTCGTTTTCCAGACACGGCGGCTTCGAGGGATTGTTATTTGTTGATCCTTTTTTAATTTTTTCTTTTCAATTGTTCACTTTTCAAATGTTCCCTAGACTTTCGTGGTTGTTGTTCATATTGTTCTGTATTGTTTTACTTTAAGTAATGCAATAAAGCAACGTGGACAATAGCCCGTTAGTTGGTGTTAGTTTTTAATTCGAATAACGCGTTAGTTTTCCTCCAGAACAGATATCGAAATGCACACTTAGGTTTAATGCGAGGTTGCTGTCTTCCTAGTGACTGTAAATGTGTTTTTATTTAGTTTATAAGTTTACTAATAATTTTTTTTGTTTTTCAGGTAATCTTCGCTTCGTTCCCCTTTATGCGTTATTTATAAGATGTGTATTATATGTTTTAAATATAAGGAAAATGAAATTCAGTAATCTTGCTTTTCTTCAAACTCATTAGTATTTTTTATTATTAACTAGCAAATGTAAATTTTTTATAAAGATTACTGAGTTTTTTTTTCTAGTCATTGCTAGGAAGACAGTGTTTTTTTATTTCAGGAAAAGTTTGTGAAAAAAAATAGTGATTCAAAAATATTTGCAAAAAAAATATATAATCAAATCAGTGTTTCTCGATATTTTTTGGAACTTGAATTTTTTTTTTTTTAATTTGAAAAATTTAAATTATTCACAAGAGAAACATCTGATAGATTATATATTTTGCGGTTTATTTATTTTTTATTAATATGAGTTTTTTCTGTTTTCAGATATCCGGCCGTATCGCAAGAGTTTTTTTCGTGTTTCTAACAAAATTGAAGACAAGGATATAAAAAAAGAAGATACAAATACAGGGTTGTATTAATTAACAATCAATACAACCCTGTATAATAGTTATTAAATTTTTTGAAAATATTTTGCAAAAAAATATATATAATTAAATCAATGTTTCTATACATTTTTTTGAAAAACATGAAAATGAAATATTTTGAATTTAAAAAATTTTAATTTTGACAAGAGAAATAATTGATAGATTATATATTTTGCGATTTATTAATTTTTTATTAATATGATTTATTTCTGTTTTCAGATTACGGACGGATCCCAAGTTATATAAAGGCTAGGATACAAAAAATTCAAGAAAAATAGCTTCAAAATCACTTTGTAAATACTTAGACTTCAAGAAAAAGACTAAAGTAATGATGCTTTAAAAACTATAAATTAAACGACCTCCGTAAGTGAGCTACAAAAAAAAGATGCTACTTTCAACTTTAATTATTTTCTTTATTTTCAGATCATTTGCTGGACCTCACACTACATCAAATGGAAAAATGGATTTTCAAATACCTGTCTATGAAAAAATTAACTAACTATTTTTATGTTTCAGATTATCATCATCAAAAATTTCTAACGGGGCCCCTTATATTTCATATTTTTTGATTTATGTTTATGTTTTGCATGTTTTTTTTATATATTTCAAATTTGGTTTCAGCTCACCACCGATGGATTTCTGATGTTTTTTATTTTTTTTGCATGCATTTTTATGGTTTATGTTTATTTTTGTATGTTTTGTTTGTTTCAAATTTGGTTTCAGCCCACCACCGATGGATTTCTGATGTTTTTTATTTATTTTTTTTGCATGCATTTTTTATGTTTTATGTATGTTTTTTGTGTGTTTTTGAGTGTTTTGTCTCGTCTGGGCCGTGCGCGGAAACCTGAAACCGCGTATACGGCGCGTCCCCCGGTTGGCGGATGGGGGAAGCCCCTTGTTATCAGAAATAAACTACTAATTTTATTTCTGTTTATTTTTCTGAACATTAATTTTTTATATAATAATTTTCTGGAAACAAGGGGTCACTCCTAATATACTGAATATGGAGTCGTGGACCAAACAGGTAGTACCCCTATTTAACGGCTTCGGTTTCGGCTTTAATAGATTTTTTTTTTAAATTCATAATTTATAATTTTTTTTTAAAACGAATAATTTTTTAAAAGCTACTAGACAATAGGTAATTGTTTAAGATTAAATTTTATTTTTTTTCCTTTTTTATGTAACCTAAATTAGACCCTTTATGATAATTTAAAACATTTTGGTACTTTTTTTATCCTAACTCAAATTCCGCAACACCAAAAAATGCTAAAAAAAATTGAAAAAAGTGTTTTAAAACTGAGAAAATTTCCTAAAAAATGTCTATCTTAAAATTAAAAAATGGACAACTTTCAAAATTGCAAAAAAAAATCATTTTATTTATTTTTTATTCAACCGCGGTTTGGTCATAAAAAACGTTTAATAACACAAAAATACTCCTGAATTCCAAAAAAATATAAAATTTCCTTCAATTTTCATACCCTATAAAAAAAATGATCATATTTGACCTATTGGCAGTACTCTGAAAATGAGCATTTTTCCGTTAAAATCAAGTGATCATTTAAATTTTTCCGTGAGTGTTTATTGATTTCTTATCGATTGATATACTTTCTATATGCTATATCGTATAACATACTATTTATAACAAGTCCATTACTCCGGTAAGTACCATCATGTTGATATATATGTATTGTACGTGATTCACTTAAATGGCCTAGAAACCGAAGCCGCGTAGGAGTACGCGGATGTGGTATTTGTTGTTGTGTTGGTATTATTTACATAAAAGGCATAGCGGTTGCTTTGTTCGTAAGTCATGGGTTCGTAAAGAAAAGTAAAAGTTATATGTTAAAAGTTATCAGTCATCATTGAGTCAGAAAATTCAACTTTTTTGTTTTTTTTTATATATTTTCAAAATTTACTTACTAGGTAGGAAGGAAATATTTTTTGAAATTAAAATATGTACAGTTATGATAATTTTTAATATCATATTGATTTCGAATGTATACAGGGTCCTCCAATAGTGCGTCCGGCATTGTTTTACGCCGAAACTATTGAAGATAGAGAGTTAAGATAAAAATTTTACTATATATATCGACCCTAAAGAATTTCAAGAAAATATTTTCAACCCCCTAAAACCGCTCCTTGGGGGGTAGTTTGAGGGGTACATGCGCGTTTCTCAGTAAAATCAAATGGAATGGTATATAAAAAAGTACATATTTGTAAAGATAATAAAAAAATAAGAAACTTTCGTAAAACAAAAGTTTTCATACTTTCAATTGTTTAAAAAATATGACGACTTGTTATCAAATTTTAGAGTTTTACTCAAAGTGCTCTAATTTCGTTAAATATTTATGGAATTTTATTATTATTTTAAATTTAGAAAGTAGAAATAGTGAACTTTGTAAAGATGTATGATTATTTGAGATTTTAATAGTTTAAAGTGTCATACTCGACATACCAAAAATTGAAAAGTTCAATTAGGGATAATTCAAAATTTTTAAATACAATGGTATATACTTTTATAAAATCTTTTTTGTTGTAAAATATCCCTGTACGAAGATCTATCTCAATTTACTTAAAACAATCGTAATTTTTTTACAATTACTTTGATACGTTGAATGTCGTTTTGACGTTTACATAGCAGAAAAAAATCTAGATTGAAATTGTTAAAAAACTAAAAATATACGAAAACATAATTATAGTCACGTATTATGAAAAATTTCGAATTAATATTTTTATCCACGACTTATATATAATACATACATTACATACGTAGTTTTTACTATATAATGCGATATATTAATCCCAGAGGGAACCATGACGAAAGAGAAATTTTCTGATTGGTGCATTGGAGGGCAATAATGGTCATTATTGCCCTCTAAATCATTATTGCCCTCTAATGCACCAATCAGAAAATTCCTCAAATTAAATAATACCATGGAAACAAAATACACAAACTTTAAGTCTAAAAAATTTATTTACGACTGTCAAATAAAACACCTAGTGTTTGTGTATTTGTATTGAAATGGATAAAAATTCTAGTAAAGTTGTTGATAGTACAAAACTTGTTCAGTTTATTAACTGTAATATTACTAATTTTAATATTTTTGGACACCACAGAGTTTGTGTATTTTGTTTCCATGGTATAGTTTAATTTATATTAATTTGAAATTATAACAAAAATGCTTGTGTTTGCATTTCTTGTATTTAGTTGTGTTTTATTAAAGTAATTGAAATAGTCGTAGATAAAGTACAGTATACTACTCGCAATAATGGCTATTATTACCTCGGAAATTTTTTCTCCCTCGCCGCTATGCGGCTCGGTTCGAAAATTATTCCTCGGTAATAATAGCTATCATTATTGACTCGTGGTATAATATACTATTATATAAAACAATAAAAACTAAATGGTTAATATCGGCGTTTATTCAAAATTTCCGATATAGTTATAGACCGGGAGGCAGCAACCAAAATTTGGTCATCATAGCAGCCCGCAAAATTTGTTATGATAATTGTTAATTTAGTATAGCTGTATATTAAAAGTAAATTGTCAGTCATAAAATACGCTGCTTTTACCCCTGATAGGTTGTCAAAGTCGTCAAGTTTTTGACCTAGGGTGACACATAGCAATCTGGCAGATAAATATATTTTGATATATATCATGTTCTCCAGATCAAGAAAATATAGTTTTCTGACGCCTACGCCACTGCTTAAAAAAAGTAGAGTGAATTAAACAAAAAAAAATGACCCAAAAAAAATTGTTTTTAGCAGCCCGTCAGATATTTAAGATTTAGAGTGATTTGATTATTATAAAAACAGAAATATGTATATCTGACGTATTCACCGCTGCGTTTTTATTTTATAGCGGGACAAAGATGTTAAAAAAATGAGGAAACTTTTTTTTAACAGCCCGTCAGATGTGCATACTATTTTGTAGAATAATGTCCCCTTATGCAAAAAAATTATACATCTGACGCGTGAAGTGCTGCATTTGATTTGGAGAGCCCGTCAGATAATTTCGTAGCTCAGGCAACATAATTTTTTTTTACTGTTGTAAAAACAATTTTTTTAGTGGTTAGGCTTGATTTGTTTGACCTTTTTTTGGAAATACATAATAATAATAATAATAATAAAAATAAATACACTCTTTAATTGGTTATTTTTTTACATATTTAAATTGTTATAAAAAAATAAAGCAACAACTGAGGTGTCAGATACAGTTATTTTCTTGCTCAGAGAACTTAAATCTATTGAATAAAACAGATTTTGAACAGGCGGCTATAAATATGTCGGTCATTTTTTTTTTTACATGTTTCAATTGTTATAAAAAAATAAAGCAACTATTAAAGCGTCAGATGTTTATATGGCATTTCATAAAAAATCAAAATTAACAAATTTTATAAATATCTGACGGGTTGCTATGAATTTTTTGCCTATTTTTTTACATATCTGACGGGCAGTCCTATCTAAAGGCAGCGTCCTTTGATCTTAGGACCTATCTAGCTGAGTTCCCTATATCCCAGTTAACAAATTTCATAACAAATTTGGCGGGCTGCTATGATGACCACATTTGGTCGTTGCCTCCCCATCTATTAACTATATTTAATGAATTGAGAACGAGTAAGCACGATGCATTTACTTGTCAGAGGTTCTTTTCTATAAGAAATAACAATAACAACGACTAAATGAAAACAAAACTGATCTTGATGGATTTGAAATTATTAAATACTTTTGTCGAGTGGTGAACCGCGCACATTCACAGTTGCGCTAACCCTGCTACCCTATACTTACACCACTATAACCACAACAATGTACATGAATATTAATGCAGGTTAATGTTAAACATAGATTCTATTCTAATAAATGCATACGGCAAAAATAATAAAATTCCGTGAACGAGAAGCAATGAGCACCAGAGATGTAGTATGTACGTACATGCTTCAATGAAATTATAATTAGTGAATCGGGTGCTCTGTTTCTGTTGCACGACCGCCTCGTGCATAGGCAACCCGGTGCACGAAGGTCTTTGACCCACACAGGTTTTCCTTCTTCACCAGCCTGACCCAGTTTCGGCCCGGTTGGCACACTTCGCAACAAGTATTGACGTGTCGCCCCGCGCCCCTCTAGAGCCGCCCCACACGCGCGAAATGACGTCAGAAGTGACGGCGGCGGCGACGGCGAATGCACCCCTTGAATGCAGGATTCACCGTGTGTATGTGTGTTTGGTTTTAGGTCAAACGTTCTTTCTGACTTCATTGTTTATTATGAATTAGATAAAATTTATGATTTCAAAATATATGTTATTGTCTATTGTTTATCCAATATTGTTTTCTTGAGGCATAAAGAAGTGTTAAAAATGAAAATTAGTAATAATTAAATTCGTTTTAGTAAAGTAGGTACATATGTACATCATAAAAACAAGTAAAATTAAAAATAATTATAATTTTTAAAACAGTATTATTAATTGCATCCACATGTCCGTCAACTTAGCGGAACAACTTCAGAAAATAGAACTGCCACTATACCAAGAATTTGCCGCTTTTTTGCCGTTAATTAGTTGTGAAATTAAAAATTTTGCCGCTCTTCTAATTTTTTTTTTATTAAGTGTTTCGCTAACTTGACGTCAAGTTAGCGAGACAACATTACTAAAAAAGACGGTAGCAAAAAATTAATTGGGTGAGAATTTGCCGTTTTTTTGCCGCTAATTAGTTGTGGAAAAAAATAATTTGCCGCGCTTTTTTTTTTACAAAAAAAATGTGTTTGAAAAAAATAATCATGTGTCTCGCTAACTTGACGTCAAGTTAGCGAGACAACTTTACTAAAAATGACGGTAGAAAAAAATTGAATGAATGAGAATTTGCCGTTTTTTTGCCGCTAATTAGTTGTGGAAGAAAATAATTTTCCGCTCTTTTTTTTTGCAAAAAAAAAATGTGTTTTTATCTATTTTAAACGTACTTGAAGTACAGTGTAGTCATAGATAACATAAATACATAAAGTGGGAGGGGCGAACTTCATTTGGAGAATGGCGCGATTTTTAAAATTCATATTACTAAACATTTCTTAATTTACATGTTTTTTAATTATTTTATTTCTGTTTTGTATCGACCTTTCCAAACAGCTGGCCATTAATATAAATTAGCGGGTTTAAAAACTTTTATATATTATTTTCTATAATATGCTATATATGTTCTTACTAGATGTACCCACGCGGCTTCGCTCGCATTAAATACAAATTAAGTACAAACACGATTAGTTATTATTGTAATAATAAAAACAACACTTAAATTTAAATTTAATTATTGAAACAAAACTGACGGTCAAATGACAACGGCCGAGTCGAGGGAGATCGAATACCGGCGTATTTAGTTCGCGCGTTATTAATAATATTTTACCGTATAAAACTTATTTAATGTTATTTCCTAAACTATACCACCAAATTGGATGCTGTAAATGGCAAATTATATCTACATTAAGTACTTATGACGATGAAATCATTTATTTCAATAAGGATTAAAGTTTTGCAGGTCAAAACTCCATGTAAACTGAACCCAAATATTTTATGTTTTCTTTGTAACATAAAAGCAGTCATTGTGGCTTAAATATAAAAGTTAGACATATGGTGTCACGGACTTTATTGTAGCACTTTTGATTCTACACAATTCTTTAATACATTATTTTGTTCTACATATATTCAACGGTTTAGGCAGCGTATTGCAAAACAGCGCGCCGTCGGCAAAATTTTTTCCGACTTGATTTACTATTATCGTCACTGCTTAGTTGTTATGTTACCTAACGTAACAAAATATAGCCTATAACCTGGCCAGAGAATGTACCTATGAATTAAAAAAAAATCAAGTAAATCGGATAAGTGGTTCTCGAGTGATAAGCGCACTAACGGACAGATAGACAGACAGACAGAGAGACGTTGAGCTTTATATATATTAAGGATGTATTTTATTATGCAAAAACTTTACTTTTTTATATAAAATTATAATAAATTAATGTATTTTTATTATTTGTTGTATATAGACTTTTGCTGGCTGAATGATGAATATTTTGCTTGTGGTTCTCAGCCGTCATAATTAACCGTTAACAAGGATTTCCAATGTTTTAATTATATGTTTGGCGCGATTTTCAAAAATCAAAATATTGATTTATCTAGAAGAGACATGGAATTATAAATTTTAGTTTTTATGGTGACAGATTGCCTTTTTAGTTGTCTCGTTTTCTTTTTTACACGTTATGGCTGATGTAGGTAATTTTCAAAATTTATATTAAATATTTGGCGCAATTTTCAAAATTCTATCTAGAATAAACATGAGATTATTAATTTTCTTTTTATAGTTGAATATTTCTTGTATATTGTCTCGTTTTATTCTTCACACTCACTGACAAGTTTCCGAAATTTTTATTAAATACGTGACGCGATTGTCAAAAGTCAGAAAAAATTTAAAAGCAATAATCACATTTATAAATCCATTACAGATTTTAAATGTATAAAATCGTTTATATTTAAACCAATTATTATATTAGACGTTTTCAATATCGCTAACTTGTTGTCAAGTTAGCGAGACACATGATTATTTTTTTCAAACACATTTTTTTTTGCAAAAAAAAAGAGCGGCAAATTATTTTCTTCCACAACTAATTAGCGGCAAAAAAACGGCAAATTCTCACCCACTTATTTTTTTGTTACCGTCATTTCTAACTAAGTTGTCTCGCTAACTTGACGTCAAGTTAGCGAGACACATGATTATTTTTTTCAAACACATTTTTTTTTGCAAAAAAAAGAGCGGCAAATTATTTTCTTCCACAACTAATTAGCGGCAAAAAAACGGCAAATTCTCACCCACTTATTTTTTTGTTACCGTCATTTCTAACTAAGTTGTCTCGCTAACTTGACGTCAAGTTAGCGAGACACATGATTATTTTTTTCAAACACATTTTTTTTTGCAAAAAAAAAGAGCGGCAAATTATTTTCTTCCACAACTAATTAGCGGCAAAAAAACGGCAAATTCTCACCCACTTAATTTTTTGCTACCGTCATTTTTAGTAAAGTTGTCTCGCTAACTTGACGTCAAGTTAGCGAAACACTTAATAAAAAAAAATTAGAAGAGCGGCAAAATTTTTAATTTCACAACTAATTAACGGCAAAAAAGCGGCAAATTCTTGGCATAATGGCAGTTCTATTTTCTGAAGTTGTTCCGCTAAGTTGACGGACATTGCATCCACTGGACTTTAATTATTTAGTTTTAACACTCAAACGATACGAATTCATTCTTTTAACAATGCACATTTTTTCTATACCAATCATTTTAAATATTTTGTAAACACGAATGGTCAAGATGATTTATTAAGGTTAAATGCTTGGGAGAACACAAGCTGTTTACAATTTATAGTTCCAATGTATATAGGTAGAAGTATCTAGGTACCTAATATATTTTAAAGATTTAAAATAAATGCAATAATAGTTCAAGAGCTGATAACATATTTTTCTACCCCATCTGAGCACTAGGCAGACTTACGGAAAACATTAATTCATGTGTAGTACATTATGGGAAAAAAAGTCCCAACCTCGACACCCGGGGATAAAGGGGTTAAATTCCTTAGTGAACATGTAAAGAAAAAGTGTATGTTTGCCCCATGTGAGCACAAATAAAATGACTTCAGGGAGTTAGTTTATGAAAAGTTAGATAGTGAAAGTGCAATGGGCAGACGCGTAGGGTGGGGATAAGGGGTAGGCAGACGCACTCAAACATGCAATATTTTTTTGAAAATTGTCCCATTTGAGCATTGCTGATTTTTTTATGGATGATAGACTTTGATCTGTAGATGACCGAAAAAACACAGGCAGACGCGTAGTATGGGGATAAGGGGTCAGCAGACGTAATTTACAGTGGCAAAGGATTGTAACAAATTTAAAAAATGTATATCTCCGGTACTAAATATGGCACCGATGATAGCACATATGTTTTAGGATCCTCTAAGTAAGAGGGAAATATTATGTCCCTTGTAATTTTTTGATTTAAAGTACCGTTTTGCGGTAATTTATAAATTTACAAAACTCAAAATGCCAGGGTCCTGAGTTCAAATCTCGGAGAGTTCTGTTTTATTTTTTTATTTTTTGTTTATTACAAAGAATGAACACTACATAGTCAAAAAAAATTTTTTTTTTATTCAGCGCCGTCTTTTTTACACGTTTAATAATTTTTTTAACTTTTTTATATTTAAGAATGTTGTCTTTACCGCGTTGGTTGGGAGTCAAAAAAATTTATTTACGAATTAATGTGTTATTCAGAGAGTCATTGTGGACAACTTCCAGCAAAAAAAAAAGAATTACAAAACAACCCACTTAAAAAATAGTCTAGATCTAATTTTGCACTTTCAATTGCGTCTGCCCACCCCTTATCCCCACACTACGCGTCTGCCTGTGTTTTTTCGGTCATCTACAGATCAAAATCTATAATCTATAAAAAATTCAGCAATGCACAGATGGGACAATTTTCAGGATAAAAAAAATCAATTATGTATCCATGGCCTAACTACCGCCCCCTTCTCCTCTTAGATCCTGCCAATCGGGTGCCGTGCACTTTTTGATTTTCCGCTTAAGTATATGTGTATGTATCTTATATTTATAAGTCTGTGTGCTGTGAACAGTGTATTTTTTTAGTAAATTTTCGCAAATAATATATTGCATTTTGATAGTTTTATTGAATTTTTGTCTTTGTTTTTCACTATTAGAAAACCCAAGACTCCACAGTTCGTTATCAATACAAGTGAGTGTGAGTAAACGAACAATTAAGAGCTATTTAATAAGTAGGTACTTAGACCAGACACGTATTCTCAAAAAATAAAATTATATTTAATATAAGGATTAATATTAGGATAATCATGCTATCACGATAAAAAAATATGCTGTCTGTAGGTATAGATATTAAATTACTACAAATACCTACAAACCGTATACAATAATAGCTTTCAATTGTACTGGAAAAACCTAGAAGAGATATTTCGGTTTAGTTTAGTTAGGTCGTCATGTTCTTTTTAGATTACCTATATAAAATACAGAAATATACATATGTATAGTATATACCTGTTATAAAAATAGATAGATTGAATAACAATTCCAAATAATATCGCGTTTGTTAAGTTATAAATAAATTAAAACCGATATGCATAAGATCTTAAATATCACTTATTGAATTCAATGTAGGTTGTAATGCGCCTCCACCTTACAGTATTGTGTTTTTTTAACCAGCTGATAGAACTCGGTGCTACCCGGGTCATAAAAAATATGAATTAGTCACTCATCGCCATCATAATTTTATTTTATTTTATGAATTATATCAAATAGATTTAGTATTAATTTTTACTACATTTAAATGTTAAATATTGCTGTCATGTCCCTCTATAGTGATCGTTCATATAAACTAAAATTATATATCCATGGCTATCGTATTCAAATGACGCTTCTGCTTATTAGTACACGTATATTCTGTGGTAACTGCTTAACACCCTGAAGATGTATCTTAGTGATCCACAGCTGTAAAATAATCAAATATTTTTGTAATATTATCGTGAATTTATTAGAATTTTTAAATATACAACTGTTATTTTGAACAATTCTGTTACTTGTTTGATAATAATTAAAAAGAAAGCTGCTGAACATTTAGTTTCGGGAAAGTGCGAAACTGACGAAACATGTTATTTCTATGTAAACATAAATCTAAATATCTCTTACTCTTAAGGAAGGTTAATATTATGATATATATATATATATATATATATATATATATATATATATATATATATATATATATCAATAAATATTTATATAAACAATACGTCAACAATTACATTTCAAGACAGTCAGTAATGCCGTACAGTTTATGATGATAATAAAATCTAATAATAATTTTTATCTAATACATATACTATGCTTTTAACTCATTCTTAAACCTTGTGAAGGGGACAGGACCACAACTAAATGCTCGGGGACCCCAGACCAGCTAGTGACCGCGCCCCCTCCCACTATATTTAAATTATAAATTGAAGACCTTTTTTTTCGTTGCTACCTCAGTATTTTTGCTTATTATAATTATTTTACGTTGCTGCGGGGCCCCCTATACTCGGTGGTAGTTACGGCCCTGGAAGGGGAGTTGTTTAATATTTATTGGCAAATTATTATTGTATATTTTTATGATCGCTGTGTGTGGGCTTTTATTGGAAAGAGTAAGATTGCTAATTTGTGGAATCAAATCTTGTTTATTTCTTGTGCGAATATATACATTTCCCGAAAATAGGTTTTAATTTTTTTTTAAGAACATGAGATATTCGAAAATATGTATACATGTCATATATATCTATATTGTCAATATTGTTAGTTCTTTAAATATCGCTATACTTAGATGACATTAAAGATAGCTCTAATGCATTTTTTTTATGTATACATTTTTTTTATGGACACATGTTTATTGGAAGTTTTTTTGCTTAAAATATTTTTCTCGATCTACTGTTCAAGTTTGGCACGACAGTGCTGAATCACCCTGTATATGCATATAACGATCTTTAGAGATCTTTGTAGATCCCTTTAGATCTTTGTAGGTCATTGTAAATCTTTGCAAGTCTCCACAGATCAAAAACCAGTGAAAAATATGATGTCTCAGAATGCAGATCTATCGAGATCTGAGTAGATCTCTACAGATCTACAATTTTTTCCCGAGGTTCAATGAATACAATTGGTAATTTAAAAAACAAAACACCTAGGACTAAAAAAATGTTGAAAACAGAAGTTTTTTATTTTTTCACGCAGAATCAGATCTTTAAAAAATATGAGTTCTAGTTGAAAAAATCGATGCTATATAACCATTAAGAACATTTACAAATAAATAATAGGATGATATTTCCCCCCCCCCCCCCCCAAACAAAAGTTTGTCTGTACTCAGCTTAATTTTTAAAATAAACATTTATAACGTTTTGATTTCAATATCGAGGTATAAAGAAAAAATATGGCAAATACCAATATTACCTACTCAGAAATATGGTATACCTATTTAAAAAAGAAATATATAGATAATATATATCATATATAAGGTACTGTGCAAAATATTAAATACCTGGTAGACAATAACTTTTAATTACTGTTTAACTGCTTCAACAGTCATTATTAAAATGTTATTTTTTTAAAATCGATTTTCTTTGTTTCCTTTTTGAATAATTACTACATACCTATTAGACTAAACGTGCCAATTAGTTTCTATAATGAAAAAAGTTTATCTCTATAATTATTTTATTAACTCACGATTTCCAAATAAGTTATTCATTAATATAGTATTATCTTGATATTAATGAAATGCTGAAAAAATTTCTTTCTTTTTTATATGAAGTAAAAAAATTATATTGGGCACGACAAAAAAGTTATATAACAATTAAGTTCGTAAGAAAATTTAAATTTTCATATTTTCGAAAATTGTGAAGATTTAGAGAAAAATAAATAATGACAAAAATAATCTTCTCAATAATAACTATAAAATAAACAAAAGAAAATTGAAATCGGATGACTAGGAGCTGAGATAAAGCTAATTTTACAACACCGACAAAGGCTATCTTTAAAGGCTATCTTTGATAGCCGATATAACACTGCTCTACACGGATTTTAGAGTGGCTCCCTATCTGAAAATCTTCTTTTTGACCTTGTGTATGTCCACAGAAAGTGGCATTCCCCAATCAAAAAGTGCAGGGTTTTGGCTTTATTTGCCACGTACCAGACGTACTATTATTATTGATTGTATTTTAAAATATTTATTATTCTAATAAATTGTATCTGGAATATAAATAAATAGTACATTTGATTTAAACTAATTAATAATAAAAAAAACACGCTTTTGACCTATTAAATATAAACAAAAACTTCAATGCAAAATATAAAATTTCATCCGCATAATTGCATCTTCACCCTCAAATATGTGCGTCTTTGTTTTACGTATTGGTACAGCATTATTGTTTCTGTCACGCACGCATATAAACTATAGAGAGACAATCAATGTACTGACGTCATAGTCTCGTGGACCAATCGCATGTGAGCTCCATTCAATGGCTGTGGATGCTAGGTTGCCACGTTTATCAGGATTCATCCCAATGTTTAGGCAGTCCCGCGTTGCACGCCAGATGGTCTGGTTGCCTATGCGGAAAGCTCTCAGATTGTAATGTGTCACATGTTCATTGTTAGTTTCGTGTTCAATTCTTTCCAATTTATTTTTTATATATTATTTATGTATTTGTTTGTTAAAATATATTTGTAATTTTATAATTGGCGTATTTAATTTTGTTTAATAAAATGTAAAACTGTGTTTTTTTATTGTTCATTAGTTTTAATTTAAATTCCCATTTTATATTTATTTATTATCATTTTGGATAGTAATAATTCATTAATTTTTAAAATTGATAAAAATTAAATTTTAAACAGTTCAGCTAAAAATTAAAATCGCTGATACCTTATTGTATATTATAAATAATTACTATTATTTATTATCTTTTTTGTATTTTTTTGATTTTGTTATTAAATTATTTATATTGTCTTTTGTTTGTATTGTTTTATTAATTTTTCGTTTACAGCAAGATAATCAGAGACGATTAGATAAAAATACTTTTCTAAAAATATATATTTTTGAAAGTATAAAACATTCTGATAACGTCTGCTTAAAAGGTAAGATAATTATTTTCTTAACTATATTATTAATTATTTTAAGATGTATACAACTAGGTATTTTATCTGTTATTAATATAAGATTATAACTTTTTGTTCCTTATTGTAAGGATAAAATTAATTTTGTAGTTTAAGCTGTTCATAAGACACAAAACTACAGCTCCACGAAATAAATAAGTAAAAATTTCAAACAAAAAGGAAAATTTTTCAACAAAGAAAAAATATATTTTCTGATAAATTATACTTCACTTTAATTACTTATTATAAACAAAAATATCTTATTGTTCTCTGAACGGCTAACAATATAAAATGTATATTTTATGCACTATGGATATTTCGGTAGGTACTTAAAATATATTTTTAGTAAATAGTTTTAAAATTCGGAAAATAATTTAATTATGTAGGACAGAGGTTTCATGAAAGACACGGTCCTTGAAAAGGACATTTATTATAGAATCAAACTACAAATAAGTATCATACAATTTCTAAAATAGCTAAAGTAACAGTTATTTACTTCACTTTCAACATTTCTTTTAGGACAGTGCACCCACAGTAGCTTTAAGATGTCGTTAAAAAATTTGAGCCGAATGTAATAAAATTGTCTTATTGTTAGTTTCGTTACAATTTACAATGATGATTTTTTCTAATGTATCAAAAAAATGCTAGTAAAAATTTCAGCAAGACAAAAGGTTTCTTTATGCATGTATGTATATTTGAAAATAACTCTTTTAAATTTAACATTTTTTTAATTAAAAAAATATTTTAACTAGCTCTTATAAAATTCAAAATTAGAGATATAAAAAAATTCTTTTTACTCGAAATTTGGCATTTTTTTACTTTCGAAGTTATAAGAAATATTGTTGACCTCTCCTCCACATATACACAATTTTATGAGTATTATAATACAATAATTATGAAATTTTTGTAATAGTCAAAATTATGTTTGAAAATAATCTATTTTCAAATATAAATTTTTGTTAAAATGAGCATTGTATAGAATGTAATTTTTTTTTATTACTTGAAAATGGACCATTCCATTTTTAACCATTTATTACCAATTTACCCTCACCCCTAAAATAAGCCATAAAAACTCCCATCAGCATTCGAAAGATCTGTTTCTAAAACAATAAATAAGCACTGGCTCTGATCCGTTTCACGCGGAACGCCTCATATACTTTAGTTCTGAAAATAAATGTATGAATTTTTATAATTATCAACTCTATTTTACATGCAAACATTGCATTAATCAAAGCAATAAATTAAACGTTTCAATCAAATCATATTTTTAACATTCGAATAAATATTTAAAATTTATTAATTATATCTTGCAGTGCCAGATTTACCCTATGTGATGCCCTAAGCACAAATCATGTAAAGGCCCCCTTTTTGTAATTTTGACGACCTTTTTTTTTAGTCGTCGCCAAAATTCTGATGACCTTTTTTTTTGTCATCACCAAAATTTTCAAAAATTAACTTCAATTTTACGCTCATGCCCCCACAAATCACTTTTATGGTGCCCCCAAAAAGCGGGTGCCCTAAGCAGTTGCTTCTTTTGCTTATTGGTAAATCCGGCACTGGGTACTTGTAATACACAAAAAATAAGGGTTCTAAGCAAAAACATTTCATCAACAAAAATTAGATATATAGTTTTTATACATACATTTTATGAAACTGATGAGCGTAGTCGACCAAGGAATGTAGGAGTAGTTTTGGTAGAGGCGAAAAACTATTTTTTCGCAAATAACTTGAAAACGGCGAATTTTAATTGAAAAACGTTTAAGATATTTTTTGTACTTTTTTTAGACTTTTAATTTTTTTTCATTTTATTCCGATGTAATAAAGATTGACCAAGATACGACCATTAATAGGCTGATTTGTGTTACGCTCAAAGCAGTAGAAGGTAAACAGTATTTATGAAAAATACACATATTTTATTGAGATAAAAAAATCATTGAGGAATCAGATTTTATTTGAATATTTTATTAACTCAATTATTATTGGAATTGGAACTATCAAATATGTATATTAAACATACATACATACATGTCTGTGTCCGCGCAGATAAATAAAATATTAAATATCTTATGATATTCATAATTTAAACAAAATTTGAGTAAACAAAAATTCCAAACAAAGAACATATCATGAATCAATGCTAATAAATAACAGAAGAAAAAATAATAATTTTGTTTTTGTTTTTTATATAAATCCTATGGATTCTAGATACGTATAGTTTTTTCTATAATTATTCTTTGATTTTTTCACACTCTGCCAAACGTACCTCTGCAACTCTTGGTCGAATATGTTCATCGGTTTCTTAAAATTAATTCTTCTTCTTAATGCATTTTTGTCTGCTGAATAAATTAATAATTTTGTTAAAAAATACTTTTTATACAAACTAAACCTATATTACGCAGCTTCACCAAAAATTGTATTTACTTGAGTTGAATTTTTTATGTTATAAAAGGAAGAAAACTTGGTCTACAAGTATTGATATTTAAAATAAATTGTGAAACTAACATATGGTAGTCAAGTTCCACAATAAATCAATTAATTTTTTTAAAGGTCTAAGATCATTTAGGACACCCATGTGTGTAAAATTATCCCAAGAGTAGTACAAAATTATCCTCCGGAATAGAATTACTTATATATAAGTTTGAAACATAAATTCTCGTTGCTTTTTTTATTAAGAAGTTTTATTGAAAATATTATTTTTTTATAACAACAAATTAGTCATATATGTATTCTACGTAATCGTTTACGACCTGCTTCCAATTTATTGATGCCATTTCACCAGAAATCGCTCGGCCTAGACTCGAAAACGTTGTTAAGCCAATTTACAAGGTCCTCGTCATTGTCGAAGGTTACGCCCCTCATTTGGTTCAACAATGAATGAAAAAGACTATGGTTGGCGCAAGATCAAGAAATTACGGTGGATGCTGAAGAACTTCCCAATCGAGCTTTTGGAGGGCAGCTTTGACGAAGTTTGAAACGTGAAGTCCGACGTTGTCGTGGAGCAGGATGTCTTGTCTTATTTATTGTTATTTACGGTAAGATTATGTAGCACCCAAGCTTCAAGTTTTTGAGTGAAACCAATTGTATTGCTGTTCATCTTCTCGGCCAATTATCTGCATATTCAAAAGTGCCATAAAATGGTCTTCGTCGAACTCGGTGGGTTGTCGAAAGCGAGGAGTGCCAAATAATATTTAAAGAGAAAATAAAACATTTCCATATAGTTATATTTATATCCATTAATATTTATATGCCAAACAACAAAAAAATAAAGTGAAAATAAACAAATTATAAAAAGGAAGGAATTTATGTTACAACACAAAGCTCGAGTAATGACTAAATACTTACATCGAAAAAATAACGTTTGTCAATAATTTGAAGAGATTGCGCTAGTTCAGAATCAATTTACTATGCATCATTTTACCTCGAGGGATCATTTTCGACACTTTTCCGTTATACATATAAAAAATTTCCTCATCACATAAAGATATGTATTTATTTATTGTCTCAGGGAATAAATAAACAAATCTATATGTTCTGTATGAATATAGAAAAAATATCCTATTCGATTTTTAAGGCTGGCTGTATATGGTTACTCAAATTTGAAACAAAACGTTATGAATATTTTTTGAAAAGTAAGTTGTTTACATAAAAAAATTAATTACAATCAGTTTGGATACGAAATATAATTTAAATTAAAAATATACACCTTACCATTAAAAAAAGTTACTTGTCATGTGTTCCGACTTCTCAAGAAGTCCTCATTAGGAGCCTAACAGTTCCAGACTACGAAATATCATGATATTGCATCCTACTATCGATGTGTGAAGTTTCATCCCGCTCTAGGTTATCCATAGACCAATATCTCGATTGTATTCTGTATGGTGATTGACACACTACTCTGGAACTATAAACCATAGGAACCTATGAATAGTTTTTAAATATATATAGGGTGTTTCGTAAACATACCGACAAACTTTCATGAAAGAAAGTACCCTGCACAAAAGTAATGAATTTTGCCTTTTCTTTGTACTTATTACCTAATTCTACTTACATTTTATTCTTTACAAATTTTACCGTTTGATTCTTTAGGTCATTTTGGATTTTCGTTGGTTGCGCCAATTAAAACTTTTAGTCGACACCCTCTGAACTATCATTTCTCCAATAACAAAAATATTCAACCAAAAAGCCCATTCAATTTGTGCGGGGTCTTTTTCTTTTACTCTTCTGTTAAATCGACTCGTTTGCGAACATGTATTTACAAACAAAAAGCGATTGTTTTAATGTCCTCGACTATACTTCTGAAATTTTGTTGGTATGTTTACGCGAGACACCTGTATTTTGTGTAGTCTAGTTTTACTTATATATTATATACCAATTATCAATACTACTTGAATATATTTAATTAACTAAATAAATATAGAACAATAAATAACTAAAACGCATGTGTCCATTGGTTACACAACAAAATGCTATTGTTGTTATAAACAGATACAAGATCTAATTTCTACATTAATATCATTTATTAAAAACTAAAAGAAATGATTTGTGTAATTGTTTTTAATTGAACTAATATTAACTCAATAAGAACATGACAACACAAACAGTTGAACGAAAAAATAGATTCTAATCAATGTAACGGACATGATGATGATTTTGTTATATAAAGAACACGTGGTGTTGGACACGTGGTGGAGCCGACGGTGGCGTGGGCGATCGCGGCCTACGTACGCCGCGTGCTTCGCCAGCTGATGCGTGGGCGACAATACGCGAGAGATACCGCTTCCTCAGAATCTACACGCAACGAAGAATTTTTTGATTGCTTCTATTTTAATTAAATTCGTGAACCAATTGAGGATGGTGTAATTTATGTTAATGTTGTCCACTATTAATCGGAATCTATAAGTAATACGAATTAGATTGAAAATACCGGTTGTTTTAGTATATTTACTAATGTTAATATATGTATGTATGTAACTATTCAGTGGCGGATCTAGAAAAAAATATAATATGTGTTTAAAATATTTGTCAAATGCCAGTCGAGCCTTGCGTAATAAAATTCTGTACCGTGTTGTTTTTTTAATTTATTTGATTATTTTATTTTTAATTTCACAAAAATACAAGATAACACAAGCTTTACATATATAAAACTTAAACAATGTTAAAAATCAACTTATTACAGTGAAATTAGTATTAATTTAAATACTACCGAAAATTGAGTGCAAAATGTAGGTATTTTATAGAAATGTATGTATAGATTATAATTTTGAATTATGTTTAAAAAAAAACGAAAGTGCGATGAGTGCTGATAATTTGATTGTTGTTGATCTCGACATCATATTTATTAATTTTTTTTCATAATTTCCTCTCGGAGATGTGGGTAGCGGACAAATATTTTTTGAAAATTTGCTAAGAAGATTTCATTTGATACCCCATTCGCTGGAACTAAACAAAAACAATATTTAATTTATTTTAATAATTAAGGCCTATTTTTGGTCCATACAATTTACTATAAAAAATCGCAGGTTAGTAGTTAGATGGTTGTAAATCTGAAGCCGAAATAATTTTTTTTATATTACATTCAGTCGAAGCCAAAGGAATTGTGTTAATGAAAAATTATTTTTATTTTCTTAAAATAAAACAACTAAAAAATGCACGTTTATTTGATTTCATGTTTTATCTAATAATTAACATATAGGTATGTAAAACTGTATTTATAAATACTGAACTAGTAGAATTTTCAAACAATCGATAATATGAATTAGAAATGTAACAAAATACACTTGTTTTATTTACTGTTTAAGACATTTTTTTTTTAAATTTATAACATTACAAACTAAGTTCGTGAACTAGTGAATTTTATTAAACTTATTAATAAATATCTATGTGTAAATAATGTATTCTTTATATAATATTATTAATTTAAGGCAAAATGGGAAATGTTTATCTAATTCCAATTTGCAAGAGTATTTGGTATATATGTATGTAAAATCAGAACCGAAAATTTAAAATAGATTATGTGTTAAAACGCAAGATTTTTAATGCTTTGAAATTGTTTGTATAATGTGGGAAAATAAGTTAATAGGTATAATAAATACACTTTATTAAAATTCTATTGTTTTTGGTCTTTTACCTGTTTGTGGGGGATTTTTTTATTAATTACTATTGAGGCAGTATCTATGTATGTATATATTACAGATCAGCAAAAATTTAAGACTTGATTTATATGCACTTTTTTTAAATCATTTCACTAAAAATTTGATAGCATGCACTTTGTACACATAATATTAATACTTTTAACTAAAAATAATACTTTGCACTGAATGATCCCACTGATGTTTTGATATTTTTAATGTGATTTTTCGATGATTACTACATATTATTGATACATATTTATTGTGATTTTCTATATTTTAACCTAAAGAAAACTAGTCAACCTCACTTGCCCCAACAGATTGCGCTAACCAGGGACAATTAACGTTTATATTATTATTAGAGCATCAACTTTATTCATCATACCGGGGTATTATTCAATAAGTGCGAAGTATTAAAATTTATATTCGAGTGTACAAAGCGCATACTTTCAAATTTTTAGTGCAAAGTACTAAAAAAATGTTCGAGTGTATAAAGTGAATACTATCAAATTATTAGTGCTATTACTGCTATTATATAACCCATAGACATAAAGAAATGGACAGCGCATCTGACTCGTAAAAAGAGCCGTGTCAAATGAGAGAGACAGAAGATGTTTGAAAATCATATATGTTATTTTCCAAACGACTTGCATCTCTTTCTCACTTACAGAAAAAATGTTACACCCATGTTACACCATTATGTTAAATACGAATGCGCTGTCTATATCTCTATGTCTATGATATAACCCTATTTTTAATATTACAGTGTTATATAAAAAAAACAAAGAAGCAATTTTATTCGTGGAAGCAGTCCTTCACGAATTGTGAAAAATTTTGCGAACCGGATAAAATTCGTTAAAATATTATATGTGCTTTTTACCTAAAATGTAAAAACTTACTAACCAAATTACTTTTTTGTTACATTTTCCTTTAGTGTAATGTTAAGAAATCGGAATAAAGGAACGCTTATGAAATCAATATCGTCTCTGTCTGCCTGTCTGAATTGAAATATTTAAACTTTTTGTTACTATTCAATATCAAAAAACCATTATCGATCAACAGAGTAATAATGAGAATAATCTGAGGTAAAAAAATTCAATTAAATTAAATTTTGTATTTAAATCAATTAAATGAACAAAGAAATATAAAAAAGCAAAACTTTACTAAAAGTAATTCATAGTTTTATTATTTTATATTTTTACTATAAGTACATTTTTTGGGCGGAGTTTCATATAAAACATTATTTCTTAAACTAGTTCACTAATTCGCCAATTAATTTTTAAAATGATTGATTCTTGCATTTTCATCGAGAATAAATACATATGTATATAAAATTTCAAGATAATCGGATATCGGAAAATGGATGGAAAATCGATAAAGCAAATTAATAAAAGTTTGATAAAAATAAGGAAATATTATATACTAAAAGTATGTACTTATTTAATAAAGCGGGTCCTCAAACAAAGTAAATATAGTTAATATTTTCTGAAGACAAGAATAAAATGTCTATTATTTTTATATTATATTTCTACTATCTATATATTCTTACAACATCTAGTTTTCTTTCGGTAAATATAAATATTATTGAATTCTCTTACAAGCAACTATATTAAATGAGTATCAATAATATGTGTTTATTTTACATCGTATTTCTTATCTCCAATGAAGGAAACAACAATTTCTAACGAGTTATATAATTGACCTCTTTCATTTCCTCTCTAAAAAACATGTCAGTTACAAACACAGGGCACTGGCATCAATCCGTCCAAGCAAACGTGAAATGATTCCGATCGGGCGTCATTCCCGTGACGTCAGAGCGCGCTAGGGGTTTGAGGATGGAGTGATCTCTTCGGTGTGGCGGAGGGTGCGATTGCAGTGCGATCGGTACACTGCTCTGACGTCATAGCACCACGGAGTAACGCGCGCGCGGGGTGGCAGTTGAAGAGATTGCTAGGCCGCGGGGTGGAAACGCACACATAAATGTTATGCGGATGTTGCCAGTTTTATGCGTAAGTGAGATGCGACATTTTTTTCTTAAGGTGACGTAATTCCAATCAAATATAAGAACAGTCGTTTTGGAAAGGTGTTCTCAATCAGTAATTAATGTAGGTGTTGAACTTTAAAGTTTAACGAAGTCGTAGTTGAGTGTTTGGTAAATATGTAATTAAGATTTATTCAGATCTGGGAATCATATCTAACTTATTGTATTTTTTGATTGTAAATATTAAAAAAAAAATAGGCCAACGCATACACAAAAAACATATGTGCATAGGTGGGCACAGTTCATCGAAAAGTTAACTTTGTTAATCGTTAATTCGTTAATAAAAAAGTTAACTTCGTTAATCGTTAATTCGTTAATAAAAAAGTTAACCTCATTAATCGTTAATTCGTTAATAAAAAAGTTAACTTCGTTAATCGTTAATTCGTTAATAAAAAAGTTAACTTCGTTGATCGTTTAAGCGTTAATTCCGAAATTTAACGGAAGTTAAAGTTAACTGAAAATTAACGGAAGTTAAAGTTAACCATCTAAAATGTTTGAAGACCTTTTTTTTGCTACTTCGACAACTTTCTTATGTACTTGTCATCAAACAACCAATGTAACGGACTAAAGTTAACGGAAGTTAACAAAAGCGTTAACATTTTTTTGAGTTAACTTAAAAGTTAACCCTTTAAGCATTTTGTTAACTTCGTTAATTAACGATTAACGAGTTAATGCCCACCTATGCATATGTTTATACTCAGGATAGCATAGATACCTATATACACGGATACCTTACTTTAGGTTAAATCAACAATATCATTACAAATACAGAAATAGGGAGAACCGTCATAGACATTTATTTTTTATTTTCGTACTATCTATTACAAGCTTTTACTTAACTTCACATGTATGTCAGTATGTATGTCTCGTAACACGAATCTTAGAACCGTTTTTTAACGAACTTCCCGTCGTACGATTTTCGTCAAATTTTCAAATATGGTGTATTCTCCGTGACAATGCACTTTTTTATCATTTTTATAGCTATGTTATTTTATTATAAGATCTTTTTTGATGTATCTAATATAATAAAATAACTTGCCTTCGTGATCAAGTATTATTTCATAATTCAAATTATTTCGTAACCATGGTTTGCTTCGACAATAACATTTATTATGTTTTGTCAAAATATTTTACAATATAATATTCGAATACAAATAATTTATATAATGAAAATATAATTTATTATAATGAAAACTGCTGAGTGAAGATTATAAATTATAAATTGAAGAAAATTATTGAAAAATTATCGAATTTTATATAAATATCAGGTATGTATTATAAATTTTATTTGTAGTGATTATATTGACATATAGAAAAGTTTTAGCCGTTTTAGCTTTATTGTATACATAAATATGTATTATAGTATCTCATTTTATTGTTATTATATCATCCTATATGCATACATGTAATGTATATGTATTATATTGTTATGGCATTATTGAAAAATATTAAATATAAATTAATTTATGTTAGTGTAATTTTGTAGATCTAAATAGGTAGGTATTGTTTTTCTAAGAGACGCGAGTCTAACTTTACAATGGAGGAGGGGGTCATGGTCTGTGAAATAGACAAAAAAAGTTACTTTAGTATATTTAATAAGCATTTTTCTATTTAATTTGCTTTACTTTTTAGGTTTGTGTGGGGTGTCATTTCACCATGCCCCCTCCCCTGGATCTGCGCTTCATTTCTAAAGAAGCTAATATACAATCAAAACGTTAGTGTTCATTTTAAAATAAAAACTAAAGATTTTTTGACGTATTGTAATAACAATACTTCCATTTCTTCGAACATGGAAGTAAAAAGGGTTTTTAGTCTTATGCAGACCCTGAGAGAGCTTCAACGTAAGGACATTCCAAACAACTTTCGTACTAGTAAAATTCTTATATCTTCCTGATATTATTTAGTATTAAAAACCGTGAGGTTTTTTTAAGTACTTTTTCTAAAAGGTGTGTTTTTTGTGTAGTATATTTATGTTTTTTAAATAATCTCTATTAAAAATAGTATTAGTATCAAAAAATGTAAAAATGTAAAGTATAAATAATTTTCGGGACGCCGAGGCTCCTGATACCAGGACCCGGGCCATATGGCCCTCCTAGCCCCTTCCCCCTCTATCTGGGTCTGGTCTTATGATGCAATGAATATAATATAATATAGTAAAAAAATAAATAACTTTTGACTAAAAATGAATAAAATAAAATTAGAAAAAAAACTTTTTTAAAAAACAAGCTTTTACATATAATAAACCTACATATGCACTAAAAAGTAAAAAATAAGTTTTTTTTTCACAAAGTCTTCCAGAATTCGTATGACTAAAAAAGCTTGTGGCGTTCATTTAATATTTAATGTAATATTTAGAAATATAAAAAATGTCGAAAATATCAATATTGGAAAAATCTATAGTAGATCAAATATTAATGTAATGTTGATACCAAATAAATCTGAAACTTAATGTATGTTAATGTTTTGAAATATTAATTTATAAAATAGATAAGGTAGTATTTCTTTTCGGTATTTCTTAGCCCTTTTTCATATGATAAATCTTGAAGCCAAAATATTCCTGTAGTTTATATCAAATTATCCAGGAATTTAATGTACAATTTAAAAATATTAATTGAAAATATTCATTTAGGTTGAATATATAATTTCAAAATATTCACAGGATATTATATTTGATATAAATTATGTACATACATGGAATTTTATGGAATATTTCGAAATATTCATTGAAAGTAGCTAATGTAGTTTTTCCGTTGAGAAACTCTTAGCCCTTAATTCTATTTTGAATCTAGAATTCCAAATATTTCATGTAATATTTTGAAATAATAATTTAAGGTAGATAAAATACTCTTAAGACTTTTTCCCTATGTTGAATCTAGATTACTAAATATTTTTTTCATGTGCGATAAATTAACCAGGAATTTAAAATACTAAATTACACTAGCAAAAGGTTCTTTGTCCTATTTGAATCTAGATTTCCAAATATTAATGTATACATATATGATATGTATATACATTATATAATATTATACATATATGCATTTTAACATAATATTAATGCAATTTAATGGAAGATTTGAAAATATTAATTTATAGTAGAAAATGTAGTTTTTCCTATATTGATATTTTAGACATTTTTTATATTTCTAAATATTACATTAAATATTAAATGAACGCCACAAGCTTTTTTAGTCATACGAATTCTGGAAGACTTTGTGAAAAAAAAACTTATTTTTTACTTTTTAGTGCATATGTAGGTTTATTATATGTAAAAGCTTGTTTTTTAAAAAAGTTTTTTTTCTAATTTTATTTTATTATCATAACTAACCAAAATCCTTTTTGTGACATTTTACTAATATTAAATTAGTTTCTTTTTTGTTTTTGTTTGTATGGGATGGGGAATGAAGTAATGTACTACTGTTTATATTTTATAATGTATTAATTAATATAAAATATCCTTGAAGGAATAAATATTATATTATATTTAAATAAATAAAGTTATAAAAAATTATAATTAATTGCTGGCCACTTATAATAACCCCATCCATATCTATTTATTGAAATCATTAATTTTTGTCTTTATATAATTTTTCCGCAAAAAAGACAACTTCCATCAACGATAGTTTTTTTTAGTAACCATATAGTTTGTATGTTTGATGAATTTACGTTATATTTTCTTACAAAGCCATTAAAATTAAAGTATTCAAATAATATGCAAGAAGCATTTATTTTATTTTGAAATTTAAAATTATATTATGGGGCTACGAGGCATATAAGGCCTATTTTGGGCGATTGGTAAAACTGCGTATAGGTACTTCAAAAGATTCGTAGCCACTACTCTATCGATGTGTTAGGTATTTAATATATTTGTTTCTTATTTTGTGCTATATAGGTATATATGCATCTATATTAGGGTATATATATATATATATATATATATATATATATATATATATATATATATATATATATATATATATATATATATATATATATATATATATATATATATATATATATATATATATACAGGGTTACACATTAGGAGTGGATATCGACTTTATTTTCGATACTATAAAAGTTAGAACAATATTTCAAATCGTAACTACCCTTCAATTAGCATTTGGAAAAATAATAAAAAATCATGCCACCCCCATCCACACTCGTATCGCCCACAGGCCTCCCAACTTTGAAATTTCAAATGGAACCCCCCATATTTTATTTCAGAATTTGAAAGATCAATTTTATTAATGAACATTTTACTTCAAACAATTTTTTCTATGATGGACCATTTTGGAAATATTGGGGAATATTTCTATTTTTTTATTGTATAGTATTTTGGTCACATTAGGGTGGATATCGACATTATTTTCGAAACTATAAGAGTTAGAACAATATTTCAAATCGTAACTACCCTTCAATTAGCATTTGGAAGAATAATTAAAAATCATGCAACCTCCATCCATACTCGCATCGCCCACAGGCCTCCCAACTTTGAAATTTTAAATAGGAACCCACATATTTAATTTCATAATTTAAAAGATCTATTTTATTAATAAACTTTTTACTTCAAGAAAATTTTTCTATGATGGACCATTTCGAAAATATTGGGTAATATTTCTATTTTTTTATTGTATAGTATTTTGGTCACATTAGGGTGGATATCGACATTATTTTCGAAACTATAAGAGTTAGAACAATATTTCAAATCGTAACTACCCTTCAATTAGCATTTGGAAGAATAATTAAAAATCATGCAACCCCCTTCCATACTCGCATCGCCCACAGGCCTCCCAACTTTGAAAGTTCAAATGGAACCCCCCATATTTTATTTTAGAATTTGAAAGATAAATTTTATTAATTAACTTTTTACTTCAAGAAATTTTTTATATCATGGACCATTTAAGAAATATTGGGCAAAATGTGTATTTTTTAGGGCATAGTATTTTTGTCACATTAGGAGTGGATATCGACTTTAATTTCGGAACTTTAATAGTTAGAGTAATATTTCGAATTATTACTACCCCCACCCATATTCGCATCGTCCACACAAATAAAAATACTGTTATAATGTCGATGTCCACCCTAATGTGACAAAAACACTATACCCTAAAAAAATAGAAATATTGCCCAATATTTCTTAAATGGTCCATGATATAAAAAATTGCTTGGAGTAAAATGTTCATTAATAAAATTAATCTTTCAAAATCTGAAATAATATATGGGGGGTTCCATTTGAAATTTCTAAGTTGAGAGGCGTGTGGGCGATGCGAATATGGATGGGGGTTGCATGATTTTTAATTATTCTTCCAAATGCTAATTGAAGGGTAGTTACGATTTGAAATATTGTTCTAACTCTTATAGTTTCGAAAATAATGTCGATATCCACCCTAATGTGACCAAAATACTATACCCTAAAAAATTACACATATTGCCCAATATTTCTTAAACGGTCCATCATAGAAAAAATTGCTTGGAGTAAAATGTTCATTAATTAAATCGATCTTTCAAATTCTGAAATAAAATATGGGGGGTTCCATTTGAAATTACAAAGTTGAGGGGCGTATGGGCGATGTGAGTATGGATGGGAGTTGTATGTTTTTTTATTATTCTTTCAATTGCTAATTCAAGGGTAGTTACGATTTGAAATATTGTTCTAACTCTTATAGTGTCGAAAATAAAGTCGATATCCACTCCTAATGTGACAAAAATACTATACCCTAAAAAAATATAAATATTGCCCAATATTTCTTAAACGGTCCATCATAGAAGAAATTGCTTGGAGTAAAATGTTCATTAATAAAATAGATCTTTCAAATTATGAAATAAAATATGGGGGGTTCCATTTGAAATTACAAAGTTGAGGGGCGTGTGGGCGATGCGAGTGTGGATGGGGGTTACATGATTTTTAATTATTCTTCCAAATGCTAATTGAAGGGTAGTTACGATTTGAAATATTGTTCTAACATTTATAGTTTCGAAAATAAAGTCGATATCCACCCTAATGTGACCAAAATACTATACAATAAAAAAAAGAAATATTACCCAATATTTCCGAAATGGTCCATCATAAAAAAAATTGTTTGAAGTAAAATGTTCATTAATAAAATTGATCTTTCAAATTCTGAAATAAAATATGGGGGGTTCTATTTGAAATTTCAAAGTTGGGAGGCCTGTGGGCGATGCGAGTGTGGATGGGGGTTACATGATTTTTAATTATTCTTCCAAATGCTAATTGAAGGGTAGTTACTATTTGAAATATTGTTCTAACTTTTATAGTTTCGAAAATAAAGTCGATATCCACTCCTAATGTGTAACCCTGTATATATATATACAAGTATTGACTTTAGTAGCTAACTTTTCGGGCTGTTGTCCACGTTGTCTAGTTTTTAACCTTGACGTTTCGACTCTCATGTCGGAGTCTTCTTCAGAAGTGATTCTGAAACTGACTTATTGACTTATTCATTGCTTCCTTATAAGTAATATTAAATAATTTTCATTATTATTATTATTTCAAGTAAAATACATATATGTACATGAAAAAGAACTAAAGTACTTTTTGATACGTCAAGTATACTTTATTTCAGGTACATATGTATAGATATTCAATAATACATGATTTTAATTTTAATTTTAACTGATATTACGTATTACTTGTGACTGCTCGTGATGGGCTACAATCCATATAGCCTATATTAGGATCTTCTTTGTACATAGGGCTTTACAGTTTAGGTGGTACTCAAATGGTTATTATGTATGGATATAATTTATTAGCTTATTTTTTAAATTAAAAAAATTTATTCAAGACAAGATGATACTGATAAGTAGGTACAGACCACCAACATTCTCGTCTCGAAAAAATTGTATTGTCTTATAATATACAGGCTGATCCATTTTAATTGTCCCAGAATAATATTTGTAAAACAAAGCAAAATAGAGAAATATGTTTTGTACAAGATTTAGATGTGAGGCCAAATTTATAATATCCCAAACATTAAAAATAATTTATTGAAGTTAATACAAGTATGTGGAAAGGTACAGTTTAAAATAAAAATATCAATCCTTATTTTATTATCAAATAAAACCGAACACTGAAAACTGGCACAGCAATGACGTCATTGCGTTCTTTCTCTGCTGTTTCCCTTCTCGAAGTGGGGGAACATATCGGTAGTGGGGTACTTCCCCTACTGTGGCTCGACTCGTAACGTGTGCCCTACATTTAATGGTTGCTAAAAATAGCGAGTCCGTGTGCTATTTATAGAACGAAGGGGATACATTCTATACTGGTGGGGGTAGCGGGGCAATAAACCTGCTTATTTTGCACATAGGTACCGTCATTTGTATTTGTTTGAGTATGAACTTATGATGTATTTAAATTCCCACGTGTTTTATTTTTTGGGGAATTTAATTTATCTATTTTTATCCATTAAATTTTGACAGATAATTTTTATATTGCTGTTAAATTTTACATTTTTGCACTACATTATTGCCCAAATAATATTTTATTATTAAAAAACATGTTTATGTTGACTTTATATCCTCTCAATACAATTAAACAAAATCTAAAATATATAATCATTTGTATATTAAGTACCTATACATTTTAAGAATAAAATGCATTTTTAAAACAACTAAATTTTTGGACAGTGATTGGGTGACAATATTTCTAACACTAGAAAGAATTTGATCTATCTTACTGGTCAAATTATCAAATAGTTATCCTAAAGTGTACTTTACTGTTCTAGTAAATTGTTATTAAATGTACACGTTTGAATTTATATAGAGAAAATTATAGGAAGTGAGACTAAAATAGCACTTTGTATTCGGCAGGTATATACATATGTATGTAAAACCTCGAAACGGTAAATATTCGATCGTACATATAAATATGTATATATTTACTGTAGGTATTGTGCAAATAATTATTTTATATGTGTTCATTGTACACACATATACATATATGTATGTATAAATAGCAGTATATTTAGCAATTAATAATGTATTAGATTTACATGGGTGGATGTATAAAATTATAATTTTTTATGGGGTAATAGTTCAACATTTCCTCTATACAGTGATAAATATGAACGAGTAATGTCCGGTAAAATAAAAAAATGGCTACAATAATTCCTGTTGAGCTACTGAGATACAATTTTGTGTAGCTTATAGATCTTAGATATATGACAATACATACTTTTACGCATTTTATAATATATTACTTATACATGTTTGCAAACGAATTTAACTAATTATATAAAAAACGCAGTTTGTCCAAGCTGTGCGAGAAAATATTACATGATATGTATCGACTACTAAGTCTATTTTCCAATAAGTAACTAAATGGGGAATTTGGTATTTATTTTATATTACAATATAAGTTATTGTAATATAATATGTTAGATGCATTATTATGTGTTAGATACGACCATTTTTTTGACTCGTGACATACAAAAACTGCTATAAATAAGGCTATGTTATCGGGAAATGGTGATAATTTTTCTGAATTACTCATAAACCTATATTTAAATTTGGGTGTTTAAATTAGGAATACGGATAGTGTATTTATATGGAATTGTTCTACCGCATTTTAACTCGAAAAAAGATTATATATTACCCACTATATGCGTAGATCCTTATTCAAATCATTAATAAATATAATATATACAACTGTCATTTAAATTAGATAATCTGCAGAAAATGTTTGGTTATGTTTTGGATTAGACCAAATTATTAAGGGCTCGTTATTATTCAATATAATCAATACTACACAAAGTTTTACAATACGGTACATTAATTAAACAATTTTGATTAGGTACATATAACTATATAGATCAATAAAATATACATTTTTTGACTAGATAATTATAACTAATTGAAAGATAAAGTGAAAATAACGGTATGCATCTAAGGTTCGATTATTTCATTAAATATACCATACTTTTCTGAATGACCCATTCATAGATGCAGCAACATTGCACCATGGTAACACAAGAGTCGCTGCTCCAGGCTCAGCGCCTCCCTCTATCTCTGTCTACACGCAAGGACGCAGACCTCTCCGTCGCTGACCTACATATCCCTACTTTATGTGTGTCACTTCCCCTCACTGACCCCCACTACACGGGCTGTGAGTGAACGTGTATAGAATGGTTAGGATGTGTTTGTATCGAAATTGGCCTTGTGATTCTACTTCTTTCAAGGATTTATATAATATATATGTATGTATGTTCTTGAACAAAGGAAGGACGGATATAACATTTTTCAAAAATAATGTTAAATATTTCTTTGCAAATTGATAATCTATATCCAGTTTTTTAAATTACTTTTTTACTGTTAGCAGGCTCCCATCATAAGAGAGCCTCCACCAAATCACCAATAATTATTTTGTAAAATAAAAAAATCATCTAATAGGTAAAGAAAGTTTTAAAATAATTATTCATATTTCATGGGACTTTCAAACACAAGTATTTAATTTCATTTATGTGAATAATAACGTGAAAATAGATCATATTAGTAATTAAAGGATTGAATCATACGGAAACTTTAAAAAACAAAATTTAAAATCGACGAGTTAGAGTAGTGCTTTTTATTGGGGTTACCTGAAATTATAAATGTTAGGTCTAACAGAAAAAGTAACAATTGTCCGTATTTATTTATAATATTTGAGCAATATAATATAATTTTATTACTATTATTTGTCAACATATCGTACTTTCTGATTTTCGAGAAATTTTTAAATTATTTTAATATGTCCTATAAAATAGAAAATAATTCTTATTCAAATCATTACAATTCTTTAAAATAGCTTATTATAATTGTTATTATTTTGTTTTTATAAATATAATGTTTTAACAGTTAATAATTATTAGTCCTGTTTTTTAATGTTTTAAAAAATACCTACGCAAAAAACAACAGATAAAAATGATTGTTATTTTTTTTTAAGTTATGGAGTTTGATGTTCCACGGCATAGAACGACTGGCATGTATATATGTAATTAAAAAACAAACAAAGAATAATAATTAATTATAAAATGGTCATATATTCAAACTTATAAATATATGTACATGTAATATGTCAGGTAAATTTTGGTTCGTTACTTATATAAGAGAGTAAATATGACACAGTTATTCGGAATGTAAACAAAACAATACATTCAATGTATATTTTGCGCATGCTCCGTGTATGCTGACGTCATGGATGTTTCTGCCAGGAGGGGAGAGTGAATGTTCTGACGTCACGACCTGCGACGCAGCAGTAATGGTGGTGGAGGCGGCGGCGTAAAGTTCCAGCGACCTGAATGCGTCTATAGGACTGTAACTTGCTGCGCTTTTGTTCTCGTTTGTTGTGGCTGATGTTGCTAATTTCAGATAAGTAGTAGTTAATATTTAATAACTTTGTTTTATTATTGTGACAGACTGTTGTTAAATATTCAATGTTTTAATTGATTTTACATATTTAATGATATTATATTGAAGATTCTCCAAAATATATCGTACCTTATTAAATACTTCGTGTACAAAAACGTATGGGAAGAGTATTAAAAAAATGAATGTCCTATAATTATGTACTTATAACATTTTCTGAAAATACTAATCCATCCTTTATTCTTGTAATTTTGTCAATTTTTAAAATAATTATAAACCTAATAATCCACGAAAATTTACTGTGTTGATTTAATGTATATTATTCATTTTTGTGTCAATTTTCTAGTTAAATCATTAATATTGATTAGCATTTTTACCAATAATGCATTAATCTCTGAAATCCGAATCTTTCTTCTTTTCTGCATTTGCTTTTGAAGATCTAAATAATAATAATTTGAAAATGAAATTATTTACTAAATATGTCTGGTGTTTATTTTTTAACACACTCTATTTGCAAGGATGATATTAAATTTTATTATATGTATATCTGCACATTTAACATATTATTTATATTAAGTAGTATAATTATACGTTTTATTTACATATTTCTGATTGGATTATAAAATAATCAAAATGTGTTTTTAGGAATATTTATTAGTATAGTAAAGCTTTCTGAAGATTTTTTAAATGAGGCATAATAATAATACTCCTTTATACATATTTTATAAAAATATAAGAAACAATATGGACAATAATTACCTATTACAGATAATTGCACACCTTGGTTTATGTTTTCACGATATGACAAAGAATTATCAATATATAGCTATATTTACTTTTTAGAGATAATAAAATATAAAATATAAAGATTTCCAAGATATAACACTAAACATTTTATTTTGCTAAATGAATTGTTGATATTTCTTAAAGTCTATATAGAAAAAAATTAAATACATTAAATACCTATGCTTATATTTAAATAACCGTAGTAATCAACTTTTAATGATAATGACACATATGCATGTATGAAAAGTCAATTCTTAACTAGTAGGTACATTATTTTATAAACATTATATAAACAATACTGTGCGAAAGAAAGAGGCTCCATGACCCGCGATATTTACGCAAAAATATTAAATATAAATATATTTTTATTCTAAAAAAATATTTTTGCTAAAGAAAATTAAATATTTTGACTTAACAGTTAGTATGAACTTCCATACTTTTAATAAATTTTCAATTCTTTTAGAGATAGATATATACTCGTATATTACCTTTGAAAACTTTTTGTAATTATTTCTCAGTTTTTAAATCCGCTTAACCTCGTTTTGTTTGATTTATTGCACAGAAAACCTTGAATATTAAAATTTTTGAATATTTTCGACAGGACTTCAATATTGTTTGTGTAACAAAACAATGCGATTTGTATCAAAAAGTATTATTCTAACATTTTATTCACAATCAATATGTTTTTTAAAGGTTTAAAAATATATTTTCATACAAAAATATGATGTAAGCAATTCTGAATAATTATATTGAAATACAGAAGCTATTTTTTTTGTAATAATTTTATATATTTTTAGTTAAACTATGTGTACATATGTATGTATATATACAAATAGGTGTATATCTGATGGTTAATTCAAATACCTTTTCTCTTTAAAATGATAATAAAACTGTTTTGTAATAATAGATAGTATGTATGATCAATGTATAGAAATTATATATGTATCTACGAAACAAAGAAATAATGCTGTATTTAAGAAAAATACATATTTTCCCAATATTAAATATGCAATATGCACCTTATTCTTTTACACAGTACTGTAATATAATTAAGTGTTATATATATCTATAAAACTATATGGAAGCGAAGATAACTATATAAGATTGAATAATATTAAATAAATTGAAAGTACATACATAAATATTAATAAGTATATATTATATAATATACATAATACATATAATATATACATGTATAATGTATATAAGCGTGTTTAATTATATTATCAACTATTATTGATTTTATGGAAGCCTAGACATTGCATTGGTTTCTCTGTTATACGATATTCATAAAATACTGTATGTATATTATGTACGTACAACATATTCTATTCTTATTAGAAATGTAAAAAAATTCCAATTTGTAACTATGCAGTTAAATGTTTTCTTTGTATTTATGTATATATGTTCTAACTAAATATGAAAATGTATTTAATATGATTTCATAAAAACGCAGACCTACTTGTATATATATATATATATATATATATAGATAAAAATAAATCACATTAAATGTGTATAAATATTCCCATATAAATGAATATTTATTTAATTTAATAAAAATATTAATTTATGAAACAGGCAACTAAATCTAAAACACACATAACTATACATTAACAAAAAAAAGTTATATTATACTTAATATTATTTATTCCAGTAAGACTGCATTATGTGAAATTTTGTTAAATGAAAATAACAAACACAAAATAACCGATATATGATAAAGAAATTTAAATTAAGATATACAAACATAAATTAGTACATTTTTATTTTTGTTCTATGTATCTGAATAGGTACAGTTTATATCAAATATTATATTTAATTAATATATGTTTTTATATGAAGACGGTTCCTCATTATTGGAAACTTCAATGTGGTACCGTATTCGTATTGGTTTGATTTATATTATTTAGTGATATTACATTATACGCTACAACTAATTTTACCGATTAAATCATATTGAATTGCTGATCAAATATTAATGTTGCTAATCAAGCCATTGCTATCGTTGAGCATTTTCGGTTTATATACATAACATTTTATATATTAAATATATAATATTTTAACGTTACCATCTCTGTACTTATATGAGGCAGGATTCTTTGTAGTATGGCCAACTGGAACATCTTCAAAGATTATGTCACGAGCCATCAACATAACACTAGAAAGAAATGTGAATTATATATCCTTACAAACTCCTCTCACATAATACATAAGGGCATTGTTAATCAGTTAATGAAAATTTTTAACTCGATGCCAAAATATTTAATCAAACTAAACCTACATACTTTTAAAAAAGCTTACAAGGATTATTTAATTAGTAAATGTTTTTATTCTTTAAAAGACTTTATCGAATAACTATATCTATACCTTTAATTTTATTTTTTTTATTGAAGGATTTTATAAGCTATAATTTTATTATAGTTATACCCGGGAAAAAATTGTAGATCTGCAGAGATCTACTCAGTTCTCGACAAATCTCCATTTTGAGATAACATCATATTTTTCACTGGTTTTTATACTCTTACTTTATTTTATTTATATCTACTATATTTTTATGTTATATAGGTAATACTATTGTACACACTTTTTTCTTATGAATTAACCTTTTCAACACTTCGTTTATGTTTTATCTGAAATAAATTTGTAACTTACTAACTAACATTATATATTATATACATAAATTAAATAACTATTTGACTACTTTTCAGTATTGTTTATCGGTAGACCGGAAGAAGTGAGTAGCGGGTGTCGGTGCCGTCGTACGGCTTCTGTAATCCAGTAAGGACGGCCATTGTCGGGGTCACCCCCGCTCATGTCACCTGTCCACCTCAGACACACATGTGTGGCCTCCCTTTGCACACGCATACGCACGGATACGCACCGCGCTACCATCCCTTCTTCCGGTTACGTCGTATCGCATCATGTAAGTACTGAGTATACTCTGGTTGCTAATACTTCATTGACTTTATTTGCGGCTAGTTTTATTAGTAGATTAAACATTTTTTCATACAGAAGCATGATGGAGCGAGGGGGGCATTATTTAAATATTGCCTGTGACTATATCCTTACTATGAAGAATTTTAAAAGAAATAAACATATATAATATATATAGGTATCTATTAGATTTTTAGATAGTTATATATTTTTATGTCTACTAGTTAAGTTCATTTCCTGCCTGGATCACCCCAAGACAATATTCTATCCCACCAGTAATCTCTGTCTGGTAAAGGTATATAGAAATATTAAAACCAAAAATCATAAAGAAATATTATTAAGTTTTAATTATTAATTGTGCACATAGTAACCCAATGTCTGTATCTGGAATATAGAGTTTATCGTGGTATCGAATTGTAACACTACGATGTATAGTATATCGTTGATATGCGAATATTTTCGCACGGGTTATACTAGTTATACACAAAATATTAAATTATCCGATCAAATAGGATGATTAAGCTGCAGTCAGTGTCTGATATGATTAATTGATTGTTACTAATTATTTCTTAGAAAACGTAAGTAAACATGCGATAAAAATATATATAGATACTCGAAATACTCCAATTTTATGATTTCTTCGAAAAACAACATATTCGCGTAGGTATATGGAGATATGTATTATTTATAATCTATTATAACGTTTAAATAATATTTTTAGTACGTCTTATAATCGTTGTTACTAATACCTAATTGATTACACAATAACTATTGATATTTTCATCATTCTATAGTATTACTGCTTTAGACAGTATTAGTTTAGTATATTTTAACTCTTATTTAGCATTCTAAATAAAAAGAAAATTAATTAGTTTTTAAATATTTGCGTTTTAGGAATAATATTTGTTAATTCTATTGGTCTCTTAAAAATTTAAATAAATTATTATGCAGTATAATAACAAAAAACTATTATGGTCCGTATAGGTTACAAAGTACACGAGTAATGACAGAATCTGTCGGTTCACAAATAAATATATTTATGTAATATACCCACGTATGCAAGGGACGGACTTCATAGAGGATTTTACATCGTTTGTGCGGCTTCTAAAGTCGCTGGCTGTAACTCTAGACGTTCGCGTCGTACGAAGCGGCATCTGCCTTTTTGTGTGTATGTGTAAGTCTCCTTGTCCGAATAAATCCAATATTTGTCCACATATGTCGATTAGAAATCACGCGAACTATGTTATTTAATATATGTAAGTATAACAATGGTATATAACGTGCTCAGGCGTGTCAGGGCCGTGGCAGAAGAAACGCGATGGGGACATGTTTGTCAACACGAACGTTTATTTTAAAATAAAGAGCCGGATCTTAAGGTCATGTACCTATATTTAACGTTGGCTGACGTCGCATTTTGATATATAATGATTTTAAGGAATTAGATGGAAAAAATAAGTAATATTTTTTATTAATTGGTTTGATTTGTTATATAGCATTTAAATTTGATATTTTATTATTTCGAAATTTTGATATTTTTTCAATGTTCGACGAAGCTGGGGGTTTTTAAATAATAAGTATAATATATTAATTATTATAATAAACAATATACGTCATGATTATTTAAGTTTTCAGAAGTTATAGGTGAGAAGGTAAATGGTCTGACAATGCCGCATCTTTAACGAGTAAGATGTATATACCCGTATAGGAAACTACAAAGGGGCCAAGGCTGGCCCAGGCTTGCACCAATTATTGCCAACCCTGGGCCAAGATACAAATGATAACTTCGTTCAAGACTCGGCCAAGGCTTGTCGTATCAAGACTGGCCCAGTGTTGGATCAATCTTGGGTAAAGAATAGTTCGGTATCTAAAGGTTGTCCCAATCTTGGGTAAAGGATAGGTGACCGAAGCTCGGTGTATGAAAGTTGGCCTAGACTGGGGCCAATATTAAAAAGCCACACTTGATAACCCAATATTGGGCCAAACTTGGGCCCATCTTCAAGGCTGGCATTTCTTATATGGGAATATGTGTGTATGGGTTCAATACCAAATCGTTTACGCTGTTACCATATATCGGTGCTAACTGAATATAATGCAAAAATGTTTTAGAACTGTTTTAGAGTCCTGTTAATATTATTATATTAGGTTTATATGATATGATATTTGATCGATTTATACTCTAATTATATATTTTGAGTACGCATATTTTTCTACCATTCAAAATGAAACAAACTACATGTATACGTATCATTATATAAAACATTCCTTATTACAGTCTACAACAGATCACATGTACAGGTACAAATTAAATAATCCATAGAGAGGGTGGGGGTAACAGCAGGTTGACGAACATATAAAATGATGGGGCATCCACCCCTAAGACAGTACTACCCTGACAGGACAAGAAGAAGCCCCAGTGCTTATTTAACTTTGTGTTGAGTTTTATTTCCATTAAAATTTGGAATTCAAAGTGTATTTGAAAATGTAGATAAAATAAATTTTAATGTGCATATGAAGTGTTATATTTTATAATATTAAATATAAAAAAATATTTAATTAAAAAACAAAATCATAATAAAATACTGTCGTATATTTTATCTAAAAGTAAAAAAAAATCACAAAATTAACATTATATTTTACCTTTAAATTTAAACAGTGCGAGCTATTCCCGTGCTTATTAAAAATTAACGATACCAATTTTCTATCAGTACTATAATTATCTACTACATTTATGTTGAAACTCTTATTTCTGCGGTGAAAAGTTAGATACATTAATTCAAAGAGTAAATGCTTTTATATCATGCAACATTTCTTCTTCATACATTTACAAAGTAGACAATGATACCTTTGGGCGCTACCTTATTACTATGAAATATTAAAAGAACATCTGTTGATTTTCACTCTTATAAACGTTTAACATACAATTATCTATCGTTTTATATTTTTCTACTTTTTGTTTTAACAGTAACGATAGTCTTATTTAATTAATAATACATTTTTATTGTACTACGGAAAACCGGATTGTTGCTAGTTTAGTTTGTGCGTGGATAGTGAAATATATGTATATATTTATTTTATTTTGTAGTTCTTTGGTATATATTGATTGTGTTAAGAACTTTTAATTCGATTATATATTATTATCAATAATAGTTTTTATTTTTATTTATAACATTATTTTTGTGTAGTAAAGTTAGTTGTATTTTACAAACGTATTGACTCGTGGATAGTATTTATTGCTTTAGAGTTGTAGAGAGTTTAATAAATAGTTTAAAATAATACATTTCTACCATAGTTTTATATATGTAGCACTTTAATATAAAGTATCACCGAATAACGTTTATTTATTATAAATATTAAAATTGTTATAAAAGCAAAAAAATATATAAATAAATAATATTAAATATTCACTATTCTATGATTTTTATAGACACTTAAAATGTATAGTTCAAGTTTTAATATATTTTATTATACAAAAAAAATTATCGCTTAATTGAAACTGTAACGTAGTTTAAAATTCTATTTAGTTTTATTAACACACAATATGTGGATATAGATATTAGATAAACAAGTTCATAAAATTCTAATAAAATTATTGATATCTACATAGTAAAGATAATACAACACAAAATTTTATGATTTCTTAATTCTTGAAGTGTTTCAATATTGTAGACATCAACTATACTTTTATATAGTTCATACAGAATATACATAGTCATTATAAGAAAACGTATTCAACAACAGTAAACAATAGTTAACATATAGGTATTTTCAATATACTCGTCTGCACATGCATTAAAAGATACTTTTAAGGTAAACGTGTTATGATTAATAGTTATATATGCTTTAATAATAATAAATACGTGTATTTATAGAAGAAGAATTATATTAAACATAAATATGTATAATGTAAGTACCTATACATTATTTTAATCATCATTCATGAATTCGTAACAATGAATAATACAGTTTAATCAATATACAGATAACATATTATTTCAATATGTGAATCATTATTTTGTATTGATATTAAAAATATGTTTTTATTATTTATACCTATACTAAATTATTTTATTCCGAAATAAGTACTTCTACTTACAACAACTATATCTGTTTGTTTAAAGTACTTTGTTCAATATTTCAGTAAATTATTTGTTTAGTCATTTGTGGAATGTTTTAACTATTTGTGATTGTTGGTAATTAGCTTTGAATAATAATATTAATTGAATGGGTTATGCATGTAAAATATAATCAATAATTTTAAATTAAAAAGTGGACTTTATTGTGTATAATATTTATTTTAAATGCGTATGAAAATACTTACTCATTATATTGATTTGTATTAGTATTTAATTGGTATGGCGAGGTATGTATTACGACTTACAATATGGAAACTCATTGCAGCTGCTGGACACTGCTCAAGATTCGCTTAAAAACTCTTGTGCGTGTGACAGCGGCTATTGTGGGAATTCCGCATCAACTACTTCTTAATCTCTTGAATATTTCGATATATATTCTTCCGAGACTGATTCAAGTTTTATATTATGTATATTATGTAATTCTTGTAGTTTTTTTTTTGTAAATATGCAATAGATAAAATATATTATATGTAGGTATCTTAATATGAATTTAAATTAATGTGTAACCAATTTTCATATACCTACCTATAATAAATTTCGGTGTAAAATGTTTTAGTAAGAAGAAATTAAATTTGATTATTATTATTGTTGTCGGTTGGATTGCTCATTTTTCAACAGCTTAGTGGTGTTTTTTTTTTTTTTTTGTATATTAAAACATAAATTTTGTATTTTTTGGAAGATAAGTGTTAAATTATTTCATTATTTAATTATACAACTGATACATAATAAATAATCATATATAATGTAGATATTATACAAGCTAAATAACTAATAAAAATCTTAAATATAATATGGACTTAACTTATAATTTTTGTAAAACATTTTTGATGATATAGATAGTAATTTGATTACTAACGCTATGATTGGGTACTGCTGGCTTAATTTTAAGAATGTATGTATAGTTTTAATTAAGATGTAAGTTGCGTTTTAGAAGATTGTTGGTGAATTTCTATTAAATACATAAGGATTTTGATTGTTGATATATTTGATTTAAGTTTTTCTGCTTCTTTGAAGGTCGAAAACTAAAAAGGCATACAAAATCAGATACTTACATATATGTGTAATATTAATTTAAATGCTTTTGTTCAATAAATAAAAGAAATATAAAAATGTAGGTAATATTTGTAATAAAACTTAATAAATTTATCAGTGTTATCATTTATATTATTCCTGAAGTTCATGTAGATAATGTTCAGAATAATGAAGAATTGAAGACGCTACCGAAAGTTTATCAGTGAAAAAGAAAATTGAGTATACTTATTACTATTTATGTTAAAGAAAAATAATTATTCAATTATTGATGAGAAATGAATATTTTAGTCAGAAAAATAAAAGTATAAAATTTAGCATGACGTTCTATTGATCACGATAATTATATAAATCTTAGATTGGGAAAGATCGTAGGTATACGAAACTTTTATCAATTGTCATTTCCATGATTATATCCCAGAGGCGTCAAAATTTATAATATGTAAATATGTTTTATATTACAATTAAATTTGTTCTGTAAGAGAGATGATGGTTGCAATATCTATTAATGATTTATTACTGAAATACTTTTAAAAGCAAAATAAAATATGTATTTATCATTAATTGTATACATCCAAATTCCGAACAATTAATATTTATTTTAAAATCTGAATGATACGTCAATGACTCGCGGAGCGATTTTTGTGGAGCGATATGGTAACAACACAAGGTAATGTGTAATGAGTCCTATATCTTTCCTTATCTAAGATATAAATAAACAAACTCATTAAAAAAACTACGTGAAGAATCATCTTTGAAAATTTCATTAAATTCAACAAAGTTACGAACCACAGTGTCATCTGTTGGTGAATATTTCAACTACACTGACGGTACCTGTTTTCATATTGTATTTTCACTTTAAAAGGTCACTGCAGGAAAATGTGTATTGGATTATAAAACACTGTAATTCATTTTATTTATATAAAAAATCTATATTTAACAATATCAATTTTTGTATTTTTTAACATCTGCATTAAAATTTTTAGAAATCGTTTATTTGATACCTTCATAAAATAATAAATATCCTTGCATAAATATTTTTTTACGAATTCTTTTTTGATGTCGACTTAGAATTTATTTGTCTGAGTTCTTAGAATAATTATTTTTTAAATTATATTAATATTTTAGTTTATATTTTAAATTGGTTTTCCAAAATCATAAGGTATATAGAACTGTCGGATGCTGATGGTCTGATCACAGCAACATACCATGTAATGAATAAGGTGACATTGAAATCTAATTTAGGATCATAGGACAAAATGGCAACATAAATAGTGAAAAACTAAATGTTTTAAAATAATAATACGTAGACATTAGGTATTCTTGTAGTGTGCTGTCTACAGTTGTTTATACGCTAATCCACGTTGGTGAAGCTGGGTGTTATATTACGGGTAAATAAAAAGATAACTCACCTCGGGTTGCACAAAGCAATATAATTTGGCGATTAGTTAATCAGTTGTTTTCAAAGCATTATTACGTCAATTCTAAAAAACAATCACGGTTATGATTATAAGGTAAAAAATTGTCATATTTAGTGAATTGTTCATTTACAAATTGAGAATAAGTTTAGAATAAACATTAATCCTGGATTGAAAACAACTGATTAAACTAATCGTGAATTATTTTGCTTTGTGCAACCCGAGGTCAATCTTTTATAAACCGCATACGACAGGATTACAGACATTAGAAATTAAACTAGGTCACATAAACGATATATGATATACCTATAGACTTAATATAGGACTGTAATCTCTATTAAGACAAATGGTATTTGTTATGGACAAAGAATACCTAGACAATCCGTGGACTGACCAACCGATTTAGTCAAAGCCCAAAATATATATTAGTTACGGTAATTAACTGGTGTGTTTTAAGTCAATCCTATAAAAGACTAAACCGACCAGTCAAAGATAGAATCTAAAATAATTCAGTTTGTTCTTTGACTAGTTAATCTTTAGTGCGACTGCAATGAGGTAATCAAATCTCGATGCCTTTGTATAAAAAAGTATTTTTTACCTAGCTTTAGCACTATGGCGCTCCCTGAAAAAATGTGTTTTTTATTTTTTTATTTTTAACATCTTTGTTTGTAATGTCATAATTTTACATGTTTAGTTATAAAATTTCAAGTTTCTAGCTTATATCTAGTTTACGAGATATTTGGCTTTTATTGGACGGCCTTACATATTTAATATGTTATACATACATAAATACATACGGGCGGCCGACAAAATGAAATAAATAGGGATTTAAAAAACACAATTTTGCATCTAAACCAGAACCTGAAAAAATGTTGGTTCTAGCGTAAATAGTTTGCACGTTGGACCAGAAACAAAAATGAAACCATAAATTAATATCCCTGATTGTGATATATTATTTGGTAAAATAATATTATGTTGAAATACATCTTGTTTGATTGTCGAAAAAAAATCTTGTATTACTCCTGATAAACATAAGAACTCAATAATTTTCATATTGTGGTCTTGTGCTATATGTTTAGAATAACTCGTATATTCAAATTATTGAAATCAGGAACGTAATGAACTTAGAGTGGCTGGGTGAGTCATGGTTCTATACTTAAATATAAATAAATATCGTATACCATACGATATTTCCGTAATATGTGCATGTACCATATAACAGAAAATAATTGAATCGGTGAGTGAAAGAACAATACAAGTGCCAAAAATGACAATTTTAACTGAGATAGGCAAAATGTTTAAAATTCATAGCTCTATCACATAGCAAAATAATAATACATCGACCAACATCGTACGTGCGACACGGGGGGTAGTTCAATTTTTTTACAATTACTTTTACTTTACTTTTCTGACGAAATCCTCGAATTTTACTACCATATTACCTATTTCTTGGAGTCAAAAATGAAGATTCTGAGTAAAAATTACAAAAATTTTTTTTTGTAAAATAACCAATAAAGCCGAAAATAAAGCAATTAAAAAAAATAGCATTTTTTTTAATTGAGTGAAAGAACAGTATAACTGCAGGTCATTTTTAGGGTTCCGTAGAAAACTAGGAACCCTTATAGTTTCTCCATGTCCGTCCGTCCGTCTTCAAAAATTTTGAGATAATAACATGAAATTTGGTATACGGTCGTAGATTGACGACCCAAAAACAGAAATGATAAGATTTTTGAAAATAAAATTTTTTTAGACCCCCCTTTCATAAAATGAAAAGTGTTTTCAAAAAAAAATTTTCACCTACTCCATTGAGTGTGGTGTCGTTAGAAAGGTCTCCTAAAATGCAATAAAAAATGTATCAGAACTTTTTGATTTTAACCCTTTAATCACGATGTATTTGCTCTCCAAAGTCGTTAAAAAAGCGCCCCCCCCCCCCCTCTATTTTCTAAACTATCAACTAAAAAAATCTGAAAAAATTTCAGAATGTAGCTTTTAATTAGTACTTTCACTGAAAATTATAACGAACATTGTCAAAAATATTTTGGACCCCCCTTCTATAGACTGAAAAGTGAACTCTCATTTTTTTTCCCACTTACCCTATTGAGTGGGGTGTCATTTAATAGGTCTCGTAAAATGCAATAAAAAACGTCAAATAACTTTTAGATTTTAACCCTTCAGTCGCGATATATTTGTTTTTTTAATGTCGCTGTCAGAGCGTCCCCCCCTCTATTTTCTAAACTATCGATTCAAAAAATCTGAAAAAAAATCAGAATGTAGCTTTTAATTAGTACTTTCACTGAAAATTATAACGAACATTGTCAAAAATATTTTGGACCCCCTTTTCATAGATTGAAAAGTGAAGTCACATTTTTTTCATTTACCCCATTGAGTGGGGTGTCATTTGATAGGTCTCCTAAAATGCAATAATAAAAATCCAATGACTTTTTGATTTTAACCCTTCGGTTACGAAAATTTGGAAAAAAACTCTTTTTTATAAATCGTAGTGAGAATGACTACGGAACCCTATCATGTGCGTGCCCAACACGCACTTGCCCGTTTTATTTTTCAAATATCTTTTTTTGCATTTTTTTTTAATTTATTTATGTACGTATTATTATCGGTTAACATAAGTTCTATAATGTCACAATACATAATTAGACCAAATAACCCATAGTTCTCCTTTAAAACAGTTTTTTTCGTTTTTCTCAAAATGGCCATTTTGGAGATATATTGTTCTTTCACTCACCGATTCAATTACTTTTAAATATGTAAAATATACTCACTTATATTTCATAGTTCTGTCTAATTAAAAAAAATATATGCACCCTTTAGTGTTGTTTGAATTTAAAAAACTAAATACATTTTGTTTTTAAAACAAATATTTATAAAAGGACATCTACGAAACATTTATTGTTTGATTTAAAATAATTACATTTAAAGTTCAAGGATTGAGGTATTGTAAACCGTCCAATGCCATACTATTGGCAAAACAAAGTCTAATAAATTACTTCGTTTTGTATTCATTTCCATTAGATCATTAGTCGTTACAAAGAATGTAGGAAGTTATAATAATAGTATGGTAAAATATGTTTATTTTAATATAAAATAAAGTAATACATTTTTTTAAGTTAAAATGACTATTTAGAATATGCAGCGGTAGATTATGGAAATGTATAGGGTTCTAGGAAAAATTCCCATTGTCTGTCCCGTTAGAAACAAAAATCCAAAATATTTTTTTAGCAAATTTAATTTAAAAAATTGTTCACATTCATTTTTTTTCGTTTCTACTTTTGAAAAAATCGAGCCCCAGAAATGTGGTTGCCTAGTCTGTTTAGGCTATAGTCCGCTCCTGGATATATGTATAATATAATAATCAAAATTTTTGGTATATATTTAGTATTTAGCTTGAGAATACTTAGTTTTCTTTCTGAAATAAATTTAGTAAAAAACTAAAATTTCTACATAATCTTATGTTCTATAGGTTTTTTACTCCTAATTCAAATTTTTTCATTTCAAATTCAATTTTTTCATTTCAAATTCAATTTTTTTCATTTCAAATTCAATATTTGAAAATAATTGATATTTTTATTTTTTTATTTTTTAAACTGAAGAAACTAAGTATTTTCAATCAAAAGAAGATAAGATAAAGCAATTGCAGTTGGCTTTAACAATATATTTGTTTTGTTTAAAAATACTTAGTTTCTTCAGTTTAAAAAATTAATAATAAATATATCAATTATTTTCAAATATTGAATTTGAAATGAAAAAAATTGAATTTGAAATGAAAAAAATTGAATTTGAAATGAAAAAACTTGAATTAGGAGTAAAAAACCTATAATACAAATGCGTCATTATTATTTTCAATTTATTGAACTGTCCGTTATAAAGAAATATATCCTAATTTTTTTACTCAGGTATAAAACATCAAATATAAAATTAGATTCAATAGTAGTTGGATATATTGATAAGTATCAAATGTTATCTACATTGCTTTTAAAGTTCACTATTTACATCAAACTTTTTTCTATACAGGGTGTCCCATTTTAATCTATCACCCCTCTAATTTTTTTTATCTATCAATTAAATCAAAAAATGTTTCGAATAAAAGTTGTTTGGTTTTGAGGGGGACTCATAATGGCGTTATTAATTTTTGATTTTTTGGACGTCTTCATGTCCAAATAGAGCCAACATTGTTTTTTCGAATGGAAACCTATATTTTTCATTACGGTATCTTATTGTTTCGAAAAAAACAAACAGCTTTTGTTTCAAATAATTTTTTGTATGACTTCATTTTTTTTAATATTTAACAAAATAATTTTAGATTATAGATTTTCACCAATTTTTTACTCGAAACCCATTAACTTTAGGGAGCGTTCAAGTATTACGTAACGCCATTTTTGGAGATTTTTGACCCCCCCCCCTCCCCCCATGTAACGCGTCGTAACGTTTTTCTGTACCCCCCTCCCCCTAGTTTTTACCTAAAAACTGTAACACGTAGTGTAGTATTTAAAAAAGTAGATAGGTACCTTTATACTGATAATGAGCTGCATACACAAAAAACTTTTCAGACAAAAGTTTCTCAGTTTGGAGAGGAAAAAAATCTAAATTTTTTAAAATGAATGTGAAAAAATAAAAAAATCAAATTATCTGTAATGTTTTTTTAAATCCCATTTTTGCCATTTAAAACAAATTAAAAAAACAACAGGAATCATTAGTGTTTTAAATAATTTATTAAGCGTATTAAAATTTTTTCTATACAGCTAAACTGATATCGAAACCGCATAATCATCTTTCGGCCCTCGCATCATCTGTCGCGCCCCTTAGTTTGGGCATCCCTGTATTAAGGGCTTACATCTGTTTGAAACCTTGAAAATTAAATTAAATATCTTTTATGAAATTATGTACTTGTTATTATCTATTACTACAGTACATTTACATACATTGCATATTTCAGAAATTAAAAAATATATTTTAATTTAGAATTAATGATGTTAAAACAACTAAAGCAGAAAAATTTATACAATTTTTCTTTGATTGAGCTAAAGTAAATGTAGACAGAAATAATTCAGTTCTCGGTTTTCTGAAAACACATAAAACAACAAATAAAAATTATATTACATATGAGATAATTGTATAGAGTTAAATAGGCACCGAATTTGATCTCCGCCCGCGTCATGTTATTTCTGGACGGTTGTTCGGGTCCCACCATAGGGGGACTCTGGGACAGAGATGGGAGGAAGGGAGGGGGACCGACGTCGAACGTCGGGGGGCGTCGGGTATTACGACGTCGCCCCAGTCAGCTGAAGAGGCTCGAGTTGACTACACAACAACTGTGTGAGCCACAGGAACCGTCGTCCATTTTAGTTTTTTCCGGTGAGTGCAATTTTTATTTGAAATTTTGAAAGATTTTAAAACTGTTTTATTGTTTATATACAGTTTTAAAATCTTGCTTGTTATTAAGGAGTTTATTTTTATTTTTTTTAACGAGTTTTTTATAGTTCTTTATTTTTTAATTATTTATTACAGTTGGTTAAATTCTTAATTATTTTGTTTATATTATTCTGTGATAAATGTTGGTATTTTGTGAATTTTTTTTATTCAGGTGAAATGTGATAGGTTTCTACTTACATACTAAATACATATATTTTCTATTTATAGACTAAAGTTGTGTGTTTTAATATTTATTAACTCAGTCTGAATATATTTGAAAATATGTGTGAAGTGACAAAAATTAGCCCATATAAACCTAAATCATGTTTTCATAAAAGTGTGTTCAAATAAAGATACTAGTGTACAACTTTAAAAAATTAATAAGTACCTATTCACATTATATACATTTTAATTTAATATCAAATATTTAAAATGTGCCATTTGTAAGAAAAAAAATTAAAAACTAACATCAAAAACTGTAGTAGTAAAAATAAAGAAATTCAATACGTGCGTATAATGTATGCAATAAATACGTTGTTTATATGTATGTGTTTGGCTCAGCACGAACCAAATTTGGATCGCGACGGCTATGACGCTCGCGCAAGCGTACGTGTACTCGTGAAAGCTCGGCAGATCTCGTGTTTGTAATCTCCCATCGACGTCTAGATCCAAGATCTATTTCAGGAAACGTGTACCCTGAATGTTATGAACTAAATAAAGGCACCGTGTTATGCTATATCAGTGTCGTATACTATTCCTTATGATTTTTTGATAGTATAATATGGTAATGCGCTAATAGATTTATTTTTAGATTTTTGTGAATGTGTATTTTTTTATTTTAGTAAAATTTTAATTCTATTTACACAAATGCATAAATACATATATACGCTTAAAATAATTACTATATTTTGAATAAAAAAATAATTTTTGATTTCTAATTATAAAATATTATGTATATTAATACTGTTTATTTATACATGTATAATGTACAATATATATGTATATACGTTTACTTATATGTACCTACTTTATTAATGAAAAATTATATTGGCATACATCTATCTACATATATGCAAACACATATAAAAGAAAAGTAGAAGATATTGCTATAAAAAATAATTATTAATTTATAAAGAACCTTTTAACTATCGAATGTCCATATTTTACAGATTAATAGTAAATACATTCATTCATTTCTAAATTTACCTTTAAAAATAATACCTTCATTTTAGAATTGAATTAGTCTAAATAACTTTAAAATAGATATGACCTTTCTTTTAAAAATAGATTAATTATTATACGTTTAATGACGGAATATTACATTTTAGTTTACTATCGTGTTTAAACCTAAATAATGAAAATTAATAATAATTAATTAAATAATTATATATTATACATTAGCATACTTCTTTTTTGTTTCATTAGAGTTTGAACTTTTTAATTTTGAAGAAATTTTGATGTGTTGATTTCCTTGAGAGAGTCTTTCCCTCCCAATGAAAGAAAATACCCTCTCCTCGTTCAAATAATATTTTTTATATCTACTTATAATTAAAATATTAATTTAACTTTTTTTTACAAAATGTTTAACTGAAAATGCAAGTTTCAGTTGTAGAAATGTAGACAGAAAAATTAGTAGACTTCTTCTTTCCCAGAACATTTTTATCGTTCAAAATTACTTTCTTCCTGGAATTTTTAATTCCCAACACAGTAAATTCTCTGATTTATATTCAAATAAATTAAAAATAAGACATATTATGTTTAAGCAATACATATGTTACTGGCAAAACTTGAGTCTAGGCAAAACTAGTTCTGCTCTACTCTTTTTAAATAGTTTTGGCTGGTTTTGCTTAAATTTGTGGTTTCCCACTAACATATACATATACATATAATATATTACACTAATTGTAAGTACAAGAGCATATGGTATGGATTTAAAAAATCTAAATTATATAACACGAGTTTTATCAAAAGTAATTTATTCGTTCTTATATTCATTTATTTTTAATAAATCAAAAAATATGAAAAAATATAATTATAATTTATAATACATGTTCTTTCTTAATTACGTTCGAAAATATATATGAAAGGGGTCAAAATAATACAAATGATAGAAAAAAATACAATATGCTTTTAAGTTATAATAAAAACAATAACAAAACATTTCCATCAATGAAAAAAATATAGCTGATATACACATATATGTATATTGTATATGTAGATATAGATGATATTTTTGAATTAATATTAAATTTTGAAATTATAGGTCAGTAACCCACATTCAAGATGGCGGACGATGAGGTTAGGTAAGTGTGGTTCTAATTTCGAAATCTTCAAAAGAGGTCTTCAATGATAAATATAACACATATTCCAAATGAGTGGAATATTGCATTTATTAATTAATTTTGATGTTTTTTTTCATGCTCTTCATTTCCGTTTTCGTCAACAATTGAAACAATCAAAAAATCTAATCCAACAGTATAATAATGGCTCTATTCTCGATACTAGGTAAATATTGCTTGTATGTTCTATGTGCAGTGTGAATTAAACACTTTTCTACATTTATTTAAAAGTATTAGTAAAAAAAAATGCCATGGAAAATATTTTCTTTCTATATTTATTGTAATGTTCGATAACTCGATGGCATGGTAATATAATAAACTACATTTTCAAAATATTTTAAACTTTAAATAATTAACACTACGCAATTATGAGGGGTTAAGAAAACCCAAAATCATGGAATATTACCCTTTTTAATAACAATTAATATTTATAAATTTTTTTCTTCTTTAGTGAATATTATGAAATCTAATACTTTTAATTAAATTTGATTTTTCAGTAGAATATATAGATAAAACAATCTAGTACGATTTGTTTTAGTTTGAAGTTTTAGTAGAGTGTAGAAAAAACAATTTTTAATTTCATAGAAAAAATATTTTAAAACTATTTTTAAATAGTAGCGTTCACATTTTATTCTTTACTTTTTCTATCTTCTAAATAATTCTGAATTAAATAATACAAAAAAAGAATGAGGTAAATATAATATATTAGTTGTGGTAAAATGAAAACTATTTTGTTTAAAATGCTAAAAAAAAATTCTTGTTATAAATAAATTCAGAATTATCTTTTTATCATTACAATTTTTTATTTTACTTTTTTACATATCATATTTATTTATTTTACGTTCACATTTTATTTTTTCTTTTTCTATCTTCTAAATAATTCTGAATTAAATAATACAAAAAAAGAATGAGGTAAATACAACAATGCCATAATTAGTTGTGGTAAAATGAAAACTATTTTGTTTAAAATGCTAAAAAAAAAATCTTGTTATAAATAAATTCAGAATTATCTTTTTATCATTACATTTTTTATTTTACTTTTTTACATATCATATTTATTTATTTTACTTTCAATTATATATTTTTTGTATCCTGAATTGTTAACCCTTTTAATATAAACGTAAGTATTCCACATTTACTCTAAATTGCTTACTGTCAATAACAATTTACTAACAATAGCACAGTAAATAATACGGTTATGGTATATATCTGTAAATAATTGTGAATAACTAGGAATCTTTAATATATATTTTATCATACTTATATGTTGTCCGTTTTAATATAATATTTTGATTTAAATATATAGTTGAACCATTAAGGATATTTTAATTAAAATAAAACAATGGAAATATTTATAACTATTCAGTTTTGATAATTTGTTTTCCTAATTATATTTTATAACTTATTTTCGAAATTAAAAGAAATATGTAAATTTTAATATTTACATTAACTTTGTATTATTCAAAATGAAATTACTATATGTTGGCTGAAATATATGTGGAAATTTATATGTACATTATAATGATTCTTCAATATTAAAAATGAAGTTTAAGAAAAATATTGAAGGGTCATCAATGCTAAATATATTTATACTAATACAATTTTGTTTGATTTTTCAGAGGAAGCGTATCGAGGAGGCACGTAAGCCAACAGATTGTTGATGCCACAAAATACACACTTACACTAACATTTAGCTACATTAATGTATTTTTGTAATATACGTTCATTTATTTAGGTTATATTTTAAAAAAGAATTATTAAAATTATTTTGCTAATATAAATAAATAAATAAATATTTTTGGTGAACGTATAAGCAAAAATACATTCAAATAAGATACAAAATTAAGAAATAATCATGTCAAAAAATATCTATTTAGTAATATAAATTCACGTTTCATTTATAAAAAATATAAATTTTGAAATTTTATTTAAAATACACTAAACAATAATGTAAAAATCCTCAATATTTGTGACTAATACTGGGGATTTTTCGGAAATGTCGTCTTTAGGAGAAGAAAAGGAAACAGACCGACATCGAGCGCAAAAGGGCCGAGGTCCGAGCTCGTATGGAAGAGGCCTCCAAAGCCAAAAAGGCTAAGAAAGGTTTCATGACACCGGAGAGAAAGAAGAAACTCAGGGTAAGTAAAATAACGTATTTATTACTTATTACAAATACATAGTAGTTCTTTCAGAAGCCATTGACTACGTTCAGTAAATTTATGAAATGTTTTATTACTATAATTTATAAATGATCATATTTTATGTTTTAAACTGACTGTAAGGTGATATTGTAACTAGCCCATTTATTTATAATTTTGTTACGTTATAATCTAATTGGCAGTCGTCATTACGCGTCAATGCTAAACATTGTAGTTAAAAGCCAATGAGGTTGAACGTAAATAAACAAAAAATTCTAATGTAAATAGCCAGAAATATTTGGACATACTTTGTAGCAACAGCAGTTTAATAATTATAAATATTTGAAGCTAGAACTTATTTACTTATGATATATATGAGATCTTTTTCTGGTGTAATAATATTATTTTATAATAAAACATTTTTTAAATAACACAGGCCAACAAAAAAATGTCTTAAAAACTGAAATGTTTTTCTTTTACATATTATAAATTTATTACTCCACGGGCCAAGTAATTTTTTGGCCAAATCAAACTTTTTTCTTCAATTTACCTTTTTTTGTATTGTTTGACAGACATTTTTGACCGAGTTATTTGTGATCAAAACCCAAGCGTCTTTAAACTAGTAAACAAATGATCATAAACATTCTGAAAAGCTGAAAGTATTTTAATCATACAACACGACGCACCTAAAAATACGTAAAAAAATGTAATCTGATTGAATGTGACCTTTTTTAGTGGGGCTGTGTTAAAATCCTTTTGAATATCTTTATTTAAATACAGTCTATAAATTAGTTTTCCATCCCTCTTGATATTTTTCTGAAAAAGAACAATACAAACTTATTGTTAGTTATTATATCTACATATAATGACTTCTATCTACAGTTGCTGTTGAGAAAGAAAGCCGCTGAAGAGTTAAAGAAGGAACAGGAACGTAAAGCAGCAGAGAGGAGACGTATCATTGAAGAACGTTGCGGTCATCCAAAGAACATTGACGACGCTAATGAAGGTAATAAGATTTATTCTATTCTAAAGTTAGGAGGAATTCTGCAAGAATTGGAGTATATATTAATTATTACTTATGTATTTTTACTTTAAGATTTATGCCTGGTAATTTTGATTTTTATGTATTTCATCACACGTTAGAGAAACTTTATTAAAAGTTGTGTAATAAAATATTACTGAAAATCAGAATTGACAGTGCGTTTCAAATTAAAAGTAAAGAGCGGTTATATTTATATATAATGTGTTTTACATATTTATTAGTAAGGGGGTTATTAAATAAAACTGATGGATAATATCAAATCAACCTACGGTATAACGTATAAAAGATTGAACTTCTGGAAATTCCTTTAAATTTTCCTATTACACATATTTCAAATTATAACACCTTGTACAGATGAACATTAACAAAAGAAGCATATACCAATTTGTAAATATTAGAATAGTTATTCATTCATTTTTACTAAATTTATATTTCTTTTAACAAATTAATTGGAATGATGTAAATCATAAAAAAATATATAAAAGTTACTATTTAAATAAATGGTTACTTAAAATGTGAATTTTGAATATCTTTTTTATATAAATATTAATTTATACAGATAGTTTATCACGTGTATGTCGGGATTACTATGAACGAATCAACTTGTTGGAAGATGTGAAGTATGATATCGAACAGATAGTTAAGAGGAAAGATTTTGAGGTAGCTAGAAGTCACAAAAGCACGATTTATATGTTACATAACTACAAATTTATTCGTTAACTATAAACTAGAAATCTAGAAGTAAATACCTTAGAAACAGATTAAAATGTTAATTTATCATAAGGCATGGAGTAATTTTTAATAAATGTTAATTCTGAAAAATTATTACAAAGCTTCTAGATTTTTTGTTTAGTTATTTTGTTAAAACATCGTGTTGTTCGCTGTCTCTTCTACTATGCATACATTTTACTTTTCAGCTCTTTTTCGTGATTCATGTTATCTCTTCTATATATCTATCTTTTGAGATCAGGTTTTAGGTTTCCAAAAACACTTGTTTATTAATGTACTATAGATAATCTTCTTCTATACGCATATAAACACTAAGCAATGTAAAAAAATATTAAACAATATTTTCCTGATGAAAATCACAAATGTCTAGGGGGTGAATAACAGCAATAAACATTTTACACTATTACAAAAATTACTTAAAAACAATACAAAAGTAGATATTTCGATGCTTTCGAATCAAAACAGACTATAATTAATTATTTATTAAAATCTAATGATTTTTTAAGACCTGTATATCCGAATGGGTATATAAAAAAATTAAAAATTAAAATTTAAAAAAATTAAAAAATATTTTTTTTATACAATTGATAGATAAATCATTGGTTTTTAATAAATATATGTAGCACATGTGTACATATCTACATTCAGCTACTTTTCACATGTACATAAACACATCTACTAAATATTTAGCTATAGTATTAAATACATATATATGATAACAGAGTAGGATTATTATATTTGTTTATAATTTTATCATTAGTCTAACAATGTATGGTTGTTAGATATTTCAGATTTATTTAAGTATTTAATTAGTTATAACAATAAGGACTGATTATTCAATCTAATATTTTGATAATCGGAATAGGTTTTTCAAATAGAATCACTTTAAATTAAAAATTTATATTTAATGAATACAAAATTTTATTTTATAATAATTATTGCAATAATTATATTTTTTTTTGGCGAATCCTTAATGTTACAATCGCTGTGGTTTATTCATCTCTCAATAAACTCAGTGTAGATTTCAATGTCTCTACAGCTCAAAGACGTCTTCTTTATAATTAGATCGAAAATAAAATTGCAATATCAAATATTCATATACATATATGTATATGTAGGTATGTACTGATATGTATGTACCGAATAATTACAACTAGTCTATACCTACCTATATACATATTACATATTATTTTTAAACTCAATAATACTATGTAATTTAAAGTGTATTCATTAGAAATCAAATTCCGTTATTGAAGCATAAGAATAAATAAATCATCCTGTTTTTGTCATCAACCAGTAACGCTTTGAAATATTTCTATGTTTTGTTTCATTAAATGAACACAATATATTTAAAACGTCTTATTTTACCCCATTAATAATTATTTCAATCAATGATATATTTTTTTTACAACTGTACATCCTCTTTCATATTCTATATAATTAACCTTAATTTTGAATAAAAAACACCTGCATTTTTTTCAATTTCAAAGCGTACAATGTATACTTATAACATTTTGTACTTACATACAAATTGTACATAATCCCACCTGTTTACGTATAACAAATAACACAAATCACAACAATTGAACGATACTTGTAGCGGCCATCAAGGTGTTGGTGACCGCCTACCACGACAGAATCGGCAAACTCGAGAACGAGAAGTACGATCTAGAATTTCTAGTTGACTGGAAAGATCAGGAGGTAGCCAAATAGAGGACCTTGTTGTAGTATTATTGTAGACCGCGATATGCATAACATCATTGTATTTTATAGGCTGTTTGCATATTCCACCTTTGTTATTATCACCATTAACACCACACACAAAACTACACATTTATTATATTTTACATATGACTTATGCTCAGGTTTAAATACTATAGTTTCATTCAAAATTTCAATTTTAATTAATGTAAGTTTAACTAACAATAAGAACTGAAAAATTGTTTTTACTTTGGTAGTGCAAGGAACTATGAAGAAGCATAAGTCATATTTTAAATGATGAATCAATAACACATATTTATGTTCGGTATTATAAATAAATTGCTATTTTGCAAATAAACGCAAACGCTTTAAATGGGGTATCGAATTCTTTAGATTTGCTTTGGAATTTAGAACAGTGGTATTTTAATTTTTCTAAAACACAGTTAGTGACCCTGACTGTACATGTTTTTTTCATATATATACAACACCACTGTTGTAATACCGTTGTTTTTTTACATACTGCGCATGCGCTAAATCATTAATAAACGTCTTAGAATTGTCATATATAAGTTTGATACCTCGTTCAAAGATTTTGTAAGATAGCTAATTTCTTTGTAATATCGGACAATTTATAACCAAAACAGACAAGCTTACATATACATTTACGATAAGGGATGTTTGTAACTTTTGAATATGTAAAACAATATGCAAACATCCTAATATATCATACCTTGTATTGTCTTCATAAATAATTTTTTTATCAATATAGTCCATTTATATATCAGCTTAGATCGCTCAAAAGCTGTAGAGTTGGTGCTTTCCCCCCAGTAAAATTCAGTTGTTAACTATATACGGTTATTTTTTTGTAGGCGAAGTATTTTTTTTACATTTTGTTTAGGATTTTTTAAAACCTGATCTGTAGCTTGGCTTAACGCTTTTAACATTTTTACATGAAACCCAAATATTTATCCTTGTATTCACTCCTTACAGAAAAAAGTGTTCATTACAGGCAAAAGAAACACCCGACATTTTAACGAAACAAACATAATGGACTTTTATATTCTTAAATGTAACATATTGGGAAACTTGAATGATTAAAAAAATAATTATTCAGTATGATAATTGTTGAATGATATTTTTGTATACGTTGGAAAATATTATATTTTTAAGTAGGAACGTCAATGTTATTAAATACATATATTATTTTATTCGGATACAATCATGTATGTATGTAAAATTGAATACTTAACAATTTTAATTGGTTGTTTTCAAAATATGTTGAAACGCGATTAACAGATGCCGTCTCTTTTAGCCGAGTTGCAAACCCTTTGTCAGGCGCATTGGCAACGAATATACAACCTCGAAGCCGATAAGTACGACCTCGAAAGATATTTTAATCTACAAGCGTTCGAGGTAATCAGTGCTACCACCTATGATCTGCAGCAAGAAATTATTTTATATTGCAGCATTTTGTAGATTTATAAGATCACATTATATGTTTTAATTTAGCTTTTAACGCATTGAAAAACACTAAAAATTATATTCTTTTTAACAGTAATTTACTTTCGTTAAACTACCCAACTATAGTCTACATTTATATTCTTTTATCTTATTAATTACCTAAACGAAGACTAGATAATTCCACAGATTTTATATTTCTATTTTCTTATAGATTAGGATATAGCCATTTGATACTTAATATATTTTATATATGTTTATTCAACATTTTTATATGTTTTCATATAAAATTTTGTATTTGACTATTGTTGTATACGATGTTGATAACTATGATCCGTGTATAAAATTTCGTTATAGTTCGTTTAAAGTCTATATTTTTATTTTTAATGATTGTAAGCAAGTATAAGGTAGTCTGGTGTCTTAGTCTTAATAAATGTAGTTACAAAAAAAGCAAATCTTATTGAAATCAATTATAAATTAGGAATATTAATCACCAAATCGGTCCAAACAAAACAAAAATATAAAAATTAATCAAAATATGGATGCAAATTTTATATTTTTGATTTTTTCCATATGTATTTTAGCTCAGAAATGTAATATAATGCCCGCTTTATTAATTTTCTTTGGAGACTGGTATGGAAATTCAATTTCTTTATTATAATTTTTTAACATCCATAAAATTTTTTTGACGATCGAAGTAATACATATATACGAATAAATGTTAACAGTAATAGTACACGCTAAAATTTGCTCCAAAAAGTGAATGGAAATGTACTTTTGTGCTGAACTAACTGCTCTGTGACTCTATAAATAAAATAATGCGATCCAAATGAACTAAATGCCCTTATTAGTCGCGTATAATAAATATATATTTGAAGGTGTATTTGGACTATAGTTGGGCTCCGGGACTATAAATGCTTAGTTTTACAGTTCTATTAATCTTAGTTAAAATAATTATAAAACTGTGTTAATATTAATTCATTACAATTTATTATTTAAGAGAACAAAATTAAAATTAAGAGTAACTGATTATTTAAATACTATAGTTACATATTATAATTTTAAAAACAATATTTGATTATTATACTTGCTGTGTAATATAATGAAAATTGTTTGAAAGTGTTTTTCAATGTGGCATCTACGTTTTTGCGCCCAGAAGAGCGCTAAGTGCACGAAGCCATTTGCTATTTTCCGATTTGACACGGAAAAAATCCTACACACAACCATTTCCACATTTCTTTTGTTTTTTCTTCATATTATCTTTTTCAGAAATGGCTGGTTAAAAACATGCGTATTTTTAATATCAGTTAACACATTTTTAATAGCAAAAATGATGTAGTTTTCTCGAATATTACCTACTATGAATTTAAAATAAACATACCTGTAAATAATTTGTAAACGCTATTAGAAATGTATTTTAAAAATCAGTGCTTCCATCTTTTGGGGAACCACTTTATTCGTTATTGTTTAAATTAGCACAAATGATTTTGACTGATATTTTCCGGTTATTTCCGGTATTTTCTAGACGACCTCAAGAGGATAGTGAAGGAGTATTATGATCGCATGTATGTGTGTGAGGAACAAAAATGGGATATTGAACACGAAGTCAGGAAAAGAGATTATGAGGTACTGCCATCTATGAGCGTTCATGATTATGATGATATGGTGTTAATAATACTGTTGAAACACGTTCCATTATTGTCTGACGGATCACATGCTTAATTAGCTATCTTTATTTAACTTTACCTCTCATCACTGAGAGTCGTTTCAGTTAAATATATACGCTTTTGCCATTGTGTATATAAAGTTACAGTCACTCTTTTCATCTATTCATATCAAAAATTCAAAATGTTCAATCATTCGGTTCAACCATATTTTCTTCATAAGAATATTTGTCTATGATAACGTATTCATATTTTTCATATGTAAACTGTCACAGTAATATTTTGTTTTCATAAAGTAAAATTATCATTTCACATGTGGATTGTTTCAATTGTGTTTTGAGCATATATTTCAATATAACTTTGTTGAATATTAATTTTTGCGGTACCATTGTTTACTTTTTTTTATAATGATATTATTATATTTTTATATTTTATAATGGTGTTTTGGTTTTGAAAAAAGTTAAAAAAGTACCTTTCAAAATATCCGGAACTAAATTATGAGTAGATAAAAAGTTTATGACTGATGAATAAAAATATTTTCCCTACTTTAAGAATTGTAGGGAATTTATTTTGATTCATAAAATAAATGGTACAGCCCGCATAAAAATAAAATAAATAAATATAATAAAAAATCGGTTTTACTAACCTTATTTCGAAAGAACTTAATGTTTTGAAACATGTTTTAGATTGATTTTATATAAAAAAATTAGGTAAACATTGTTGAAACCTATAAACGTAGCAAGTTTAAATTTAAATCCATTAAAAATTTTGAATAATTTACTTTTCGTTAAGACGTCATTTCTTGGTGAGGTTAGTTTAATGCAAAACTTTAAAAATGAAAATTTAAATAAAAATTAAAAAAAATATGTATATAAAAGCATAATAAATCAAGGGCTGGCCGAAATAACTGTACAAAAAATATATCAATATGATTCATTTGTAAATATATCATTCGCTTCTAAAATTTTAATTTCGAAAATGCAAAATCGATTCAACAATGGGTAGACTCGCTAGCACTGCATTTACTAAATAACTGCACTAATACGTCATTATAATCTGCATCAAAGGTAATTTACATATTTGTAAGCAAAAATGTCAATAACATTTATTAACTTACAATTAGTTATCAAATCTTCATTACTGTAACATAAACAAACATGAGAAAATAAGTAATTTAAGAAAATATTTTATCTACTAAATTAAATAATCAAAAAAACACACATTTACTAAATTAGTGAAAGCAGCTCCTAATGAATTTTGAGATCCTACATAATATAATTAATTTGATTGTCTTGAACGATTTCTGAACAAAATACACCTACAACTGGAATGCATGTTCTCATATGGCTTTTTTTTGCTGATCATGGACCCTCGAATTAATCCCAGCCCCCGAATAAAATAAATAAAATATCCCATTTTCAGTATGGCACTTCATTTTATATGTTACGTTATGTGTGATAATACTTTTGTTAGGCTTCACACTTAAACATATTTGTTCCTTCCGAGTGCTGAGTTGATGTTTATTAATACCTACATGTTGTCTTTTATAAATTCGTATCATATATCATTGGAAAAGCAAATTCATTATCTTCATTACAAACTGTACAAGAAATACGTTAACAGTTAACGTAAATGTAAAGGAATTATTATTAATTTGTAAATTAGCGTTTTAAAAAATTTGATGATTTTGTTTAAGCTCAACGCAGCATTACTTCAAATAGATTTTGTTTGCTACAAATAGTCAATTAGAAATTTGGCTCGGAAGAGAAAATTGACTAATGTGTGATATTATTTTATTAGGGGAGCACTACGTTGTTGTTTTTTTGTCTATTATTTTATTTCAGCTTACTTTTTTTCAGCATATTTTTGAAGACAAATTTTAAATAATTTCATGTATTGTATTGTTCCATCATAACCTCTAAATATACACAATGGCAAATACCACCCTTTCCATCTCTCTGTGTACAACATAAAATGAGAGAGATACCTCCATAACTCCAAACACACATACACTGTGGTCAAATGGTCCAGTTTAGAAGTGCCATGCTAAAAATATCCTCTGTGTTTATACCCTAATAACATTTAATTATAATAAAAATAAACCGGTTAAAATATTTACAGGAAACATCCCCTCCCCCTACACGGTTTCAACAAACACTATGTGCTTAATGACCTCTGAGATATTGTAGTATTATATTTGTAATATCTCCTCCACCCCACTCCAAGCAACTGTTCGGATACAATAATAATTGTATTGTTTAATTAATCTATGTTATTTGTACGTTTATTTGTGTTGTACCTATATTATATATTGTGACGTAAAAATTATTGCAGACACTAAATAATAATTTAAACTCAATATTGCTTTCTGATTGAATTAAATTTTTATTATTTCACGTTTGGTGTTACCGTTTTGTAGAGGGGAAATAGCAATCTATTTTTATAATCCCGAGGTTATAACATATTTAATGCAAAAACAACTGATATTTGGAAATGGAAATATGAATCGATTTTGTATATTACACACAAATTTGTAAATTCACTATTTTTATTAACGTTGGTATGAAGCTTTTAGGTAGGTGGTCATTACATGATTTCGAAATAAATTATCTTGTTTTCAGTACAAAGTAGAATTCTATGATGTGTGCATATTTATGTATGTGTTTGTGTAATTATTTTGTAAATATTATCATTTGGAAATCATGAATGACCATTTTAGACAATAATTGAATGTTGTAAAGCTGTTTATGACCAGCCCTGTCGAATATGACGTAACTGAATTTGAATTTGGGAGCGTGCGTAGAATTTATCAAAGAATTTTTTACCTTCTTAATTTGAAGTTGGTTTATATAAATGTATCTTAAAAAATTCGCATGGCGTTTTCCTTATTTATTTTATTGTGAGTTTATTTGTGGAAAATATGTGATAACATTAATAATTACCCAATAAAGAAGATGCCATCGATTGTGTAAATATTCGATACGAAATATAAGACACATTTACCAACTTCTAACAGTTTTCAACCCTCTACCTTATTCAACTGTGCGAACAAGTTATTATTTTTCAGGAGAACAAATAATTTTTGACGTTTTCCAATGTAACAAATATTTCATTATTAGATAAATTGTAAAAGTTCCTTATTTTTTTGCAGATCATCATTTTTATGAGAAAATCGGTGACTTTTTTACTCCGATTCCTGCGTATTTATTTGTATTATATATTTGTATATGTACCTACACCTTTAGACTATTTAACTGTTTATATTATCTCTGAATTGGATGTCCTTTATTTCTTGTAGTACTTGTATTTTCTTACTATTTCTTTTCTACTATCCTTCCTAAATATTCCTATTTTCTTGCAAGCGCTATAACTCTGCCTAATTTTCTTTTTCTATTTACCGTTTTATTTTCATGTTTGTATTTTGTGTGTCTTTGTTTTTACTGTTTGTTTAAAAAGTTTGATCAACGTTTGTCTTTGATACTTCACTGTTTGTGTGTTTTGGATTTTAAAGTTGTAGTTTGCATGATTTAGTGTTATATATACATATATTTGTAAAAATATTATTATTAATTAATTTTATTATTAATTATTACGAGTAACACACATGTTTACCTTTTTTGATGTCTATACTTCTATTTCTTAAAAAATGATCCTTTTTTTCTCAATTATAATTACTACTTTGCATATAACTCAATATGCTTGCTAAATGTTACTCGATGTATTAATATGCACATATATACGTCAATTTTTACTATGTGTATGTTAATATGTATGTTCTTGTATTATAAATTATTATAGTTATCAGTAGTGTTTTCAATAACAGTTTTTAATTTTTACAATTGCTTAAATAATAAAATGTATATTCCGAACAATATAATGTACATTTTTGATAGCAGTATAACAGTAATAGATAATTTAAAAAATTGTTATTTGTATTATTTACGTACTGCATGCTAAATGCTAACTTAATGATAACTATAATATTATGTATAATTGTTAAAGCACAAAAAATTGTAGTGTATAGTCTCTCGTAATGTACAAAAATAGTATTTTGTTTGATGTTATAAAATGTTTTTTTTGTTTTCGATACTAATTTTATTTTGTATACATTTAGATTGTCGATCTTAACAACCAAGTCAACGATCTTCGTGGTAAATTGTAAGTATTGTTTCTTATTATTAAATACTAATATAGTGATTATATTTTTATATATTCGCATAGCATATATAATAGCATACAATATTTTGTAAGCAATCTTATAGAAAATCAAAAAGAAATATTTAACAATTTTGTTGAGTTCTGAAACACAACGTATAATTAGTCATTTAATAAATTTACCTAATGAGCTATTTTATTAAAAAGTTTGTATAGCTTATTTGCATTCTATAAGTACTTATTTATAATGTTTTGCATTTGATAACATTGTTACATCAAAAATATATTAGTGAGACTAATGCCCGGTATTATCAACTAATTTAAAGCTCCTTTATCGCTAAATGCTCCTTTAAAGTAAATTTGGTGTGTTACAAACGTGATTTAAATCAATATTTTAGCTCTCAATGAATAATAGACATAATATACGTTGTAAAGAAATAATGCAGATAATTTAAAATCTATTTAATTAAATGTATTATGCTTGGATCTGTTGATAATATGGCAGTTAGTTAAAGGAGCATTTAGTTAAAGTTGATAATACTGGGCGTAAAGCTATGAATTTATTAAAAAAATATAAATATAAAAAAGTCAGTATTAATAAAAAAGATAGAAATATTTAGATTCAATACGTATAATGAATGAATTATTTTTATTACAGCGTCAAGCCTACCCTAAAGAAGGTATCCAAGTACGAAAACAAATTCGCCAAGCTGCAAAAGAAAGCAGCAGAATTCAACTTCCGTAATCAACTTAAAGTTGTCAAGAAGAAAGAATTCACCTTGGAGGAAGAAGATAAGGAGGTTAGGATGGTTTTTTTATTTTATTAAATAATTCATTAATTCTATGGATTAAGATTTTCATATGTTGAACATGTTAAGACAAAGATTTTTGGGTTCGAATCCCAATAATTATTTTAGATATTGTTTTAAATATTTTATTTATTTATAGGGTATTTCAGTTTTAAAATACTGATGACAATTACTTAATACGTATATCTATGTTTTACATATTTTTATATATAATGTAGGTAGTAGATATTAGTTTAAATATTTTAGAGTAAGTGGTTAGTTAATAATTTTTTTAAATATTTTTATTTAAGATGTTTAATTTTTAATTTTTAATATTTTTGTTTTTCTTCATCTCTCTATCTTCTATTCTATTAGCTAAATGCATGTTGATATGTTTTAGTACCTTACTGTAATCGAAATATTTTTTTAACAATTCTCAATTTTTTTGGAAAATATTTTATAATTAAAAATAGTTTTTATAAATGTTACATTTTCAACTAGAAAATTTTCATTTATAAAATTCACAGTTAGTTTTATTTTTTGTGAAATTAAACATAGTAATTTTTTATGACCGTTAATTATATTATTATAAGTTATAACTCTTTTTCTTTATATTATATAACTGGCGGTTTTTTAAATATGTATTTTATAAATCTTTAGTATCATTTCTAATTGACTATTTAATTTAATATCATTAATTTAAATATTTTCTAAAGTAAATAATTAAAAAAAATATTTTCCACTTATTTTTAATCAGAAACATTTCAATGATTAAAATATTTTGCGCTTTTTGACAGGTTTTTAAAAAACATCAAATAATATTTTTATGATATTATTATATAGATCTATTTTAACAGCTATTTGTACTTTGTAGTGCTGTAGAATTAATCCATTTACTTTTTTCCATATTTGTGCTGTTTATTTCGATGACGCAGGACAAGGTGAGCTGTGGTTGGAGAGAAAAATACGACGCTATTTTGCTTACAATCAAAATTCAAAAGCTTTATTTAACACCAAAAACTGTATTTGTCTCTTAATAATATTTAATCGTTACCATATTCAACCCCTTATCATATACAATATATTTACTGTAATACTGAAAATGATTAAATAATATTTTTTTTTAATTTAAAATTTGAATATTTATATGTATACTATATAAATATATATAGTATTCATATAATAATATATTCATTATACATATTATATATTATTATAGATAGTATACATAAAATCATTTATAAAGTTAGTAATCTTATAGTATAATTATCTATGAAATAATTATATTAATTTAGGTTGAAAAAAAAAACATTTTATCAATTAGGTTCATTTGATATTTCCCTTCATATTAAATATACTTATGTGTTGTCTATGTCTGGTGTCTAATACGCAAATAACTATTTCAGAATGCTCAAAAGGCTGCCAGTGTGAAGGTAACGGACTTCTTAACCATCCAAATATTAACATACTTTAGTTTTTTTTACATTTTTATGAAATATGTTTTTTTTCAGTTTTGCAGATCACTTTTGAAGTCGCGATTTGATGTGATTGTTGTTTTTTAATTGTTTACTAAACACTAAACTTCTTTTGTTATACAACATATTTATTATATATTTTATTATTTTGTATATTTCAATACATATTTCATTTAGTTTATTCAAAGTTAATAAGTTTTGAATATTTTTAATTAGTCTAGATTAAATTAACATTATTTATAAACACATTATATACATACTAACTCAAATCGTAAAATATATTCTTTTTATTATCAAATATTTACATAAATCTATTAGAAATTCAAATAGGAAATGTATGAAAAGTATTATTTGTTTATAAAGTAATTCTGTTAATGGTATATTATTTTTATAAATTATTTCATACATGAATAACACCAATTATAATTTACATTACATTTTTATACAAAAACAGAAAAAAATCGCATTTTTTCAAAGAACATATAATAATTTATAATATTTTTATTTTACAGAAAAAACCAGACTGGTCCAAGAAAGGAGACGAAAAGAAGGTAAAGGATGAAGTCGAACCAGCCGAGGCATGAGCACTTTCCAACACACTTCTCCACTCTTAAACATATTAATTAAAACAAACACCATCTTAACACTGTACCGCCAAACCTAACAACAATCTCAGATTTGATGGCGACTGTTGTGCTCATATATATTTATAATTTAATTATGTATACATGTATTTATTTTAAACTTTGAAATAACAACATCAATACACAGAGATGCGTATATGTTTACACTGTTAATCTTACACATTATTTCCTTTACATCTTTGTAAGTTTTCCTAAACAACGTGTAAATCTTATCCTCTGTTACTAAATATTATTATTTATTGTCACATTTATTTTAAGTTGGAATTAAATATCAATTATTATGTAAATAACTTTGATTTACCCTTATATACCCCTGTGTTTAACAAAATGTACTGTAACTAAAATTTATAATATTTTATCATAATGATATAATAATAATAAGTAGATACTATCACTTTATTTTTTATAAAGAGTACCTATATCAAATTTAATTCCACATTTATTTAAACGTTATAGCAGTCGTGTATGTGGACAAAATAAATATAATTTAGTTCATATATATCGATAGTTTGTAATTTTAATTGGTGTAAGGGATAAAATTGTGAAAATTAAGTTTTGGTGTACTTTTAGTAAATTTTTCATTCACTATTGTTTGGTATATTTAAAATTTTGATATCTTTTAAAGTTCGTGTTTCTCACCCAACATTTTTTGGATGCTTAAACAGAATTAGAGAAATGAGAACTTTAAGCATTAACGTCAATCAGATTCATACACAAACAAAAAAGTTATTGTTTTTTTTTTTTTAATTGTTCAAAATTGTTTTTTGTTCGTATTATAAAACCTTCGTATAAAACATACAATTTTTATTTGTATTCAATATTGAAACTAGCTTTTGGATATATTCTAAATTGATAATACAAATTAACGTTTAGATATGTCATTTATAAAGAAATATATTATAAGTAAAATTTCTAGGAAATAAAAACCATTAAAATGTTGCTCGGTAAGTGATATATTACAATATCTATTGCTATTAGCTTGAAATCGCTATAAATTATAAAAGAGTTACTAGGAGCTTATTGCTATTTATGCAAACATTAACACTAACAAAGAAATGTGCAATTCAAAAATAATATTTATAATAAATAGTAAGTTCATACATCGTAGAATAATTCTAAATCTTAATATATATAAATTACGTGTCACATGTTCCTCCGCGATGGACTCCTAAACTACTTAACCGATTTTAATCAAATTTGTACACCGTGTGCAGTTTGATCCAACTTGAAATATAGGATAGCTTACATCTCCATTTATGATCGCAATATTATTTTATTGCAAATTATTTGTCTTTATCTGTTAGCTCCAAACGATTCTAACAGATGGTGACATCTGTTGACTGGATTGAGTAAGTATTCAATAGATGGCGCTATGTCAAACTTCCAAACGTTTCATATAACCTACAATTAAAGTATAGGTTAACCACAGCAACGCGTGGCCGGGTCAGCTAGTTGTATATAAAATATAAAAAAGCGATATTTTCATATCAAAACAAACTATGATTTATATTGATTTAATGTGTGGCAAACACTGCTGTTTCTACCTAAGAATTTATATTTATTGTGAATTGTCTTACCATAGTATATTTTTGCACTAATTTAGAAAGTATGAAAAAATTTAGTTGGAAAAACAAAAATATAATTTCATTTTTTATAAAATGTGATCATCATTTTCTTCTATGTGCACATGCCAATTTACATAGGTGGGTACAGTTAATCGAAAAATTAACTTCGTTAAACGTTAAAGCGTTAAAATTTCGAAAATTTAACGAAAGTTTAAGTTAACCGTTAAAAGTTAACCATCCAAAACGTATACTGCTTGAAGACCTTTTTTTAAAGTTATTTTGACAACTTTCTATATAGGTTATCTCTGTGTGTGCGCCGCGTGGCGCGTAATTCAAATAAATAATGACAACATGACAACAAACAACCAATGTAATGGATTAAAGTTAACGGAAGTTCAATTAAACGGATGTTAACAAGAGTGTTATTTTTTTGAGTTAACTTAAAAGTTAATCCGTTAAGCATTTTGTTAACTTCGTTAATTAACGATTAACGAATTAACGAGTTAATGCCCACCTATGCCAATTTATATATAATTCTTTATGCCATTATTATTAATATTTATTTATATCTAATAATTAGTATATGACCTATATTTTCTTAATGTTTCACCAAAAATGTGTTTAATAACATTATAGTTTTAAATTTAATAACTATACATTGTAGGTAACATTAATTTTTTGTTTCTTAATAACAATTGGAAGGTTTAGTTTAGCGGTTTAAAGAAAAGGGGGATTCCGCAATTTTGAATGTGTATTTTCACTACTTTTTCTTCTTTTTTCGCTTATGGATCTTTTCCATAGTCAATTCCGTGGGTTCAGCACTACACTAAACTCTTCAAATGAAAGATGCATGGTTGATTTATAAACACTGAACGTGTAAAAAGCTATAACAAAATACTTACGTACAGGAGGGTGAAGAAGGTGAAGGCGGTGAAGCAGCGCCACCAGCGGAAGGAGCAGAAGGTGCACCACCGGCAGAAGGTACTGAAGGAGCACCACCTGCCGAAGGTGGAGAAGGTGCACCACCTGCAGAAGGAGGAGAAGGAGCCCCACCAGCAGAAGGTGCACCTGCAGGAGAAGGAGCACCGCCTGCTGAAGGACAACCACCTGGAGAAGGTGCACCTCCAACGGATGGGACGGCGCCACCAGCAGAAGGAGCACCACCGGTAGAAGGCGCACCTACAGCAGAAGGTGCACCACCGGTAGAAGGAGTACCTCCAGTAGAAGGTGCACCTCCAGCGGAAGGAGCACCTCCAGCAGAAGGTGCAGCTCCAGCAGAAGGTACAGCTCCACCCGCGGAAGGTGCAGCTCCACCCGCGGAAGGTGCAGCTCCACCAGCAGAAGGTTAGATATCTATTTTATTTTGTTTAAATAATGAAATTTTAAAATAATAGTTAATTATGTTACTCGCAGATAATTATTTAGGAATTCATTAGAATTTTCGACATTACTATATGTACATTGTACATACATATTTTATGTATAACTATTATACATAATATATTTCATATGTAAGGCGGTATCTTTTTTACAAAAGTGCAATAAGCCCCACACATTTTTAAATACGAAGTGTTTTAACACCGTGTTGCTGTTTTGTCTTTTTCGGTGTAAACACCGCATTACAGTATTAATTTTAATAGGTAGTTAATTAAATTATAAGATTAACTTGAGATGTAAATATTAAATATATCATATTCATTATTCAGTAAATCGCCAATTAACGATATAATATAACTGGCAAAAATATGTTTTGTTGTTTTTGAACAAAATTATATTAATGTTAAAAAGTAATGAACAATAAAAAACGAAACACATGCAAACAACAAAATCATGTACACGTATTGTGTCTAACAGTTGAAGATAAGAATATATATTTTTAGTTTATAATTAATTGCTTGACTACCCGGTACTAGTTGACATTGTACAGAACAGTAGATGAACAAAACCACTTCAAATATCTATTTTATGTTTTCGGAGATATCAAAGCGGATGTTCTAATTTAAATAGTAGGCATTTTTAATCCAGTTTAAAAATATTCTTACGAATTTCCTATTGATTCACGAACAAAAAATGTTTGTTGCAATCTTAGAGCATATAATACTAGAGCCAGCCTTGCGCCGCTCGGCCGTGCGAACAAGAGAGATAGCGTAAGAGTACTACCTCCTTTCTCTCTCGCTCCCGCGTGCTTATTGATCGGCAGAGAGAGAAAGGAGGTAGTACTCTTACGCTATCTCTCTCGCACGCTTGTTCGCACGGCCGAGCTGCAAGGCTGGTTCCAGTAGTATATGCTCTAAGGTTGCATCTTACGAAAAAATATGTAGGTATTTAGGAATGCCGTTTTTTAATTGGATACTTGGTTATTTGCTCAATATTTTTCTAAATTAAATTGAATAAGTAGGAAATCTAAATTTGGTTATTTGGTTTATTCAAATAGGTGCTCCTCCAGCAGAAGGAACAGCACCACCAGCTGAAGGGGCGGCACCACCAGCAGAAGGTGCAGCGCCAACAGCAGAAGGAGCGGCACCACCGGCAGAAGGTGCAGCACCTCCAGCCGAAGGGGCGGCACCACCGGCAGAAGGTGCAGCGCCACCAGCACCTGAAGGAGCGGCACCACCAGCAGAAGGTGCAGCACCAACAGAACCAGCACCTGCGTCAGCTGAAGGCGCGGCACCACCCGCGGAAACAGCACCTGCAGCGGAAGCTGCGCCAGCGCCAACGGAAGGTGCTCCCGCAGAAGGTAAAATTGATCCATTCAACGTAAATACTAAAAAGTTACACTTTGTACAAATAGCATACTTTTGTATTTACCTTTTTTTATTTTCTACAGGTGCTATTCCATATGTACGATCAGATAGTACTGTTCCAATTGGCAGTACCTCTTCCCGATAAGTAGTTATATTTTGTTCTTCTTAGAAATGCTTCATATATCTTCATTTCAATCCCATATGTTCGTACATATCAGATTCTTGATAATTTTATACATTAACATCTTTATGCGTAATGTAGCATGATTCAAAGTTTCGTTCGTTTAGATTCTCATTTTATAATTTCCTTTATATTTGCTGACAATGTTCATGCTAGCCATTATTTCATGATCATTTAAACAATATTTATTTTTTATTGCTTTATAAACAATCTTCATATTAATTTTTAATTTCATTTTCAATAATCTTCAAGCCAGTCATTATTTCATGAACATCTGCATTCATATCAATGACGTAACTAAAAGCTGTAGTTAGATTCTAAAATTGGTGGTCTTGGGGTTTTCTACCTGCACTACCACTTATTTATATAATTGTATAAATTACTTATGTTAGTTTCAAGAAAATAAAAATATTTTAATCAAACATACGTCCCATAGATTCTATATAGATTAATTATAATATTATGAAATTTCATGAATGCTTTCATATTACATGTTTAAAAAAAATATGCAATATTTCATGTACACGTACACATGTATAATAAAAGCATAATGCATAACCGCATTGAATGAGAAAATTGCTTTAATAAACTTTAGAAATGTAGTAAAATGTAACAATATTAAAATGTTCAGAAATTCATCACATTTGGAAATATTAATAAAAATTGAACTATATTTTCATTAAAATTAAATATAAATAGTTACCAGTGGTGTAGATAGCTTTTTGCGATGGGGGGGATATGATATATTAAATCTCATAAAGATATATTTTTCATTATGAAAATCATTTTTTATGTGGTGCAAAGTGCAAAAATTGGTTATATCCTTCACTTTATCATTATTGAAAAAATTATAATTTTCGTAGACTCGGGGGGGGGGATTGATCTCCTTAATCCCCCCCCCCTAACTACGCCATTGATAGTTACACAAACAAAATTGAATGCTTTAGAGCAAGTTATAATTATGTATTTTCGCGACTCAATTTAAAAAAATATTATTTGGGTATCCACTATCCGTATGTAGGTACTTTACAGTGTACATAAACACAAAAAGTGAAATTTCTGAAAATATTTGAATGTATTGTTATAAATAATACGATTCAGTTAGCTTTACTTAACACTGTTTTAAAATGTACAATGTACATCCCGTCCGTAGCCTCTGGGTATGCGGTCATCGCAAGTAAAGAAAAACTGTTTTATAATTTGATAAGCACAAACTTTGCAAACCTGTACATGATAAATAAACACATAATGATTATCTTATTATTTTATTAGCAGCACCGGCTGAAAGCACGCCTGCGCCCGCTGCCGAAGCCGCCCCCGCAGAAGCAGCTCCTGCGGCAGAAGCGCCCACAGAACCTGCTGCAGAACCACAACCGGAAGGTCGGTATTACAGTGGACTGTACAAACTCATACACACATACAATTTACACATGAGCGATAGAACGCTTCTTGATTGGATGTTTATTGTACTGCATGGTATAGGTGTATATGTTGTCTCTGCGCAAAAAAAATGTTAAAAAATCAGCCAAGATGTTATAAATTATTTTTTTTCTTAAGTTTCGTTATTAGATGTTGCATTTTTTGTCTTTTTTATTGATTACTGTACAAAACTTTGTACTAAGCTTTATTAAAACCAGTTGGATAAAAAACGTATACAGTGAAAAAAACATGTTGATTAGACTTATTCGATAAAAATTTCTTACAACGTTAAATAATTTTTTTTTGATAAATTTTGAATAGAAGTTAGGGTAATAAATATCAAAATTCTATAATAATATTGAATAGTACCTAAGTATTATATGAAAGGGGCAAAATGTATTAAAATGTTATATTCAAAAAGAATTTCAATTAATAGTTAGTGACATGTAACATATAATAAATATACATGCACATAATACTTTGATCTATCTATTGAGAATTATGGACCAAAATTACATATGTAACTACATAGTAACAAGTTTTTAAGGTGATTGTGACTCAATGTATTTTTCATAAGAATTAGTGACTTAGCAGTTAATAAATTTTTACCTTGAGAAGCATTATACAGGAAATTCCAAAATAACTATTCGATATGTTTGATTCAACAAATTAATATAAATTAAAGACATATTAAGAACTAAAATACCTTTAACAATTAGACATAGCACATCTATCTCATTATTATTGCATTTATGAATTAAATAACATATTTGGGAGCATTTGATATATACAAATATCGTCTATTATTCTGTTTTATAATTATATTTCGATAATTTTTATCTACGTTAGATGGAGTGATATATTAATCTTGATCAGTGAATCTATACTTATCTAATTACTCAGAGTTGTCACTGTTGTAAATACTGTAATTATTGTATATATTTTACTGTAAATATGTATAATGTATAGTAATGAAAGTAAATTATTATTCAATAATTTAAATCGTTTTTCTTTCAGCTCCTGCATCTTAATTCCACCAACTTTGTTTTTGGATCATGTGGCGTTATCATACTTGTATAATAATTTATATAATTGTTAACAATAAATACATTTATCATTGAACATATTTTCCAATATTATATCAAATTATCGTTATATATAAGAATGAATAAACATTATTTATATCGATGACATATTTATTTAATAACATGTCTTGTAGATTTAATGTAATAAATAACCTTTAGTTTTAAAGTTTTAATCTTAATACATTTTTTTTTGTTATTTTGTACAAAGCAGATAAGATAAGGCATTATTTTTAACTAATTGTTTAAAATATATAAATTGTAAATGTTCTTGAACTTTTGCACAAAAATATCAGTGATGTCATTTATTTCCTTTTCAAAATTAACTTTTGAAGGTATATTTAGAGTTTAAACTTAGAATTTTTTAAATGAATGATTTTTTAATTAAATGAAAATAAACTGCCCAAAATAAAAAAATATTACATAGATAAAATTAATAAAAATCCTTACCTTCTCCCAACAAATGAGATTCGCGTTTATTAAATAATTGTTGGTGCTATTTTAATTAATTGGACCATGATATCTTGATTTTAACTTTTACCTCATTTTAGGTAATTTACCTCGGTTCTCCGACTCCTGCATTATAAACTAAGTACATGTGTATATGTAAATATTGATCCCTTTACAGAAATATTGAGTAATTTTTGACTATTTGATTAAAAATGCGAATAATTAAGAAACAAATCTGTATAATCAGAAACATATGCTAAATTTGATTTAGGTTTTGACCCGGTTAGATAAAGATTACAGATACACATGTTATTAAATCAACTAATTGACCTCTCAAAAATACTACATCTATACAGCTCATAGTTCATTAAAGAGTTGACAACATATTTATGAAGAAGAAGAATTTACGAGTTTAGTAGGTACACATTCTGTTTAGATTTAAATGTTTGCGCATTTAAAACAATACTACCATTGTGACATCATAACGGTTACATGGTTGGCGCAGATGTTCAGTAGCGTATTCTGTAGGTAACAATAATATCAAAATATTTGTGTTAATATGAAACTTTATTTATCTATCTTATTTATCTGGGGGAGGAGGGGAAAGAGAATATAATTTAGAATCTAGATTCTAGACCAGGGGTTCCCAACCTTTTTCATACACAGACCCCTTTTAAAAGAATTATTTTCTTTAAAGACCCCCTTATATTTTTAGATAATTTATGATTTTCCTTTTTATTTTCTTATCTTAAAGTCAATATTTTTATGACATATTGACATCTGGTGCATGAAAATTACTATAAAATTTTGAATTTTAGATTTTATAGAAAATGACGTGAAAAGTTGAAATTTTCAAACTGCAGTTTTGTATTTCGAAAAATTCTCAAGATAAAGTTTCAATTTTTGAAAATTTTGGAGAAAACTTGTTGTAACTTTTGAACGTGTGCTTGGATTTGATTTTTGTCGACGGATTTAAAATCAGTTTCAAAAGCTATATACAATGAAATGTATAACACTTAATAAAATTCGACAAACAAAATTTAGCGAAAAATTGAAAAAATTCGAAGAAGTACCTACTTATATCTTAAAAAAGTGTCGTTTTTTGACCAAAAATTTGTTTTCGAATTTTAGAATATTATACATGACATCATATATAGATTTTGAATTGCTGATTTCAAATTCATCGATAAAAATGAAATCCGACTACACGTTCAAAAGTTACAACCATTTTTCTCCAAAATTTAAAAAAATCGAAAACTTTCAAAGGCCATATCTCAAGAACGTTTTGGGATAAAGAACTGCGATTTGAAAATTTCAACTTTTCACCTCATTTTATATAAAACTTAGGTTAGATCATATCTCAGGCATATGTTCACAAAAAGAACAATAATTTAAAATATCTTCAGGAGTTGAAAACCAACCGTCGCGACGCAACGTCCATGATAACTAGATGATATTTTAAATATCGAATCGCGTAAATCAACATCAGCTACATTTCAACATCCTACGTCACTGTGTTTCTCCAGCGTACCTTGTTTACACTACCGTCCCCGTGCATGTGTGTATCAAAATGAGGCGCGCGCGTGTTCTGTGGATGTACACAAACAGTCGCTTGCCGACTACGATCCGGACGGTTACATGCAATTGTTGCTCTCCATAGCCACCTTCGCACGTGTTGTCGTCAATACCAGTGCTCACTAGACTCAAATATTTTATAAATAAATTATTTAAAAAATGCATTATTTTGTCTTATAAATAAAAATGTGTTCATAACAAGTATAAATTAATTATACCTGCTTTACTATATTTATTAGTTGACTAAACATTTCATTCTTGTGGAAATTGTATTTAAATCATAAAACAATATATTCAATTTGTATTAATTTTATAAGTTAAAATTGATACAAACAGTTTATGTGTTATCTTTATGGGTTATTAGTGTTACGTAAAACTGTGTTGTGCTAGTCTATATATTTATGTTTTAATTCATGCATGAAATGGAAAATATGTAAAGTGATAAAACTTGTTAATATCTCTGACAAACATTGTAAAAAAACATATGAATTGACTTAAAGAAACAGGTGAGCTCAATTATATTTATCTTATTTGTTATCTCTCATTCATGTATTCAATGGAATAATGGAATTGATTTTCTTAAAAAAAAAGTATTTTTTATAAAAAAAAAAGCTGACTGTATCTATTTTTGAAATGTGAATATATTTTTATATAATTTAACTTGCAGTAACTTTAAGTATAAATAGTATGTATAGGTATAACGAATTTAATAACATACGAACACATAAAATATGTACATAGGTACTATGTATATTGAATAAATTTTATATATGTATAATTGTTTATGTATGCATATAATTAACATATACTATTAAATTGAAATTTTGGCTCAATTTATAAGTTAGTTTACATTTTATTCATAATATTTAAATTCTAACACATACAAAAAATGGAATAAAATTGAATTTTCATCGATGTTAATTAAAAAATCATACGAAGCCTGTTATTTTTATATTAAAAAAAAAACATTATACACCAATACCTCACTTTGCGTCGTGGTTACGTTCCAAAAAAACACGACGCAAATTGAAACGACGCAAAGTGAATTATGATTTTCTATAGCAAACCATGTAAAGATCGAAGATAGGTTCCAAGGTTACAAAAATACTACTTTTTAAAAAGAAAATTGAACAAAATAAACATTTAAAAAACAAAAATAATATAAAATTGTATTACATACATACAAAAAAAAAACAAATTCAATTAAAACAAAATAAAATATTCAATTAATTTATAAAAACAAAATAAAAATTAATCACTGTCTGATGAGTCCATAGTGGCTGTTGTCGTAAGTCGGCTGTCTTTTACAAAAAATTGGTCCAATGTTTGCTTTTTTTTTCAACGTAAAATAAATTTCCTTGTAGCAATTGATATATAAACAACGCAACTTCGAAAATATAACGACGCACAGTGAAAATTAGTACTAATTCAGCAGCGACGCAACTTCGAAAAAACGCAAAACGAAACGACACAAAGCGAGGTATTGGTGTAATTAAAATTTACATCTTAAGTTACAACAAAATTAAAATCGACAGTATTTAATTTGATATTCTCTACTGGATTTATTTGAATACGCACCGATATTTTTTTCAACTGATTTGATTTGTGAGAAAATATTTACTTTTCTGATATTTAGACTTTCTTTTAATTAAAGTCAAAGTTCTAATACAAACCCACACGAATTATTATCACAAGTGTGTACGGAATACATTAGCATTAATTATGGCAGGTAGGAACGCATCAAACATTAATGTTATAAACATGACGTTTGGGTAGTGCTATATAAACAATATGGTCACTCAAAACTATGCTTTGAATATTAATAGATACATATTTTACACTTAATAATAAACATCATGCAAATTATTATTAATATGTATAAAAATATATACGTAAACAAGTATATTAATTTTTATATTTTACATATTTCACATTCTTTTTTTAAATTTTCTGCATAAAATAAAATTGTTTCTGGAAGTATTAATTTACAAAATTGTAAATACCAATTAATTTAGAATTAAATGAATTACAAAACGATTACAAGTCGAGTTGTATGGAGTATACTATATAGCATTTATATCTCGAGTTAATTTACGTAGGGGAGATTCCTTGAAAGAGACACTTATTGCAACTCTTCTTATAACTCTAAAGTCAATTGCTCAATTACATTTATTTAAACGCTATTAGAAAATACAGCTAATTGGCTATAAATATGCTACATAAAATTAAAGCGGATTTTTACTGTAAGTATATTTTTTTGCAGGACAAAAATGTATAGCCTCTTTTAGGGATAGTTGTCCATAATAAGATATACATATACTTTAAAAAATATAATAAAAAAAATTAAAAAGAAAGGTTGAGATTATAAATAATAATTATGAATCTCAAAACTGACGTATTCCTTTTTTAATATACTTTTTCCGCAAAAAAAAACTTCTATGAGTGACTTTTTTTAAGTAACCATACTTGGTAGGCTTAGAGAATTTTTTTGCTATTGTAATTAAGGAATGATTTAAAAAGGTAAAAAATATAAAAATGTAATAAGTTTTCTGTGACTTAAATAGTTCAAAAAAGAACCGCTGCAACAGGGCTTATAATGAAGCTTGATCCTAGTATTTCTTGGACTATAAAAAAAACGAAACAATATTTTTTTAGAAAAAAATCATACGAGATCGAGACTTCATTGGAGTCGTTTCCGGTCTCTGACATGTGTACGAGACAAGGCTAAGATATTGTCAGTATTTAAGAGCGAGCTGAGATTTACATAACTCTCGTATCGTCTTTTGTATTTATATACCTACCGCATTACACTCATGCGTTGAAAGGTTAGAGAGGGTAGTGGTAATAATTATTTGTAACAAAACTCATCACGTACGAGTTAATCAAACATTTACATAATAATCAAATAGAGAAAGTGCTATAACAACAACAGTATGGTAGTTGCAATAGACAGAGTAAACTAATAACTACTGTGCCTAGTGGCTTGTTTACTCTAATTGTGTTTCATTAAATAAAAACAAATACAATTTGATCTACGTACAAAGTGTTGCCTATAAAAAACAGAATTCTGCGAAAAAAAATTAATGATTAATTTTTCAATTGCTATTTATTGTCAATTTAAAATGATATGTTGCTAGGTGTATTGAAGTACATACCTACAAAAAAATTAATTGGCAGATATACGTAGTTACTACATATATACGTTTTTCAATTTAGTTGAAATATTATTGTGAATAAAAATGGTGTATCTGACTTTGACAGTCAGATTAAAAATAAATTTTATGTCACATTTTATGCAGTCATATAAATTAATTTATCATTTAATCATTTTATATTTACATTTACTATGAGAATTTCACAGACCCCTTTATTGTTTTTTTTTTTTAATTATTTGTAATATAACATTTTAATTATTTATAATTTACTATAAAGTCTAGATCTTCGAGGTAAAGAGGGGGGAGGGTTAGCTGAAGAAAAAAATAGGTGAGGGCTGTTTTTTTTCCTTTTTTACTTTTAAAATAATTTAAGTAAATAACATTTTTTGTATTGGAAAATTAAAATATAAATAAGGATACAAAATAAACAGAAGAGCAGAAAAAGGTACTCACATATTGTTTCTATCAAAAATTTTTTTAACGTTTGTTTAAATTTTGTAATTTTTTCCCCAAAAACGAGAAAGTGGGTTCCGATTTTTTTGCCGTAGGCCCTCGACTATCATAACGAGCAACTGATATCAGTATAACAAAACAGACTATAAAAAATATATAAAGTAATGTCCTGTTAAGTTCAGTTTATTAAAAAATACTATAATTAACTGTTTTGTATTATTTTGTAACAAATGGGGGTTTACCCACTCCATGTATGGTATACACTAAATAACATAAAAATTATAAGTCATATTATTTTAAGAAATATGTTTTCCCACGTGCTGCGATATTCACTTTTATGGTGTATTATACAAAGACAATAAAAGTTATTTTTTTAATAAAGTTCAGTAGTATTAAAACTGTTTTCAATTTTTCGTATTTTATCATTGCATTGACCTATATATTTTAACATTTTTAAATTTTAAATGATCACGTTTTGGATCTATGGGATGGTATACCATTAACAAGGATACATTGTGAACATTCTAGCAAGGAATAGAAAACGATGTCTATGTTGCTGTCAATTTATTTTAGCGTTAAATTTAAAAAATAGGAAGCAGGGTAGGGGATTATTAATACTTCGATATTATAATCATATATTTGCTAGTCATTATTATAGGTGAATTTTTAATTAAAGTAGGTTTAATATGTAAAAACAAAAACATATTTTATCTGTCGATGTTGAAGAAAGCTAATATTTAAATTCATCTTTAATTCCCTTTGGCCATTATATGATGTTTATTTGATCACAAATCTAAAAAAATAATTATAATTATTTATTCCTACAGATATATGTTAATGTCTATACAGGCATATAAAATAAGAGCGACTTTGCTATGTTAATGCTTTTTCAACATTTTAACTACCTACTTATGAATTTTAAAATATTATTTTTTACATAGTAATACAGTTTATTTTTATAAACTTTATTATGTCAGTTGTTATTATTATGTTAGTGAATATTTATAAGATTAAAACTTATTTTTTATTTATTTAATAAAAAACTTTATCACACTTTTTAAACAAAGAAGACATAAGTAATATTACTTTGTAACATATTTTTTTGAAATAAGTAAACAATAATAATATTTTTAATAGAAGTGCAAATAATTGATAGATTTTTAGTACTACTGTTCTATAGAATAGTAGTAGGCGTGAGGAATAGACACTAGAAAATTTGAAACTAGTTTTTGTAGAACATCAGCGTGGGCTTTGGGATTTGAGTGGGTGACGATACACTCACAGTCTTATGAGCATCAATTATAGAATAATATTAATCAATTTCAATAAGACTGTGACAATTGTTTTAGAAAATACACGATCTGTATTTACACGTACAATACATGTGTTTAGTAGGTTTATGAAAAGGAATATCAAATTAATAATCAATTAAATAAGATATTCAAAATGTCCCGTGACAATTTATAGTATGCTACTAAAACTGTTTGCAAAAATAATTGGTTAGATTTATCATTTATTTTTTATTCTTTGTTAGATAGGTAAATAAAGCGTGAAAACAATATAAAATTTTAATTGGATTTTGTAACAATGTAATCTACATTTGAAAAGTATAACTGATTATAAATTAGTTATAAAAATATTTTCCCAAGAGTAGATTTTCTGTCGGTTTTCATTATGATGTTTTAAATAGACAATTGTTTTTAATTGCTTATAAATTTAAAATGAAATTATTTTACGAAACGGTAAAGTATTTAATTAAATTTTGTATATAATTTAGGTACAGAGGAATATTCTTAAAAAAATCTAACATTTTGACGTAGAAAGTTAGAATAAATGTAATTATTTTACATGTTTTTTTTTTGTAAAAAATAGTTATAAGTTTATAATATTTCTAAACTTACAATAAATTAATGTCAGTTAAACGTTCTCTGTATCTACCAATTATATCAAACTCATTAATAGTTAGGTAAATGGTATCTTAGGCGATTGCTGCTACTTTAATCAATTATTGATTGTTGATGTTGTTTTACTGTGCTACTTTATCAGTTAACTAACTAATAAACTGGTTGACTGGTTATAATAAAATTTCGTTTGTAGCATATCTCAAAATGATTTTTTTTTCACTTTTAGATATTTTAATTATTTTTCAATTGCAGTTATAGTCTTTACATAAATATGGTGAATGATCGTATTGTTCAGCGAGTCTAAAAAAACATTGACAATTATCTGCAGTGAACTATCTATAAAACAGTTTGAATTAAAATTTATATACATGCAGTATTCGATCTTGTATATTTTAAAATAATTGTTATAGATACACACAACAATATTAGCAAAAAGGATACCTAAATTCACACCGTATATTTATTTATCGATCAATATTTTCGATGTATCTTCTTTATTTTGCATTTTACGAAAGAAAATAAATAAATAATATATAGGTTATATATAAAAATCCATTTTTTATTTAAATGATACAATTTTTTAACCAAAAACAAAGGTCGTCAAATAAAGTCTTGATATAAAGTCTGAAAATTTTCCGATTCTTTCGTAAAAAAAATCTATTAGATTGCAATTTATCGGTTCCCAATTACAATGCTTGTACTTTGTTTAATTAATAATTATTATTAGAATTTAAGGCTGTTGCCGCCCCTCATGACCTCTGCCTAAAGCGGGTACTGCCGGTACCTATACATCCGCACATTTTTATCTGATAATTTTAAAGGCAAGTAAAATTTAATTATCTACATTCAGTTACTTGATATATTGTAGTTGGAATATAATAATTATTCTGTATGACATCAAATCATCAATTGTTTCTATACATGCGTCGTACACTACGGTGTAACAAGCATGACTTTACACTCATATGAATGCATAAATATATTTTACTACTTCCTCAATGTCTAACAATAAGTTTGATTTGCGATGGCTATGTATTAATAAATATTGAGACATTTTAACTCCTTTATTGGCACATGTGGTCTGCGATCAGTCTATATTTGTATTTATATATTTTAATTGTAGTAAACAACATGAATTTATATTGCTGATTTAAATATTTTAGTATCGAAACGTTTGTATTGATTGATGCATTCATTTTGAATTCTAGTTAGTTAACTAATATTAGCGAAGCTTTTTAAACTATAAAGTTAGTGACAAATACTTATTGTTAGGTGCACAGTGTGTAATTTTACGGATTGCTAATTTTTGGTAAGTTTTAATAGTATTTTATGAAATAAGATATAAAATTATATAATGTTAACTGAGGAGCGAGTCCAGAAATATCGTTACCTTTACTGTATTTTTTATTTTTTTATTTTTTGCGTAAAAAGTACATTTCTTGATAAAAATGAACACCATGTTAAGAAACAATAAAAAAATAACACTTTTTTCGTTGTTACATATTATTTTAATAATTACTTAACATTCTATAACACCAAGCATAAAAATAACGTTATTTAAAAATAAATATGTAAATGTAGTGAGAGATTTAGCAGATTTTACTTAACTATATAATTTAGCTTAAATAGGATTCTGAAACCTGTAATGTCCGTTACTTATAATTATTTTACAAATATACATATGAAGTGTGCGGAATTCTTCTTTTAACATAGTAAATTAAGTTACTACAAATCAGTCACTTTTTTAGATGTAATTTCTATATTATAAACTTATGTATATTGAAACGCACGTTTTAATGGTTTTGCCCAAAGGTTATAAATGAAGAGAGATGGGCATTAACTCGTTAATCCGTTAATCGTTAATTAACGAAATTAACAAAATTATTAACGGATTAACTTTCAAGTTAACTCAAAAAAATGTTAACGCTTTTGTTAACTTCCGTTAAATTTAGTCCGTTACATTGGTTGTTTGATGACAAGTTTATAAGAAAGTTGTCGAAAGAGCAAAAAAAAAGTCTTCAAACATTTTGGATGGTTAACTTTTAACGGTTAACTGTTAACTTTCGTTAAAACTTCAATTAACTTTAACTTCCGTTAAATTTTCGGAATTTTTCGCTTTAACGATTAACGAAGTTAACTTTTTTATTAACGAATTAACGATTAACGAAGTTAACTTTTCGATTAACTGTGGCCACCTATGTTTGTTTATAATATTAATACTTAAAACTTGTACGGTATACACACATTTTGTTACACGCATGGAAGACTGGGGTCTACAACATGATCACACTTATTAAATTTAAATAAACCTAATATATGTACATATTTTGTTAAAAATAAAAAAAAATATTTTGTATTAAACAGTTAATTATTTTGCAACTGGAGATTATTTCATATAAAATTATAGTGTTATTCATATCTTTTTAATGTTCACACTTGCGTGTAATTTTATTTTATGAATATTTCGAAGCGAAAAAATATATAGGTAACATAATATAATCATTATTTCTAGGGTTTCACACGAGACAAAATTGAGAGTGGATGCAATTTTTACTAAGCAAAATAGAATTGTGGTTATTACAATATCCGCAACATCTTATGAATAAAAAAATTAAATTCTTATAATACCTATTGAAAAAAGTATTTAACTACATATTTTTTTATATAAACAGTAAGTTCGTAGTTTTCCATAAACTATATTATATTCGGATCCTTTAACTGGCGGTGTAAAGTTGTAAAGTATATTTCTTTAAAAGAAAGACAGGAATAAAAAATCGTCTTAAGCTAGTATCAATTTGAAAAAATAAAAATAAACCAGATTCGTTTCATTCTCGTGTGAAACCCTAATACATTTTGTTAACTTGAATTTAATTTTAATTTTATAATACATGTATTTGTACATACATATATATTGAAGTAAAACTTATCATTGTATGATGAAAGAACATTCAGATGGAAATTCAAGTTCAGTGCATTTCATTACAGCTACACATCAATTGGATTTCCAAACAACACAACCTGAATGATTATTTTTATTCCATCCAATTACACTAATTGAAAATAAGTAAAGATATCCAATAACAGTTCCGGTTCGAGGGATTTGGATACCGCAATACAAATATATGAATGTCCGGGTTTGGTTTGATCAGAAACTATTTTGCACTGTTCTATACCTATCATTATTTGTAGCCAATATAACGGTTCAAATATTTTCTAGTCGCATACAATTAAAATCAAAACTGGTTCGACCTCCAATGCGCCAATCTAAATTAAATCAAATCGTTGATTTCCCTAAACATACGTACATCTGAATAGACTGTATGAATCTGTACGTTGTGAAAATATAGTTTTCAATTATATACGTTTGTATAATGTGTAAAAGTAAATAATATATAATAATAATCATTTGTTGATATTTAGAGTCGTTGATTCGCCCGTTCTTTAACCAGTTGAGAAAATTGTTATTTTATAAACATACTGTTTATGAGAGATTATACAAGATGATTTTTAATTTATTAAAAAATATATGAAATACTGAACGGTTTTCATATCTTTTTAAGGGGTTAGGTGTAGTCAGAGACATGAAAAAATGACAATTTTAAATAATTTTTTTTGCCAGTAAATTATTTTATTTTATAAAAGTAAAAACATAGCATCATTAAATAAGGTTTCGACTTGACTTGACAGAAATTTTAGAAAAAAAAAATAAATAATTTTAAAAGTAATGGCTGTTTGTGTTGATCCAGTTTCAACCGAAGCTCCTTGCGGTGACCATCACTTATCCTTGGAGATTCATCCAAATTCAATCGGACAAAAAAAATAGTTTTATTAATAGATAATTTAGTGCCTGATCGAAGCATTTTTTTCTTTCTTAAATTAACAAAATGGCAGCATCAGGAAGTTTTTTTCAAGATTTTCGTGAAAAAAACCAACAGTTAATTGTTTATAACAAATCGAAATTTAAAGAAAAACAAAAATCCTTCGATCAGGCACTAGTTTTTCATGTTTTCAAAAAGCTGTATAAATTTCATTAAAATCTACCGAGCGGTTTTCGAGCTACAGTGGTCACCAGTTCAAAAAACATAGTTTTGAGAAAAACGCATTTAAAGTTGTATACTCAATTTACGTAAAGTAATATATGTATTATTTAATTACTTACACCGAGTCAACTATTCCTGGGCCATAAAATAGTTCTTCAGCCGTTGTAGCAGCTTCCAAAAACGCAAAAAACAAAAATAGATTTCTTGAAAATTCTGACTACACCTAACCCCTCAAATATAAAAATATTTTTTTCGGACCATGTTTATATAAAGTTTTTATTTAAAATAACATCCGCAATCCACTGTTAAAATTTGACAGGCCAGTCCTGAATCACCCTTCACAGTAAGTATTAATTTATTTTTCTTAAGTATCGATTGATTTCATTTGTAACAGAGCACCCCTTTCGTATTCACAGACACAACAGTCTAATGGCTAATACTGTAAAAGTCACGAAGCAAACAAACAAACGTTCGACTATTGTAGTGAGTACAATCTCAAAGATCAGCGAAATTGAGTTATTTATGTGTGTATGTCGGACCCACGGCGCTTGTTTATGTTTTTTACCTTTTATAAGCCGATCGGTTTTGAGGTTCGTGACTTTTATTACAAACTTTATAATGTGTACTGCATATTTCAGAACAGCATTACTTAACATTCATATTTGCGTGATCTATTTAAATAGTAGCGTTTTTATTTATAGTCAAATATACAAGTTTTGAGAATTTACTTTCTTAATCTGAATCAGTGAAAACCACTAATTGTCATAACCTGTTGATTAAATCAGTAATTCACTGATTCATTCAGTGACATCAGTAAAAGGATGAATCAATAAAAATATATTATAGTATACTTCAATATTAATTATTAATATCAACTAATTAAAGCTATTCAAAGTCTTTAATTCGATGATTTTAATAAATGTTCTAATTTACCCTCCGATACTTCGTCATTACTTTAAAAAGATTAAAGTTTTATTTGTGAAAATAATGAGATTAAATATTAAATTGAACAAAAAACTTCGCGACTTCAAAAATAAGTCAACAATACGTGCCGTATAGTTTGAGAAACACCGTTTTAGTTATTCCGTGACTGAATCTTACCTTAAGGTGATTTTTTAAATGGTATTAATACGTTCTAATGATGAATGATTTTGATAAAAAAGGATATCCAAAGTAGATAACAAATATAGATAAAATAATTTTGATGTATGTTTATAGTATATAGGTACCATTGGTATAGTCAATTGATCGTTCGCAACGCATTTTAAATAAGATTTCAGAATTTTAATTTAAATAATTAAACAACATTTTCGTAAAGGAAGGACGCCATAATTTGAAAAAATAAAAATAAAACAGTGGTTTAAAAATTGAAATATCTTTGATTTTTGGATAGAATTATTTGACTTCATATGCTGCATTTTATAAACAAATAACGCCCCTATATTATTGAATTCTCAACTGATGATACAACATACATACATGTATAATGTACATGGATATAGTAGAAAGTTGTGTAATTAAAAAAATGTTAACGCGAAACAAGGACATTGCAAAAATATATTGTTTTATCAAACACTTTAATGTAATTAAACCCTAATGAATATGTGTAATTAACAAAGGAATACTTAGTAATTATTGTATAATATTTACATTGAGTTACATACGAGTTAACACAAATGAAACAATACTTACAGAAACCACAAATTTACAACCAAACCTATATTTAGCAGCACAAAACGTCGGAAGTGGGTTCGGCCAATAATAACGTGCCCATCTTTACCGATCGCTTATATGTAAACACACATACATTTATATAGAACGTTAATAAATAAATACTCATATGTATATAATGCATATTATAATAGATAGACGAATATGTATGTGTATTCATAAATCATGATATTTTTTTGTAATTGTCAGCCCCGCGTAGTTGTATTGGGTGCGCGCCTATAACTTCCATATTGTAATATTATTTCTACTTTCATTTTATTAATTTGAAATTTGAAGTATTTGAACATATTGAATTGAGTGAGTCAATCGCTAATGTGACTAAGGCAGCACACGAGCAGTATTTTATGTATATGTGTAGCCGGATAGGTTTTATTACATTGGATGTATTTCTATTTGCAATAAATACTGTGGGTACGAGCAGCACGCGTGACCGCTGCCTTAGTACACTTTTTGTTGATTGGTTTTGTTAATTTTGGTGCTTGAGTACCAACTAAATAATAAGGAATGCTTGAAAAAAAAGTTTACCGTTCAATATTTCATATTACATTTAATTCATATATGCGTTTACAATAGTATATTACTGAAGATATTGTATTGGTAAAGGATCCAAACATTCCTACTTATATGTCAACAGGTGAAAAACGTTTTAAGTATAGGTACATAGTACATACAGATGCGCCCCCGGATAAAATTGAAAATAGCGTCGCGTCGCCCTGATATAACTGAATACTTTTTTTCGTTGTCATCATAATTTTTCCGTCCTTTATATTTACTTTTGTGCCCTATTTCGCTACCCCCTAATTTGGTTTCGCCAACCCCCAACTACGCCACTGTATAGGTATCTATTAATTTGTAATATATATATTTTATTTATGCCAAATATTATAAGAAATTTAGTTTAGACTAAAACTTAACCAAACGCTTTCTACGGAGTTAAGAATTTGATTTGAGTTTTGGTGCAGTAGTAATTTTATAATAATGTAAAGCTGCTATATTTTCTATGGTATACAAAATCACCATTGTTTTCAGAACGCTATTTTCTACTTATTGTTAGCGCTCATACGTTAAATCATTAATGTATGTATACTATACAAATGGCATTTATATTTGATACCCTGCAGAATGTGTTTGATCAGGTTTTGGTCTAGACCAAATTATTATTAATACTGGACATTATATTCACAAAAACCATTATATCCAATGGGATACTGACATATTAATTAATCAGTGATAAATTGAGCAGATAAAGAAAAATGTATTCGGGTAACCAAAGAAATGTAGTTTCTTATAGTTTATTTGCAAAGAAAATACTATAGGAAGTATAAGTGAATGAACATATTATTAAAATTTATGTTATTAATGCAAATGTTTTTTATGTTTTTAATAGTATGTTTCTTGTAACAAACTTACGATGTACAAAGACTATACATTTTTCTATTTTATATAACCTATATTATTCATAATATTTTTATGTACTACAAACTACAAAGTAACCATGAACTAAAAACGATGATGTCAGAATTGAATACATAAATGAACGACTTTACAAGCATTCAATTTACAGTTTAGAAAAACTTTTATGATGTATAAATATAGACAATTTTGTTTACGCTTTTCAGTTTTCTATCTGTTGCATTCTGCATATTACGCAACGACCGACTGCGAGTTTAAATAAAGTTAATTAAACGAGATTCAATTTACTCTTATAAATCTGACTGCACTCAATTAAAGATTTTGTTTTGTATATTTTAACAGTAAAAATATATAGTATAGATTTTATCTGTAAATAATAGCGTTAATGTTAATATATTTGTTGTTAAGTAAGATATTGTACATTAAAAAATTAAACTTTTCTCGGAGGAAAATAATATCTACCCAATAAAGAGGTGTATAAAAATATAATAATTATTTTTTTAACAAAAGTTCATTTTTGTCTATATGTAGCACTACATATTATTTCAAACTTATTAAACAATAGAATGTTGAATATGTTTCCTATTAATAGGTCATTTTAATTGTATCTATTTTCAGAAAATATCAAATAAAATTTTTAAAACATATTAAATACATTGATTTTTTTACTTAACTTAATTTGATATTTGTCTTATTGTTAGACTTGAACAATTATATTCATGGAATGTAGTATGTTATGTAGTAAACAGTAGACACTATTATGCAGAATATAAATTAAAATAAATATTAATAAAACTACAATTCTGTATCCATATACCTATTCTATACACGTATATTTTATCATATCAAGAATATTCTATTATAAGTATTACGTCATGTATTAAATAAAATGCAATATATGCATAACCATAAAAGCATCAAATATAAAGAAATCCTTGAATTTAACATCTAATATATTATGCTATTGCAATTAATATGAGATATAATGTTTCGATCGTATACTTATTCTTATTATATAGATTTCTTGCTGCGTAAATAAAAGTTTCACATTTACTTATAACAACATTTATAAAACAGTTTCTATTATTTATAAGTAAAGACAATTTTTATTATTTTATTAATTTCTATTTATCAGAAGTGGCGAGATTGACATCCATAGTAGACAGTAGACATACACAATAGAAATACTATTTATTTATAATTTATATGTAATTTGTGTCTTTCTTGGTCACATTAGTTTGTTGTAAATATTATAATCAGTGACTTCAGTGCTGTAGCTGCAGTGGGGCAATTGGAGCAGTTGCGCCAAGCGCGTAAGTAATAATATACTCAATTAGTTATTAATTATAGGTTTTACAACCAATTCTACAAGTCTTATCGCTCACAATACACCGCTTGTTTTTCTTCGTTGAAAAACATTAAATAATTTAAAATAATAATCTCGATTTAAATGTACAGCTGTACAGTAATGCATCTAGTGGTAGATGTGAATAATTTAAATTAAAACTGAAACATAGATTTTGAAGCATCAAACAAACAAAAAAAACTGTATTGGACCAAGAAAATCTTGTTTTGTATATAACGAAAACAATATTTTCTTAATATAAGAAAGTACTCTTAATCCAACTACATTATTTCTTCGTTCAAGAATACTATAGTTGGTTTAAGAATATATTTCTTATCTTAAGAAAATATTGTTTTAGTTATATACAAAACAAGATTTACTTGGCTCAAGTAACCTTTCTACGTGTACCCTATTTTTAATAAACAATTAAAATGCAATGCACACCAATATTTTTAAACTATGTATTATTTGAGAGGAGATCAATCGAGTTATATGTAATACTTAAATTTTTATATAATTAGGAATTTAATTTTATGGCTGTAGTTCAAAAATATTTTTTGGTTCTCTTTTAATTAACTGTAAAAAACATGATTCATTTTTAATTTTAACTATGAATCGAATAATTCTTATGATTCAATTAATAACTATGAGTCAGAGAAGTCAAATTAGAAAAATACGCCAAGTATTAAATGCAATAAATAAAAATGTCGTGCCATTGTTGATTATATTTTTTACTTAAATGAAAGAATATGTCAAACCTAGAATGATATATAATCGTGATACTTTCCGCTATTAACAATAATTATTGCGGATAATACCTGTATCGTGAGTCTATTGATTTCTAAGAAAAATGATGAAACAAAAAATTGTAAAATGAGCACTGAGATGCTTTTATATAGTATAGATAATTTAATTTAACTTTCCAGAAAATAAAGTTGTATTTATTATTTATTTATCAAAAGAATACTTAAATTTCAAGTAAATGTTGTTTGAACGAATTTAAATTCAAAGTAAATATGTTTATTTAATATTAATAAGAAGAAATCGCAAAACATTTCAATTTGATGATGTACTCGTATTTTATTGATTGATATAAGATTTTTTTAATCAAGTAAAGAATTACTCGATTTATTATAAATGATATTGCATTTTGCAATATAAATATAGAAACGACACGTTTATCTTAAAAACAAATTATGATTCTGTTTCTATGATAATAGGTACCTACAATCTACGTATAACCTATTTAGAACACACTGTCTTTTAAGTAGTATGTATAAGTATTTAAAAAATGATTTTTATTCTGAAACATCATGAGGAATATTTTATTATGTTTCATTAATGACCGGTGTAAGGTATGTGCAGAAACTAAAATGCTAAAATCCATAGACAACATATTAGTACGGTTTTAGTCGCGAGAAAATTCTTTATAATATACCGGGTATAAAACTTTAATTTTTAAATTGAACGATAAAAAACATGCAACGAGCTCTATTTTACAAGCTTCGCGATGGTTGGTAATTACAGTGAGTCATATGGAAATGAACGATTTTTACTAATTATCAATTATATATTCTTATTTGGTGTTAGATGAATTGCCATCTGATTGTATACCTATATCAAACGACAAATATATAAAAAGTAAATAAGCTGCAGTCATTTTATTACTATATAAATTAACTAGCGCGGAATCCCGCGGCTTCGCTCGCGTAAACTTCGAAACTAATTAGAACCCTCCATACGTGATAGGGGATGACATATTTTTTATATTTATTTTTATTTTCTACCTATAAAAAAATAATTATAAAAATATAAATATCTCGGATTTTAGTTAAATATTGTAAAAACTAACTCCCTATCTACCATCGCCATTAGAGATTGAATATCGAATTTTTTTATTGCAGATTATTTTGCCCACCATTATAACGTAAGCAGCTATATACAGATAAACATATCAAAAACACAGACCCTGTCTACCCCCGCCATCAGGGGTTGAATGTCGATTTTTTTTATTTTAATAGATGGCAATTTTGTCCGAATTTACCTTTTTAGTAAAGCAGGTATACAGACAAACATATCTAAATCCATCCTCGTCCCCGTCCCATGCTATTTGGGTTGAATATTGAACTTTCATTTTTAATTGAATATTAATTTGTCCGAATTTACTTTAATATCATCAACAATTATGAAGATAAATATATCAAAATTTTACCCCCCCCCCTCATTCCCATAGGGGTTGAATTTTCGTAACTGTAATATTTGTCTTGTATAGTACCTACTTGTGCCATGTTTCATTCGGTGTATATTTACAAAAAAAATATATATATTTTACATATATGCTTACATCATAAAAGGAAGGCACCTACGAAATTTCACGTTTCTAGGTCCAGGGATTTGGGCTGTACGTTGATATATGAGTGAGTGAGTGAGTGAGTGAATGAGTGAGTGAGTGGTTAAGGACAAACTCTTTTATAGATATAGATTATTCGCAGTGCGCGCAATGTAACATGTACCTATATCTTTACGTGATTGCGGTTATTAAATCGTAGACCTAAAAACACGTGTGTGTGGTCTTTAACATGATTACTTTTTACGTCTGTATAAATTTTAATACATTTTGACTAAATTAAAGAAATAAGTATAGATATAAAATATTAGGTGGGCAACATCGTTTATGCAGTAATAACCGTAGCAAATCTTGACTCGCGTGTGAATGAACATAGCTCTACACGCGAACGTTACAGTCACGCGTTACAATCACACGTGATGTCTGCGCACTTTAAATATGGGGCGTTCACAAACATATAGTAACTTGTTATTGTTGGTAGATTAATCAATTTAATCGTAATAGATAATTATTTTGAAAATTTAGATTACATTTCAAAAAAATGGGGGGGGGGAAACTTTTTTGTCTAAGGCTCGTGAATGTCATAACGTACTACTGAGTTATATAAAAGATTATTGGTTGGTTACATAAAGCAGCGTGATTATTTTTGCTTGCATATGAACCCACCGGGTTTTCAATAATTGAAAAGATTTCAATTTTTTTCAGAACGTTAACTATAGTTAATAAATTAATAATATTTAAAATATTTACTACACTGTTAATAGAACCGTCTCTTAATTTAACAAAAAAATTGTCTTAAGGTGCAAAAAGTTTCCCCACATATTTCCGGTCATATGTATATGTACTTTATGTACATATAGCACAAGACTATACATATTATTCAATGCATATGTTCCTTATAAGAAGAAATTATCTTTAAAATGGTATACACTATGTACAATCAAGTACATATGTGTGCACACATACAGAGTTAGTCAAACGTAAGAAACCGGTGTTCTTCGGGCGTAATCTGTATTTCATTAGTATTAGTATAGGTTAAAGTATTTATTATAAAAATAAAATTAATTATGAAAGTGTATTTCAATATGATAGTTCATATGTAGGTAATTTGTATTAGGATCTAGAGACTTCTTAGCCCAAAAGTCTAAAGTATTGTCGGATATTTTATAATTCTTTAATATACAATAATCATAGGTGGGCATTAACTCGTTAATCCGTAAATCGTTAATTAACGAAGTTAACAAAATGGTTTCCGGATTAACTTTTAAGTTAACTCAAAAAACGCTTTTGTTAACTTCCGTTAAATTTGACTTCCGTTAACTTTAGTCCGTTGCATTGGTTGTTTGATGAAAAGTACATAAGAAAGTTGTCGAAATAGGAAAAAAAGGTTTTCAAACATTTTGGATAGTTAACTTTTTAACGATTAACTTTAACTTTCGTTAAATTTTCAAATTTTCTGTTAACTTTAACTTCCGTTACATTTTCGGAATTTTAACGCTTTAACGATTAACGAAGTTAGCTTTTTTATTAACGGAGTTAACTTTTCGATTAACTGTGCCCACCTATGACAATAATATACTACAGTTGCGTAGATAGGGGGAGATTAAGGGTATCAATCCCCCCCATGAGTCCAATTTTTATGATATTCATAATGAAAAATAGAGATTCAATGTATATCCCCCCCATGAGACTGAGACTGTGTTGCGAATTGGTAATGACTAAAAAAAAGGTCTTCAAAATTAAGTTCGTAATGTCTTAAAAAAGGCTTTAGTCTAAATTTCTATCCCCCCCCCCCATCGCTATCTACGCCACTGATATACTATAAATATAATTCTTTTTCTAGATAATTACCACCAATGTTTAAAAAACATCTGCCAAGTAAATACACAATGCTTCCTCGTGCTGAATTCACCAAAGGTAGTTAATTAATATTAATTATCAAACAATTTTAATAAACACCAGTATTCAGTTGAACTGCCACTGGCTAATTATTTCATTTTTATACAATTTTATTTAAAAAAAATAATTCGAAATTTGTTATAATACGTGCTTAATTATGTATTTTGCTTCCTTGCAATATCGAAGGCACGAGAAGCTTTGTTATCGTTTTAAAATGATAAAAAAATCATTCTTCTCCGATTTCAAAATTTTAGCTTGATCTTTCCGTTTTTCGTAAATTTAAATTTTTTAATAATTTCAATCTAAATATTTTGTCTGCTATGCAAAAAACGTCAAAATGATATCTAAATGGAGATAAATCTTTGTAAGGGAATATTTGATGACATAATTTACATGGTTTTGATAATTTTTAATTGGACCGTCCTTTTGCCATACTCAACTAATCAACCAAGTTTAATTAATATCATTTATTCAAAATTTGGTTTTGTACATATATACACAATATTTGGGCCCCTTTTCATCACGCCGGTAAAACCTGAGGATTAAATTTTCTTGTCCAAAAAAATAGGTAAAGGTAAAAAATGCGCCATCGATAAGCACATACCAGATCACAAGAATGAAATAATTATTTATTTAATTTTTTTTAAGTGCCTCCCCACATCCACATTTTAAAGCTAGCACTGCTTGCTGGGCAAAATGATGGATATGAGAGGCTTATGTTGAGAATCACTGTATTAGATTGAATTTTCATATCTCTTACTATACAATATTAATTGCATGAAAAAGTGAGAAATGAATACCAAAGTAACGCAAGCTAGAAAAAGATATTATGTTTTATGACGCGCAGTCGCAGTACATTTTCATAGTGGAAGTCGAAGCAAAATAGATTGACTGAGTTGTCATGGTTGTCATGTAGTGAACTAATTGAATAAATAAAAGTTATACTAAAAACTTAGAAAATTGTAACATATATATATTCATTTCAATGCTAATAATACTTAATAAGAACGTTGTTTATGGTGAAATATAGTAAAATGTGAAAAGTTATCGTGATTGAAGTATCAATTTTAAGGTTATATGAAATTAATAGTGAGTCATAATAATTATGTGCTATATGGTTGATATCACCAGCTTGATTAATATTAAAGTGTCAACAACCCTGAACAACAAATCAAAATTGTTCCATTGTCTTCAACTTGTGTTTAATTTATATATATTTTGATAAACTTAAGATATACAGGTGGTCTTTTTCATTGCTATTTACCACTGGCATGTAAACTGATTGACACTTGTTTGAAAATTAATCATGTGTTACTCATTTATAAAGTTTATTTATGTATTAAGTATGAATTAATTCTTGTAGATAACAGAATTGGAAATACATAATCATTATATTTCAAGTAAATAAAAATTGTATAAAAGTAAAATATGTAAACTATGTTTATTTCATTTTTATAACTTTTAATTTAAAGTAAATATTAATTGTAAATTATCTTGTTTAGTTAAAAATAAATTGTAAAAATGTCATTTAAAGTACGTGCCATGTATGATTTTTCGGGGGAACCCAACACATCTGAACTGTCAATTAAACAAGGCGATATCTTGACAGTGACGAGAACCAACGCCGGAGAAGGCTGGTGGGAAGGAACTAATTCTGTTGGACAGATTGGTTTATTCCCAGCATCGTATGTGGAAAAAATAACTGCTTCCGAATCAAATCCTCCAGAAATACCTGCTCCGATTCTACCAGTACAAAGCGATTGGAATGATACAACAAATGTCCAAGCTGTTCAATTGTATTCTCAAGATGGCGAGGGATGGGATGATGACTGGGACGATGAGACTTATTCAGAAATAGGCCCAGGCAGATCCGAATCCAAACAAAGTGAGTCTGAACAAATATATGCAAATGAATCTGTAATACAGAACCAACCTTCGCATTATCCAATGCAAAGTGAGGATACAATTTCAAACTATGGGTCTGAAAATAGGGGACCAGTTACGAAAAAAACATTGAATAGATTTTCTACTTTTGTAAAATCAGGAGGTGAAAGTTATTTATACGGAACACTCAAAGTACATATATCAGATGCTGACAAAGTTCATATATCTAGTATGGAAGATGGTTATAGTTGGCCTCCTATCTTGCAACCATTTTCAGTTATGGTTGCTTCACCTACAAAGGAATCAAAATTGAAAGGATTAAAAAGTTTTATAGCATATCGATTAACACCAAGTTTCAGTAATATTCAAGTTTCAAGACGATATAAACATTTTGATTGGTTACACGAACGACTGACAGAAAAATTTTGTATAATTCCAATACCGCCTTTGCCTGAGAAACAAGTTTCAGGAAGATACGAAGAACATTTTATAGAGCACAGGCGAGTTCAGCTTCAAGAGTTTGTTGATTGGGTATGTCGTCATCCTGTTCTTTCACGATGCGAGGTGTGGCAGCATTTTCTTACTTGCACTGACGAAAAACTTTGGAAAGCAGGAAAACGACAAGCTGAACGGGACCAACTCATTGGTGCTAACTTCTGTTTGGCTATAGATGCACCTGAAAAAACTCTACTTCCTACTTATTTAGATTCACAAATTGACAAGTGTACTAACTTTATCCACAGTTTGGATAATTCAATAAAAAATATGATGGCAACTGCGACAGATCAAATTAAAAAACATCAATCTCCATATACAAGAGAGTTTCAACGGATAGGAGAGAGTTTCTTTGGTTTTGGAATATCATTAGAATTAGATGAAGGAACAATTATTCCTACTTCACCACTAACTATTGCTATAAAGAAATTAGGTGGTGCGTACATTGAAATAAGTAAAATGTATGAGGAGCAACCAAAATGTGATTGGGAGCCATTAGCTGATAAATTACATCTTTATAAAGGAATCACTGGTGCATTCCCCGATGTCTTATCAGTACATCGAGGTGCGTTGCAAAAACGGAAAGAGTGTGATAAATTAGCTCAAGAGCAAAAAATGGAAATAGCACAATACAATGATATTTCAAGAAGAACGGATGTAATAAGTTATGCAGTTTTAGCAGAGGTAAATCATTTTAAGTCAGAGCGAACACGTGATATAAATAAAGCGATGAAGGAATTCTTATCACAGCAAATCAAATTTTATCAACGAATAGTTAATAAACTGGAATCGGCTTTGGAAAATTTTGAAGATTAGATTATTTTATTATAATCAATATTTTACAAAAACAGGTGTGTTATATCTCTGTCTATATAATAATATATATTGCTTACAGCTAAATATATATCTTGCTTTAATAAGTGATTACGTGTATGTTTAATATTCCATTAGATATATTTTATACAAAGTTAACTATACAACAATTAGAATATAATATATTCAGTTCAAAATATCAACACTGTTTTAATAATGCAGTGTTAAAATAATTTTCTACCAAGTTTATAAAATTGTATATCTTATTTTGTTCTATTTTTGTGTATTTAATATTATATTAATATTTGAAGCTATTTACATATGTAGTCATGTTAAATATCCATACATTTTTTACACAGTATGATTTTGTTTACTTGTTTATATGTTTATATTTTATAATTAATATATTTGCGAATTGTTATATATAAAAATGGTATCTACATGGTATTTTACTACCAAATGTAATTTTTTTAAGAGAAAATTGAAAAGGAAATTTATTATTTTTATCTACATACATACTTTTTATGAATAACTTTCTTATTGTTAGTGATATAGTTATTGAATGTTATACCAATGATGTTTAGTTTTAATTAATAATAATGAAAAAAAGTTAATAGTCAGAATTTTAAACAAAAGGTTTTTAGAATAATCATTTGTTGTGTTATTAATCATAAAATTATTTTATTCAATACTGTAGTATTTTTTTTGTTAAATATTAATATAATTACAAAATAATGTTTGACAGCACTGATGCATAATTTATTTTATACAAGTACCTATACCATTGTTGAATCTGGAGGCCTTTCATTGGTAGTGTAAAATAATCCCCTGGATATTTTTTAGAGTTCTGTTGTAAATTCAACTATTGAAAAAATTTTATATATCTACTATGAATTGTAAAAATAAAATATTTTTTATTGCTTACGTTGGGCCAATTTATAATTGCTTTTCATTAATAAAATCTAATTAATCGCTGAGAATAATGGGGTTTGCGTAATCCTTAGTTTTTAATATTTTACCAATGTTAAATATTATTATTGAAGATATTTAGATACCTACAGTCTACATATTTATATTTTTAATTAACATTTTTTTTCTTTTACCTATTTTGAACAATAAGTACTGATATTATAATATTTTTTTATCTGAAAAATTGACTACTTATTACAGCACAGCCATGTATTTAAAAAATAATTTATGTTGCACAATATTTGTAATCTAAAAATTGTTTAATATTATGTAAGTGTGTGGTAAACATTTCGGGTGAATAATGGCAAATACGCAACTAACCTCTATAATTCCAACGAGTAGTTTAGTATAAGAATAAAGCACAACTTATATGAATTTGTCAAAGAAATAAGTTTTGATGAAAAATCCAATTCTATTTGATAAAAATATTTGACCAATTAAAAGTAAACTATCCTTGCCTTGTTTGGATATAGTATTGATAATATTTTATATTGTAATTAAAATTGATTAAATAGTGTTTATTTAAATTAAGTTATTGTAATATTTGGTAGCATAAATTTGTATATTTTTGTTTATAATAGTTTTAACTGTAAATTTAATTTATAAAACTTATGTCCGGTATTATAAAGAAATTGCATGCAAGCAAATTTGTTTCCATGCAAATTTGCGATGTGCAAACGCTATTTACTAGGAGTCAAATTGTCTTGATATTTTAAAGCTACAATCTGTGATTGGTTGTCATTTACATTTGACTCCTAGTAGATAGCGTTTGCAAATCGCAAATTTGCATGGAAACAAATTTGCGTGCATGCAATTTCTTTATAATACCGGGCATTATAGTACTAGTATCAGTAGACTGTTATATAAATAGTATCACATAACTGACTGTATATTTACACTATAAATTATGGATTGTAATAAACAAATATATACACATACATATAAATGTATATATTCATATATATATTTTCGATATGGAGCAATAAATATTTCTTTGTTTTAATAGTCTTGTCATTTATTTAGATGCCTTCAATTTTTCACTTACATCTAGGCAGTGGAGGTGGTACGAATAGGAGCACAGTGAACAATTTTCACTCCCTCTCTCTAAATCGGCAATGGCAAATTTAATATTATAAATTAAAGAAATACAAATTTTCTATTAAATAAATTAATTTGCCCAATTTTGAAAAGAAAATTCCCAGATAAAATCAACTAGGTAATAATTATACATATACAGTAGAAACTGGTTACAACGACATCGAAGGGACCGGTCATATTAGGTCGTAAAAGCGGATAGTCGTAATAATCGGTAAAAATGTAATTATATAGGTTTCAGTTGGACTTTTATTTTGAGTCGTTAAAACCGATACGTCGTATTAACCGATGTCGTTGTAACCGGTTTCTACTGTATGTATAAAATTCCGAACGAATTGTAATGTTATTTATAGATTACGCACGGTACCTATATAAAACTAACTTGGTTAAATCAAAATCAATACACAATTTGTCAATCACACGGTGTCACTTCGTAAAGAGTATGGTATATTTTTTGCTTGTGAACTATTTTTTTAATAATATCGGTTCTTTAGATGTTTGAATGACTATTAAAAAATACCTATTAAATAAACATTAATATAAAACAGTGTTATTTTTTTAAATTAATTAAACTTTTTATTTTGAATATTTTGATTGAACTGTAATTAATTTTGTTTGGTTTTTTATTTATTTTGAAATACAGGTGGTTATAAAGTAACTGACTGAATGAAACATATCTTTTTAATGGCTTATTCGATCTTAATGTAATTTCGCCTGAAATATTTTTTTTGTAATTCCGAAATATTAAAAAAACATACTTATAATTAAAATACAAAATAAAGAAATGTAAACACTCCAAAAAAATAAAATATTTAAATTTAAAAGTCTGCTGAAAGAAAAGAACAGCAAAATGATATAGGCACAATATCATTTATAGATATTATATGAATTCAGAGAAAAAATAAATAAAAACATGATATTTTTGTAGCTTGATATGGTAATAGAGCTTTGGTAATTATTAAATTAATTATGATGATAAAAAAATCAATATACAATTTAAAATATTAAAAAAATAAATTAAACATTAAAATAAGCTGACACAGTGATTTCAACTTTCATTAATTAACATGGATATTTTATACTATCTAAAAATAATTTCCATAGTTCCATTATACAGTGCACACAAGGTTAGTAATGCGGCGTTTACACCGAAAAAACAAAACAGAAACATCGTGTCTTTAATAAAACCACCGTGTTTCTGTTTTGTTTTCTCGGTGTAAACGCTGCATAATACCTTGCAGTGCACATACTTAATTTTAGTTAGATAGATGGCTTTGATTCGTATCTATATTTTTCACTGAAAAATATTTAATTTTAATATCACTTTTCGGCGATATTCTGTTTTAATTGTTACATATCGAAAAAAGTACCTATTAATGTGAAAAGGCCAAACAAGTATATTACCTTTCTTAATTTGAATTTCTATTAACATATCAAACATTATTCCTTTTGCAATTTTTGAAAATGTGAGGTATCTGATTTTCTACTATAAAAAATCATTAATTCAGCTGCCATAAGAAAAATGAATAATAAACAAAATTGGTATAGTAAACAAATCCAACAAAAATTGATAACATCACATGTTTTGTCTAATAATCTGTATAACGTGCGAAAATTAGTTCTGAAATATTTCAATCAAAACCTTGTCAGGAAAACATCAAGGAGTGCTATTTAAACGTGTTCATAACATGACGATTATGTATGAAAACAAAATGTCAGAGTAAATTTCCTGTATAATAGTACAGTACGTGACATTTCACATTTCACTCGTACCTATTCACTACTTTATAAAGATGCGGGTTGTATGACAGAAATACATTAAATGTAAAGTAGTGCGATGCGCATACCACTATAGTCTAATCTAATTATTCATATCTTATATCAGTGTTTTTCTAACATCAACAAACTTAACATTTATTTGTAACTGAAAAATCTCGTATAGTTGTTATACAGGGTGGCACAAATAAAATGAAACATGCGCGCTTTTGGTCATTTAAAATAAGATTTTGAGAAAAAGCTCGAACACGTCGATTTTGCTTTCAAGCACCCAAAAAAGAAATTAGTAAGTATTACAGCGCGGCATAGTACAAAATCGCTTCGAACCGTCAAATTATAAAATTTACAAGAACTTAAGCAAAAATTACAACTTCGTCTTGTAAATCAAGTAAATACAAAATAAAATAAGCAGTAGATACTGTAAACATTGTAATTTTAGCTCATTTTCCTAGCACTTGGCCGGATTCATTAGTAATAGTTTGTAAATTTTACAATTTGACGGTTCGAAGCGATTTTGTACTATGCCGCGCTGTAATACTTACTAATTTCTTTTTTGGGTGAGGGGGACATCTTTTTGCTATAAAATGTTTAGCATGATAGCAAGTGATACCTCATTTGAAAGGTTTTTTTCATTCTGAATAGGTACGGTGCTTTTTGATTTTTTCAAATCTGTTTAATTTTAGTCAAGTTATTTAGGTACATTTTGAATTCCATAAATGCAATGATTTTCTGATCAAAAAACAAATATTTACAACTCAAATTCAAAACAATAGTAGGTTTATTTTCCTATCAAATAATTCAAAAACATCCAATTTGGATATTTATTGAATTAATTAAAGTTTTGGATGTTGGTAAATTTTTTTTAATTAAATTTTTTTAATTAATTCAATAAATGTCCAAATTGAATGTTTCTGAATTATTTGATAAGAAAATAAGCCAACTTTGTTTTGAATTTCAGTTGTAAATATTTGTTTTTTTGATCAGAAAATCATTGCATTTTTGGAATTCAAAATTTAAATAACTTGACTAAAACTAAACAGATTTGAAAAAATCAAAAAGCACCGTATTCAGAATGAAAAAACCTTCCAAATGAGGTATCGCTTGCCCTATCATGCTATTTAAAATTTTATAACTAAAGATGTCCCCCTTGAAAGCAAAATCGACGTGTTCGAGCTTTTTCTCAAAATCTTATTTTAAATGACCAAAAGCGCGCTTGTTTCGTTTTACTTGGGCCATCCTGTATGTAAATATGTACAGCATTTTATTTTAATAACTGATCAAAATCTACAAGTCATTTATCATATTGTGAACTCTCCTAAAGTAGAATATACGAGTAGACCCCAGTTTGAGAATCACTGCTATATAATGTGTAATAACACGTCCATGTTAAAATCAGATTTAATTATAACAGACGATTATTAAATGATCATATAATCAAACTTTATTAAATTGAATTAATAATAATGCTTTTAGCTTGTAGTGTTTGAGCATTTTTTCTCGCATGAGCTGAAGGTACTTTTAAATATTAATTATACCTGTAATTTTTTATGAATCATTCATTATTGCAATTTTTAATAAATTTTAAAATTATTTTATGGTTAAATAGTGGAGTAAAGTGGAGGGGACTAAGACAGCATATATTATAATAAAACATTTAAAATTAGGTAATTTTCCCCAATTTTGTTTAGTTTTCACCATGAGTCCACATTTTGAAATCACATACCGTTTTTCTTTTTGACGGTATAGGTATGTGACAATTTTTTTATCTGACAATATCTCAAAAACGGATTAACGGAATTATGCTTGGTTTTTTGTTCAATTTGTCTTTATATAATTTAGATCTGATTAGTTTTTAATGTTTTATTTAATATAATACATTTTTTCACTTCTTTTTTCGAGTCATCCTGTATATAAAATAAGGTTATACTTTTATAAATAGTAAAATATAGAATATTTAACATCTCATAATTAAGTTTCTTTTCAATTGATTTAGGATTATTCCTATTACTGTTTTTTTTTTAACTTACAACGAATTAATAATAGCTTCAAAATTTTAGTTTGATACACAAAAATGCAAACATAATTAAATACGAAAAAGTTGTTCGCCTAAAGGAATTTAATTTAGTTGTTTGATTATATTTTCAGCACAATACCGGTATTTATGATATTTAATTTTAAATAATAAACTTAGAAATTGTGGCGGGTTATGAAAGGTTGGTACCTGTGGAGGAATGTGTAATGACATTATTTTTTTTAAATTCTCTTTTGTTAATATTTTTTATTTTTCTAAATTAACTGATGAAAAAATAGTTGCATGCAATGTATAAGTACGTATTTGGTGGATAATACTTACTGACCTCAGAAAGCCTATACATTTATATCGTACCAGATTTAGGTGTGGCTGTGGGGTGAGGAGGTACCTTTCCTGATAACGCCTGGTCAATTCTGGTAATTGCTTAGCGATGATAGAAGGTGCTACGACGCTAGTGACCCCGAAATAACCTTATGACCTATATTAAATCAAATATCAACACATATTGATGTCTTTTACTCAGTTTGCGCATAATTATCGTTTAATTTATGGCGGAACTGGCATTTCGAAAATTGCATCGTTTCATTGTATAATTCTCAAGCTGAATAGAGTAATTTGTAAATTATTAGGTAGGTTAGAGTGCTATAGATGTAAGTAGTTTTAATATTTTGGGTTATGATTTACAAAAAATAAATTTTTTTATAGAAAAATTAAACTTAATTTTATTTTTATAACTCAGGTCTATTTACTATATTTATTTTCAGATTTTTAACGTGAGTTCTTCAATAATAATGTTTTGACAGTGCCTTTAAGAAACTGTAAGAATAGTATAAAAACTATAAAATTGATAAATAATAAAAATATTTATAATAATTTTTATTATTCAATATTTAAACGGTCAATCTGCTATTAATTAATGTGTATATTAACTAACATTTTCTTTAAATGATGTACCTACATCTTTCATTTTACCAAAAAATGATTTGAACATTGTACATCTATATCTATAAAAGAGTTTGTCCTTAACCACTCACTCACTCATTCACTCACTCACTCATATATCAACGTACAGCCCAAACCCCTGGACCTAGAAATGTGAAATTTCGTAAGTGCCTTCCTTTTATGATGTAAGCACCCACTAAGAAAGGATTTTTCGAAATTCAATCCCTACGGGGTTAAAACAGGGTGTCAAAGTTTATATAAAATTTTTTTTTGTTCGCATTTAATTGAAACTTATCGAACATACTCGAAAATATAAATAATGAAACAATTATTTCAGCAATTCCCAAAATTTAACCCCTAAGGTTTTAGGGGGGGTGGAAATTTATTGTTGTTGTATTCACCGAATACCTGCATTACTTATAAAGGTAAATTCGGACAAAATAGTCATCTATTAAAATACAAATTTTGACATTCAACCCCTAATGGCGGGGTAGATAGGGTCTGTGTTTTTGATATGTTTATCTGCATAACTGCTTACTTTATAATGGTGGAGTCGGGCAAAATAATCTGCAATAAAAAATATCGATATTCAACCCCTAATGTTGAGGGTAGACAGGAGGTTAGTTTTTACAATTTTTAACTAAGATCCGAGATAATTACGTTTTTTTATAGGTAATGAATAAAAATCAATATAAAAAATGTAATAATTATGTCATCTCCTATCACGTATGGAGGGTTCTAATTAGTTTCGAAGCTTACGCGAGCGAAGCCGCGGGATTCCGCTAGTATTTTATAAAGCAAGGAAATAAATCGCAGAACAATGATAACTAAAATCACCTATAGTCGAAATTCGATCAATATTTTACCAGCCTTAACGGCAACATGCACACATGATATTTTTTGTACACATCTATGATACAGTACCTTTCGAATGATATAAGTTTGATACCCCTCCTTTTATAATAAATACGACAGTTTTCGATGTTTACCTATTTATATATGTAGATGTAGAACAGCATATAACTTTCATGTAAGCAACAAACTTCCAGATAATTTACACAAATCCCTCTTACCGTATTTAAGCTAGCTTTATTATATGTAATTAAAATATGTTGGTAATTTACAGAAGTTTGTGTAAAGGTTGGCATTTGTGTGAAGCACAGCGACAGTTATGAAATAGTGACTATAAATATCAAATTAGAATGCAAAACTTTATGTATTATAATATTTATAATTTCCTAATTAGTCGGTCGTATATACGGCACGGGTTTAATATGTTAACAGTTAACAGTTAATGAAGAACTAATCAAATTAATTACAATTTTATAGTGTTATTAAATTTAAATTCGTATATACACTACTGGAAAAAATTAAAGGAACACAAAAATTTCCTAATTTTTTTAGTGATTTTTGAAAGGTTGTAACTCAGTGAAAAATAATTGTATGAAGATTTAAAAAAAGATGATTTTGAAGCTTTAAGTTTCTAGTTTTGAGATCTTTGGGCAAATTTTTTTTGCGGGTTACGGTTATTACGCAATCATAAGAAATAACGCGAGACAAACATTTTCAAAAAAAAAATTATTTTTGTTTGGGTCGATTTTTTGGGGAAATTTTTTCTCGGTTAAACCAACGCATTGATCAGTTAGCTATTTTACTTAGCTTTAATTTGCTCTTTTAAAATTCACTCTATGTCGATTTATCGCTAAGATATCTGACTTTAAATGAAAAAGGATCCTTTTGTCTTTGATCATCAATATTTCAGCAAATAATGATCGCACAGTAAATCTAAGGACGGTTTTGAAAACATGAATAAATTATCTACAAGGATATACCATGATTTTTAAAGAAAAATTTTTTTTTGTATCATCCACATTAATTTGAAAAACACTAAAAAAAACGACTTTTTACGGTTTTTTAGAAAATCTACGGCGTATTTACTAATTTTGATGAAACGACTAATGTTGAGCGTAATTTTTACAGCTGAATATATCCACAATAACCCATTAAATTTATACGTTGATCCATCGAACCGTTTTTATGTTCCAAATGATCAAAGTTTTGAAAAGAATTAAAGGAACACGTTTATTGCTCCTAAAAATTCTGTAATCATTATCAAAATGAAATGAAGATTTTTTTTCGATTGTTCCCACAATTTTACACTACAGATTGTTTTTTTTTAGGAAAATAAAAAAAGAAAAGAGAAAAAAAGTTTTAACATTTTTTTAAGTTGCTGCACATTTAAAGAAACAATATCTAGTCGTATCTGAAACGATTGAACCTTTGCATTCCATAATTATGCTAATCTGTACTAATTGCACATACAATTTGATACCCCGAACTGAATAGGTGTAATTCTCTTCAACAAGAGCAACTTCCGGCTCAGATAAATGCCACCTGACTATGAAAAAAAATTGAAGTTTTGAAAAAAACTAAAAAAACTAAAAAAAAAATAATTTTTTTTTACAAAAACTTGAAGAGGGTTACACCTATCGCAATGTCGGATATAAGGTGGGTGTTAGCGCATCAGCTATTTAGGAAATAAATTTAGGAAATTTTTGTGTTCCTTTAATTTTTTCCAGTAGTGTAGTTGAATAAAGAAAATAGTATTTTTTTTAAGAATAGAGTTAATATTTTTTAATATAACAAAATTACATATATAAAGAAAACAATAAAAATGTACATATGTAGTATTGATCTATCGATGAACCTATGTATCTATATATATTATAAATAAGAATATTAGCTTTGGTACAATTAATTTCCGAAATATTTTAGATTGTGCGTGATGGCATTTGTCTAATAGCATGATTTAAAATCTAAAAAAAAATATCGGCATATAAGTACTGGAGAGATTATATTAAAAAATGTGCGTAGGTATGCATGAAATTTTACAATTTCTATCTTATCTTTTATTTTTTTTATTTCCATTTCAATTTTTATAAGTAAAATGGAATATAGATTATTAGTACAATTAGTAAAATTTTATTCTCCATAACTTTTGTACAGGACATTTATTTCTATTATCAGTTTTAAGAGCTCAAAAATCCATTTAAACATAATTTTTTGATTAAACGCGCTTAATTTTCGAGTTCACCGCAACTTTTCAGCAATTTAGGTGCACAGTGCACACATTGGAATAAAATTTGAAATATTGCTGAAAAGTAAACATTTTTGAAAATTTTGATATAAGGCACGCCTCCGTATCTTTATTTGTCTTGAAGTTATTCAAGAATAACAAAATTAAACTTCAAACGGCTCTAAAAAAATTTCCACAAGGCCTATAGATGGGGACTTTTTGTACAGACGTACAATAATGTATATACTACATTGGTACCAAATTTCATCGCACTCCTAATTTGTCCTTTTTCAATCCCTTCATTGCAAATAAGGAACAAATAATTACAAGATCAAAATCGATGGGCCCACTGGCCCCATACAGCCCTGGCCTAAATTATAATTTATTAATATTAGAAATCGATAACACATATTTTTACTAAACCAAATACTAAATTTCATAATTCTATCACAAAGGGTTCTCTAGATATTAAATTAAAACTAATTTTTAGTAAAATCTTTGGAAGCCTGTAGTTCCCTAAGGAAATATTTCCGGACACATGTTTATTGGAAGTTTTTTGCTTAAGATATTTTTCTCAATCTACTATTCAAGTTTGCCACGACAGTGCTGAATCATCCTGTATATTATAATACATGCAAATAAATTAATTTATTTGAATTTTTTAAATTAAAATTGATTTGTTTAATTTTAATATAGACATTGAATATTTATTTAATTACGGTTTTCATATATTTAACAAATCGTGCGTATGGCATATTTGGAATTAGTAATTTATGTGACATTTACATAAATACATTCATTTTGATCAAACGAATGTACAGATATATGACGGGCATTTGTAAATATATAATACCTTTTGTTTTTGTGATTTTTTACAAAAGAGTTTATAAAAAGGTACCTAATTAAAAAAATGATATTTTAAATATATGTTATATATGTAGTAGATACCAATATAATAGGTACTCAATATAATGTAATGTTGAGAATAGGACTGATCCCGAGATGAGTTAGGTAAGTCTTGTCTCGGTTTCTTAATTTTACAACCAACAGTTTTGTCTCGGTCTTATAAAAAAATTAAGCCAGTTTTATCTCTTACAAGACAAGTTTCGGTCATTGACTTAACGATTAATACTTAATAGCAAATTTTTACTGACTAATCCTTCAAAACCGAGACTCCCGACGAGAGATTATATGAATACAGATGATGTCGTATCGGTCTCAGTCTCGTCTTATTAATTAATAGTTATTGAAATATGTATGTTTGTATAAATAATTATATTATTTTAAAGGACAATTTATATAGCTAAATTGTAATCATTTTATTTCATCAACTGTTAAATATATTTTATAGTATATAATATTTTCACTTCGAGTTACTTAAACTCCAGCAGTACTGGGGACATATTCAAGGCAAAGTAATTGCTATACGGAAGCAGGATATTTGAAATTCTAATTCTCATATAGATTGACATTCGTCTTGGTGCTACAACTTTAACAATTGTATAAATAATGTATTTTTGCTTGTCTCATTTATACTGATGCATTATTTGAAAACTCAAATAAAAACTTTATATTAAAAATGTAATTAATTAGTAATGATATGGAAATCTTTGTTGATACTGCAAAATTACGTAAGTATTTTCTTTATTAATAAAATGAAGGCGTTTGAATTAAAAATAACAAACAAGGCAAATTTTAGAATCCACTTATTATTATTTAAACAATAAGATTAAATCTTTAATCGCGATTTCAGCTGGATGCGAACAATATATTGTACAGAAGAATTAAAACCAACTTCTAAGAAATTCTCAAGTGAACTTTTGAATAAGGATTATGTTTAAGTTAATTTATTTGACGGCATGTTTAATTCATAATAAGTATAATTTTTCAAAAACAACACTGTTTAGAAATGAATTATTTATAAATACCATAGGTACATAAACTCTAGCTAACATAATTAAAATTGTAAAAGCGTTACGAAGTAAAAAAATGTTAGATATTTGAAAGAGGTACATATTACAAAATTCGTATTGTGAAGATTTAATATTTAAAGGTCCACTGATTTCTATACACATTTTAATAAAATTTTAATTTAAACATGGATAATTATTTTTGTTTTTTAATTAATTATATTACCTCTTATCTAACATTATTTAATGATTATCTATTAATTGTTTACTATCAATAACTATTTTATAGGTTACGATAACGATATTATCAAAATAGATATATTATATGCCTATATACATTAAAATACTCGTGTAACACAAGGATATATCTCAATTATAATAAAAACAAAATAATAACATTAAATGTACATTAAAAAATTGGTACATTTTGTTATTTTAATTTCATATAGATATTGATTATGATTATTTAATTTGTTCAATAAATAATACTCCTTATTTATTGAATATTTATAACTTCAACATATGTTTTCTAATTTAATTTTAAATATAACTGATAGTAAATATGTCTTAATGTTAAAATATATTGATAGATATATTAAAAATTGTGAACGTTAAAAGGATCTGCAAAAACGCGAAAACACACGAAACATCTATTTTAATGAAAACATGTGTCCATTAGTTTATTAAAAAACCATAACTTGCTACACTTTTATGTTTGCTTTTCAAAAAAATATGGGACATTAATATATTTTCGATGAATGAACTGTTAGCAGATGTGATTTCTAAAAATATTAACATGTAGTTAAAAATCAGTATGTAAACATTTTATAATGAGTGAGTGCATTAGTTGTAAAAATATTATTTTCTGCATCGACAATGTTTACAATAATATCGAAAGTATACTACTAGGGGGGATCTACTAGTTAGTATCGAGCAAACTTTATTATCGTCTTATCTATTTTAAGAGTATAACACCTATATGGAAACATGTTTTTTATAACATTAAGAGAAACATACGGTCAATTTGACCGTTATGTGTTTTTTGATATTTTTTTCAAATTTTCGTTTGTATAAGTTGATGTAATGGTAGAAAAATTATGTTAGAACATTTAAATAAAAAAAAAACTGTTTATTGATAAGAATTTTATTAATTAATTAACATGTTTTCAGCAAATAAAAAAATACTTATAAAACCAAAACTTCGCTTTCACACACTTTTTGAATGTTCAGCTTTATACACTATACACATTCTTCAGCACAGTCAGTGTAGACTCTTTTCTGACACTGACCACAAATTGCTTGTCATCAAAGTCGGGATCATTAGTTGACAAACATTTACTACTACCAGGACGGTTCATTATGTATGAAAAATATATAATCACACGGTAAAACCAATAAGAAACTATGTACAGTTTATATATAGTTCATATACTATCAGAATACACACAAAGCAGGATAAAACTATAATCAATCTATATACAAATACAGGTCACCATAACGCAAAGAGAAACATACGGCATTTCTGACCGACAGCAAAATAACGTTAAGGGTAATACGCGGTATATCTGACCGACCGTAAAATGACAAAAACAACTGCACCCGACAATGAGCTGGGCAAAACTAATAAGTAGTGTGAGTAATGGATAATTTTTGGGGTGGGGGGAAGGTACTCTGAGCGTCAAATTCCAAAGTCAACCAGTTTAGCCAATATAAGAACGCCAAAATGCGAGTCGGTCAAATTGACCGATGTTTCCATATAGGTGTTAAATATTATACTAACTTACAGTCGGTTCGCTGATTTTGTCGAAGATTCAGTAAAGTTAAGTGTAAAACAGGAAAAATTGAAATTCGTATAGTATAGATTATATTTTATTTTAACCATTGTACATTAAATTGGTACCTTTTTTAAACTACACATCTATATACAATAATAATAAAGAAAAAAATAAGGAGGTATAGATCAGTATAATATAGGTAGTACATACATTTTGAATTTGTTATATTTCTGTTTATATAACATTTTATAAATGTATATTTATAAAATAAATATTTAGTGTAGGTACGTTAAAAATATACATACCTGCAATAATAAAAATATTGTTTGTTCAATTTTGTATTTATTTTTTATGAGTGTCACAATCATTGTGATGTTATTGCGATACGTTACCTGAATTGTCATTACGTTACTAAATATAGCAATTCGTAACTTTACTTAAAATATTTTTAAGGTTTTTACACTTATTCTATATGCACACAAATCTATTATATTGACAAATTATATTATAAACTAGCGGAATCCCGCGGCTTCGCTCGCGTAAGCTTTGAAACTAATTAGAACCCACCATACGTGATAGGGGATGACATATTACCATTTTTGTATATTGATTTTTATTCATAACGTATAAAAAACGTAAATATTTCGGATCTTAGTTAAAAATTGTAAAAATTAACCCCATGTCTACCCTCGCCATTAGGGGTTGAATATTGAATTTTTTTTTTATTGCTCAACTCCACCATTATAACGTAAGCAGCTATCCAGATAAACATATATATCAAAAACACAGACCCTGTCTACCCCCACCATTAGTGGTTGAATGTCAAAATTTTAATTTTAATAGATGACTATTTTGCCCGAATATTTACCTTTATAAATAAGGCAGGTATGCAGATAAACATATCTAAATCTATCCTCGTCCCCGTCCCATGCTATTAGGGCTTAAATATCGAACTTTCGTTTTTAATTGAATATTAATTTGTCCGAATTTACTTTAATATCATCAATAATTATGAAGATAAACATATCAAAATTTTACTCCCGCCCCCATTCCCATAGGGGTTGAATTTTCGTAACTGATATTTGTCTTGTGTAGTACCTACTTGTGCCATGTTTCATTCGGTGAATAAAAAAAAATATTTTACAAATTTTTTCACCCCTCACATCTTAGGGGTTAAATTTTGGGAAATGCTGATAATGAGATTATGTGTGTTAAGTTCCAATTAAATGCGAACAAAAAAAAATTTATATAAACTTTGACACCCTGTTTTAATCCCGTAGTGGTTGAATTTCGAAAAATCGTTTCTTAGTGGGTGCCTACATCATAAAAGGAAGGCACCTACGAAATTTCACGTTTCTAGGTCCAGGGGTTTGGACTGTACGTTGATATATGAGTGAGTGAGTGGTTAAGGACAAACTCTTTTATAGATATAGATATTCTTAGGTAATAATAGACAGATTAAAAGTCGTTTACATATTTCAAGAAGATATATCTATAATATAGGTATAGCCATTCTGAAATTTATCTGCAAAAGGAAACTACGACGGCATTAAATATTTGCATGTACGAGATAAATGAAACAAGATGAAAAACACGTAGAGGTTATTGCTATATTTAAACGGTTTCATGTAAGTGATCTTGAAAGGTACACAGAACACACGCAATGTTTTTAAACAAAACAAGTTTAAAGATTTGTATTCCTAAACACTTAACAATCGCACAAAGCCGACAAAGCGTGGGAAAGCAAAGATGAAGCTCATTAGCATTGTTTTAACAGCTCGTATGAACTTTCAGCATTTCCGCGAACTTTACCTCACTTGGTAAACTCAAATAAAGCTGTCACATTTTTAAATTAATAAGTCGAAAATTTTGACACGTTAATTAAATTTTAATGTATACAGTTAATAAATGTTGATGTTAAATATGTTTATTCTATGTGTAAAAGTGTAGAGTATATGTATAATTATATAAAATTAAGTCTAAGTATAAAAAATAAGTCTCTATAATTTGTGCAATTTTTTGTATAAGTAAGAGATAGTGTGAATTCTTAAGTTACTTCCAGATTCTAAAGGAGTACTACAGGCAAAATTTCAATAAAATCGGTTTAGTGATTTTTGAGATCATCGATGTCATCGATGATTATGATGAATATATTATTATGTAGGTATAAAATCAAATAAGTGTATAATTTTCAATGATGTTGAATTGTCTGATATGAAATTGTTTGTCAACCATAAAAGAGGTCATTAACATTTGTTTATTACCTTTAAAATATATAATAAAAATTATAAGATGTAGATGCTCATGCTCACAGTTCATTCTAACATAATTCAAAGCCTAATTGGCAACATAATAAAAAATATAACGGTTCAACAACCAAATTATAATATAATTAACTTAACTTAATCTTATAATACACTTTTAACTATCTGGTTACAGAAAAAGGTCTCGCGGTAAACCGCGTTCAGTTTCATTTCCACAGAAATTTACATACAAAGCAAATAAATTATGTAATAAGTATCTTCTTTCCTTGGCGTCTAATGCGTTTCCCGCTAATAAGGCGCACACACAAACATTTATACGGGTTTACATTACTGTAAAGTAAGGTACATATATGGACAAGAAACCAGACCTGTCTGTTTCTGATGTTTGTTGTTGTTGTGTAGACAGTGCCGTATTATCCGCGCTTCAGAACTTTGTATACATTAGAGACAAAAAAGAAATCAATGGATTGATAAAATGCGAAACCTATATAAAAAAATAATTAAACACGAATTTTAATTCAATTTTAATTTTTAATATTTTCTATACTTTCTAGTTTATTATATGAGGTGACCAGAATTATAAAAAAGAGGACAAAATAGGGGTACCCTCCGCACGATTCGAAAAGTTTATAAAAATTTATTTAACAAAAAAATTGAATTGATACGTTTTTTCTTGCAATATGTACTCGTATGTATTGTACAATATATAAAAACAGAATTAATTATAAATAATTTTTAAAAATTAAAATGAAATTATAAATTTTAATTCAGTTTTATTTTTTCAATTTCAGTCAGCTAATATATTGATATATGATTAATAATCATTATTGACGTAAATTTGATGCCAATAATAATTAATTTCAATACTTTTTATTATTTTTGAGAAAACAAAAATTATTTTTTGTAATTTTATGGATAACATCTTTATTTTACCAAATAACAAAAAAAGAGGACAAAAGTTTTGAAAACTAAAAAAAGAGGACAAAAAGAGGACATGTTTTCTATAGAGGACTGTCCTCTTCAAAAGAGGACGGATGGTTACCTTAAGTTTATTGAAGATCCCTCTGCTACTTTTTAAAAGAACGGGCCAGTTTCAATCATTCGATATACATATCTTTAATTCTGTAATTATCAAATATTTTGAGGTGAATGCATCCTTATATATATCTAACCTATACATATTTTATGTAGATTAGTATCATATTATCCTTATTTGCAAAATATTAACCAAGCTTTAAAGTTAATGTAACGAAATTTTCTGGTAAGTACATACATACTTCGTAAACATTGAAATATTTGCAACAGTTCATCGCTATATCTACTCTACGATACTCTGTTTGAGAATCACAGGTGTTGGAATAAGGGAGCGGGTTGACTTGAGCGCATTATTAGATTTACTTTTTTAGGTTATCATTGTCAGCACAGCTTTCATTTTAGTGCTGAATACCTTTAAAATTATATGTTAGAAAAAAATGGAGAATGGTGACGGGTGCATAATATAACATACCGACCGGGTGTCAACCTTTATTAGTTACGTCACTACAGATATGAATAAACTAAAAAAGTAATTTAAATCAAAAAACTACTCTTTGAAGTTACCATTTGTAGTTGGCTTTATACTTACATTTATAATAAATATTCCTACTATAAACCATAACACTAATACATATAGTAATAAGTACACCCTGAAAAAGATAGGATATGTGGTATAGCGGTAAATGTACAATAATATACATAATCGTTCAATACTATAGTATATAATATTATTTAGATTACAAAATGTGAAATGATCGACTATTTTCTTACCCCTGATATAGAACCTTTATCCTTATAACCTCAAGTTTTGTTAATCCGTGTCTGTGCCTGAATGACCACAGTCGTCGCACCGTTACGGAGTTGTAGAATAGTGGATCGTTCCTTACGTGACGTCATGCGTTGATACGGATATTTATATATAGGAAGTAACGTTCTATTCAATCAATGCCTTGGTTATCAACGTTCTTTAGCTCTAGGTATATTAAAATTAAAAAAATATAGTACCTACATAACATTTATCATATCATATAAATAAGACGTTTACTAATAAATATTTTTTTTATAATTAAATATATAAATATCATTTTAATAATTATTCATTTATATTTTTTAATATTCATTTTTATAAATTACCACGTTAGGGTTAACTGATATCGAGTTTTTAAAATGCGAATTGAAGGAGATTTTGCACATGATACATTTTAAAACCATGTTTAGGAAATATGCATCTTATGTTAGTTCATAATATGGTAACTGCAAATACGTGATTTTTCAGGAGAGCAATTTAAACTGTTTTATTTAAATGTAATTAAATTACTATTTACTTCTTGAATCAAACAGGTACCATAAATAGAACAAATAAAATAACATAGAAAACTAAAGGCCAAAATGTGAAATGTATATGTGATAATTCCAAATTCTTTTCCTAAAGGTTATATTGAAAGAACGTTAGATTTACTAAAAATTAAGACATTAATAATTTATTATTTTCTATAACTGCATTCTTATCATATAAACAATCCTTCATTATTGAGTGTTGCAAATTACAAGACGTAAAACTTAATTTATATATAAACAAATACTACAACTGTTCCTAAATTTTTGTATATCAACAAAAACACTTAAGAATGCGCTGAAATTATGTTCAAAGCAGAACAACGTCATGCCTTGAACTTAATTTACAAATAAAAAAGCTACACATTTTGTGGCTAATAAAAGAGCCGTATACATACAGAGAGACTAATTTCACGCAAAATGAATCCATCATAAACTATAGAAATAAATGTTTATTTTGCGTTCTCAGAGTATTTCATCAACTCTTTATATGAATAATATAACTCAGAGGTTACAAACTATTTTTGTCAAGAGAGCTTATACATATTAAATTTTCAAAGGTAGATAGAGTGATACGGAGAAAGGTTTTAGTGTATAAAATTAAAAGTAAGTGGGTTTTTTGTTGATTAGAATAATGCAATTATACATAGAACTTGAGTAGGTATTTTGATATCAATACCTATTAATTAGTATACATCGACTAAAATTGGAGTTGTTTGTTTTGGTGCTTGGAAGGCTAATAGCATAAAATGTAAGATTTAGAGCTTTAGTCTTGTTTCACACATACGCGGTTCCATTCGGTTCGGTTCGTTTTCGGTTTCAGCCGAAAACGAATCAAACCTTTTCACACATATACGGTTTTCATACGGTTCATATTAGGTTTTATTTTTTCCGTAAACTCAGTAGTTATCATGGAGAGAAAGCAAGTTGTTGCCATGTTGTTTCTCTATAAAAAAATTAAAAAATGAAGGAGGAATACTAGAATTCATTGCGAGCACCCTCTCATCACTTTACAGCAGGAATTTGGAGCATTCTACACTATTTTCCCGAAGCCAAAAAGCATGAAGACGATCCACATCAACATCTAGAAAACCGCTTATTTTATTAGAAAATCCGCGACAAAACTTAAAAAAAAATAACACTCGCTATCAGGTTAAAACCGAAACTAAACCGAGTATGTGTGAACGCGTTCATTGCTTTGTGTTCCCTGAACACGAATTGAAACCTGATGAAATCTGTCCGTGTGGAGGGAGTATTCAGTTCTGTACGGTTTCTATTAGGTACCGAATACAAACTGAATCATCGTTTCACACTTGTCGGCAGCGACCGAAAACGAACCGAACCGAATGAAACCGTATATGTGTGAAATAGGCCTTAGTCAACCGTGGCGTGAATGTTTGTGAACCACTGCTACATATGTATGTCATAATGTAAAACCACCGGCATAGTGCTACGTGATAGAATAGAGCTTATTATTATTTAACAATCGGTCGGTGTTGGGTTTGTAATCAGTACTGCGATGCCATATTTGGCGACAGCATATGTTACCTTATTAAATCGAATCATTCATCATTAATGATTGACAAGACAGAACAGAGAAGAGTATTCTTTGATTAGAATGTATCAAACAATGATGCCTCTGTATGGCATACAAAATATACATTAGCAGTAGCGTTTCATGAGTGGAATTAATTTGTATTAATCTGTCTATTAGTCCGTTAATTACCTCAAATGATTTATATTATTGAGTAATATGTTTTAACGACTAATATACAAAATGTTCTTTGTTTAAATCTTATAAGAAACTCATCACAAAATATGTTTATAAATTAATATTAAGAAAATAATTCTCATAACGGAGTAAAAATGTATAAAACAAATTGAAAATATACTCTAGAGTTAATAAAATGATATATTCTATCATATTTGGGTAGGGTTAAATAAAAAATAAAACAATTAAGTTGAAACTGCGGACAGGCTACTAGTTATTTAGTAAAATTATTATGTACACCACTGTTGATAAACACTACTATATCTATATCTATTACTTTGTATATGTCATCATTATCGTCATTTAAGTTATCTTTTAAAATACATAATATTTGTTGATCAGCGAAATAAATAATTATACATATAGATAATATAAGAGATACGTGTATTACAATCATATTCAAATAAATAAATTCCTTTTATTTGGGTTAATAGGAATTATTAAAAATATTTTATAAATGCTAATATAATCATCCCATTGTATTGTAAAATTGTGAACATTAATTTCAATAAATATATTCAATGAGCTATGCTATGATATTATTCAGTATGAAAATCACAATGCATATTTCAAATTCAAGGTAATATAATACAATTGAATTTAATGAAGCAAGAATACGTTAAAATCTGCAAAATTTGTTACAGTGACTTTTTTAACAATTTAAAATATGTACCGGTCATTTAAAAACTTTTGTGTTAAATTACAAATGCAGAAAGAAAGTCATTTTATTATCAAAAGGAAATTATTGAAGTGGATAGTAAATATTAATATTAAACTACAAATGTGTTTGTATGTACAAGTTATATATGTCATGTTTATACAGTTATATAGAAAATAAAAAGTTGGATATTTTTTTCTAAATTTCTAGATTATTGTTTTTTGAATTTATACTTATACTCTATTTCATTTAAGTTTGCAGTGGTTGCCGGGTGATTTGACCGTATGAGTCATGATCCGTACGGTCAAATCACCCGGCAACCACTGCAAACTTAAATGAAATAGAGTATAAGTATGTAAGTACCTATACCTAGTGTGTATTTTTTAAAGTTCTCGTTTTCCCCAAAGACTGTAATTTATATCAAATTGTAGTTTTGGGTGACCAGATTTCAGATTATGTAAATCCTAATTCTAGATTATGTCAACCCTGACAAACCCTGAGAAAATAAAATTGTTCGCGTTAATACATTAAATTACCTATCAATTTTTTTGTTTTGTGAGATGAAAATCAAGACCATTTATGGCTTATATTTGTTATTTTCACTTTTGCGTCCTCTGGTTACTTTTTATTTATTTCTCATCATTTTTACCAAACCTGGAGAAGTTGTAACGGAGCCCGGACAAAGAGTATACAAACCCTGAGACTCCGGGTGAAAACCTGGCACCTGGTCACTCTAGTTGTAGAAATTGCAGCACTAATCTAGCGTTAAAAAATGAACGTGAACAACTTTATTTTAATTAAATTAATATTTTTGACAAACCAAAATATAAATACTTACATGCATGAAAATGGCATTCATGAGAATGCTGCATTAAAAAAATACTGGGCCAATAAACACTCTATTTTTTTTAATTAAAAAAAAGTTTTATTTTTTAATATAATTCTAACCTACTGTTGCTAGCATATCTTGGCATTGTTTGAGAAACCTTGATATAGACGATACTAAAACACACGGGGATCTAATCAAATCTTTCCGAGACATTTGTATGGAAATAAGATGACCTTTTCTATCCAATTACTATAGACAAAACACAACTTATTTGTCAAACAGATCATTTGCGTCAAAATTGAATAGAGTTTTTATGGCAAACCGTTATTTGATTCAACCAATTATTGTTTATCTAGTCGTTACAATTTCCCTCGAGGGAATACTCTCATACATATTTTGTGTATATGAACATACGTACATAAATATATGTACGTATGTAAATCCATTATGTTTGTTTGTTCCTTTTATTTTTTATAATTAATAAAAAAATCGCTAATATTAGTATAAGTGCTTTACTTTTTAGAAACAAAACAACAAAATTTAAAGGACCCCGCAAAATCCTTATGGGAAAGGGGTTTCGGTCAAACTCTTAGAAACGTTGGATTCTGATAGTCCTTGATGAGTATAGATTAAAAGTGTCAATGGGCACTAAGTCCTAAAAACTCAAACTTTTAAGATATAGCCCTCTGAATTTGGGGATCATGATTGTCTTTAATTTACAATAATCTTCTTTGTAGAACTTTTCAATTCATTGAGAAATGGCAACAATTATTGTTACGTTTTTTTTATTATAAACCAATCTAATTGTTATATATAGAATTAGCAGTATTAAAAAAAAATAATAGCCAATAACTTGCTCTGAAAAATTATTTATCTACTGGTGAAATCCAAACTAAAATCGGTTCAGTAGTTTTCGAGATTATCAATAAAAGATATAAAATAAACCTCCTTCTACATATGTAGGTAGAGTTAATTAATTGAACAAAAATCAATTTTTGTGAAAATTGTGTAGTGTATAATATACCTCGGATAATAATAAGGATTCTTTTAGTGAAAACCGCACTAAAATCGGTTTTGTAATCTTTGAATTATTTGAGGTATATTATACACTACACAATTTTCACAATTTTTTTTTACAATTAATGAACTCTAACTACTTAAAAGGAGGCTTATATTTTTGTATCTTTTACCGCTTATCTCGAAAACTACTGAACCGATTTTGGTTTGGATTTCACCAGTAGATGTATAATTTTTCAGAGCAAGTTCTTGGCTATTATTATTTTTTTAATACTGCTGATTCTATGAAACAATTGGATTGGTTTATAATAAAAGAACGTAACAATAAGTGTTGTCATTTCTCAATGAATTGAAAAGTTGACTTTTTTATGGTGGCAATCGATTATAGATGTCTTTGGGAACACATACAAATAGTTGAGCGAAATTTAAGGTTCTACAAAAAAAATTATTGTAAATTAAAGATTAATCATGATCTCCAAATTCAGAGGGCTATATCTTAAAAGTTTGAGTTTTTATGACTTAGTGTCCATTGACACTTTTAATCTACTCATCAAGGACTATCAGAATCAAAAGTTTCAAAGAGTTTGACCGAAACCACTTTCCCAAAAGGATTCTGCGGGGTCTTTTAAATTTATGATTGCGTACATTTAATTAAATGAGGATATTTAAATGATTGATATAAATCGACGAAATTTAGATTTAAGAATTGAGTTAAAGTTTAAGAATATTTTAAGAATTTATATTGTAAATGATTCAGTAGTTTAAATTATTAATGTTTCTAGGATATAAAAATTGTTTTACAAACCATAAACTTTAAATAATATAAAAGTGTACGGTCACAAAAAAATGGTCGGTCGCCTCTATCTTTCGTGATTCTATTTTATTCTATTATTTTCTGAATTCTTCGATATCAAATAAAATATCAATTCAATTCTACTATCTCACATACAGACATTATTTTTTTATTTACCGATATCAAGTTACATACAAGCTGTTCGGCAATGTTCTTACAGGTATATAAAAATTAATTATAATGTTTATTGATATTGATTCTTATTGACAGGTTTTACATTTATAATATGTATATTACATTATTTTTGATTTTTTTATACCTGCGATGTTTTGTTCAGTTTAAAACATGTCGTAGTGGTTATAGGTATGATATATTAAATGACAATCAAACTAATTGAATAAGGCAATTAGTTAATTTAAAAAAATTGCAAAGTTTCATTATATAATTAAAAACAATTGAATGTATGTCATTGAATAAATATTCAAGATATGTGATATATAGGTATGCTCAAAATGCTCGTGAACATTCGTGTATTTGAAAATCTATATCAAAAATGTAATAAGTAATTACTTGTATCTATTTTTACTGCATTCGTATTGAGACACATGAAATAGTTCTTGTACTTTTTCATGGGTTTTGTGTTCAATGATCTTTCTCTTTTCTGACAACTTTTTTGTGTGTGTTTTCTAGAGTACCTACACGGAACCAGATTACGTATGTATAGGTATAAACAAAGGTGGTCATATATTAATATAGGTTGGGGGGTGGTGAGTTAGAGATACATTTATATTTTTTTATTCATATTATACAAACTTGTATTTTCCAGAGTTAATGGTTTATTGTATTTTTTCGATTATTTTTCCTTTTTATGATGTATATGGTAGAGTTGAACATAATATGCTCTATATTTGCTAGTTTTTTGTAGCATTCGCATAATGCAGTGATTTTTATTGTGTGTATATATTTTGGGTAGGTATCTAAACGTGTGATTTTATATCAGATGAATCACTGACGTTATTGCTCTTTTTGACTACCTACTTTATTTGTTGGAACTAAGTTTTACATGTGATTTGGTTGGATGCGTCCATAGAATTGGATTGTCATTGTTAATAATGTGGAAAAATATTTGTATCATTTTCTTTGGGGTTTCCTTGATACGTTTACATTATAAATTAAAACAAACGTATAAACATAATTATTATATTACAGTGCCTATTTATTATTACTGCTGTATACAAATGGTATTTATATAAACATAAAATCTAAAACAAATATTTTATGAAGGAAAATACATGGCAATAATGCGTTAAACTCGCCGGTGCGGCAAGTCAATGAGCTTTTTTTGATTTTTGATCGTCGTAAAAAAAATCCAGGAGCCCGCGATAGAATGTGGGGGCTATGATGTATAATGAAATTATAATTGAAAACACCACCTAGCTTAGGTACCTATTATACATAAAAAAAATACAAGAACTCTTCTTTTTAGAACAATGTATACTTTTTCAAGTACACAATTTATAAGTGGCAAATACTATTTTTTTATACCTGATGTTGATAACGAATTTGCAACACTATACCAGCTTTTGGATGGTTAATGCGGATGGTTATACGAGAGCCTTGAAATTAGATATGATATAATTAACCCGTGTTACAATTGACCCCAGTATCCTCTACAATCTACATTGTTGAACCGGAAGAAACCGCAAATCTCCCCATGACAACCCTTGTGAACTCTATATTAAATAGACAGGGTTGTTATTAACCTTTTCGAAAATAAACAAATTTTTGAAAGATTAAATGTAAATCACAAAATATGCAATATACATCAAAATTCAAACTGCGAGTTTAAATTTGTATTAATAAGTTTTTTTTAGAAAAGAGGCGGGGGGGATGAGCTTTTTTATACAGGGTGTTCGCGGGAACCGAGTGATAATTGCTAACTTTGTTATTATTGGAGCTAGAAGATCGATTAAATGGACAAAGTATCAGTATTTTTTCCGGGATGAATAATGGCGGTGTCAAAAAAACAATTGAATGTCAAATTTCAGAGATATATTGAAATATAACATTTTTTTAAATGGAACACCCTGTATATTATTATTGAATTTTGTAGCTGAGGATGTTCTCTAAAAGTGTTATACATGTATGATGGTAAAGTTGATAGAAAACAAGTTATAACAAGTATAAAATTAATAGAAAATATCGAAAAATAGTGTGCTATGAAGATTTAATAAATTGAGAACAAATGATTCAAACATTTAAAACAATAGTTTAAGGTTTTTATGTCATATGTTCGCAAATTTTAAATGTTTTTGATTTTAACTGATAACGAAAAAAATTATTTATTATAATTAATTATATTTTTTTATGAATAATGCTGAAAAATGTTAAAAATCTGCGAAATAAGGCACAAATACCTGAAATTATTGTTTTAAATTTTTTTATCATTTGTTTGTATTTTATTAAATCTTCATAGCACACTATTTGTCAATATTTTCTATTAATTTTATACTTGTTATAACTTGTTTTCTATCAACTTTACCATCATACATGTATTTAACTTTTATAAAAAGAACATCCTCAGCTATAAAATTCAATAATAATATACAGGGTGTTCCATTTAAAAAAATGTTATATTTCAATATATCTCTGAAATTTGTCATTCAATTGTTTTTTTGGCACCGCCATTATTAATCCCGGTTGTAATACTGATACTTTGTCCATTTAACCGATCTTCTAGCTCCAATAATAACAAAGTTAGCAATGATCACTCGGTTCCCGCGAACACCCTGTATATAGAAAATAGCTCTCGAATGTGGTGTTAACTTTACATCGTTAAATTCGTTGTAAAATTGCTTCTTCAAATAAAAAATGATATTTCAATTAGTTATTCGTTGACATTTCTGTCACGAACACTAATAATTTTCTTTAATAGCATTTTTGTTTTTGTGATTTTTTATTTATTTTTTTAATATTGAATATGAATGTTTTATCAGGAAGGCTAGAAGCACGTAGTGTGTTTGAAAATTTATAGAGAAGAGATAGCTAAATATAAATTTATATTCTCTAGATACCTTTAATGTAATCATATATGCATTTTAAAACAAAATGTACTGCAGTTGTGCTAATATAGTGTTTTCTTTTCTTTTACAGAATGTCAAATCGATTTTAAAAATTAATATAAATTTGGATCAAGATGGCGCAAAGAAAACCACGACGTTCAGAATGCTGCGGAGTGAACTTTATTAAAAATGTTCTTCTGCTATTCAACGTAATATTTTTGGTATGTATTGTATTGAAACATGTTTAATATAAGTGGTATTATTTTCTTGCTTTTGGTATTAATAAAAGAATCACATAAGAAAGATATAAGATAAAAAAATATATAGATTCACGTAGTAAAAGCCCGTACTAAGAGTTTTTAAAATAGATATACAAAAATTATTTATTGTTATTTTGGCATTTATATTTTATAAAAATAGTATAATATTATAAAAACCCATGCGGACGTAATGTGTAAGTGCCGGTTTTAAGGGGGGTGAGGGAAGGGCGAAGCAGGGCGACCGCCCGGGGCGCTAAGCTCGAAGGGGCAGCGTGCGGAAGGCCAAGAATGGGATTTAAAAAATAAATAAATAAAAATATCAAAATAATGAATGAAATTTGGTAAAAAAAGGTCCTCAGATTTTTTGTGATATTGATTATATTGTATTGATTACATATTTGAGTCAACAACGAAAAAAAGAAAAAAAAGGTCTTCGGTCAAAGCGTTAGGGGGCGACAAAAAAAATATCGCTCGGGGCGCCGGAATTGCAAAGGCCGGCTCTGTGTGTACTAGTTTCGAAATGCAGTGGATTTTAACTTAGAATGTGACAATCTGGGCCAAAAGATTGAAACGAATAAAATTAAACAAACTAGACTTAACCACAATATAAATATTGTGGTTAAGGTGTACATTGGCTAAGAAACCACAGTTTCTTCGTTTTTGTTGTAGAAACTAGATTTTAATTTTTTCTAGTCTGTGTTTAGTTTTATCACATACCCTCAATTTTCACTTCATATATTTTTTTTAACTCTATAGTTCAAATATTGAAAATTTAGATATCTATGTATTTATATAAAAAATATAAATTTTGTTAAATAAACTGCTTATTATTATTTAAATTCTAAAGAATCAATTAAACATACAAAAAATTAATAACTTCAACATTCCATCCGTGGGCGATACCAAAAACAAATTACTGAAATTATTTTGCGTCCTTCCCAGTAACTAACAAGTTTGCATGCAGTATAAAATTACCGTGAAATCATAACCAGTACATTTTCACTGAATTACTCTCCCATATATTAATATCGCATCTCGGTTGTTATTAAAATAATAAGCCATATTCACAATTCAAATGAGTACCGCCTACTCGAGTTGTAGGCGTTTAGATACATATGTATGCAACTGACCGCACAAATAAACTTGGCATTTCTAAGGGTTATTAAATTTTCGTTTGTCATCAGTGCCGGATTAAGCCAGCGAAGGGCCTGTAGCAAATTCTGTCAAGAGACCCTTGGTTTGCTTTAGGTTTTCAAGTTTAGGGTAGGTATTAAATAAAACAAAACTGTTACAAATAAACTTTTCTGGAATTAATATGGGCAAATTTAGAGATAATACTTTCAATATCAACTTCGTTAAGCAAATCATGCTCTATATTCATCAAAGTGAGATGATTAAGACGTTCTTGGCCAATCGTGTTTCTTAACTCATTTTTGATACGTTTTAATGTCGAAAAAGAACGTTCGCCACTGCAGTTAGTGATCATGAGAAAGAAAAAAAAGCTAAAAGATATGTATTTATCGGGAGTTGTAGTGTTTCCAACACCATAAACATTAGGATATTAACGTTAAAAATACTTATTTTTACATGAACGTGTTAATTGATAGAATTAAAAATGTATAAAATCTGTTAATTAATTAATTTCCTATCTAATAATAAGTAGATTTTTTATACCGTACTAGCTGACCCGACAGACGTTGTCCTGTCTTAACTATGAATATTGAATTCGTTTACTATAAAAAAAAAAATGAAAGCGTCAGTCGAAAACTATAAGCGTTAGAAGTGAAACTTTTTATTACGGAATGCAGAAACTGTCAAAGAGGAAATAGACAGAAAATTTACTCACAACCAAAACAGAAATTATTTGTAATATAAATTTAACACCACAAAATAAGACAAACACTACAGTATAGTTGCCTATAATTATACCCAAAACCCAAGAATGCATATGAAAATCACCGCGGAAGCTTTAAAATTATACCCAGAAGCCTAGATGCATACGAAAATTTACTCTAGCCATACGAGGCTTTAAAGCCCTCCACCACCTCCCCGTAAAAAGATGTGAACTCTCTTTAAAAAAAAGGGGGGGGGTCGACCCCCCCCCCATTTCCCAAAGGAGGCTTTACAGTCTCCCACCACTATCACCGTAAAAAAGTGGGAACTCTATTTAAAAAAAGGGGGGGGGGGGTATTTAAAACCTCATTTTAGCCACTCCACTTTTCAAAAAATAAATATATACCTAATAAAAATATAAAAGTGTGGTAAGTTTACATTGAAATATTATCTAAATATTATTAAATTAAAGGTTAGTAATGAGTATTTCACAAATTTTTTATTAATTCAGAAAAATATTTTATTTTGGATGAATTTTTCAGAAAAATTAAAAACTTTTAAATGTTTTTTTTTGTATAGTCGTCTTGTGATAAAAAGTATTATTGCCTCTTTACTTTAAAAGTTAAGAAAGAACTTTGAACAAAATAATTCTCAAATTTATAATATACCTACATATTATTTATTATCAATTTTTATAAAAAATTACGAATCACTCAAACATATGTTATGTATGTATTTATTATCATAAGTATTCTCAGAAATCATAATACATATGTTTGGTTGATTATTTGTTAAAGCTTTGTATTATTCTGTTTCAAAATAATTACTATTATTATTATATTAAATCGGTTATTTATACATATATTTAAGAAGTCTTTGGGAAGAAAATTTATTATTATTATGATAAGATGCACTACTGTCTACTTGTCAACTAATGAAACTAAAGTTTTTTTTTCATATTAAAAAAAACCGCTCCTTTATCAGAATTCAAACATATTGGATTACTCGACATGAAGATATAATACGACATATAATTTCATCAAGAGAAAAAAAAGATATAATATGTTTTTTTATACATACCTATATGTATATTTGTACAAATTATTATTGTTAAAAACTATTGAACCCCCACATAGCTTTTTATATCTATAGATACATTTTTTTAAATATTATAATTTTAGATTGTCTGTATCTATAGAGTTTATATTATTACATATATTTTACATTTAAATAAACAACATAATTTTTATTCTATAACAAAATGCATACATTACTACTTGGGAATTATTACTGTATTTTATACAATAAGATTCTGGGTGTCAAATTCAAGCGCGTTGTAAACGCAAGTAATAACAGAATGTCTTGCGTTTTGATTACGTGGGCTGCGATGCATCGTGGTTAATAAAAATATGTACGCCCACTCTCGGGTGTCATACAGATATGAAATATCACACAGACAATTGATTAACAACAAGTTGTCTGCGATAGTGTGTTGCATCCTGCTGTAATAAAGGTGATGTTTAAATTGATTTGTTTATGGGTTTTTGTTATCAGTGCATATATTCAAAGGGGACATTTTTATGAAATACTAATTAAACGTGTTATCGTATGAGTAGAGATAGCAGTAGAAGTTTTATTATTAGATTGTTAAGTAAAAGGAGTATTTGGAATTAAAATCACTAGAATATTTAATTTAATTTGTTTACCATCATATAACATTCACTTTGGTTAAAAGAAAGCACTCAGAATAATAAGATACTTTTAAATGGAGCTACATGCATGGACTTATACATATTCTTCATCTAATAAAGTCTCTGAACTTAAGGAAACTTTGTATTAATTTCCTATAGTACCTACGTTTCTTTACTTTTAAAAACATTTTATTTTCAAATTTAATTTATTAATTATACTTACATATATTAAAAGTTTCCATTAGCAGGATTTTTCCTTAAAAAGCCACCGATATGTATTATTATTCCTTTTGCGAAAGAGCTGTCACACGATCCCCTATGAATGACCTATAGATTCGCTACTGTATATAACTTTGACCTTTCAAATGAAAAAAAGGAATGTTAATGTACAGTTATGTTCAAATGATTTCTCTCTCTATCATTTATCAATAATATCAAAAAGGGGTTGTCGAGTTAAATTAGTGACAAGTGTTTTTAAATGATTTATAATATTAATTAGATTAAACATCAATTTTTTTAACTAGTCTGGAGGAGGGTGTATTATATTTTAATTAAAAATGATTATTTATAGGAACTTAAATTTTTTTAGATTTATTTACTATAATATAGTTATATCTTTCCTCCTGATCCGCTCGTAAAATTACCTATAGTTGAAGCATGAAACGATTTAATACCAATTATTGTAAGTATATGTATAAATTGTTCATGACAGCAACTCTTTTATATAAATTTTGAAAACCACTGATCTACTTTAATCAACACACATCCCCATTTTTCAAAGAATCGATATGGTTGCGGTGTCTGACCTAGGTCCGATAACTGATGATGATGACGCCGGTAATGTGACGTGTATGTTAATAGCTGATTATTCTCGGTGAGAACGACAAGTGGCCCGCATGCTAAGGTCCATTTGTCATCGCCGTACGCGCTGTTTGTACAGACGTAGTCGTTACACCTCACAGTCTGTTTACAGTGCTGTCGAGCCGTGGCTCGAGGTAAATATACACTCAGCATTGTTGGTGATGATGATAATATAATGTGTACCACAGCATCGTTATATATTCAATTCAGCATTTTTAATGCTAAAAAGTATCAAGTCATTCCACAAGTGATGCGGTATTTTTATCATATTTTTAAATTAAACCATAAGCATTTTTGGAATATATGCGAGAATGAATTTTATTATTTTTTTCTAGCTTTACCTACTACATAACACAAGATAAGATCCCGAACCCGATAATATATTTTTAAAAATTATGATACTTTGGGAATAGTATAGTTAGAGGAGGTTGAGGTAAGGAACGCATTTTTTTGCTGCGGTAATTCACTTTAAGAGGGTGAAATCACCTGAGTTTTTGATTATTTTTCTTTCTTACTTTATTGTTCACAAATGATAAAATATAAACAAATGTTTTTAAATAGGTATAATTAACTCTCATATGCAGGTTTATCATTTAGTGAAAAACATGATTTGCTTAAATAAATTTTGTCTATAACAATTTCAACATTTGTTCAAATAATTAATGTTTTTCATTATTTGGTATACCTATACATTAGTATACATATATGTGGGCTCTTACACCGGAGCAATATAGCAATATAGCAATAAAGTAACAACCAATTAGAAACTAGCAATACAGCGATATCATATAGCTTTGGTGTGAGACAATATGTCCGATTCAATGTATATTGACCGATAGTAATAATATCGCTAGTTATAAGTTGCTAGTTTCTATATTGCTATATATCTCCGGTGTGAGAGCCCACTAAGAGATAATTAATTATTGTTAATAACTTGTGTTTAATATATCCCTTACCATTTAATAATAATAAAATATAAAAACGAAAATTAATAAATTCAAGGAGTGATTTCACCTTAGAGCGAATTACAACAGAAAAAACATTGCGTTCCTTTTCTTACTTCGACCTCCTTTTTTAACTGTACTCAATATTTCATAATTTTTTTAATTTACGGATTCAGGATCTTTCATTGCCGGTAATTTCTGATCGCGATTGTAGAGAATTCGTCTGCATATTAGGATATTTGTTTGGTTGTTTTACAACAGTGAAATGGATTTATTGAAGTCTTCAACAGTTACAATGGAGTTCTGATTATCTTATGAAAAACATTGCATTATTTATGAGATGATTTGATACATACCGGAAGTAAAATATAGGTACTTGCAATAATATGTGACTCATTTTTCATATTGGGTATGAAAATGAAAAACGTTCCGATATTCACATTTACTTAAAAAATTGGTTGAATTTTATTAAATAATAAAAAGATATAAAAAATTATTAAAAATATGGGTATTTAATCTAATTATGAGAGTGTTATATTTTGTTTATGAGTTATATTAAAATCAGACAAATAAAGAAAAAAATATACATAACACACGTTGATTGTTATGTACATGTTACATATATGTATGTGTGAGAATATCCGGTAAAATAATAATATAGGTATAAGCAAATATACTATATGTATAAACAAATAACATATCAAATGAAGTAAGTATTGTCAATAATTTATGATATGTTAATATGTCTGTATATAATATGAAACTCTAAAAAATTGCCAAGAACTTATTATTTATATTTAATCGTAAAATTTAAAAACAGAATCCAAGAGTCTATTCTAACGTCAATCAATTATCAAATAATGAAAACAAAAAATTAGGTATAAATTAATGGTACATTCTATAGAAGCATGTAACCATCTATCTTTTGGAATTCTGAACATAAAGTGTTGAAAAGGTGATACATTCAAATATGACATATGGAATGTTTGTTCATTGTAATATTTACTTAATAAATGAGCCATGTTGTAAGTTTACAAATATCTTCCTCGCCTTAAAGTTTTATAGTATTTTCATAAATATATATGTATGTAACTGGAAATGGTCGAAATGGATTTAATTTTAATTCAGGACATCATTTTGAAGAGATAAATTAACTATGTTTTATGAGTAAATTTATAATAAATCAAATAAAATATTTATTTTAATCGGGTAGCATATTTTAGTAAAAAAACCGACTTGACACGAAAATAACTGAGCCGATTTTCATAAGACTTTCATTGTTTGATAGCCGAAGAACATATGATTGGTTTAGACTATCCTATGTGATAATTGAATCAGGATTATTCCTCATATTAAGGGAAATTTATAAATTATGTTTACAATAAAAATATAGAAAAATGAAAATACAAAATAAAAGTAGGTAGTTACAATATTAATAAAAAAAAAATGTTTTATATTAATTTTGTCTGTTGGACCTGTTGGTTCATTTAGACAACTTTTTTATATGTTGTTTATTTTTACTTTATTTATTGATTTTTATTTTTTATTGTATTTTGTTTAATAAAAATTAATAAAATAAAATAAAATGATAATTTGTAATTAGTTAAGGCACGTTTTAAAAAAATATACAATTGATATTTTTTAATAATAATCGAAAATATAACCACATGCAAAACAGCAGGGGTCTGCTACTAATTTCATAAATGTACTCCCATTGTAAAATAAATATAGATATATACATATATTATGCTCGTGATATAATAACTGATAAAATACATTTACATGCTGTCTAACACAATAAAATATTGAAGACATAAAGTTCACGGAACGTATATACTGACTTCATAAAAATAATATAAAAAAGAAACTGATCTAGTTAGACAAGAATGCATGGCACGTGTCAGCTCTTATTAAGTCTGTTATCTACTATTAAGGTGTTAAAATAGGGATGTACAAACATTCGAAGTTACGTATGTATTTTTCGCTATTATGTTAAATATTACAATATGAAAATTTTAATCAGGAATTTTAATGAAAGTTTAATTATGATAATTTAGGTTGATTGCCGAATAAAATTTTTCCGGTAAAAATACATTCTGGTTTATTTTATGAAAAACAATTAAATACACATTTTTATCATAGATATAGATAAAAAAATCCGCTCAATATATTTTATGATCTAACTTGGTTTTATCCGTTTTACCGGAAAAAAATAACAAAATATGAGTTTAATTTTAAAGTCTATCGCCCAGTATTATCAACTTTACCTAAAGGCTCCTTTAACTAACTGTTATATTATCAACAGATGCAAGCATAATACATTTAATTAAATAAATTTTAAATTATCTGCAGTATTTCTTTACAGTGTATATTATGTCTATTTTTCATTGAGAGCTTAAATATGTATTTAAATCACGTTTGTAATACACCAGATTTACTTTAAAGGAGCATTTGGCGCTAAAGGAGCTTTAAATTGATTGATAATACAGGGCATTAGAATTTTATTTATCTAAATTTTGCGATAATTTTCAATGTTTTGTGCTAGTGTGCAGCAGTTTTTAATTTTTAATTAATAATTATTTTAAAACGCGCAACTAGGTATATTATGATTTAGTATAAACTTTTTACCCCATTAGATAATAATAATGTATAAAATTTATATTTTTTATTTAGTTATCTATGTTACAGCCCTATGTTACATATTTGGGTAAATCGTAGGCGTTAGGTACTCAGGTTGGATTAAATTATATACAGTCATTACGGTGAACATACCTTCACGTGGCATGCCTTTCATAACAACGATAAATAACACAAGTATGTAACTCTAACAAAAATATTGTTCTTGTACATGTGTGGTGATCGTTATTAACGAAAATGTAAGATATTCTGGATAACAGTGAAAAACTGGTTCTTTTATTATAAGTAATGTTTGTGATCTTATCGAAATGATTTTAATGATATTTAAATAGGTAGTTAAGAAATAAAGAATAAAAACGATTTTTTCAATAATTTGATATTTTTAATAATAATATAAATATTTTAGCGGTAAAATCCAATTTGGTCGTATTCTAATTTTCTAACTGTCTCTCTATTCTCGAGTGAGCTCGAGAATATATCGATTCGAGTTTTTCTTTCGAGATTTTAAATCTCGCATGCCTAGGTGCAGTCGAGATTTTTTATTCGACATTTCTATTTATAGAAAAAAAGTCGCCTCGAGATTCGAGAATACGGTATAATTTACACAATCGAGATTCTAGTAAATAACTTAGTGACTTTTAGTTTTAGTTTAGTAATCTCGAATAATAATATAAAGTAATATAATAAGTCGAACGAACTCGAGAATAGGGGATCTGGTCTTAATTTTTATTGTGAAAAAATACCTACTTCCAAACCGTATTATTTAACAAAAAAAATTATAAAAATTAACAACTATACTCTATTTCATTTAAGTTTGCAGTGGTTGCCGGGTGATTTGACCGTACGAGTCATGATCCGTACGGTCAAATCACCTGGCCACCACTGCAAACTTAAATGAAATAGATTATAGATATTATAAAATTTTTATAGCTCACAAATTCACTTGATAAATATTAGTTTTCTCACTTGTTTACTTTACTTTCCCTTTTATTATTTATTGAAGAGCCAATTATGGAATTGAACATATCACTTGGTTATAGCTAATTAATATCCGTCTGCGTGTATCGATTGCATTTATATTTAATTGATACATTTAAATTTTGAGGATGTAATGTATACGCATGGTTTTTACATAGATTCTAGCAGTGTTGATATAGTGCTTACAGTCATACATGTACCTGGTCAGTTTACCTTGTATTTAAAAGCTTTTACTTTACTGTCGGAAATTAACAAAACAACAATTTAATACCGAGGCACAAAAAAAATCACAACACAAAATTAAAAACGATAAGTGCTGTTATCAGAGAGAATGGTTTGAACGGACATGTGCAAAGCCTAAGCCTATAACATCTAGATAGATATTATTCTTATAACAATATAAGAATGTTTCATTTGCTTCTACGTTATTAAAACACATAAATTATGTATGTTTCAGATTACTGGAGTGTGTATATTAACTATAGCAGTATGGACATTATGGGCAAGACATTACTATGTGTCTCTGATGGCAGAAATAACGTATCAAGCAGTTACTTACGCTCTGGTAGCTGCTGGCGGAGTGTCCATTATCACTGCTATATGCGGGTGTAATGCTGCGGCCAGAAGAAACAGACCTTTGTTGTTAACAGTAAGTGAGAGGTTTTATACTAAATTAAACCTTACATGAGCCATGTGTCAACTGTTTGCCAAAATACTGGTCCACTTACAACAAGTTCTTAATTAGTAGAAGAAACTTTCAAATATTATATTTATATATTTTTCAAATTTTAATTATTCTCACCTGTTATCATTTTGTATACATATTTCATATAGATAGCCAATTTGATGTTTATTCAAGCGGTTGTGTACACTAATTACTAGCAAATGAAAATCTAAAATTAACGTTCTCTTTACTAGTTAAATTTGAAGAATCCAAATCGAATATCTTCATTAGTATAATTTATATTTTATATTTATACCTTATGGTGAGAATATATAAGAATCTGAATGTAAAAAAATACCATCCATACTTTCGGATTTTCATACTATTTTTATTTTCTTAAATAAACCATAATACATTTTGGTCAGTGCTTACATTTTTCCGCCGGGAGAAAAATTTTTCTGGTACTTTCTTGGATTTAACTCTGTCCAAGAATTCATGCTGTTATGTAACTTTTACTTTGTTTCAGTATACATTCCTTTTACTAGTCCTATTTCTAACTGAAGTTGTTGTGGGGATATTTTCACATATGTATGCAAAATATGTAAGCTATGAGTTACAATCTCATTTAAATAACACATTCTTAGAGAACTACTATTTCGATGAAGTAAAAACACACGCTATTGATAGAATACATCAAGAGGTATGTATTTTTAGAATATTTTCTAATATTAATAATTAATTAAGAAACAGTTTAAAATATATAAACGTATAATAATAATGGTGAGGATTGCCATGAAATTTGAACCTTAATTGTGATGTAATTATGCTGTAAAGTATTTTAAAACAAATTAGTCTAGATACGATTAAGAATATATAGGATCATCATAACTATTGTAAAAATAAGTAATTACGAATAAATACATATGTTTAACAATTTTCATAAAATAAATCGAAAAACTTGTTTGATTCCCAGTTTATATAATTATATGCAAAACTATTTGTTTAATTTATAGGTCTATTTCAATCGAAATAACTACAAATCAATCACATTAATGTATATTCTCTGAAAGTAATTAATTTTATTTTCAGTATGAATGCTGTGGAGCTAGAGGTTTCGATGACTGGGATTACAGTAAATGGAGAAAAGAAATATTAACAAAAAATCTGGTACCGGATTCTTGTTGTAAAACTATCACAAAAAATTGCGGTGTCAGAAATCATCCAAGTAATATTTATTATACCGTGAGTACCACTATACATGCTTTTTTATGTAGATTATATAATGGCGGGCCAAGGATTTGGTATCTATCAAAAATTTCATTATTAGAGGGTACAATGATCTTTTGACCTCCCTTTAGATATTTAAAGATATATTTTAAAATGATTAAAATAAAAGTCACTTTTTTCGAGCTACTATAAAATTCGAAACTATTCTATAAGACATATTATTATACATATTACATATTATCCTATTTTTATAAAATAAGCTTATAGAACACGATAATTAAAAATTGAACTAGATTCGTCGCGTATTTGGTGCGCCCCACGTTAAATCAAAATATCGGCTAAAGCTCCCTAGCCCCGACTAGGGACTCTTTGGTTTCTTAAAGATTAAGTGTTCCTGAAACCATTTCAGAAGGAATTTCTAATCTTTCTATTTTTTATTTATTTAAACCTAATTTTACTGTACTATACCTAATGTTATTAATATCAGAACTTTTAAATTCATTTTAAAAATACTTTCATCAGTATGAACTTCCTTTTTGGGCTGTTGTTCACGTTGTCGTATTTTCTTACTTGATTTTTCGACTCTCATATCGGATTTTTCTTCAAAAGTGTTTCTGAAATAGTTTTAAAAACATTTTTGAAGAAAATTCTGGCGTGAGAATCGAAACATCAAGTAAGAAAATACAACGTGGACGATAGCTCGAAATTTTAGTTCATATGAGCAACGGCCATGAAAGCCTACATAAGAAAATTGCTCTCTTCAGTATTTCTACAAAACAGATGGAGTTTATAATATAAATAATTTTATGTTAATATTAAAAACTCACTATCAGAAAAGGTACTTACGTTTGACTATCGAAGAGAAATTTCAATACTATGTAGTTATTATTACTTATTATGAGAATGATAAGAAAGGTTATGCATTTTACACCTAAAAAAATAAAAATAAACATTGATCACCGAAAATCGATTGCATGTATGCTACCTTTTGCTATGGCTGACCTATCGGATTTTAATGTGTTTTTGCCACAATACAAATTGCATATAGCCAGCTGTAGATTGTGTTTGTTCATTTAATTGGAATCTATTGGATCGTAATAGAAATTGAAAGGCCTGTTCTATTTTATTGGTAGCTATTTGAAATTACTTTTACTGACAAAAATACATATGTACTCATATGTTCCTACACAATACCAGTGGCGGATTTAGGTTCGACTGCGCTCTAGGCCCCGTCCGATATGGCGCCCCTTTTGCTTTGTAGTGATAATTATTATAATAAAACATCTAATTTACGAAAATTGAATATATTTATTATAAGCTTTATTAATTTTTATATAATAATAAATTCTTAAAAAAGCATACATAAATTTTTTATGACATCACATATCAGATTAACTTTTTTTTTCTTACCTTAGCTTGCGCGAAAACATTAATGATATCCCCATAATCAATTTCTTGCACTAATTTCGCTTCGATAGACAACAATGCAAGTGCATTGAGTCTGTCTTGGCCCATACTTGCACGCAAATAGCTTTTCACTCTTTTTATAAGACTTATACATTAAATACATAAATGTTATTTTTTTCATCAATTAAATGCTTCAGGGTATATTGGTTTTTATACTTTGTTTAATAAAAAATGAAATTGTACTATTTACATAAAATCCTACTTTTAAACTTTAAATATCTAATATATAAAATTCTCGTGTCACAGTGTTTGTAACAAAACTCCTCCGAAACGGCTTGACCGATTCTTATGAAATTTTGTATGTATATTCAGTAGGTCTGAGAATAGGACGCAAACTGTTTTTCATACCTCTAAATGATAGGGGTGGTCCACCTAAAAAAATTTTATTTTATTTTTTGGACAAAATTTTTTACACCCTATTTTTTAATAGCGATATTAGTACTTTTTATATATTACATAGTAGCCATGGAATAAATAATTCTATAATTTACGTTTTCAATATTTTATTATATATGATTATAGATTTTGAGAAAGATTTTTTAAACTTGATATAATTGAGAAATTTTAAAGGTTGCTCAAATTTTTTTTAAATCATGAAATTTTACAAATAAAACTTTTTTTTTAAATTTGACTTTTTAGTACAGCAATCGTTTTTACAACACTGAATTACCTCTTTCACCTGTTATGTTTTTATAGGTACCTTAGGTACCTACCTACCTTTTCGTGGTTTTTTCATTTTTTTTTAAATAATTTTTTAAATCTAAAATCTTTAATGAAGAACTACATTTATAGGTAAAATAGGTAGAATAAGCTATTACCAAAAAGATTTTTAATATCTGTATATTTACCTTATTATTATTCAAAACTAAAAAAAAATTAAGGTATTTTGGGGCGCCCAACAGTTAGTGAGATTAATCTGACTCTAAAAAATAAATATGAAGAATTAATATTTTACACCTTAACCGTGAAAACATAAATATTTTTGGTATTAAAATACAAGCGAGTTAGTTTTTTTATTACCTATATATTATAGTAATATGAAAACAATTCAGTTTTAGAAATATAAATATGGTATGCTTAAAAAACATTTTTCTAAAAATTTTTTGTTAAATAATTTAATAATTACTTATTTTTGTTTAATACTTATTTATTTTAAATACTTTACAAATCAAAACTAAGTTAACTTGATTTTTAAATTTCAATCGTTCTTTAAATTATGCAGCCTCTAATATTTTGGCGCCCCTAAAATGCTGGCACCCTAGGCCCGGGCCTCACGGGCCTAATGGCAAATCCAACACTGCACAATACTAACAATACACTTTTCAAATACAATCCAGTCGATTCCAATCAATACACCTATATATATTTTTAATTGCTATGAAAAAAGCACATAACTGTTTATTTCCAGAAATTCATAGAATTTTTATCAGTTTTTTTCGGTAGTTATTACTCTAGACTAAACCGTAATTTCCAACTTTTCTCTCATCTTTGCTATAATTTCATTATCGTGTGCCTATCTTTTTGCTTTTAGTAAATTTAATGATTATTTATTTAACTTATTTGTTATTGTAAATATGGATGCCTTCGGATTGTGGTCTATCAAGAAAACTGTCTCGATTACTGTCATATTATTTTTCGGTTGTAGGGAAAATTTGTCACAGGTAGCTGGAAAGGAAAATTTTAGATTCCAGTCACATTTATCGTCTAGTGTCCTGATTGCGGTTAACTTTATAAAATCTTCAATTTTTCCATACATCTTATATATTTAGATACCTATACCCTATACATAATGAAGAATTAGTATTATAGGTGTAATGTTTACCTATATTTTATAGTATTATTATAAGGATATAATAAATAAATTCAATCTTTTTGATCGTTCACAAAAACTTTCATATATAATATTTTCTATTTCTCTATTATTGTCATATCTATTATTTTATGTACTGTTTTACACATTTTTTAAAATAATTATCAAGTTATGATGAGCTAGAAAAACGTTTTGACATATTATGATGCATTTTAATAATTATTACGTTAGAGGTATTGTTTTTTGGTATAGTTTGTCCATAAGTGTACATAGTGTTCCTTACATATTACAGTGGAACCTCGTTAGTATGTGTTTCCTCCAGTCCCTTCAAAAAGAGGTTCCACTGTATATACAAATATATATAAATGAGTATAAAAATACATATATAAAATTTTATAAGTGTAATATTGTATTCTTATTGTTTGATGACTCAAAACCCGTATATACTTTTATAATACATGGAAAAGTTAAGGGTTTTCATAGAGTTGATCGTAATTGGAAGACTAGATTTTTACTTCTCGAAAATCGACAAATGATAAGACCACAATCGGAAAAAGCCGCAATCGGGAGAACACCTGCTTTATTAATATTATTGATTTTATGTCAAAAATGTTTTAAATTTGAATTTTTTTTGTCGAAAAATTTTATAATCATAATTGTAAATTTAATAATCATATTGTCGGGGATCACATTTGATTTATAGAAATACATTTTAAAATGATTTTTTAGGGATGTATACATAAACTCAATGAAGAAATTCGTAATCAGATGATTATCCTGGAAGCTGCAGGATTGGGAACATGTGTTGTTCCATTGTTTGGGATGATATTCTCGTGCACATTGTTCATAAAGCTACGAGATGCGTATGACTGACATAAGGACAAAAGGGCAGAGAAGATCTACATCTGTGAAATTCATGGTTCTCTGCCGTTTGGCCAGAAATGTTCGAATTCAACGCTTGACGAAGTTTTAATGGAACATCTGAGTTGTAGTGACCAAAGTGAAGTGAAAATTTAACAAATAATTGTGAAAAAGGAATATCGAAAGAATAAAAAGATTGTATCTTTATTTGAATGATGTCTTAAATATTGATGTAAAAAATAATAAACTCATATAAACATTTAAATATGTGGACTGAGATTATAGTGGGTTAGACTAAATTTAGAAGAAAACGGCTTTCATATAAGCTCTACAATAGTCTAAAGCCAATTATTCCAAATTGGGTTATGTCCAGTATCTATTATAAAGAAATTGATTGAAAACTGCCTTGTCAGAATAGCTTAAATATTATCAAACTTATGTGACAGTTCTATGACATTTATTAATATTTTAACGTATGCGCGGTAAGTAATACGAAAGTTTGAAATGAAGTATCACTGTTCAAAATTCCAAAAGAAATACATAGAGGATATAATAAAATTAATACCCCGTTCAAAGTGTTTGCAAGCTAGCAAATTTTCTTCAATTTCTTATATCTATATCTATACTGGGCATAAGAGTGAAAAATCTCAAGGTTATTATACACCTTAATAATACGATAATGTGTGTATTTAATATTTCAAAGAAATTAAAAAGATGTTTTATTGTTTAACAAAGTTTATATAACTGTATAAAATAAATTATTGGGAAATATTTAATATGTTATTTTCTACCTACTATAAATAATTATAACATTGTACCTACCTTATTGTTAATATTAATATATTAATATTCATTCAGAGGCTTTTAAAAGCTCAATATTGATAATACAAATAGTACCTTAACCACTTACAAACACTATTAACTAAATAGAAAAAATATCTGCTTACAATATGTACCAATTTATTTGTACATTTGTAAATAATTAAATTATTTAAATTATTATGTAATGTCTGTTTTATAGAAATTAATGCAACATCAAGCTTAAAATAATTGCACATGTTATTAAACTTATTCAATGTTATTTATAAATGTGATGAAGAATTTATTGTGTTTATTAAATAAATATATATGTACAAAAATAAATATATATAATATATGAAAATAAAGTTTAGAAATATTTAATTTTTTTAATTGATTTTTTTAACATTTTCTTTGCAGAAACACATAACTAAAAGATGCCTACGATGCCTACAGTGAAATTTTGATTTGTAAAACATGGAATATGGAAATATTATGATTTTTTATGGCACATTCTATTACAAAATATTCACAGTTTACCCAGTAATTGAAAAAATAATCAAAAGGAATCAAATTTTGATATTTCATTCCGGTTTCAGTAAAATTCAGCATTCACCGCCAATAATTTCTTTATGTTCAATTACAGTGCTGCCAATCTACATTGCCAAACTATTTTATAGTTGTCAATTTTCATTATAGATTTCGTGTGAATCCGGTAAATGTCATTTAGATTGAAAATTCGCTATATATTTTATGTTCAGGTTCCGGAATAAAACAGAATAGTATTTCATTCTGTTTGATTCTATTATCAATTACTACATACTTTTATTGTTGTTTTTCTATTAATTTCATAGCCATCTTGGTTCTTTACCTAACAGATTTTTTTTCATTTATACGCTAGGAAACCATCTGTCAAAAACGACACGTCGCCACCTAGTGAGCGGCGTTAGCAACTTTGGGTATATTACTTTTAAAAAAGGACAGCCGAAAGTAATGTTACCAAGTTCCGATTTCGTTAATTTTTTTTCTTATCTATAAACCTATGTATGAATAAGTACTTGACCAAGTTTTAATTAATTTTAATAATTATTTTAGCTGTAATTAATTAAAATTTGAAAATCGAAAACCTTTTTTTTTCTACTTAATGGTTTGATATAATTGGATGATATTTTCAGTAAAACTTAAGGGTAATATAAGGTCTTGAAAAACATTAATTTTTTATTTTTACAAAATTTTTTCATAGCAAATTTTTATTTTTTATTTTCAAATGTCCGATATTACCCAATGAGTAAATTTTGGGGTTAAAACACAAAGTTATGTGTGTTATATTAAAATCTGTATTGAAGAGTATCAATCTTTGCGGATTATAAGGATTCGACCCGCGAAATTTGTCTATTTTCGATCAACTCTATTACGATTTTTTCTTTTTTTCTTTTGAGTGGCGTATCTTTGAAACCATATATTTCATTATAATGAAATTTATATGGTATCAGCTCGATAGTATACTCTTTCAAACAAAGAAAAATCAACCGGATAGGTGCATATTTGTCGTAGTTATACCCGAAAATACATAAAATATATAAAAAAATAGAAAACTCTCTCCTTTTTTGAAGTCCATGGTCAGATTCTGATAAAATTTATATGAGACCAACCACCTCGGGAGTATACTCTTTCAAACAAACAAAAATCAACCGAATAGGCGCATATTTTTCGAAGTTATGCTCGAACATACATAACAAAATATATTGATTGAATTGATAACCTCCTCTTTTTTAGAAGTCGGTTTAAAATAAGAAAATTTCGGGGTCAAATTCTAATAATATACAAAGGTTGATACTTATCAATACAAATTTTAATATAACATACATAATATAACGGCAATTATCCATTTTTTCCTTTCAATTATATGACAGATTGGTTTGACAGATACCCAAAATTATTTATTTTTGCCACTTGGCGGCGCCAGGATCGATGGTTTCCTAGCGTATAATTTAAAACTTTTATGTAATTTATTTTAATTAATTATACCTGAAATATAAAATTAGAATATTTTCATAAGTCAAAATTAATATTCAACACTTTTTATTGACAAGTAGAAACATTGATATAATTTATTTTATTCACTAAATAAACTTAATATCACATTGAATAGAAGTGAAATTATTGAGATCGTGATATTTGGACAGCTTCAGAATTATATTTTGACATGCTTTCAAGATTTTCACAAAAAAGATCTTCTTTAGATGAAAATGCAATAATGGTCCATCCTAATATTGCACCAATTGACCTCCAAATTGATAAGCTGCTCCAAAGATTAAGTGATTCTTGATAATCAGACTACGAAAGAGAAAAAAATATTTTTAATAATAAATAATTAATGTCACCATCACTGTTAATTCATAAATATTAAATTAATTAAAGGATACTGTTTATTTATTACAAGGTTTGTAAAAATTTATAAAATATATAAAAAAACTGATTATCGAAATCATAACAAAACGTATATTTTTTAGAAACTACATGAATAAGGCTACTTGGAATTATATGAGGTTATTAAACTATACAGATTGTCTCAATAGTTTAATAACTATTAATACTATTACTTGTAGTTATTGTAAAAATAGGAATTTATTTTCACTTACAGAAAAAAGAGTAGTGGTATTAGTTGTAGCATTAAAATATTGAAACTGGGCATCGGTGTCTGATGCTACAAGCGTTAAAAGCAGTGTCGTAGCGTAGATTGGTATCACTATAACACTTCTCCGATAAAAGAAGAAATCCCTTACAAGAAGCCAATCAATATGGGATATATCATACCTGTAAATGTTACATTAAATGAAATTATAGTTTCACACGAAAATGAATTATTCATAACATAGAAATAAAATCTTACCGATCAAATACTGACATCAAACAAATAACACACAACACAAAGAATGTACTAGCATATATAGTGGCAAAGTGTGCATAGTAACTTATAAATAGTTCGTCTAAGTTTGAAGTGGTAATGACACATAAATGTGCTAAAGCAAGACCTCCAAGAAATCCGTGACACAACCACGATATAGGACTCCAAGATTTCTGAGCACAGATTGCAAGCTCTAACGGAGTTATTTCTGACAATCTGTAATTTTAAATTCCATCAATTTTTTTAAATATGTTAACAATATGAATAAGTTATACTTTGTAAAACGATTTGGTTCAATTGAGGATCCTTCATTTCTTCTTTCAATTTCATAACTAAATATTCTTTCTCTTGGAACTGCTTCAAACTTATTTTTTCTTTGCACATATATTTTATTCGATCTAGAAATACGAATGTACTACTTTATTTTTATATTTAATTTTTTTTTTAATTTAATAAAATGATTACTGAATACTCATTTATAAGAAATAGTTTATTACCTGGTAGGTGGTGGATAATTACTTGTAGGATCTTCAGAAAATCCATGAACTCTTGCTGGTCCTTCAAATACATCATCTTGAAGATCTTGTAATGCTACCATGATATCAGTATTAGGTTGATATGCTTCATTATAAAAGCTTTGGTTTTCATCTGAAATTCTTTTTCCTTTCTTTTTACCGGGTGTTTCATTTGTAGTATCATATTTGCTTTTACGAGTTTTTCGAGATTTTTGACCTAATAAAAATATATTAAAGTTAGTAGTATAAGCAACGTTATGAAAATGATTATGATGCTTGGTTTTTGATATATTCTCTAAATAAGAACACTAGTCAATGCAGGATAAACTACCTGGTAAAATTTCTTCTCTGCTATTTCCAAAACTTTGTTCAGAAGTCTTACTTCTTTTTGATTTATGCTTATTTGATTTACTGGTTGATGTGTTTTCCTCTATTTGTATAGCTTCACTAATTTTTCTATGCTGTTCTCTTTCAATATCATCATTTCCATTGATTGATCCATATGGACTTATTCCTCTATTAGACAATGAACATCTTTCTCCAGGACTAAGGGCTTGAAGATTACCCGTCAGATCAGCTTCATTTGGTGAAAATTCATCTTCATAAAAACTAAGACTTTGAGGACGAGGTGGATATTGCTTCTTTTCATGTTTGACTAGATCTTTTTCTACTAAATTCATAATTCCTAAAGTAATTATTAGCATTAAGATAAATTATGCCATGATTTTAATTAGAATTAAAGATTTTTAATTAAAATCCTTATTAAAGGTTAATCATTTTTTAAATGATAATGTTTTTATAATAATGCAAGATACTAACTAAAATCTTGGTATTTTAGTATTTTTAATATTTGTAAATACATTAATTATGAATGTAACGTGTTAACAAAATAATAATTACCCTTCTCAATTTGAGTATCAATACAAATTTGTGCATCTATTGATATATCTCTTGAAATTGGATTGAATTTGAAACTCCCTGTATCTTGTTGGTAACTTCGCTCAGAGATATCAGACCGTTCACTTCTGCGTCTTTCTTTTTGTCTGTTGTTTTTTGGTGAGTTGCGTTCCTCTTCAGAATCATTTTCTGACTGTTGTCGAATGCTTGATATATTTTTTTCTGATGGCTTCGGAGGTGTAGGTGAATTTTTATATTCTCTATCACTATTTTCTTTTTTTGAAGATTTTTCTTTTGAACTATGTCGTTTTGTTTTTGGTTTCTGCTTAAATGTAGATCGAGTTGACATTTTAATAATCTCTTAAACTCTAATTATATTGACTTATTTCTGGACAAACCAGCAACCTTAGGTTTAATATTGACTTAAACTACATATTACTCTCAACATGTGTTTAGGCTTAATGAATCAACAGTTGCTTGTTTTGATTGCAATATTGAAGTAAGTTCCTGGTCAATATCTTTAGTACCTTGTATAACTATAGTACAAAATTATTGATTTTTAATTGTCAAAATAGGCTATCTATTTCTTGCTATATATTATATATATTTGCTTTCAATATTATTAAATATTCACAACCAAAAATATATTCTTTTGATATACGCCATTTAGTAAAATATTAATTTTATTAATATACAAAAAATAAACCAATATTACATGGATTACATGTAATGTAAACAGTACTTCAAATGTTTTGCTACATTTTGATAGATATTTGACACATTACCTACATACATATGATAGTTCATACTTACCGACTATACCATTTGTTCTTATGTTTCACCAATAGAGGGCAATAGCATGATAATTTACAATTTTTTGTTGGTTTCAAAATTTTATAAATTAATTTATCAATTTAATTAAATAATATTATTTCGATATGCAGTTTAAGAAAAAAAGGTAATTATACTCTTATACGATTTAATCTTTAACTAAAGAAAAAATAATATATGTATAATGTATTTTAAAAATTATTTACCATACAAATTCAGTATTACGGTGATTACGGTATTTAGAATGTTGGTGACCTTGGCGGACAAGTATGATATTAAAAAGTGCCCACGGCTATTAGGTAGTTTAGCTTTGATTTTTTTGCTAGATAAAATAAATACACTTACATATTTATTTATACACTTATGTTTATATAGGTACTGATCTAATTTTATTAAAAAAATCGTATTAATTTTTCAATTATTGATTTGAACTTACTATACTAATCAACACTTACTATTCATTAAACTAAAAAAACTATTGTAAGCGTTGATACCAGTAAAATATTTTTAGAAACCTAAAATATTTTTTTGATAAGACAAAAAAAGCTAGCTTGCCGTTCCGGGCACCCTTAACCCCGGTTTCCTCTTGTAGGGGCAATATCACATATACATATCACATATATGTATATGCCTATACAAATATTTCGAATAAAATATAAAGGTTTTTCAGTACCTCGATACCATTTATGAGCAGGCCCGGATTTACCATGCAGGCAATGTAGGCACGTGCCTAGATCCGGCCCTGTTTATGAGTATAAATGGGTCATCACTTTAAGTACTTAAAATTGGGGAAACATCGACTAGTGTTATCAGGCTTAATATGAATAATCGACATTTAATTCTATATGCAATTTTGTTGATCAATTTATACACAACAATCTTTGAAAGCCATCAGATACAGCCCATGTGATTTTCAAGTTTTTCGGAGTTTAGATACTAGGTACAGTGTACTGTAAATGTTTTAGAAGGATCATGATTAACATCGCAGATAAATATATGATTTTGCTTTCTATATGCGGCATTTATAACCGATGACGTGTGTTTTTGTGAAAGTGCAACTATACGTTTACAAAGTGTTGCGATCATGCATTTTAATTAGAGGGCGAAAATGGAGCGGTTGTTAGACATTTCAATAATGTTACTTATCGTTAGTTTTATTTACAATTGTTTAGGTCTGCCTAACCCGCGTAGTCTATGGTACTCTGAAATTAGGGTGATAGTGATTAAGTTAATAAACTTGCATATTACATCTTCTGATGAAAAACTTTCTTTAAGAAGCGGAAATGAACAAAGATGAAGCGCCATTTTCAATAATACAAACATATTCCAATCGCTTCTTTTCTTTAAGATTAAAATTGTCACAAAAAAAGTATCGTACTGAAAATTTCTTATTTTAAATTAATAAATATATATTTTTGTCAGTTTTATTCGTTTTTATACTTACGTATTATTTATTGTACTCATGCTTGCAGATGATTTTTCTACACAATCTTTTAATGTTCTTTGTTGGTATTAATAAAAAATTAAACAGAGAATTGAGTGGTTAAAATAATTTTATTGTAAATATTATAAGGTACAAAATAATCGCCACATAAATAATATTATATATTGATTACACATATATAATTTTTGGCACTTATACTATGAAAATAGATAAAATATTACATACAATATATAAATTATAAGAAAGTATGAGATTCCATATACATTTAATAAATAATGTAATATATTAGATTGCACTCTATTAATTATTAACAATAATATATATCTCTAATGTTAAATTACTAAACATTATATTTAATACAAATTTAAATCAACAAATTATAATTATCATTTGATTTTAACCCTTGACACCCATCACCAAAATCGGCAACGCAATAAATATCAAATTGAATTTATTCAGAAAATGAGCTCTGGTTTCTGAATAAACTCATAAGATCAATAACACCGATTTACGTATATAATATATTGTAGATACTATTATTAAATCAGGTAAACACTACATGGATATATCATAGAGAATATATTTGATTACAACTAGTAATTCAATAATATACTTCACTAATTTTGCATCAATGGTTATTATTTGATTGATTCAAGATTAGCGCATTGAGGAAGGTTCATATCAGAAGCATTATGTATAATATTACGTATTCAATATTCAATATGAAACTTGATCTGATTTAAACCCACCTTTTGTATCCATATATAATTTTCTGAGGATTATATTTTATTAATTAATAAAAAACTTATTTACCACAATTATCTCACATGAGATAGGTTTTTAACTACATCTTGTCATATTCCTTATAACAACACCTCTTCGCATTTGTCATTACAGTTTGTTCATAGAACGTACTTTATAATATATCATAGATATATGGGACCAAAATTACCGATTTTTAACATAAGTGATATTTAAAAAACTCTAACTTCTCTACTGCAATCAAAATGAATCAAGTAAAATCGAGCATCGAAAACTAAAAGTTTGAGCACCAAACTTTATTTGATACACATATTTTTCATGCTGCAGAGAACTTTACGAGTTTTAGAAATACATTTACAATGTTAACTTCTCGGTAAATAATTAACAACATTTATATGAATATAATTTATATACATCCTTTGGAACTTACCTTCCAAAAAGGATTTTAAATATTATATCTTAAATTATGATTCGTTTGCCTAACTGGCGAGAATCTTCAAATGTTAGTTAGATATAAGCTACCGTATTAAAATAATATGGGCCTTATCATTATGTTAGTTGTACATGTTATTCTCTAATTACTTTAACTCAATTAAAGCAAAAGAGATAAATTAAAAATTTAATTGTTAAGATAAATATTCACGTAAATATTAAATATATACAAAATATTTTGGTATATTTGAGAAATTAAATGGATGTATGCATTTATTTATTCACCGGTAAATAAATCAAAGCATGCATGCTTTAATCCCTACTCACCAAAGTTTACAAACAATAAGGATGGCAGAACTGATAGACCAACCTCTGCGATCTTTCAGTTTTCTTCATGATACCTTTCTTGTAGTACTGCCTAATAGATCTGGACAGTTTGTCGTAGTTCATTGCAGGCCTGTTTTTCCTTTTACCCCAAAGTCTAGCGACTCTGACGGAGTCTTCTATCTTGAAGACACCTTTACCACGATCCAACCATCTGATAGCTGACCCATACAAAGTTGGTGCTGCTAACAGTTCCTTAAGGAACTGCCAGAGGTGGATGTGGGAACTTCCAGTTGAGCCTCTTGATGTTGTTGCTTTGGGAGATGTCGTAACTGGACTGGGTGTTGAAACCTCTGCAGTAGATTCGTTGTCTTCATCTGAAACAAATATGTTTACTTTAGTGATTCATCCATATCCATTTTAAAAAATCGATACAAAAAATAAATAGGGCTTAATCATTACATCTCTATTGTTATATATTATTTTATACATCAAATATTTAATTTTTGTATTGTACATATATTAAATTGATGGATAATATTTCGACAACTGACATAAGTAATACATCATTATATATTTTTGTACTGAGAAAAAAAATACATAAATGATAACGCAAAGTTATGATTATCGCTGCGGGCAGTTTTGACTTCTTTGATCAAAAAACAAAGCCGATATTGCCGCAATAAGAAATATTAACAAACCATAAATTTATAATGGACCACTCAAAATAATGTACACACGAAAAAAATTTATTCACAATGTTTTATAGCGACAGATATAAATTTGAGTTGTCTTGAAAGGCTGTCGCTCACAACGACTATTTTATCATCGATTTAAATCAAGATGAGGCACATAAAATACCTCAGCACAGCGCTTTCCAAACGGATTTATTATGGCGCCATGACAATTGCTGTTGACAGAGATTAATGAAAAATAAATTTTGGTATTAAGAACGTTATTTAGAAAGAAGTGTTAAATTTACATCAGCTTTTTAAATTGTCTTTTTAAAAAAAGGATAGCTTAGCTTATTATCGAATATTTGATACTTTATTTTTAAATATTTTTAAATTTATTTCGGTACTTAGAGAAAAAATATTTTTAATTAACCTAACACAGATAAAATTATATATCATATAAGTAATAAATAGATAGACGTGGCAGATAATGCTTGATTAAACAAACAAAAAAGTAGTAAAACATATCGATTGGACTACAATGCAATATTTGATTTTTTAATTTTATTATTTCAATAATTAGTTGACATTTTTCGATCTTTCATAGTCGCGATATTTGTATTATTTTTGTATACGACAGTTTGGTAAATGCTGTTTCAGTCGTATCAAAGCATAATAATAATGCTTGTGTGTATGTATATCAACACATGACCGTGGGCACTAATTCACCATTTACATTTTTTTATTTGCTACAGTAAAAACATACTAGACCGGTTTCGATATACGGTAATTTACATATGTCAGAACATAAACTGTCGAATAAAGTAACATGTTAAATTCTTTAGGGATCAGCAGTGTATTTAGGTAAGAGTATTTAAAGTTCAATTAATATATGGTTGATAATTAAACTGAAATTTAGAATGGCATGAACAGTGATTTTAATGCACATGCAGGTACCTTCACCTTGTACCATTCTTACTGATTGGTTTTCTTAAATATTTCTCAGTTCGGTTATAATAATATAATTTTCAATGAAAAATTCAAGTCAATATAGTTTCCTGTTAATTAAGAGGAAACATCGTATAATATTTTTTTTACTGGAGAAAAAGAATATAATTAAGATTTTTGACTATGTAATTTATATTTATTTTTACAAATGAAAACAGTAATTAAAATATCATTGCTAATATAGATCATAAGTAATAATAATATCATTCTTATCATTATCTTACATATTATATGGAAATAATTATAAATAAAACAATAGATATAGAATGAATCTTAAGCACCAGTAAATATATAAGTTATTACTTTGCGTCATTATTGAGTTAATTTGCAATAAAAATATAAGTAATCTGACGATAGTCACGCACGGGGCTTGCCTTAGCGTGACAAACACGTAGTAGGCGTTGGAAGAAGTGTGCTCCAGTTAGTTGTTAGCCTTGCAGCAACTTCAGACCGATCTGATATTGGGTTGCATAACCAATGACATCTATGTATAATATAATAGAGCTGTTTGCAAATGCGCTCAACATGCATCCATTGTCTTTATGGACGCGTGGTACACTGCTTGTTATTCGATAATGGTCTGAATTCTGAATATTTTATTCATATGCAGCAGCAACACATTTTTATTTTATTTTTACCATATCAGATTTCCTTCAGTTTATTGAAGAATCATGATTCGCAATCGTGCTGTTTTTGTTTAAAATTTTATATTGCCTGTTTATGTAACCATGCAGAGATGGGGAAATTTATTTTTCAAACGTGACTAAATTGATTGTATTTAAATTTATGAACTATTGTGAAAACGAGTATTCGATTAAAATTCAAATTGACAAAATTTTTATAGATCGAAAAATATCATCATTACCCATAAGGAATATAAATGATATACAGAGTGAGTCATATCAGGTGGAACAAACTTAAACAGTTAATTGAGAGAGATATTTTAAGTAAAAAAGTTCATATATACATGTGTCCAGAAAATCTTCGTGAGGGAGCTACAGACTCCCAAAGATTTTGCCTAAAATCAGTTTTTATTTAATATCTAGAGAACCCATTGTGATACAGTAATGAAAATTGATACCCAGAGTAGTATTAATACGTGTTATCGATTTCCAGTATCAAACAATGATTAATTATACCAGGGATGTATGGGGCCTGAAGGTCCTCTGATTTTTATCTAATATTTTTTTGTTCTTAATATTTTCCCAATGTTTGGCACTTTTATAAAGTATTTTTTTAAAATACATACACATACACTTTGTTGATTTATCATAAGATCAACCGTTTACGAGATATACGATGGTAAAGATAATATTGCAGAATTTAACTTTATACGGATGCTTCAAATTACATCAAATAAATTTATTGTTCTAGAACTAAAAATAAGAAAAAAAGTTGGTATAAATATTGCTTTTAATATGAGTCCTCATAGACATGTAGCCAATTGTATTACTTTAATACGTACTTTATTAATTTGTTTAAAAACGAAACTAAAAATTGTTATCTATTGAGAAGGATGAATTTTTGGAGATATATTTACATTTTCTTTTTTCTTATTTTTAATCCTAGAACAATAATATAAATTTATTTTACGTAATTTGAAGCATCCGTATTAAGTTAAATTCTGCAATATTATATTCACCATCGTATTTCTCGTAAACGGTTGATCTAATGATAAATCAAAAAAGTGTATTTGTATGTATTTTGTGACATACGACCTTATAAAAGTGCCAAACATTGGGAAAATATTAAGAACAAAAAAATATTAAATAAAAATCAGAGGGCCTTCAGGCCCCATACATCCCTGGTATAATTAATCATTGTTTGATACTGGAAATCGATTACACGTATACTAATCTGGGTATCAATTTTCATTACTGTATCACAATGGGTTCTCTAGATATTAAATAAAAACTGATTTTAGGCAAAATCTTTGGGAGTCTGTACCTCTCTCACGAAGAATTTCCGGACACATGTATATATGAACTTTTTTACTTAAAATATCTCTCTCAATTAACTGTTTAAGTTTGTTCTACCTGATATGACTCATCCTGTATACTGCATATGTAATTTTCATTTATAAGAACAACTTTTATATAAAATGTGCTTTTCGGATAATTTAAAATATTTATAAATATTATATTTCAGAATAAATTAGATTCTTTTATTGCATCTCGCATTTCGATGATTCTAGATATTTCAACCGAGATGTCTGCCGAAGCGTCAGTAATCATTGAAGTACAACTAAATTATTTATTTATTTGTTTTTTGATCAAATGTTCATAAACACTAAAACAAAACTACTCACCATCACTTGCTTCACCGGCGCTGCTTGCATTACTTGATTGGCTGCTACCCGGAGCATTCCATGTAGTCGGTATCTGTGGCGTCACTACGGGTGGTGCAGGACTCGAGCTACTCTCACCAGACGTCGTCACTGTTGCTACCGGAGCTGGTGTAGTGGTTTGTGTCCTCGCTACCGTCTGTAGACTATATCCAAGATTTTCATCCGAGCAGGCTGCTTTCCAGATTTCTAGTCGTGCATGAAGAGTGCTTCCACACTGTAACAATAAGAATAAGATAAGATAACCGTTAATCTTTTCGAAGGCATCGATATTTATTGTTAATGACCTTAACATTGTTCATATACGCCATGAAAAATATACGTTATATTAGAGATTTTCAGCATATATATTATAAAAAAAAACAATTTGCATCAAATCAATTTTAATATTAAATTAATCATTGGTTCAATTTGTATTTTTATGATACCAAATATCTATTTTAGATTGCCAGGGTCAATTTTATACTTATTAAAATGTAAATTAGTGAATAAGGATTTTATTCTTTAAAGCTTTATATTATATTATGAAATATGTTTTTATGAGCTGCTTAAGTTTATCAATTGGTAAAAACAGTCTTGATGATTGCTGCTAATTTAATCAAAGTAATCTATAATAAATAATAAATTCATAGTCCTTGCCAATTAATTATATTGTTACCAACGTTGTTTATAATTCAAATGAATTAATAATTAATTCATAACAATGCTTAAACAATAAACTAATTTCATATTCACTACAAAATAGGTCATATTTGTAACTATGTATTATGCAATGATCTATACGAACGAATTACTGTTGACAACACATATAACTCATAATAAAAAATGTAAACGAAAGTCGTGACTTATTGTGACGTCATAATCTACAGGTACCAACTTGTACTTGAAGAAAACTATTGCACACGACTGATGACAAAGATTGTAATTATTTAGGTCATGCATATTTTTTTGTTATTTTCCTAGGTGGCGTGGGATGGAAGTACTTACATACATACATACCCAGACCGTGAAAATTATAACTGTATAATTTCGTAGGATTGGTTATGATTTATTCACGAATGAAAATAGCGCATCTTTGTTTTTATTGTTATTAAAAGTGTTGCTGAATATTGCATCATATTGATTGTAGGTATTGGTAAAATATAATAACTCAATTTCTTCTTTTTGCAAAATATAACTTCAATTATAATGATAAAGACTAAGGAAAAGAGTATGTTTAAGAGTTCAGAATAACTTTAAAACACTTATTTTAATGTGATGATACAATTCTTCTTCGTGTTATATTCTGCAAATCGAGATATATTTGTACAAGGCAATATTTAATTATGAAAATTATAGATGTTATACAAAAATTCTTGAAATTTTTTAAATATAGAGCAATTTTGGAACAGCAAACTTTTTTCACCTAGTTTTGATGGTTATTATATGCAATCATCTACTTACTTAGGAGGCATACATACACAGAACGAAAAGTGTTTGTTTTGACGTGAAACAAAGTTCAATTGAAAATTTTGAAATCGGAAGCTCAAATTTTTTATACTTTAAAAAAATAATAATCCTTCATGTTTCCTTCTATTCTTTGGATACAGTGAAGAAGCAATATAAGTTTTACAAAAGGATTTGATAGTAAAATTTCAATTATATTTTATTATGTGTTTTTGTATTTTTTTGTTCGATGGATTTTTTTAAAAGAGAGCTCTCAAATATTTAATATACCTACAGCCCCCAAATTTCATAATGCGCTAATGGTCATAGGTTTCAAAATATATCCTAAAATACTTAGATATATATGTACATATAAAAGCGTTGGGCAATTATACATATATTTGTATTTTCCAGGTCATTAATTTCATTATAATCAGAAGAATATGTATAGATGTACATAATTTCAGATAGTTAAATTTGATGTTATTGTCATCATCTAATTATAACGAATTTGATTTAACAGTACGGTGAATGCTTTGTTTGGTTAAATTGGGAGTGCGACAGTTATCAATTTGAACCGACAGATAACCTTACGAAATATCTATTTTACAGTTTAATGCGTATTAAGAACAACTGATGCAGTGCATGCGACTTGAAAAAGTAAGCAAAAAAAGTCAGGCTTCAAATATAAAGATATATAATATATTAATTATATGTAAAAATGCACAAAAACATGATTTTTTAAAACTCAACAAGTATAGATTATATAAACGACGGAATTTTTATACAGGTGTCTCAAATAACATCATTTAAAATTTATTATTATGAAATACTTAAGACGGAAAACTTTTTGAAAAATAAATGCTACGTAACGCCTAACATATTAATTACTATTTCCCAACACATTCCATGCAAAAAAGACATATATTTTGACATATAGATTGGTTCATTTATTAACATTAGAAATAAAGTGTTTTTGATATGAAAGATGTAAACTTTATAAAAAAAGAAGTTTAATTTAAATGTTAAAACTATAGTGCAATAATTTAAAATGCTTTTATTGTAAATCGAAAACAGATATGTGTACATAGCAACAGTAGTACTATGATCATAATTTAAACACATATTTCGTATAAGGATTGTATTCCATAATAGAAGAATTTATAATAATCTTTTTTTAAATAAGAACTACAGAATGAATTTTTTTAATATACCCATAAAACCAAACCACAATCGTGATTAATTTAAATATCGATAAGTGACGAAGCTCATTTTGAGCGAACAATAAAATACGCTGTTAATAAGCAAAATATGCGATTCGTAGGAAATGAAAACCCCCAAAATCTAGATCATTATTGATTATACCCATAAATAGTTTGGTTATGTGAAGTTTAATGGCTGAAAATATCTTATTGTTTTACTTTTAATTCCGTTACCTTAAAGTTTTAATGAAATTTGGTATCAGAATTGGAGCAGTTGGTCTGGGAGAACAAGTTAGTATTTCCAGCAGGATGGTGTTTCGGCACACACTGCTAAAGAAACTACAGAATTTGAGAAAGATTTTTCCTATATGAATATTTGAGGTGTTCATTACACTTCCTTGATTTTGAGTGCCCTTAACTTTTTGTTGAGATATCTAATTGTAATGAAGTATTACACAAAGAAACCAGAAAAGTTTAACAGATCTAACAGAAAACACCCAAGTCCAAATAGTTGAGAGTTAGCCAGTAAAATGAAGGGGTCCATTTATAAGGCATGATTTATGGAATATAATTTTATAAAATGTGTTATTTTATTATATAACAATCTTGCATTGATTTAAAAGTTATTATTTAAACAATTGAAGTGATGACTTGTAGATCTTAGTTATTTAGGGCCTACGAAGTTTTTTTTATAGAACAAATGTTGAAATATCTTGTAAAATAATTTTAAAGGGGAAACTAAAATTAATTTGAATCGGGTATGGATTAAAGTCAAAACTTTAAAATTAGTTATATGTTATCATTGAGACATAACAATAGATAATAGTTAGGTTGTGTTGTTATTGTATATATGTATCCTGTACTTGATAATTTGACAATAATTGTATCACTACAGGAATGTATATAGAAAATATATTACAATTTGACCGAAAACCATAATTTCTTTCATTATTTACACTCAAATTATAAGTTTGGTCACATAGATTCATAGAAAAGTGGGTCGAACATAAACTTTCTCTCGGCGCGTCACACACGGTGGACAAGGCTCGGTTCAAGCACATGCTCAATGTTGATGTTTATGTTGTTACGGTATTACAGAATCCGCAGCACTGCAACAGTTTTTATGAATGGGATTACGATTTTGTCAGTGTGTGTGTAAGTAAGTGTTGTTTTTTTCGAAGAGAGAATTAGGTATGTGAGAAATGCGTGCAAAGGACGTTTCATTGACATTGCCATCGGCTGCATTCTGCCTCAAGATATCTTTCTTTTGGAACGCACTCTTTTATCTACTTTTTAGTTATTTCCCGCAGGTGTTTTGAGATAATTTTAGACTATTATCAATGCTGCAACTAGTTTTAAGTTGGAGATTGTATCTAATATTTTGTATGTTTTATAGTATGTATAGCCTTTACGCAATCATCATACCCAAGAAAAACATTATTTGTTTTATATAGGTTTGTCGAAACAATAATTTCTTAGTAAAAAATGTACTCTTTATACGATTATATAATTGTTTCTCTTTAAAGCAATATTGTCGGGCGAAAATAAGCTCTCTGAAACAATATTTTGAAAACAATATAATTATTTTGCTTTAAGTAAACTTTTTATGCGTGTATTTTGGAACGTCAATAATGAATTTATTAATAATGAGGTTTATTTTATTAAAACGTAGGTAATATTGAAAGACAATCTAAAAAAATGCACCAGAGATATCGGCCTGACCGTGGAATTTCAGGCAACCAAGTATCAGGTCTTGGCTTCTTACTAATTGTTACTAATTGGCTTATTTCTGCCAGTTACTAATTTGATTATGAATAAATATATTGAATTAGTAGATTTGAAAGCAAATGTAATTTACAATTACAGAACCTACACTATCGCATTATATAAACGTATATAAATATTCTCTTTGTTTAAATGTACCTTTTTAGTTATATTTTGATATTCGATGAACTTACAAAAAATATACTTTTGCATAAATGTACACGTATAATCAACAGTTAATTTGCAGAGTAAAACCTTTATGGCTGCTGTTTTAATGCAACGATTGTTTTGGAACGCGTCCAAACATTATAAAACAAAAAACTGGCCAACAACAGTAATTACGATTGGTATATCAACATTACATGGAAACTGAAATCGTTTCAGCAGAAATAAAAGCATGTAAATATTGCATCGATAATACATCACTCGACGTTAATCAGTGCATTGTATCGCGTACCACAGCCCATATCAGTGTGTGTAATCTGTCCTACAGATCGTACAATAAAAGAGTTCTGTTTGTCAGTGACGGCTTTAGTCACTCTCCACGTTTACAGAGTTGGGAGTAGCTAGAAATACTCATAGTAAAAGTTCAGACAGCCCGAATCGATTTCTGGTTGATTGTAGTAGCCAAGTCTCATACACAGTGGTAATTTTCTAATTTTATCTTTTAATATCATAAAATTTTCTTTGCATTATTATTTTTTGTTCAAATTTAATAAAAATAAATTATAAGTACTTGCGAAAAAGAATATAATAAATATTGAACAAATTGCGTCACCACCGGTTTGGCTAAAAATTGCAACGCTATCGAAACTCTTATTATGTAGTAGGGGTAGAAACGTTGGGCACTGTGGAAGTATTATAGCTGGATATTGGCAAAATGAGATACAGTTGCTTTGAATACTTCGGAGACGATAATGGTGTATTGTAAAATATATGGTAATACAAATTTAAAATATACAACAGAGGAATCTTGATGGAAATCATTCGGGAGGTCAAAGTTCTTTTTTATTCTTGAACTATTTTTATCATAACATGTATATTTGTAAATTAGAGTTGAAATATCGCGTTCAAATGCTTTCAATATTAGAAAATATTATTTCTATAAATGTAAAAGGTGCAGAATTAATACAACGAACATATATACATAAAATAGGTATAATAAGAATTATAAACATTATAGGTATTAACTCATAGCCAGTTAAGATAAAATTTAATATAGTATATGATATAAATTTCATGTCGATTCATATCAAGTAAGTAGTTTAATGCCGGGACTGCGCATCGCAAATTAATGAGGTTCGTGTAAACCTAATTGATTTGAATCGTTTAAACGATATGGTGTATTTTTGCTGGGTATCTGTACTTAACCAAGATTTATCGCTATATCGCCCTCGCCGAGACTACATATTTATACCATGTAGACCGAAATGAACATCTTCTATGGTTGGTAAATTACTTTTGGCTTGTTAGATATATGTATAGATAAAAAAGAGAAAAGTATTTTATCGTCGAATTTTAAAAACATTAAACTGCTTTTTGATCGTTTAATGGTTGCATTTATTACTAATAATGTTTTATTACGAAATAAAAAAAAATGTTTATGATCTTTGTCTGGTATATTGTTCAAAGAGATTGAATGTACTTTAGATATATTTCGATTTTACCGACATTTTATAACCGTGGTTATTAAATAAAGATATTGCTTTTTTGTAAGAATCATAAAATTAATACAGATCTCAATAAGTCAGATAAAAAAGCGCTGTAATTTATTATTATTAAAAAAAAAACACTTTTAAGAGAATTGTATTTTCGTATCTATACGTACAAGTTGTAAATGTTAAATGAATTATTTTAATATGGTCGTTAATGAATGAACTTCTTTTGATTTATATAACGCTGCGAAAAGAAAGTTTCTCATGGTTCAAGGTTTTTCAAGTTTATGGACATGAAAGTAATTATTAATTGTTTTGCATTTTGGAAAAAAAAGAAGAAAACAGAAATAATGTTCTTTTCATGTTTAATAAATAAATATCGTTTTTCATTTTGTAATGCTATGATTTCAAAACAAGTACGAAGTGATTAATAACGAATTAGTCGAGAAATTGATTATTTTATAATATAAAAAAAATATTAATATTGTTTTTCGATAGTAATTAAAATTATGTATGCAAATATGATAAATATGTATCTATCTACTGATTAGTATTCTAACAATTAAAATGAACACATCTATATACATGTGTACAGTTGCGTATCAAATGAAAAATTTAGTAAAATAAGTATTTATCTATGTATGTATACACGGTTTTATGAAGCATTTTCTCTCGACCAAAACAAAACTAAAATCAACAGATTGGCAGCTGTATTAGGTATCTATATGGACTTTAGCAATTTTGTTTCTACCCAAATCAAATCCATACGTTTTATGTATAATAAAATCGATACACTGTAAGAAAGAAGATTTTGTTTTGTTTATTTTTTTATAATGAGGGACATAAAATTGTGAGTCTGTTATATAATTGCTTATCTTTATTTTTATTTTTGCTGTCACTTTTCATACAAGCGATTAATTATTGTATAGGTGTACTTATCTAAATACATTTTTTTTAAATATTTTATTTATAATAAAATCCCCCTTTTTCATCGATGACTACATACGCCCATGCATGGGTGTTTCCTTTTAAACAGGTGTTCAAAATTAAAAAAAAAGTTAATGATTCACGATTTATAAAATTTAATAGTTTTGAAAAAAGTAAAATTACCTTCTAAAAGTCGATTTTAATTGTTTAATTAAAAAGTTAATTTTAAGAGATACATTTTGATTTATGTGTTGTCGATATTTTAAAATTTATCATAAAAAGATGAAAAGTAATATAAAAAAACACACATGATTTTTTATTGTAAAATTAGTAGGTATGTGTCATCCAAATTAGTTCCTTATACAAATAAAAGTATAATTAGTCTAGAGAGGTATTTTATAATTTTATAGTGAACCTGGGGATATTTTTGGCTGATGAGTCATTGATTTGATACACAGGTGTTCTGAAACATATTGCTTTAGGCTGAATACGATCTATCAAGATAGAAAAGTTTATATTCCAACTTGTATATAAATAATAAAAATGACATATTAGTTAAATATTTGAGTAATATAAAAAAATATTTATTTATCTGTCGAATAATATAATTTATATGTAGTAACAACTTATTATTAAATGTTTAAAACTTAATACTAATATTAATTTAGTAATGAACTTTGTATTATGTTCACGAGTGTGTCAAAAAAATTAAAATCTTACCTGGGGAGCACGTTGTATGAACTGTTCCTCGGTGAGGGCGACTAAAGCTGCTCCATCTATATTGAAGTAATCCATATGAATTGGCCCCAAGTTTAACTGACCCGCTGTCCACGTCAGCCAAGCTTTCACGTTCTCAGAAGACCATCGGGTTGGGTCTGTGAAAATTGTATCAACTATAATAGAAGAAAAAGCAAAAAATACGTCTATGTAATGAAAATTAAACAAATTTAAGATAGGTGTTGTTTTCTATTAACTTAGAAATTAAATAAATAAACTGGATACAATAAGTTTGGCTTTACACCAAAAATGATATAACACCATTAAAGTGTTTTTTATGAAATAGCAAGAAAACCTAAATTTAATACCAGTTTTATTAACTTTTTATATAGTATTGTTTGATCCTGACAATGAGTATGATTTAATAATTAAACAATATAAGTTCCAAAACTAATGTATTTACATTTTTTTGTGTAAAATTAGGATCAAAGCTGTATGGACTTTTAAGAGAGAAAGAAGAGGGTGTTGTTTTTGACCTTGGAAGGTCACGTTACCATCAACTTTGTTTTTAAGAGAAACTCCTAATTTTTTAAAAATTTTTCAGTTTCGTTTGTGATAGATCTATTCAATGATGTTACTTAAATAAATAATATTTTCGTGTGTCAATATTTAAAAAAATCTTTATTGTATTATCTATCGGCTATACGAATATATGATTTATATAAAAACATAAAAATTAAAAAAAAACTGAAATTTGTATCTCTTGTATATCGATATCGTACCATGATTTACATATTGAGAGTAAAGCGAAATAAAACAAAAGTTTTCTGTCGATATATAAAAGTTATAAATCGAGTTGGCTTTGTTCATAAACCACTGCGATACTCGTACAATATGTAAATGTGCTGGATCGGCTACCGAGTATAAATCTCAACGGGGAGCAGAGGTCATCTCTCTTGTGGAGGACCACCATGTGTAGATACACACACACAGGCACGCATATACGCACTGATGGATAATGGAAAGGTTATCATCGACCATGTTTTTGTCTAGTGAATTTTCAAGTTTAGGCGTACATGGAGCTTGTCAATTGTTGTTAACACTTCATTGTGATTTATGAATTGAAACTTTGTTTAGGAAATTATTAAATTGTTTTCGGCATTTATATAAATACATATATTATTTATAAATATAAATGTATAGTTAAAGATCATGGTATACGGTGTTATAGCTGAGAAATATTATCAAAAAAATTGCAGATGTCTATAAATAATATTTTATTTATAAAATAAGTCTTAAGCAAATTCAGCCTGAACAAATTAATTTTCTTGTGAATTGCGTTCCGATGTTTTCTTTTGAAAAAGGTGTTATTTTTTGCGTATCTAATGCAAAATGTTTATTATAAGAGCAACATGCTTCGATGGTTACATTTATAAAATCAAATGATCTGTATTTATATCTTATAATTAGATCTTTCATATACATAATAAATCAAATTCCGCATTCACAGATTTCTCGGATTTCTTGAACCTGGATTTACTGTAATATATCTTTAGTGTATTTCATCTTGTTACTTTAGCTCGTTATAAAATCGCTTTATCAAATAATGCACAGTATAATAAATAAACAATAAACATTTGAAGTATTTCCACTTAATTTTAAAAAGTGAAATTTTTCAGTATATTAAAAATGACATAATTTTCATGGTGTGTACAAAGTCTTAACACTTACGAATGAGTCACATTGTTTGATGAGAAAATTCTGATTATATCTGAGATGTGTACACTACTTGCACTTGTAGTGAATACTAACACCTTCTGGAAGTAAATAATATGGGGTTTACCAATCCATCCACATGACTCAGAAACGTTTAACATTCGATACGTTTTTAGATAAGTGAATCATGTGAAGAGGTACGACGTCCATATTCGATATATTAGCCACAGATTAGAGTGGTGATACTGACACAAATAATAAAAATTCAGATATCGTTATCGATTACATATTACGGGATAAATACGTGCTAGTATATCCTATTGTTGAAATTTTCCCATAGATCAGGATTCACAAACAGTTTATCAAAATGAATGAAAATTGATTACGTGTTATAGTTTCTACATAAGATATTACGATCTTTTTCCAAGGTGATGTTTCTATTTTGTAGGATATTACAGATAACCTATTACAATAATAAATAATTTTTTTATCTTGGGTAATGCTGTGGGGAATATGAAATTTTTTATTTGTGATGAGCATGAAAAATCTCACAATATTATCGTAAATTATCTAGGTAATTTTTTAATACACCCCTCCCTGGAAAATTTTCTGCGGATGCGTCTATCTTTTCTGAACAAAAACAGTAATTACAAACGGCCCTTTATAAGGTGTATAAAACGGATGTTTTTATATGATTTGTTATGATAGGTACATATAAGTATACAGTGGCGGCTTTAGGGGGGGGGCGACCCTGGGCAAACGCCCGGGGCGCCAAGGTAGCGGCAAGAAGTGAAAAACATAAAAAAAATAAGAAAATAAAGATGCAACAACGAAAAATGAAAAAAAAGCTCATCAGATTTTTTTGCGGTAGAAATTAACTATATATTCGAGTCAACCAAAAAAAAGGTCTTCAAAGGTCTGGAAGGGGGCAAACAAATATTTCGCCCGGGGCGCCGAGCTTGCAAAGGCCGGTTCTGTATGTATAGAAAGCAAATTGATTGTAGGTAATAACAATATGCATATATGTATACAATATAATATAAAAGTAAAATTATTAATAAGGTAATGAAACATAAAAGTTACACATAACATAAACAAACACGTTAAGATTGTTTAGCTATTTTTCCAAATAATTTGTTTTAAGTAACCAGTTTGGCATTCTTAATAGAAAGACATCCATCATGCATGTCAACCAAGAAACTGCCATGTGTTTGTTGCCACTGATTAGGTAATCAAACACAAATGATTCATGCAAGATCTTCTCACACTTTTGATTTGACATCGCGACAACAAATTACAAGACACATCGGGGTTCTGGTCGCATCGTCATGAATACAAATTCGGTTTACCCATTTTTGCAATTTAAATGCACCTGCTTGATGTTTTTTTCTAGCTTTTGGACGAGCTAAAAATAACCCACGATTATAAAATATGGAGATCCTGTTTGGATTTCCTTATTGTCATATTTATGGTCGAAATATATAAAAATGATAAAATATTATTCTTGGATATTGTGTAGGATTGAAATTTTTTTATAATAAACATTAAATACTCAGTTTTGAAGGACCTGGCAATTTTTTCGAAAACGGGCTAACTTAGAAATCTGAAACAAGGACATTTTTAATGTTTTTTTATTGTTCTTAGTTTATATATAGGTATGAATATTGTTTATGGATGGACTGTATTTGTTAAAATTGCACATTTTACATATCGTTGGAAAGCTGATATTATACTGATCACAACTTTATGAATAAAATTTAAAACGAGCTGTTAAAAAATATATTTAAAAGTTAATTATTATTATAAAAGAACTACAATAAGTAAAGGTAAAAATACATATATTTTCATTTTAAGAATTAGAGATAAAATAAATCTATTTGAATACCTGGATTAATATTTTATGTGACATACAAGTAGTCTTAAGGCTTCCGCGGTGATCTTGATATGGATCTTGGCTTCTGAGTGTAAGCCGCGTCGATTTGGTCGTGTTATCGGCCAACGTATCGTCACACATTGCAGTGGACATTACCAGGGTTTTTCTAACAGTGCACTGCAATGTGTGACGAAATGTTGGCCGATAACACGACCAAAACGATGCAGATTACATCCAGAAGCCAGGATCCATTTTATTTGACATTTTATCAGCTTGCCAACAACGTGTAAAAAGTAACAATTGATATAATTATAGTGTTTAAATTTTCAGAAGAGAATTAACAACAAGAAGAAAAAGCATTGTTTGTAGAAAATAATTGTGAAATATCCTGTTTTTATGTACCACTTAAATATTGTGAATATAGTGATATATTTTTTTAAATCGTCGCGTCGCGTCGATACTAATTTGAATTCCTTGCTCTGGGTGCTTTTGCAATAGAAAGCAATTAAAATTATTATTTATTATGTTTTGTTGAATTATTAGATTGTAAAAAATATTTTATAGCGAAGTCGTAAATAAAGTGTAATTAAAGGGGCGTAGCTGTGATTAGTTAAATCTTAATAGTTTCAAACGAACCAGTTTCAAGGAACGATAAACAAAAAATCATATTGATTTTTATTAATTAATTAAATAAATGCTCTCCAATACGATAATACATTAGTCGTTTAGAACAAAAACGAGTAAACGCCACTCGGGAGGATCAAAAATAAAAAAATAATATATAATCATGAATTTATTTTCTTAGTTTTAATTATCAAAATATGAAAAAAATATTTGAGTAGAATTTTACTCGAGATTTTTTGATGAAAATCTGCACTTATTTGACTTATCCGAAATTATTTCATTAATACAATTAGATATTCATATGTAAAATTTTATATTGTATATTATTATTGTATATGTAATACATTTTATACATGTTTATATACCCGAGTAAAAATAATTATATATAATTATATATAATCATATATAATTATATATAATTATATATAATTGTATATAAAATCTTGCAACTGTTTTGGACAGTTATATATAATCGTATATAATTATATATAATTATATATAATATTATTTTACGAGTTAAAATATTTATATAGAATTATATATAATCATATATATTTATATATAATTATATATAATTGTATATAAAATCTTGAAATAGTTTTGTTACAATTATATATAATCGTATATAATTATATATATTTATATATAGCATTGTTTCCCGAGTAAAAATAATTATATAGAAATATATATAATTATATATAATCGTATATATTTATATATTATATCATATTAATTCAAAATGAGATTATGTACAACTATATAAAATTGTATATAATTATATACGATTATATAAAATTGTACAAAACTATTTCAAGATTTTATAAACAACTTTATAGATTTTGATATAAATACAAGGTGTTCCAGACCAGCCGTCCACTATGTTTTACGTCCAAACTATTGAAGATAGAGTTTTAGGATCATAAATTTACTAAATATATTCATACATCTTTGCAAAGTTCATTGTTTGCACTTTCTAAATTTAAAAAAATAATAAAATTCAATTAATATTTAAACGAAATTGGAGTTTTTTTAGTAAAAACTAAAATTTGAGAACAAGTCGTCATATTTTTTAAAGAATTGAAAGTATGAAAATTTTTGTTTTATAAATGTGTCTTATTTTTTATGATTTTTACAAATATGTACTTTTTGTTGTTCCATCCCATTTGATTTTGCTGTGAAACCGGCATGTACCCCTCAAACTACCGCTAGGAACGGTTTTAGAGGGCTGAAAATATTTTCCTAAAATTTTTTATGTTCGATATACAGGGTGTCCCATTTTAATCTATCACCCCCCTAATTTTTTTTATCTATCAATTAAATCAAAAAATGCTTCAAATAAAAGCTGTTTGGTTTGGAGGGTGACCCAATATGGCGTTATTAATTTTTTATTTTTTGGACGTCTTCATGGTCAAATAGGCCCAACTTTTTTTTTCAAATGGAAACCTTTATTTTTTATTACGGTGTCTTATTATTTGGAAAAAACAAGTAGCTTTTGTTTAAAAAAAATTTTTGTATGACTTCATTATTCAACAAAATAATTTTAGATTTTAGATTTTTACTAATTTTTTACTCGAAACCCATGAACTTTAGAGGAAAAATGTAAAAAACAAAAAATGTTTATTTTAATATGATATAACTAGGAAAATTATTTTAGATTTTATTTTTTATTTGCTTTAATATTTTGAAGAGGAAAAGTTAACAAAAAATCCTGATATAATTTTCATTGTTATATCAGATTAAAATAAACATTTTTTGTTTTTTACATTTTTCCTATAAAGTTAATGGGTTTCGAGTAAAAAATTAGTAAAAATCTAAAATCTAAAATTATTTTTTTAAATATTAAAAAAAATGAAGTCATACAAAAATTTTTTTTAAACAAAAGCTACTTGTTTTTTTTTCCGAATAATAAGACACCGTAATAAAAAATAAAGGTTTCCATTTGAAAAAAAAAGTTGGGCCTATTTGACCATGAAGACGTCCAAAAAATAAAAAATTAATAACGCCATATTGGGTCCCCCTCCAAACCAAACAGCTTTTATTTGAAGCATTTTTGATTTAATTGATAGATAAAAAAAATTAGGGGGGTGATAGATTAAAATGGTTGGAATTATTTGGGTTACAATAGTTTTAGTTTTTAAATGACTTAACATGTACAGGTATTTTACCGAAACGTTCAATTACAAAATTGTCAATAGAAAGTAATTAACAATACAATTGAAAATTTTAATAAAATTACAAAATCTATAACAGAACTGTTTGTTGTAAAACTCAAAATCACTTAAAAATTATAATTAATAAACAAATGTCACTATAGCTTGAATGAGTTCTTTGAAATGTGCTTTACATATTGGGTTTCTCCATATTATGCACATATGTTTCAGATTTCTTTAATAGTCACAATAATTCTATGTACTTTTTGTAAATTTTTATTTCAACAATATGGGCCTCAAATATTACTTAATACGCATCTAGATTATTTTTTTAAAATGATTCAATAATATCTGAGTACTTTATGTATGTAATAGTTATATATACTATCTGCTAAAAAGAGCTGTGATTTACCTCTCGTTAGCAATGTGTTTTCAGTTTGATACCTATATAAGCAACGATTTTACTATAACTATAAGTGTATTCAAGTAAGTTAGTACGAGGTAAGTAATAAGATATATGCTATATTAATAATTAATAATATAATATGATGTGATTGATTATAGATCCCCCCTACGAGTTGTAATTAATACATTCCCGGTTAAGGGGGGGGGGGACTCCCAGGATGTATTTCCGATTAAAAAATATTTATATACAATTTTATATAATTATATATAATTGTATATAATTATATAGAAATATATATAATTGCATATAATTATATACAATTGTATATAATTATATACATTTCTATATAATTATATACAATTATATATAATTATTAGTGTCCGACCGAAACTGGTTTTTACGACCGAAACCGAAACCGAAAACGAATTTCGGCAACAGTCTTAGTTTCGGCCGGAACCGAAACCGAAACCGAAACTTCCTTACAAGGATCATGTTTTGAGGGAAAAATAAAGAAAACGTTATTATAATCAGTCAGTCTTTATTTTTTTATCTTTAAATCACATAGCTATGAAGTCTTCGACATTTTTACTTATTGGTATGATAATAATCAACATAACAACCCCTCATTTAAGAAAAAAATATTAATTGCGCCTTAAAAATACTCAAAATAGGTGAGGTGTTTATTTGAGTAGTTAGATTCTTCTTTTAAATATTTTTCATGTTTTTTTTTAAATATTAAACATAAAATTACCTATTTTTGATGGAATTTAACCCGCCGAACTTGACCGATTACAGCGCGAGAACTCCCGAATGCAGTTTCGGTTTCGGTCGTAGTTTCGGCAGGTTTGCCGCCGAAACCGAAACTAAACCGAAACTCGTTTTTTTGCCGAAACTCGACCGAAACCGAAACCGAAACCGAACATTCGGTCGGACACTAATAATTATATACAATTATATCGGGCCAAATCTCCGATATAATTGTATATAATTATATATAATTGCAATTATATATAATTATATACAATTATATATAATTATTTTTACTCGGGTATTTATATCAATGTATATGTACTAGTATGAACGGTAAGTATATCTAAGAATATTTTCCTACGGAAAACTGTTACATATGACATCAATTAATATTAAAAAGTGTATATTATAAAATAAATAATGACGTATTAAATGACTGCAAATATATTTACGATTAAATTCAATATAGGAAAATAACATACGTCATTACATCAACATGTATTGTTATTATTCCATGCTTTCTTAAGGTTTTCCTTGGATTTTCTTGGATAAAAAACACAATTGTACTAATGTAAGTGATAATGTTTATTAATCTTTTAATAATGCATAAATAATCGTGTTATATTGTATTGCAATCATAACGTAAGTAAAAGTTAACCTGTGTCTCAGTACCACACCTAGCTCAGTACCCAGAGATTAAAATCATTTGTAGATACACACGCCTAAGTTTCGTGGGCGTGTTTCTTTCTGTACTGTTATGTTTAAGTCTCAACAGACGTTTCAAAAGTCTCGTTTACCATTTTAATTTTTATTTACAAGTTTATTATGCTAGAGTTGATACAATGTTTTTATTTTAATGGAATTATGATTAGTTTTTTATTATTATTAGATAATAGAAATTAAAATCTCATTAATAATGGGTGTAGTAATATTTTGATAGTTTAAAAAAATTCGGTTTGTTTTGACTTGTCACGAAAAATACTGAACCGATTCGTTATAGATTTGCACTGTTATAATACCTAAGCACATACAGTTAGTTAAGCTATATGATAATTTAATTAGGGCGGTTCCATATTAAGGAAAATTTACAATTTATATTTGTTAGGAAAAGTGTACAAAAATGACGAAAAATCAATGGTAGTTGTGATATGATGTGACATAATTAAAAAAATGAATCATCGGCATGTATAAGAAATATTATGATATATTAATAAAGTATATGGATAGTGAATTTTTAATTAACTTAATTTAAATTAATAATAATTTAAATCAAATAAAATTTGTTATGTTTAATTTTAAGTTAATCATTTCTTTCTGTATGTTTACTTTGTTGTTTTGAATAACAACAAACTACCTGCATGAAATATGATCCAGTCTGTTACATTAAAAACAACCAACAAAAAATAACGGGAAGAATAAGAGATAGAGCAAAATAAGGCAATTAATTTTGAAATTGAATTGCTACTTTCAAAAACAAAACCGGTTAGCGGTGGCGTTATAAACAATAAACATTAGGCATTTGCATGTATCTTATAAGGAAGCAAAAAATCACTAAACTATATCAATTTGATCCAGTTGCGTAAGTAATGCATAATAAAATAAAATTGTCGATGTTATCTATTGAGATGGAGTGGCCTTCAGATTTATGCCTTGATAAAATGCGTATATTATTTTTTTTATCACCACGCCTAGCTTCTAAAAACGTGTTGTATGAGCGTGGGCCACTGTATATATGTACAAGTCAAAAATTTCAAATATAAACAAAGCGAATATTATAATAATGAACCGATATAAAATTATCTTCGCGTTTCAAGCGATATTAAGTTCGCCTGTCGAGTTTATTTTTCTGCGGCATCCGTGTAAGTTTAAGGAATTCTGCTTACAATTAATGTTATTGAACTTACAATTAGATCACTACACACGTATAGAATAGTAACTATTTTTATTCAAATCTTGAAATAAAGTATGGATATCAAATTACTACAGATACAAGATTGCGCGCATTAGAGGAAGAATATCGTAAAATCCCATATGCCATAATAGGAAGACGGCCCTAAAATTTCACATATTTATATAGGCCCTATGGTTTATGTTGGACGTCGATAAATCTGTCTCTATGTAGAAAATCAATATTTTAAGTTATTAATAAATCGTAGAAAAAAATCAAATATGACGAATTCGTTCCAGTATGACATACATTTGGGAAAATTCTTTGAATTATGTACGAATATAATTAATATATAAGTATTGTGTGTATGTATGTATGTATATTATTATATATACTATAAGCACGAAGCATGTATATATTTTTTTCTTTTTACAGCACCGGAAGCGTAATGAAAACAATGTCATATTAATATTTTTGAAAGCTACTCATGTAAACAAAACTTATAATATGCTTAAAGTATTACGAAAACCTGTGCTTGTAATATTAATCATAATACCATTTATTTAAAAAAGACATTTTATAAACAGCCGCACATTAGTGTAAATAATTCATCACATGATGATAAAACAATACATAACATGAAGTGACTCCACCTCTTGGCCACCTACAATAACAGTTTGTTCTTCTATTGTGATGTAATGGAAAATAAGAATGGAATGTATATTTCATATTCATCGCGACAATAAATGTTAAGTATATAATATCGATTATTTGTATCTATTGCGATTTTTATTATATTATAACTTTTCCAATACGCGTATAATAGGAAACCATCACACGTAGTATAGAGGTATGCCATTCATTGTTGGAATATATGATTAATAGAATGCATGTTTAAGAAAAAAGGAAATGAAAAACACATGCAAGAGCCTGGACTTGTACATTACATATTAGTTGCTGTATAAATTAACTTATTGATAGGGCCTATGACCTATGTGCTTGCGGGAGCCAGAGTGATCGCCTTTGGTAAAATAAAATAAATAAAAACTTCTTGATAAAGTTGTGCACTAAAAAAACGTGAGTGACTGGAAATTGATGAAGAAAATACAAATACTTATGTATAAGTAAGTATTCCAATAGAAATACACGTACTTTTTTAAAATTGTACTTAAAATGTAATTGCATAAAATAGTGTTACAAAAAAGTTTTTTTAGTTTCTTTAACAAACAAAAATTTTTAATAGTTTTTAATATCGTATATAAATATTTAAATACATACTAAATGTGATATAAACACGTTCAAAAAACTATCCACTCCTTAATTTCAAGGTAAAATACCTGTACGTTATATGTTCATGTCAAAACTATTGGCAGCAAATTTTGATTGAACTGTCAACTTTTATTTAGTAGAAGCTAGTTTCGAAAACTCGAGCAGAATGAATGTTGATATGAAATATCAATATATAGTTTTTTTTTTAATAGGTACATTAAATATTAATAATTTGTTGCTAATTACAGTTTGGCATATAACATCCTGTTTAAATTATAAAATATGAATAAATAATGAATGCTATGATGTCAGATTTTTTCAGTCTTATAAATTATACGGTAATACGAAATAATATGTTTAGAATTGATCTAATTGGGTGATAATGTTTTGGAAAAATTTATTGACTTTTTTTCATTTATGGATGAAAATTATTGCGGTCTTTTTATTGAGTATCAAAAAAAGTTTAAATTACCAATGTTACACATACATGCTGATATTTTTTGTTATAAATAAAAAGCACATAAAACAAAATAAATTTAAAAAATATAGAACACCAACGTAGAAAACTTTTTTAAATTGATTCTAACCTTGATACATGAATAGCAATTAGAAACGCTAACTAAAATTTACTGATACGTGACTATATAGTAATTGTTATATCATTTTCAGTTCGATTTTTGAATTTTCAAGACTAATAAAATATAAACTCAAATTCAATATTACTCACCAGGCGAAATTCCCAGTACGGAACATATGTTGTCAGCTTCCTTTTTCATTTGTGCAATTGCAAGCGATAATACAGGTTCAATTTTTTCTCTATCCAATTCTTCATTGCAAGAAGTCATCAAAACATCTTCTCTGTGCCCTTCTATTCCTCCATTACTCCTCCCCGCTTCGTCAGGTTCTTCCATTTTGATGGTGCCAACAAAACCAGTACCAATTTCCCCAAATTCAAATGGTTTTAAATTGTATTTCTCTTGGAAACTGGTATCGCGTAAAGCTTCCCGTAGAAGCTGATGGTCGTTTTCCTTTTTAGCTTCTAACAGGCAGAGTTTTTCAGGTACTTTTTGTAAATATTCAGGTGACAGTTGAAGAGCAAACTGATCCTGAAATGGACTATGAATTTGAGGTGAAAAGTTATCTTGGAAATTATTTGGAGAATATGAGTAATTATCTTTGTATTGATCGTTGTACTTTTGGTATTGTTTAGATTGATAAGTATCTTCTAAAGATTTTTGAAGAAACTTAAATTCTTCTAAACTTTCTTGGAGATCAACAGTATTTTCGTGTTTAATATTAATTGTTAAAGGAGACCCAGCGTATAATGACTGGTTTGAACTGTTTGTTGTAAAACTGTTTGGAATGTAATCTAAACTTTTTTGTGGAACTGGAGAGAGAAGTGGTTGATTGTATTTTCCACTTTGTATAGATTTTTGTATTATATTAAATTCTTCCAAACCTTCTTGTACGTTAACTGGGGAAACAGATTGAGGGTAAATTGGAGATGAATGATTTGAATACGAAACGCAAGAACTTGGGGGTGAAATCGGAGCGGAATGTTGGAACCCTGGTGAAAGATATTGACCACTGTTAGGTTCTTCTTTCAAAATTGTCAAAAGTGTCGAATTCTGATTCTGGAACGGTGTTCCGTACGGTGAATAGATATTTGTTTTCTTTATATTTTCCTCCAGAAGATCGTCTTGATTTTCCAATGGTGGTGTATTTGGATAGAATGTTGTATATATTTGAGGTGGCTTAAGAATTCGGCTGCTACTATCGGAACTAAACAATGACGGCGGAGAAGTATACGGAGATAGTGGTATATCTGACTCTGGCGAAGAGGGGAGAAGAGATAAGTCAAAACTGTCAGCGGCAAATGCGCTGTAATCAGGGGGTGTAAACCCAGCTGAGGGAACCGTCTGTGGCATCTGAAAACAAAAAATTATAAAATTAGATATTTTATTTTCAACTTACAAATTGATATTTTATATACACTACATAGTTCTGCGTAAACGATTTTTATATAAGCAGATATCACGTTTTCAATATAACAGAAAATTAATAAGGTAAATTTCATATTGCATGCACGATAAATGACGTGAGGTGAAATATTAATGTCTTTAATATTTGATGAACAAGTTAGCACATTAAATCAATATATTTGTTTATCTTTTACACCTACATTGTAGAATATGTAAACTATTTCTAGATTACGCAAAATCTATTTTGATCATTTTCAATATATAGGTACTTTTAGTTATTTTGCATTACCTGACTTTCAACTTTCAAACAATTTAAAAATTACGTTGTTTCAATAAATAAAATATCTTAAAATAGATTATTAGTGTATCTCACTTCTTAATTTGGGAAGTTGAATTTTTTGTACATAAAATAACTTTGTATAAAAAATTATGCTGTACGTAATATATGTATATGTTTATTATTTTTGAAACTGTGGGAAATTACAGAATTTTGAATTGTAATGACGCAATTGCCCATGTGTCATTTACGTTAAGCATATTTAACTTATATTTAGATGTGCATTTCTTATGTGTTTTATTAAATCTAAATGATATAACAACTATAAATTATATTTAAAAAAGTATAATGAACAGTTTTATGTATGCCTATATCTTCTGTGTACGCAATAGAATATGGAATAAAAAATATCGTTTTTATATATATTATTATGGAGCGTTACATATACAAATATTTGTACACATTTAGGGTACATTATTAGCACATTTTATAAAATTCTAAATAAATAAATATCTATATATTACTTTCATTTTTGAAGCATTCAATTTTTCGCTATTTGTTTTACTCTTTAAAATTGTTAGTTTATAAGAACAGTTAGTAATTAAATATTATTGGAAGTAGATATACATATTACATCCATATTACTGCTAGAAACTCAATAGATTTAAAAAATAGACTTTGTTCATTTTTTTAAGATAAAAATATAAATGATATTTTTAAGTTGTACAAACCATTCTTTAGTTTAAATAAAAATAATCTTATCAGAGAAAAAATCGATAATTACAAATCTCGATAAATACTACTAACATATGCAAATTCTAATGGTCAATATATGTAAAACTTGAAATTAGAAAAACCATAGTTAATTAAGCAATGCTGAAAACTATAATATACAGTAGTAACTCAAACACTATGGGCTATACAAACGTAAATGACAATAAGGAAATCATTAGATATCTCAAGCAAGGTTGTTATAATCACGTTTTCTATGATTCACGTTACAAGTATACTATATATATTTATATATTCTTTTTTTTAACATTAAAAAATCTCTAGGATTGTCCAAGGTGCTGCATTCACGTAACAATTTTAAGAATTTTTAGAGAACGTATTGTCGTTGATATGTACCTATTCCAATTTTCATTGTAGTTATAAGAAAACTGCATCTCGATGATTTATTTAAAAATAAATGAGATATAGCATTTGTTCAACTTTAATACAGATTTCACTTATTATATAATTATATAATTAACATGTTTAAAAATCGGTTATTTCTTAAAATCATATTTTGGAATAATATGATTAATACAAAAACTTATGACTATTAGAGGAATATAAATCAGAATGCTTTAGTTTTCTGTAACCCTTAAATCTTCTATTTATCTATAGATTAAAAAAGCACAGATAAAAGATGATGTAGAAAGGAAATTATGCCGATATTGACAGTCTATTCCTAATAATTAGAGTACCAAGGATACGTTCACTATCTTAAAATAGATATTTCGCAATACTTTTGTATCGCTCATGTTTAGGTATGATTTATTTATTTAAAATTTAATAATGAATTAATTGAGGTTCATGTTAATTTTAAACGTTACAATTTCTACAAGATTGTAGTTTATTAAAGAAATAGGTCTAATAAAATAAGATTTTATATTATTTTTTAATATTAAAAATTATAAAACTAAAAACAATAGGTACCATTATTTGAACCCAGTTATGGAATAACAAATTTAGAACCAAATCCTCAAAAGACTTAAACTGAAATAAAGCAGTAATTGGGTTCAATTGTAATTCAGAAGTACTTGGTAATCCTATAAGTTATCATTATATTGTAATTAATAATTACATATTACACCAACTTTAAATGTGTTATTAAGTATTTTTATAAATATAGGTAATATTTATTTCTAAATGAAAAATTGAAAGTGAACATTTTTGGTAACCTGATATTTCTAAGAATTGATCAACTATACAAATAGGTTTGTTTTTTGTACATTACTACATATATGGTTAAGACAGCATGGAATTTTTGAAGCAAGATGTTTATTTAACATATTATATCTACTTGTCATAGAAACATGGCTGAAATAGAAATGACATAATAAATCAAACACGACGTTACAATTTGACTAGCGGCCAAAACGTTGACCCTTTACACAGGCAGGGATTCTCAAGGATGGTACGTTATAGTAAAGGTGTAAAAAATCAATTTAATTCAGATGATGTCATGCATGTTTATCTCCAATGGATTATATAAAACTTTTGTTTAATTACATATTTTATTGCAAGAATTAGAGTGAAATAAGTTTAATAAATTACGTATTACTATAAATTAAAATCACCTGTCATATATGAATAAGTTCTTTGCTTTATTCATTTTTAAATCGAATGTTAAAAGTTGTTGTTCCAAGGTTAAATTCATTATGATTGCGCCTATATTATATTATACGTCTTTTTACTTTGTTTATAAATATCATGAAAAAAAAGAATTCCCAAATAAGATGTGTTATTTAAATGATAAATAGATAAGCAACTAGTTTATACTTGACATGATCATGCGCTCTTTGAATGCAACATTTTATATACTAGAATCATATGATATTTATTAAAAGTAAACGCTCTTAATGACTACTAATTTGATTAGTACTATACAATAGATAATATATAATGATTTTACCTTTGCTATTCATATTAAACAAATTGAAGAAGATGGCAAAAGTCAACCACAAGAATTGTTTTCACGATATTTCCTTCAGTATTGAAATAAGCGTATGTTATTATTTTGAACACAAATACAGAATAATATTGCTGTACACAATATGTTATACCAAATTAAATATAAAAGGTCACTCGTATTTAAATATTATAAACTCCGCATGAGATAAAAATGGTCATAAATAATTAATTAAAAAAATGAACAAGCTTATTAACGACCAGTAATTAAATAATTTACTAAATGACTGGACTTTAATATCACAGCAAAAATAAACACGGTCCAGTTAACCGGCTTTTTACAAACTATTGCAACAAGTATCAGTTTGTTACTGACTTCATCCTGCAAACGCTGAGCTTAGTTCAGATCAATCCTGCTGTTAGATAACTGTGTCCTTGTCTAACCCATTCACGCACGGTATGCGGCACTCTGTTTAACGTTACCTTGATATTCTCTTCATACGAGTAATTCGTCTTTCTTACTATGTACGGAATTTAAAAATACACCTTCTTTGTTCAATATTTACAATATTTGTGTATTTTTTGCGTTACTCTACGTCATGGATAATTTTTTGTATTGTTGTCTTTAACTTAAGTATGTAAATGATTTTATATCATTATGGATAAACTGTGAAATTAAAAGATTTACATTTTTAATATAGTATTTTTTTCATAAATAATTTTGGTTATTTATCAAATATTAGTAGTTTGGATGTGCTGTACAATAGGTTAACACGTCTGATTGCTATCGAAGACAGCGCGGAAAATACAAAATTGAATGTAGATTGGGCGAGTTGCTCTTGTGAAACACACCTAAAGTAAACCTGTATGGTATGATACTATGAAATATGTTAGCCACTACAAATTTAATACAGGACCACTGCAGTAGCAAAGAAAATGTATTCATTGTATGTATCTTTTGTTAGGTATAGGTTTTACATAAAAAAATCAATTAGATTCTCATTTCTAATAAAAAGTAATAGTTATTATTACCTATTGTATATATTATATTATAATTAGGTATCTATTATATGTCAATATTAAATCGGTAGGGATAAAAAATATCAGATATGGCTTGGATACCAAAAGACAAATAATTATTTTCCTAAACGCAACTTGCCTACTTATTTCTTATCTCATTCTTAACAATTATTTTTATTACATATATGTTTCGAGAAAAATAAATATGAAACTGAAAACAATTCAAGTTAAATATTTTTAGTTTATAAAAGTATAATGATATAGAATTTATAAAATTGGATTTATTCTTGTAAAGTAATGGTTTTGAAAATTTGTACTGATTTAAAACAAGTATTGAGTTTTAAGAAATACTATTTTAAATGTACAGTATGATAATGAAAATTATTGATGTTGTTTTTTATACATATGTACAATGGATTTGACTTAATAGTTGACAATAAGTTACCTTATATCCTAAAGTGTAGACAATAATGAAATAATAAAAAAAACTTTAACTATTTAATAATATACTTATTAGCTTTCATCTCCAACATCTTATACATTCGAAACATTAAAATGAAGTGTTCGATAAAACGTTATAATTATTATATAATTTACTTTACAGCTATTTTTTAGATCTATATCCTACATTGATTACAAAGAAATAATGACATAAATAAAAATATTTACATTATTGTTGCTATTTATAATAATAATAATACAACAGGACACACCACGCAGAATTCTAAAAATATCTTAGCTCACACCTTGTTACAAATAAGTATTAAAAAAGCGCGCTGCTTTTTTTCTTTCAAAAGTGAAACAGAACATTGCATGAGATAAGGATCACATAATAGAGCTGAGATTTGGGAAAACCAAGCAGTGGACAACCTTGAATGGTCGTCCAGTCTTTAGATGACGTAGCGGTTCCAACGTCACTTAAGTGTGTTCGTCACAGTCTAAGTTCATAACACGGAATCGGTACTCACGGAGTAATTCAACTGTGAACAATTACCAATAGGGAGTTTGTGATTTTTTCCATTTCCGTCCCTATTGTTGACGTTTCCTCGTATTCAACATATTAGATTTATTTCTCGTAATTGTGTCCTTAAAGATGCTGAAGTGCAGTTTTCAATTCGATTTTATTGATTGTATATGCAAATTGCACTGCAGTCGCTGTAATTTTTACACATTAGTGATTTTATGATTATATTATATAAAAGACGTAGATACTTTCCAAATAGGAAATTCGCATTTCAGCTTTTAAAGAGATATTAATAAAAATTATTATGCGCAGTAATATCAATTGATAAAGATATCACATATTTGATTTTTTTAGATTTTATATTGATTTGTTAATATTTCATGTTATACTTCTTCCCTGCCTACCTACCACTTTAATATTTTTTTTATTATGTTTAGAAATTTTTTTAACTTATTTAATTATACTTGAATTCGTAATTAGTAAATAAATAACTGTTTATTAATTAAATAAAAAAATTAAGTAGAATTCATAACCATATGTTAATAACAAAGTGAATTGTATTCGTATTAATTATACATCTGTAAATGAAAGATAAATATTTGTGTTTAACATAATTACATTTAATGTTTCTCTATCTGTAAAAATCAAATAAGTTCACAATAAAATGATATTATAGAGAAAGTAACATTGTTGCACTTCTTCATATCCATTAGTAACTGTATCCACATCGGCACATTTCTGTTTATTGCAACTGCAAGTACGAGTATTGTTCTTGCAACTTCTTCGGTCAAAGGTGATTTTCACGTATTTGATCAGGTCTAATAAATACATATATGTATACAGAGACGTTGTCTTAGAGAATAAAATGCACATATATCAACATAGAACTGTACATTTATTGAAAATAAATAATACGTTTAACACACATTTGACTGTATTCTTAACATACATAAAGTACAAATTGTAAGTAATTTTCATTGTACCGTTTCTAGTTAATGTATAAATGTTAGTTTATTATTATTATTTATTTAATAAAATATAAATGAAAATATTCGGATATACATTTTATATTAATCATAAATAGAAAAATGATTTATATAGATAAATAATCACTGATTTCGTAGAAAATGAAATAAATATCTATGTATACAAACGTATGTACTTGATAACATTTGTTATGGGGCGTCAATGTTTATATATTATTAATTAATATTTATAATTTTAAATAACTATATAGTTTACCATAGGCAAATGATTCAACTGCTTAATATGTATATTTTCATATGAATTTTTACATGCACTAATATATTTAAAAGGATAGAAAAAGTAGTTAAGGTTTGTTTGACATTTGGTAAATAAAAAGGTAAAACATGCGCAGGCCTCGCAGTAGGCGTGGGTGTGTACAGCAAAGTAAATATTTATAAATATTGAGATAACCATTTAATGTAAATAGATTTAAATGATAATATCACGTATTTCTATTGAATCAAGAGGAAAGCATACATTGTAGGAAAAAATACGTTAAATATATCAAAACATTAATTAAATCTAAATAGGTCAGCTCACGAGATGAAAATCATTTATGTTTCATCTCGTCTCGTAAAAAAATTAAGTCAGTCTCGTATATTTGATCGAAATCAAGAAAAATTTGGTCTTAAAAGCGAATTTTTTTAGATTTTTTTTCTCATATTTCACTTTTTTATTGATTTAAATTAAGCCAATATCGTTACTGTCTTTAGTCCTAAATCTAAATTATATAATTATTAAAATATTGTTTTGCACAAAAACTATTCTTACTATTCACTGAAGAAACACACAGTTTCTATTGCATATATTTCTAAAAAAAAGTCCTCGTTATTGATTGTAACAATTACATTAGGTAAATATTAAATAAATAAAATGCTGTGACCATCTATAAATCTAAAAGCTTAAATGTAATTAAGCTGTCTGACGGGACCGATGGGTCTCATGGACAACCCTTTTAAAAAAAATCTAAAAGCTTGTTGCACCAGTGGATATGGGGTTGTTCCTGCAACAATGTGAACTCAAGACAACTAAAATTCTTTTTTAGTGCAGTATTTTTTTAACCGGCATTCCTAAACACCGGTGTTTTTCCAAGAACATCTTGTGAAGTTATGAAATTTCTAACAAGAAAGAAACGACTGTATATATTTTGTTAAAATTATTTCATTAAATATAGTTTAATTTTTAATTTTTATTGTTTTTCTCCATAAATGATTTTGTTCCTCATTCAAAATTTCATCACATTTGATCACAGCAAATTTTTAATTGTTTTTGTGATGGATCAGCACGTACATAAGTCTTTTTAAAAGTATAAGTAAATAAATGCTATCACTTTTGTAAAATTCCGGGTTTAATCCGGTATTGTAACACGTCTTCAGTAACTTATTGTAATGCATCTTTGTATGTATATAATTTATTTTTAATTCACAGATTTATAGTAAATATTTTTTTAACATGCCCAGTTTCAAGAAGTAGTAAATGACATTAACATGCAAACGGTTGTTTTTGTTTTATTTACACAATGAGCCCTGTAAATATATTAGCATATTCATTCTGCGTTCGAAAAGATTTAAAACAATTGTGTTTTACAACGTGCTAATGGTCGCGTACAACATGCCCGTTTTACACTGAACAGTGTGAACTGTGTGAGTAGTAATTACAAATACTAATCAGTTGTGACAAAAATTAATTATGCTAATAGTTATGCAACTAATTATTTTTGGATAATTAATAAAATGAATACATGCATTTTTTTTCTATATTTCACGTTATATTATTATGATGACTTGTGGAGAGTTTTTCATTGATTACTCCTCTTTCTATAAACTTTTGATTTATATTAATAATATTACATTTATAATTTATTAAATAAAAAATTGCTGACTATTTTCTTTATTTATAAATAAAGCGTATGAATATTTTTGTATTTACTATATTTTCCTAAGTTTTATTTTTTTAAAAGATAAAATGTGGCCACCCCAATACTTTTTTTTATACATTCTTACGTATATACTAGAGATGTAACGAATGTATGATTTTAAACATTCGCAAATGCGAATGCGATTGCAAATATTAGCTGTCGATATTTGCGAATGCGAATGCGAATATTAACTGGTCGATATTCGCGAATGCGAATGCGAATATTGACTTTTTGAAAAAAAGCTAAAAAAAAAACGGTCTTCTGATTAAAATAGATATTTTTATTTGTTAATACATCATATTATATTCGTAAAAATATTCGCAACTTTACCTGCGAATGCGAATGCGAATACGAATGTTTAAAAATGTGCTAATGCGAATGCGAATGTTTAAAAATGTGCGAATATTCGCGAATGCGAATGCGAATATTCGTTACATCACTATAGTATATACAGATATGATTTTCTAGAAAATGTTCACCATAAAATATAGATATACTGTTCTCTAGAATGTATTTTAAATATTCTTTTATGAATCGTTTTAAAAATTATTATTTATATCTTAACAGAAAATATTCATTGAAAAAATAACCAAAACTCAAATCAAGTTATAGATTTTCTTCTGTAGGATTTTGTGGTCGTTTTTGCATGTTAACTAAGTTTTCGGGCTACTGTTCATGCTGTCTTATTTCCTTAGTTGACGTTTCAATTCTCATGTCGGAGTCTTCTTCAGAAGTGTTTTAGAAGAAAACGAAACGTCAAGTAAGAAAATTGATATAATGGTCATACTCGATTTAGGACCTCACAAAACGTATAATTTCATACCTTACTATAAAGACATATTATACTTTATCATGCAATGCCTATATTTCATGAATGTAGAAAAAAACATTTAAAACATTGACTGTTTGTAGAAAATTATTTTGTTAGTGTAACACGGGTTTAAAATTGACCTATAACAACTGATCATACATCGGTTATAAAAATGATGGATTTATAATTTGAATCTTTTTCACCGTCATGGTATAATAATAAAATTCAGATTGTAAAAATAAAACAGTTCAGTGAAGATTTAAAAAACCTTTCTCTTATTTGATGAGTAATTTAATGTAATACCTACATACACCACATATTTGTACAATATTGCAATAAAAATGTAGAATGAAGAAAAATGTACATGTATTTTATATGCAAATTAAAATTTTAATTTTTAGTAAAGAAAACGTTGAAATGTTCGATCATTTATTTATCCAACTGAGAGATATAATTATTATTGATTTTATAAAATTGCATGGTATATAACTAAATCGATCTATTAATGTACCTAAACTTGTAGAAAAGTAAAAATTACCATTTGTTTAGAGTAATTATTTTAAAGGGCTTTGATTATATATAAAAGTCAATACTGCATACTGCATTCTTTCTGTGTTTAAAAGTCACAAAGTTACTGTCTGATATGTAATACAGTTAAACGAAGAAGTAGGTTCCGCCGGTTAGACTGTGATTCTACCAGGTAAATTAAAGGTGTGTGAAGATAGTTAGGTATCAAGGTCGTACGAGTAATATTTGCTTGGTCTGTCTTCATCTAGTGTACATTGTTGTCGTGAGGCCGTTGTTTTAACGGGTGGATACGCAGCACTCTTTGTCTAAAAACAATCCGAAAGTGAATGTTCATGCTATGATACACGTATAAGATATGCCTATGTATTGTTCAGTTAGTCATGGAAATATTCTTATATTTTAGATATATTCGCGTATGTTATAATTTATATTATAAAACATTTGTACTTTGCTGAAACTTTAATATTTTTTTTGCATTTTCAGGGTTTTATTTATTTACGTAGGTACGCTTTGGAATATATATTTGAAACATTTATGCAGCTTCGTCGATATTAATGTTTATAAACATTGGGGCTCTTTATATGAGCATATTATTTTCACTGAAAAAAGATAATTTAATTCTGTCGTTGTTATCTTGTTTTATATTTAAATTTCTCAGTATTTTTGAAAGCTCTTTACAAATATTTTCAAGTACATACCTACCTAGTTATTTCAACAAATAGCAGTAGGTATGTTCATTGTAGCATTTTAGTATATCTTCAACTCATTATTAATCATTCCATCATTCGTTATTTCAGTTAAAAATTGTGTGAATAATTAACTATTAACTAAAACGATATTTTTTATAGGAAAAAGAGCAAGTATATATTTTCATGTATTTGCACAATAATTATAGTTACACGTTTTATACTTTCATATTGTATCATATACGTCGTAAATACAGACACACATATATGTACATACAAAAATTAAATTACTTATCATTTTAAATTATTTGCTTCGAAAATATATGTAAATAAAAGCTTTGCATTCACCGATAATTAATTTTTTTAAACCTTAAGATAAATGATTTTAATTATTATTATTGTTAGATTATTCAAATGAATAAGAATATACATAAAGTAGGGTTCGCAAACTGTCCCTTTCAGTTAAATAAGCGATTATCTTGCCATTTAACTTTTGAATACACATATATCTGAAATTGTTAGTTTTTTTTTAATTTATTGCAATAAGCAAATATATTATTTATGTAGTTTACATGATGAACAAATGTATAAGGGATCGATTTATTTGAATTTTTAAACTTATTTTAGCAAGTTCTATACGTCTTAAAAATTTCCGATACTTTAAAAAAGTAAATCTTATGTACTTATATCAGAGAATAATCATAAAGAAGATGTAGCTTACAGACAAAAGTTTATTGCTTAGATTACTATAGCCCAGGAAATAAAGGTTTTTACTAAAAAAACATTCCGACCAAGCTGGATTTTGGTGGAGACTTTTATTTTGATGTCCTAAACATACCCTAAAAAGTCCCCATAGTTTGGATGGCGGGTTTTTATTTTTTAGGGGGTAAAGGGGGGCTGAATCTAGTTTTTTGCAAATATCTCAAAAATTATCAATTTTTCGAGGAAAATTGTTATGAAGAAAATTGTAGCTTATAAAATTTTACATAGTAAAGGTATTTATACTTTTCTCGTATAATCAATACTTTTTAAGTAAACGGTTAACTTAGTTAAGGGTGTATTGAAAAGTGCCAAAAACTGAACTTTTAAGGGCATGCAATTTTATGGTTGATTATTATAGATTTTGGGCCGTAGAATTCGAAAAAAATAGCCCGGACTGGCAAAAAGTAGTGCAACACCCTTTAAAAAGGGGTTGAAGGGTGAAAACCCCGTTTTCAAGATTTTTTTCAATTTTTCTCAAAATCTAAATCGATGACGGGATGTTTTTATGGTTGATATTTATTGGGGACACTTAGACGAATCGATTGGGACCACAAATATTGAATTTGACAAAAAAATACTCTGTCTAGAGGGTTTAAAAAAACGTAAAAATGTTTATTTCGAGGAAAAAATTTAAAAATTAATAATTTTTTTTCAAATCAAAATTGATCTCAAATTGTTCCTGAAGTTCTAAAGAATACTGATCAACCATAATTTTAAAAAATATTAATATTTTAATCAATGAAAATTGATAAAAAAAATTACGTTACCTACCCTTAAACATTAGCGATTTTCATTGGTTAAAATATTAATATTTTTTAAAATTATGGTTGATCAGTATTCTTTAGAACTTCAGGGACAATTTGAGATCAATTTTGATTTGAACAAAAATTATTAATTTTTAAATTTTTTCCTCGAAATAAACATTTTTAAGTTTTTTTAAACTCTCTAGACAGAGTATTTTTTTGTCAAATTCAATATTTGTGGTCCCAATCGATTCGTCTAAGTGTCCCCAATAAATATCAACCATAAAAACATCCCGTCATCGATTTAGATTTTGAGAAAAATTGAAAAAAATCTTGAAAACGGGGTTTTCACCCTTCAACCCCTTTTTTAAGGGTGTTGCATTACTTTTTGTCAGTCCGGGATATTTTTTTCGAATTCTACGCCCCATAATCTATAATAATCAACCATAAAATTGCTTGCCCTTAAAAGTTCAGTTTTTGGCACTTTTCAATGCACCCTTAACTAAGTTAACCGTTTACTTAAAAAGTATTGATTATACGAGAAAAGTATAAACACCTATTTTATGAAGAATTTTATAAGCTACAATTTTCTTCATAACAATTTTCCTCGAAAAATTGATAATTTTTGAGATATTTGCAAAAAACTAGAATCAGCCCCCCTTTACCCCCTAAAAAATAAAAACCCGTCATCCAAATTATGGGGACTTTTTAGGGTATGTTTAAGACGTCAAAATAAAAGTCTCCACCAAAATCCAGCTTGGTCGGAATTTTTTCTTAGTTTGACCGTTTTTTTGAGTCTATTGCCTGGGCTACTATATGAAGTTCAAATCTTGAATATTATATTGTATAAATAATTAACATCACCATTATCTAGCAATTGTAATATGCATTAGATAATTAAGTAAATTTTACGTCATTTAATCTATTACTCAGTTTAAACGTTGTAACTTGGTTTTCCCTAGAATGTATATAAAAGTTATATAAGTTTCTGCCCATCCGTGAATAATTCTACAAATATTAAGAAAAGGAAAGTTTTCATGGTGTCAATAACTGCAAAGTAGTACATTTTGGATTTTTGAGTTTGCATCACTTGGTTAACATTGCACGAGGAAAGAGAAATGACAACAAACAAATCTTTCTTTGTTGGATCGAATCAATTAAACAGAGATAGCGTATATAGATATGTTTTTGTTTTATGACGTAAATGAATTAAAAAATAATTACTTTTTATAGAGTTGGCTTCGGTTTCTCCAAACCCATTCTGATCTGTTTGGTGTTCTAAGAATTAGAAAGCGAAACATGGTGACTGTACTTTTAAAATATGTTTTAGATAAAATGCATTCTGTTAAATTATTTTTATATGGGTAGAAACCGAAAATATCTACTTTTTTCCTTGTAAACAATAGAAAGTTATATATTGTTTATAAGGAAATGTGTTCTATATGAGATTATTCGAGTAGGTACTTAGACGACTCATAGACTATTTCTTTTAATTTTCCAAAACTAACTATGAATAGTTTTTGTTGCTATCTTGTTTATTCAATATTAGTTAAGACTTTAGACAATAGAAAAATACATCTCTATTAAAACAACGAAATGGGTGGCACCTACAGAAGAAACAATTCATTAATTTTTAATGCGCAAAATATTTGTACTTTACACCAGTGGTTTTTAAACAGGGCGCTGTAGAATTTTAGAGCGTCATATATGTTCAATATCACAAAGGAGCCACGAGTTTATAATGCAAATATTTAAGTTGAAATAAACTATAATTTGGGGAACTTGATTTAGATTTAATATTCATATATCTGCATCGACTTTATTTATTAAAAAGTTTGAGAACCACAGATTTACATCTTGTGCGTACGTGAGTAATAAAAGTAACGGTAACTATCTGTACACTGGAATTTAATATCGTCCCTCAAATTATTTATCGATATATATTTCATAGAATTTCCTTACGCGGTATATTTATTACATTACACTTACATTTCAGGTTTATATGAATTCAATGACAAATCATCTCATAAAAATGTTAAAGCGTACCAAGTATGAATATTATTCATAATATCTACCGATCAGTTTCCTAGCGTATAGTAAATCAATTAAATAATTTTAACAATTCAAACTATGAAGCTTATGTGTTAAACTATGAAGTTAATAAAGAAAACATTAAGCTGATTATGCATATAACTTATTAGTAAAAGATGTTTAAGTATCTAAAATATATATAATTAAAATTAAATTAAATTTAAAATTACAAAGATTATTATTAATATCTACAAAACATACATACATACATAATACAGTAACAAAATATTAGAACTTGGTAACTTGGGTTGACAATACACTATTTCTGATAATTTTTAAGATGAACTTTGATTTGTGTACAGTCAACAATATGCGAGTGAGAATAAAGTAAATAATAAAATAAAACAACATTTATCAACATAATAATTGAGTTATATCTTATTTAACTTTTTAAGCTAATTTGATAAAATATTAAAAACAAGGTACAAAAGTTCATTATAATGCTTGTAACAATATTGAGATTGCTTACTGCAGCGTTACTGTACAAAACAAACAGTGCAAGTGGATAGAAAATAATACTTATACAGGGTGGGGCAATAGTGCTCGGTTGTTCGATAGCTCGTAGACTGTAAATATAAAAAAAAATTTTTAATGCAAATGTAAACTGTTGGTAAATGCGCATACAGAGAAATTATTTTCAAATATATAGGGTGTTCGATAAAAGTGTGGCACACTTCAAGTTCATTTTTTTAAATGGAATGCCCCAAATATTTTTGCATATTTAACACTTCTCTTGGGATGTTTATTCATATCTAAAATATTAGCCCCATCTAATGTCCGATTTAGAAGTAATAATATATTTTTCAAAAAAAATGGTGTTTATATTACTCCACATAACAATTCACCACTACCGCGGCCGCAGCTTTGAAGACAAAATTAAGTGAGAACCTTATTGTAAGAGGTTGTAGGGTGCTCTTGTTCAAATATCGTAAAGCCACCATGTACAGGCTGTTCAAAATTAATTTTCAAATTTTGATAACTTCAAAGTTATTTTTCTCAACTTTTTCAAATGGAACACCCTATATATTTTTTAACGATGATATGTAGAATTAAATAGTGAACATTTTTTATACGGACATTCTCATGGCTTTTTTTAACCCCTCTTGATTTATTGAGAAAAATGTACAAAATTCGACAATATTTACTAGAAAAATATTGTTTTTTCTTAAATAAAACAAAACACCATCCGCAGGGTGTTAACATTTGCATTAAAAATTTTTTTTTATCTGTTACGGTCTACGAACTATCGAACAACCGAGCACTATTGCCCAACCTGTATATTTAATTGGACTAACTAATTAATAAATATTTCTCAGCATATTTTTCTATTGGAAAATATATACCTTATTAATATTGTCGTTTTATTTTGAATGAATTATTTTGGATAGTCAATTGAACAAAATAGTTGACTTAATGCAAGTCAATATACATAATATATATTAATATACCAAAAATATTTAGTATATTTCAAACCTATGCGTTGTTTTAAAGGTAAAAAAATATTTTTGATATTTAAAAAAAATGTCATTCGTTTATTTCTTCCGAATAACATCGAAAAATATACTGTTTTTATGAGACCTTTTTGAGTGTTCAAACTATTGTATTAAAAAGAATTAAAAATAGTATTACCTAATAAAAGCCACCGGGGAAATTCTATATAGTAACTACAGTAAGTACCTATATGACTTAAATAGTACTTAACATGAAAAAATACTTCATCGAGATAAAGTGAAATATTAAAATATTTTAATTTATTTTATTTTTTGAAAACACAAATTGAATATTAAGGCACTCGTTATTGTTGTGTTAATAATTATACAAAAAATGCTGTTCGCCTTCACGATCTAATCTAAACCCATTACTTTCCTTGTAAGGAATGTTTAATTCAGAACAACATATTTTTATGTCAAATATCAAGAAATATGAATATTTAATATTGGAGTATTTGTTTGAATTTGTTAAAATCTATAAACTGGCTACAAGTTAAAAATTAAATTTTATTGTATACGTATTTATTAAAAATTGAATAAATAAATTAAAAAAACATGATAAATAATTTATGCGAATATTATACTAAATATTATTTTGTATTGTTGCTTGAATGCGTAGGTATATAATATCATGGTTAATAATTTTATATTTAAAATTTAATCAATTTTTTGTACCACATTGTGATATTAAAAAAATCAGTATGTATTTGAACTTGGTTGAATCTGCATATAAGGTACTATTCGGTACCCTGTAGAAAGCTTTTGAAATGGTATATATGTTTCATTACAAGAACGGCATAAATGAACTACCATTAACGAAATCAGTGTAAAATTTAATCTATTTAAATAATATATTATCTAAAAGGTTGATATGTACCTATAAAAATTTTAAATTACAGTACAAAAAAGTATTTACTTAAAAATAGCAAATTTAAATGAGACAACATGTAACTGGAATTTAAAAATGATCAGGCGTTTCCTTACACGTGTATATGTTAAATACATAATAGAAATTCCAGTCGTTTAGAATTGATTCTGGTGTTATTTTATGACCCATTCAATAACTGATTGATATTTCAAATCCATACAACGAGTTTAATAAAATATTATTAAAATCTAGTAAAGCTAAATACCGAGAAGAGCTTTTTTTCGTGACGTGAATTCAGGAGTCGTATTTAAACATTTTTTATTCTTTTGACTTATATAATTTAGATATGTTAATAATTATCCCATCCTTTTGGCCACTAAATGCAAATATTCGCCTTATTATTTTAACGTCAATCGATGGCAAATTATGCCCCTTAATAAATGATAAAGGTTGTAGGTCTTCGAGAAATATACAAAAAAAAGAATTAAATGCTTAAATTGTCAATGTAGCGAAAACGATGTAAGATAAAGCAAACATGTTCATGAATAATTTTACAGATAATAAAATTTCCTATAAAAATGGTACTTCCAGTATATATCTAAAAATAATAGTTCAAGAGTAAGAGTCGTTCAAAACTACAAAGATCAAAATGTCGTGGCATGCTTCGATAATATAATCAATAAAATGTTATACTATCGATATTCAACAACTGATAAAAATTTCAAAAAAAAATCACTGTTTAACTAGACACTATTGGGGACCTACTCACGCAGAGCCCTTACGAGTATATATTTTATAAAAAATAGTATATTTAATATTAGTCCGCAATAAACTTTTTAAATTAAAAATGGATCACCGACTGAGTAAAATTAGATGAATATTTGTTAAATTTCGGAAATTAGTGAATTCGTTAGCAGCTCCACCCCTGGTGTGTAAGACGGCGCAGTACAGATCCACAGACATACACATGTGTATCGTGCAAAAGAATGCGGTATGAATTTTAAGAGATATATCTAAATACGGGCCCTCGTTAGTATGCCGCATGCAATTTGTCTGTCAACGCGTTTTCTCAAACGTTTATTTTATATGTGGCTACTGAATGCCGAACGCTCATTATACCAACTAAAGTATTATACGCGATTTTACTGTCATGTACACTGTCTGGAAATCTAATGAGTGCTATGTACAATTGTTGTTATTGAGTTTTCCTATTCGGCACGTTTGCTTATTGATATTTGTATTTATGTACCTACACTTCATTTGTTTCTTTTCCAATTTTTAAAAATATTTATTATTTTTAGTTTTTCTTTTGCATTAACGTTTTTTTATTGATACTTTTTCTTGAAATAAGATTGGATCGCAAATTATTTAAAAAGTCATACATATAACTAAACGCATGAACATTAAAATGTTTACACATAATAAACGTTATTTGAACAACGATAACAGAAAAAATAGCTCTTAAATTAGACTTACATGCTACCTTTTTTATGATATTAATTTAGTAATATAATATTAACTCGCATATATTTAAAATATTGATAAATTAATAATTTTTCAATGAAATCAAACTGTATAATATGCTTCTTGAAAATTTCTAATATTTTACGGTTGCCATATGACGCCATTTCGTTTCACTGGTTTATTTTCATGCATCAATTAATTTATCTCATTTTAAACCAAAACAACTTTTTTTAAATGAAATGTGTGGATTATCAAACAAAAAATAAACTGGAGACTTCACACTTCGTAATGTTAGATATAAATTTTATCACCAAATACATTTTACTAAAAATTATACAGGTGTTATATATTACCTATAGTAAAATTACTTCCACGTTTAACTTTGTATTTTAATTTTTAGTTAGTTGTAATTTAATTACTGGTAAATAATGTTTTAAGATTTTTTATGCTTAAGTCTCAACATATTGCAGGTGATATTGTTTGAATTAAAATAATAGTTATGTTATTTTGAAACTATAAAGAATAAGTTTCATAATCATCAACCATAGAAAATTTAAAGTTTTCTAGTGCATCTACGCTATAAACTATTTGATGTGATATCACATTGGAAACTTCCTTTCAAATATAATTTAAATTTTAAGTTAAAAGTTTCATTCTGAAAATTCCATTTGATAAGTTCTATAAATAAAAGGAAAAAAATACTGATTGCGTTTAGTAAGAAAATCAAGTACTCAGGTGTAATTTTTTCCAACAATCTTGCAGAAACAAGTTTATGTTACTCGTGTGTCGAACTGTCACACAATGATCTATAAATCCAGTGAGCGATGGACCTGGACTCATCAGATCGGACTGATTGCGACATTTCACCGCTAGCTCATTCTTGGAAACAACGGTTGACAGCTAGTGACATGTTTGCAACTGTCCATACACACACATATACATTCACGCTTGTCTTAGAAACAATGCGACTACCTCTGGAGACGTCGATCGTCTTGTATTTTAACAAGAATCAAGTGGTGACCTTTTCAATAGTCTTCAATCTTTCCGTGAGGAAAATGCCAAGGTGTGGAATGGGAGCAAGCTTGTTTTTTTCTGATTTTAATCTACAATATTATATCCTTCGGAATTGTTGATATAAATGTTGTTTGCAATTGGAAATATTTTGAAGTTCAATGTTGGTGACCATAACTTGATATTTTTTTAGCACTTAATTATCAATATTGGACTGCACACGGGATAGGTACGAAACAAGTGTCAAATAGATCAAGTCTTGTCTCATAGTAAAATATTTATTTTAAGACTTGATCGTTTTAGTTTTCGAAAGAGAAGATAAAATATTTGCTTGGATTAAAATAAAACTGTAGCCATAAAACTAACTGCTGTTTCAAATGTTATCTACATTTTGAAAATAAATATTTATATTTATTTAAGAACATTAATATAAACTTAAGTAAGGTCATTTTTGAGTAAACAAAAATCTATTATATGTAACGCTTAACTGGTATCGAATTTTTTTATATGTTTTTTAATTTAGATAAATTTATCATATGTATATATTATAGATATATACTTATATACAAATGTACATGAAAAAATTAAAAGATTAAAGAATTAAAAAAGTTACATCGTCTCAATATACCGTTAACTCACAATGTAAATTTTTTATAAATAAAATATAGAGAAATTTGTATTCAGAATCACTTCGAAGATGATTTTGTCGCTGGAATTTTAAAACTTATTTTTTATGAAATTACAATGAAGTTTATTTTATTATTATTTTATTTTTATTTTTAACTGTGTTTAAACATTCTATATGTAATTCTTAACAATTATTCTATATGAGTTCTTGTTTTACAAATATAAATAGAAAACGTTTATATAGTTTCTACGTGAGATGACCTAAAATGCCAATACATCTCTGGTAGTTGATTTCATATAGGTGCATAATTCTATCTAACCTTTGCATTCATTCGAAGAACAGTTTACCCATAACATGTGTTTATTTAACTGAATGCACATCAATTTGTTGAAAAGTGGTTTTATTAAAAATATAGAATCCATTTGCATTGAATTAAAATTTCATTATTATTATCAGAAACTATTATAAATTATTTTTCCTGTTTTATTAATCATTCATATTTATAAAACCTACTTATTAATAAAGAATATGCAGAGTTTTCTATACGTTATTTAGAAATTATTTATTATAAAATGATTTCAACCTTCCCCACATAGATCCACCTTAAATAAATGAACGAAACCTTATAATTTAATAAAAATAATTGCATCGTATAAAAAATATTGTATATGTAGTGAATTGTTATTTAATTACATTATTTTCTTTGTATCAATGAATTCACTATACCGGGTGTTCAAAATAAAAAAATAACGAATTTTTATTTAGAAAATTATGCTTGTTACGAATTTTTTAATGAAATTATATTTGTATTATATATCTATTAAAAGTTCCAAATTTTAATTTCAAAACTAAACTGTTTACAGAAAAACTTTCTAAGCAAAAGTTTCTCAGTTTAGAGTGGATAATATTATGATTTTATGATTCATTTAATTTTTTTATTTGTATGTGTTTTCATTTTTTTAATGGTGAATTTTTAAATTATTATACCTTAGTTTTAAATATTTGAAAATAAAGGTTCTTTTTAAAAAAAACTTAAAAAATAGCTACAAATAACAAATTAAAATATCATGATACTGCCCCCTCTAAACTGACTAAATTTAATCTGATTTTTTTTCTGAAAGCAGTTTGATTTTTGAAAAAAAAAACATTTTTTTCTGAACACTCAATATAGTAAATATCTGCTGTAGGTAATAAAGTTGTTATATGCCTATTAAAATAAAACAATATAAGCATTTCTAAAGTGTAGTTGGGTTAAACCCCATAACCGGACTTCAAAAACAACCCGGACCCAAATGAAATAATTCTTTTAGATTTATTGCTTATTGATGATAAATATAGCAAAATAATATATACTTGTGTGTTGTAAATTTAGTTTTTATTAACTGCAAGTTACCGTTGCAAAGATTTTGGAGATACGATCAAAGACCAATAATAGCACGGTTTTGTTTTTCTATCAATTGTCGTTTATATTTTACCGCTTGTTTTCTTTTGATATTAGAATATGAGATATAAAGATCTGATTGTGAAGTGAATTGTACTGTAACTATTTGTCTTTAACTTGAAATAAAAATAACCAATATCAAGTTGTATGGTAATATTTTATGATAGTTATTTACTTGACATCCGTATGATTTTGAATATGTTAAACAAATGTAATCGTTTTCTTTGTAATATAAAACAAAATCAATATAATTTTAATCATGATTTTAGGGTCCTTATTGCGGAATATATATAGATATGAGAAATTCGTTATGTATAAATGGCATGCTTATTTCAAATTTATTATTTATACAATATGAAAACATAAAGTTTGATTGTTTCTAATAATATCACAATAAATAGATATAGGTCATAGTAAATTTACTTCCGTTCTTATTTCTTTATTTTAATGTTTTAAACAAATGGCTATACATTTATTCGTTAACATTAATATATTTTTATAGATATGCATATAGATATAGATATATGTACGTTATAAAATTGAAACATTTTCAAAATTAATACTACCTTCGTTCAAAAATAATTGTCTCATTTGACATTTGTTGCCAACTTAACAATATAAAATGACAATATTGACATTTGTTGCCATCTTGCTGTCGAAAAAGTAGAAAATATTTTCTTGACTCTTCAAAAAGCGTTTGAAAGTTCAATGTTAGCAGGAGAGGGCAATAATTATCAACTAGCACATATTGGAAATAAGCATTGCGAAGAAAAAATCAACTTCCAGAAACATTAACATTATACAATTTAGAAGCAATTGAAACTGCTCGCAATGTATTACGAGATATGTAAAATAATATAGTTTGTAATAAAATATTTATTTCATAAATAAAAAAGTTGTCTAAAGCGAAATTGAAGTTAATAGGTATGTATATTGTATATAAAACTAACGAGACAATCATTTTTGAACGGAGGTAGTATTAAAACTGGTCTTTGTAAATATTTATGCAACTGACTGTATATCGACAGATTATGAATACGTATATTAACAATTCATTAACATTAATATTGTCAATTTTTCCCGCACAGAAAAAGTTAAAAATTTCGCAGGTGTATGGAAAGTTAATTGACGAATAAATTAGAATTTTTGATTACTTTTACATGTTAATGCATATGCTGGAACATTCTTTTGTAATGGAATCTTGCTTAACTGATTAGAGTCACGACCTCGACCTTTACAGAGAACAGCTGATAAGGGCCACGGGTTTTGTTAAACTTTTAATGTATTTATCAGAAATTCATTTATGTTCGAGATAATTCATATTTTCGATTGTTGATTGTTAATCTCCACAGTTCTGATTAGAATTTATTAAATATTATTACGACGTTTGTTTATATCCTCTTATAACATATTATAATAATATAATCACCCTTAGGGAATCTTTAGAAGTTTCTAAATGAAGGGGGTACTGTATACTTAAGTGTTATTAAATATAATTTTTTTTTAAATTATAACGCGCGTCGCAACGCAGTATTTTGACGCTGTAAATTAAAACAATTTAAATGGCGACCCCATTTTAATTCGTAATGATTTGGATTAAGATGCGCGTTTTATGCGGCTTAATTGCCAGGTCTTTTTATTCTAAAACAAAATTTTGATACCCACATCAAATTCTACAGTTTTGTGTAGGTACTATACAGACAAGTACTAGAAATATAGACAAATGTATTGAACAATTTAGTGAAAATTATATTTTTTTTTGTGTGAAGTTAAATTGTTCTTATAATTATTTTTTTATCTTAGAGTTATATTTTGGCAGATTGGTTTGCTGTTATGCATAATCCAAATATTAAAGATCATATTTTAAAACCGCAACCTTGTGTGTTCCATTTCAAGATCCTAAAAGTAAAATAGTTATTTTGTGGTTTCAATAGGCATTTTTGTATCACCACAATCAGAGCACATATGTACGTGTTTTGGATAATTGAAATTTGAAAAGTATCTGACTATTTAAATAATAAGTTAATATTATACGATATAGGTAATAAAATATGTGCTTGAGGCAAAGCAGTGACCTTGCCAAAAATTTGCAATATTAAGTTGTTTTTTCGTGTGTTAAAATATAATATGTGCTCTTCGTCTAATATTAACATTCAATATTATAATTGATTTATTGTATATTTATTTTATATAATGTTTTTCTTAGATTCAAACATATTTGTTAAAAAAAGATAACTAAAAAAAGTTAACAACTGTATTGGAGCAGTAACACAGGTATGGGGTACCTTTTTTCTTCTTAAGGTTATTTTTCGGTTAATGAAAATTTTATCAAGTCGCACATTTTATAATATGGGTAATTAGTATATTTGGTATTTTTTTAATATTAGAGTCGTCTCTTCTACCCTCTTACGGCAAAAATACGCGTAATATGCAATTACGAATTACGGAATCGTTTTTATGTTAATTTTTTTATCTATTCTTTGTAGGTATACCTAAAAATTTGGATATTTTCAAGCTCTTTTACAGAAAAATACGATTCTAATGCGGTGTTTACACCGACAAAACAAAACAGAAACATTGTGTCATTAAAATATTTCGTATTTAAAAATATATAGGGTTTTTTGTCATAAAAATAGTGTTTCTGTTTTGTTTTCTTGGTGTAAATACCACATAAGGGTGCGCAGGTTCATTATCTCTGCTTTTTTTATAATAAGTTGTAGAAGTACAACCTCAAATACAGAACTGTTCTAACAGGCGCACGCGGCACTAGCAGGGTACCTCGCCAGGGACAGTGACATGTTAAATAGGTAAATTAGGCAATTTCCTAAATGGGTAATTAACATTTTTTACGGGTGCCGAAGAATATAAAATCTCTGACATTACTTAGTATATGGTTATTTAATCTAAAATATATTTTATTTTATTGGGGGGGGGGGGGGGTATAAAAAGATCATTTTAATGTAACCATATATGGTCTTGCTCAAATCATATTTACTGAAATTCCCTTATTATTATTTTTTTGTAACGGCAAATGGTTAGGTCAATCTAGTACTCCATGACATATTCGCTATTGTTAAATACATATTTGTAAAATAAAATAAAACCATCACCTTAACCTTACATCTCGAAGACAAGACATCTTGTTTAATTCTAATTACTGCAAACAAAATGGCTGTGTAAATGTCCGCCATATAGACAAACAAATCATCCAGTCATCCAAACAATTGTTGCTAATTGTTTTCATTGTTAATTACACACAAAACATTACTGAGCGAACATGATCAGTAAAGAAGTAGTAGTGACCCCCTTTCATTTGCGGAATACTTGGAAACTACCAAGGTACAGTTGTTTCGCTATATTTCAAAATAGTGTGTAAGAAAAAGATAACCTTACCATTGTTGCGTATAATTTCACTTATTGTCTTTTTTTAGTTTTATTTCGAATTACTTATGTTGGATAGAGACAGGTGTATTAAATAGTATATGTTTTTTTCTCTCGACATCTTTGTTTGATAATGCAATTAACATGTCTAAATTATAAATGAATAATTAAAGTAAAGAAAAAAATGGATAAGTATAAAAATTATTATTTTGGCTCATTTTTTGACGCCATTTTAATATGTATATTATTTTACGCTCTGAGATCACTTAAACAATAACACTTTAATGGCGCATTATGATTAAATTTTTGTGTGTGTAATAGTTTTAAATGCCATAGATATAGATACATGGAGTGCGCATTCTGTATTACAATAATGTGTAAAATTTGGTTCACATAAGTGAAGGTAGAAATATAACCCAATGCATACTCTATCTTTTTTACACTCAAGCTTTATTAATTACTCAACGCATGCTCTATCTCTCTTTTTGTGACAACTATGTTTTTTAAATCAGAAGCACCATCCATGCTCTATGTCTATGTTAAATTCTCATCAGTATAAATAAAAAATAAACTTATTAATTTTGTACCTGAAGAAGAAAAATTTGACCATCTACAGTCTAAAATATAAATCAATTGAAAAAATAATATTAATAAATTTCAATTTATTCAACTACAACCATAGTTTTTGATTTGTTCACATCCACACCTTTATATTGTTCTAATATAAATATTTAAAGAGTAGGTATTATGAAAATAATAATTATGACCATTAAAATTTTAGTGGGATTTTTAATAATTATAGAATTTTTCAATGAAATAATTTTGATATTTATACGAATGCAATTTATGTCTTAAAATAAATAGTAAAGCATTTATAAAAAAACCTACCTTATCTGAAGAATCTTTCTGAAAACTCCTAATTAGCACCATTTTATTCGTAAACGATAAATAAAAATCACAACAAAATTAACGTCAAATGAAACAGTCACTGAAGAACATATGTGTACGAAGTAACAATGTTCTGTTTTTGATACACATTTAAAAATCGCGCGCTTTTAAAAAACAATCCAACTGTGTTATTATATTACAATTGACGCGGACGGAGTCTCAACATAGAATAACATGGTGCCTGGCACAGCCGGCTTGGATCCCCGCTTCAGTGATTGTCGAAGCAACAGGTTTTAGGAGGGAATGGATTCTTCACAATGTTAATCGGAATATTTTCAATTAACATTTGATAATACTGTCACAATTATTTGCTTGTATTTAAATCGTGAAATTGTTTAATGTAAAACTACTTAATTAAAGGAGAAAATCTGTTTGTGTACAAAATAATTGTCACTTGCTGCTAAACACGGATTTATTTTGGTAACATAAAAATTGTTTATATAAAAAGTACATCAAAATGATGAAAATGCATGTTAAAAGATTAACACAATGTGAAATAGCGAATATTTTATCGGGAAATTTATAAAAAAAATTGTATATACCTATACCCTACCTACATTCTTTTAGGAGCTCCTTGCATCGCAGAACAATATAATATTTATTAGAATAATATTTCTGTAATCTGATAAAAATAAGAGAGTATTTTTTTTTCAATGTGAGAAATTGGCAGCTTTAAATTATAAAAAAAAATATTTCACTACACTGATTATTTAGGTAGGTATTCAGTTTAACCCTTTAGGTTACTGAATTTTGTAACTTTGATTAAAATAAACCAGCTTGTATGTTTATGTATACTATTATCTAAATATATTTTAGCTTTGATATTACAGGCAAAATTGTTTCAGGTAAAAGTTGATCAGCATTTGAGGGAATGAAGCTGCTATTAATCCACTAATTTTTACAAAAAATCTCTGATTCAATATTCAATCTAAAGGTTTTTTAACTGAAAATAGATATTCACATATGGTACATTATTTTTATTAAAAAAAAAGATTTTCTCCTACATTTTATGGGAAATATTTTATAAGTAGGTTACATAATATTATGCAATGTCCGTTAGCACCTCCACCGTATTCTCAATTTTTCTTCCTTAAACGTGTAGTTTCAGCTTCAAAATGTTTTTTTTTTAGATTTGATCTCCGATTTTTTCTTACAGAGTTGTTTGAAATCTAAGCATAAAACTTATTAATTGTTTTAATGCAGGGGAGAAGGGGGAACCAACCAATTTTTTTGTAAGAACTTTTGGTAAATTTTTATGCACGTTATATTTAATTAAATAAAAGTGACCAGTAGCCAATGGCCATACTACAAAAAATGAATTTTGACAGGTTTAAAAACTAATTTTGGCCTACATAACCCACAATTGTGGGATGACTCAACGTTAGTTTCTAAAGAGAACAAAAAATATATAAGCAAATAACAAAATAGAACCTACTCTTCTAATATTAAAATTTAAATCTTTTTTTTTGATAAGTGCAAAATACATACTACCTATTAGGATTAATATTAAAACGTATATTTTGAATTTATTTAATTTTTCTACATAAAAAATATATTGCGTTTTTAACACCCGGAAGCATGATTATAAATAGAACGAACTCAAAAACAAAAAATATTTAAATGTTATTTATTGGCAACGGAACAAGAAGTTAATTTTATCATTTTATTGTAAATATTTTTAATTACTGAAGTATTTGTTCAGACAGAACCCACGATATATCGAAAACACTCGTTTGGTTTTAATTAATTTGAATTTTTTTCTCTCTCGATTTTATAAAAACTACACGTTGCACTTGAACAATTTGTGGAACTCACGTGTCGTCTATATTTATATTATTCGAAAAAATGTACGTATGCACAACTGACTACCTGGAAAATATTAATGCATGATAATATTTTCAATAAACGTATGTATTAAAACATATGTTTTGGGCAATAAAACATTTGAACAACAGTATATACTATACTATAGTATACATATCGGAAGAAAAATAAAAAAAATCTCTTCGGCGACATAGTAATTTGGAACTTCAATCATATAGTCTAGTGTTATGAATTAAATTATCACATTATTTCGAAGAAATGTTATGTACTTACAATTACTTATTAAAAATATCTTTTGACTGTGATGTTAAATTCTGTAAAAGGTATATGTATATCAGGGTTTAGAACCAGAATTGAACTAAACACAAAAAAAACGTTATTTTTGGCAGAACAAAAATTGAGCCAAAAAAATATCCACTCAGTTATTCAGGGCAATCATACAAATACCATAAAATGTTTTAAATTATGACAGAAAATAAATTTTTAATACAAATACAAACATTTAACGATTAATCTATCGGAGCTTAATCGATAACCGAAAAACCGGAAAATCGATATTTTTTTTCGGAACGAAAAATAATAGTTCGAATCCTTGAGGAAATATTTTTTTATAAACGTTGAAAGGACTTTTTCATTGAAAAATTAATTCTATGCAATTTCCATTTTATATGTGTTGTTTTTATAATATTTTGAGAAGATTATAATTTTGAATATCCTTTCTCCTCCTGATTTTGATGATTTTTATATGGGACCATCAAGTATCCAGACCTATTTAAAAGATTCGTCGCGTGACAAGGATTTAGGGGACAGCCAGACATACAGACAGACACACCGAACGAAAAGTGTTTATTTTATCTTCAATCACCGTTGCAAACAATCATCGGTGGCGGAGCTAGGGGAAATTTTTGGATGAAAATGAGGACTTAATCTTTGTTTCGAAATTGGATTTTAAAATTATTTTTATACTGAATACTGAACAAAAATTGTGTTTATATTGAATATTTATTATTTTTACTAACAATATTATCTGGAGAAAATGATTATCGTGAATTTATATATTTATAACTCATTGCTGTGAGCATTGAAGATGTTAAATCAATTCTTATCTAGAAAGAAAATCTCATCGAATAAAGAATTTATAATTTAAAAAGGGATCGAAAATATCGCAAGTTCCCATCGCCTGGAGCCTCATTGTTCCACCTTCGCACTTACAATGATACTTTCCTTAACGCAAACAAATATAATTGACGGTATATTAAGAAATGAAACATACTTATATTAAAATTATAATTAGACTTTATTAAAAAGAAAAATAAATTAAAAATCTCAACAAACATAAATCTTGTGGATCGTTCCCATAGGAAAGAGTGACGTTGAACTGGATGCTATGACGTATATTGAACATATGTTTATACTCCAGACATGTTTTGTGCGGATGAAAAAGAAACATACCGTTATATACGGGTGGATTATTTCTTATTTTATTTTGTTATTTTATACATTTTTTAGTCTAGTGAAAGTTTTGTACAGCTTTTGTTTGTTTTTGTATATTAATGGGAAATCAAGTATGAGATATTTTACAATTAAAAATATTAAGTGTTAAAATAAATCAATTTTTAATGCTGTGTAACCGTGTGTAGTACAATTTAATAAAATAATTAGAAATGTATGTTAGTGGGAATCACTAACATATACATATAAATCGCCAAGACAAATTAATTATTTGTTTATATATCGTCGCGTTATGAAGTCTAAAAAACATTTTGTAACATTAATACATTTGTCTATATTGTTTGTTATAACCATGAAGAATATAAACAGGAGAAAAAGCTCTGTAATACAATTTTTTGAGTCAAAATATGACCTCCGAAGTGGGTTTCTCGTGCTCGAGCCTCTGCGTAGTAGATGATTGCGCAACCGCATAGTTGTATGCGTACCGCAAGGTTCATAAATGTATAATTGTACACAGTGGTGACTGCGCACAAAGTAAATTTCTTACTACTGCGCAGAGGCGGAACGCCCACACCAGGTTCCGCTTTTCGGCCTAACCCTTCCACTCGAGTTTACTCTCCTGTTTCTATTCCTCATGGTTACAAAAAATATGCAAATGTTGTTTAGGTACTTCAGAAAAATTAATGTACTTATCTCAACTTTCAATAAAACATGAAATATATAGGTTTGGAACTCTAATGTTCGGTAGGTACCAATTATAAAAAAGCTAGCAAATTTGCTAGCTAGCAAGCACTCTCAAATGAGGTATCAAACTTATATGACGGTTCTCTTGGAGTTTCATTAAGACTTTGACAAGTTTCGCGCAAGCATTGTATATAAAATAGTATTAAAATAGTGGTGATATTTTGTACGGTCAGTCACCAACTGTGTTACAATACGTTGAAGTATTACTGCTCTAAGTCCCATAGCAAAGCAATAGATTCGATTACAAAATGAATACATCATTTGAGAGTGCTTGCTACATAATACTCAATTTCTTCTATCTATGTTACCAGTTTGTTTATGTTGAGAGCATGAAGTAACAAAAAGGCGGCTAAACATGAGTGGAAGGGGTAAGCCAAAAAACGGACCCTATAGAAGAGGCAGCCGCATTTTTCGAGTCGCTGTGCAAAAGTAAGTTTACTATGTATGCAGGGGGTCATATTTTGACTCAACCAATTGTATTACAGAGATACATTATTTATACTCCTTTATGCGGTTGAGAACATGGAATACATTTGTTAAATAGCAAATACTTGGTTCTGATTGGTCCATTTAGAGATTTACATGGTTGTTACAAATAACAGACAAAAAATTGTGGGTAAATGCTTTTTTTAATAGTAGGTACCTATAACTACAATATTTACAGAACATTATTTTTTGTCCTTTAAAAATAAAAAATAAAAATTTAAATCCTTACATTTTTTTATGAATTAATTAATATATTATAAATAAAATATTTTTTATTTGTATTGCATTTTTTAACAGTCTGACGATGACTTTGTCAATGAAAAGTTTGCTTTTAATATTTTATAAATATATTATTCAACGTTTTATACAAAACTATTTTATTTATTTATTTAATAAATATCTGTATATCGATATGTCTGTACAATAAAACCAACTATTATGGTTTAAATAAAAAAAATTAAAAAAGTTTAAAAAACTAAAAAGCTTTACTTTTTCGTTTATTGTTAGCCATTAAGGAGTCTCTATGACCACCTTCCACCTCCATCATCATATAAGCTCGAAGGTATCATATTATTTTATTGTCACTAGATTGCATAAAATTGCATTTTTAAATCGATACAACAATTACAAGTGAGTTGTAAAATTTACTTACCATGTTATGAAGTTACAGGTCAAGCTAATAAAAGAGAGTGAAAAAGTTCCAGTAAAAATACGTGAAAAAATAAATCAGATTTGTAAAAGAAAAATTTTTAAACAGAAAAAAATTACAGAAGAAATAAATAAAAGAAAACTCCTAAAAATTTACAATCTGTAAATAAAAAATTTTAAATCTATAAATAAAGTATAACTATAATTCCAAACTGTGCATATAAACAATTATAAAAACTAGTAAAAATCAAAGTAAAGTAAAAAACTGTAAAAGTAAGTGTGGCATATTCTGATGTACTTACGTAAAAAAGGAAGCCAAGAAAGGAAGAGAGAAAGAAACTATTATGGAACTTTATTATCTAATTTCGAACAATATGAAATGTAAAACACGTATAAATATGAATGAAAAATCTTTTAATATTACAAGCTTTTAGTGAATTTTATTCTAATATACCATGCCTGTAACGTGTTTACAGAAGCTAAAAGCCAGTAAACTTACTGTTATCTATTTACTTATTTATTTTACTTTATGCTACACCACGTTCTTTTTTTTTTTAATGTTAATATTATTTGTAAAATCCATTTGTAAATACTTTTTACAGATATTATTAATATAAATAAAATAAATACTAATATACTTTAATAATATGTATACATAAGTATAGTTTTATTCGTAATACATATTCATTCTTATGAAAAAACGTATGAGGCGCTAGCTGGAGACTTCATGATGAACAATACCGCGTACCATAGTAGGAAAATAAGGAAAATTAGGAAGGGGTGGGGGTCTCAACGAAAGGTCAAAATTATTTTTTAACCCGAACTTTAGAATATCTAAGTACAGTCTTTAATTTGTTATTAATCGTTTTTTATATTTGAAATAGTTCTAATGCAATTATTATTGGAATTGTGTCATACCATATTCAATTTGGGTACTTACTGTAAAATATAGGTACTAGGTAAATAAATAAAACAAATAATAAATATAAACAAGAACTACTTATATTAAGTTACTTATCGTTACCAACAATAATAATAATAATTAATATTAATAATAATAATTAATATAATGACTAAAATATACAAAAATCAATATATACACAAATCTCACAGAAAATGGCATTAAATAAACATAACAAAAATCATAAAATAGTATATATCAAGTTTTAAATAATTATTTACAATTGATTTTCTAGATGAAAAAGTATGATAATTTGTTTACTCGCTATAAATATATAATATTGTTAAAACTATCCTTCGACTATTGATCCACGACTAAAATAACTTCCTAAATTTTGAACTCCGCCATTTAGGAAAGACTGAACTGAAGTTGCAGCACCCTAAAAATATACAAAAAATATATAATGTACCTACCTACATATACGTACAAATATCGGTTGGATATAATTGCCATATATATAATATACCTATAATTAAACTAATTAAAAATGCGTTTACTCACTTGACGACAATATAAATCGTTAAGTATTCCAATGAAGTGCCAGAATTAAATATATACATAATTAATGAAAACGCGATTTATTTTTAAAAATATGACGTCAGTAAACAATTAATTGGCATATTTGAAAATAAGCACGTTTAAAAACATTTATATTGTGTTATGTATGTAATTTACGGATGCCAAACAATCAATACTAATACTTTAAACATTTTAGACAAAAATGAAAGACTATTATTTATTTATTTTAAAAAGACAACTAATAGTTATTTTTTATTTTATTTTTATATAAAACTGCATTATGATATTAGTGAAAAATGCGTTCTTTAAGGAAAGTGAATTGAAAGTTTGAAGTCTACTTGTTTTTTTTTTTGATATTGTTAAATTGCTATTTAATTTAATATATTTTTCGAATAAATACAGATATCACGAATAGATATGTCGAAAATATTGTAATTAAGAAATGGAGAAAATTATTACATTATTTTATATTTATTTCGTCTTGTCATTTATGTATTGATAATAATTGATCACTAGTATATAGAACAGTATCAATATGTGCTCTTACATAGTTAAAGCAATTATTACCTGTATTGCAGCACCGAGGAATTGAGAGAACGCTTTTGTAACATTTATTGCAGCATCTACAAGCTGTGCTCTGACTTGCACACTCTCGGTTTCTTGTGGTCTGTTCCTTACATTGACAGGTCTTTGTGTTACTGATATAGTCTCAACAACATTTCCATTCTGACTAGGTCTCCTCGAGTTTGATTTGAAGCCATTGGAAAGAGAATTTGAGTTTTGGCTGGACTGTATCGAGCGTGTTGTTGAACTAGATAAACTGTTCTGAGGAATTGATAGTTCTATTTCTTCAGGAGAAATGCTATCAAATTCAAACGTTTGAGGTGGCTGTCTTGGTGGAGCTGGACGAGAAGCTGCTGCTAGTCGAGAATCTACTGGAGATGAGGCACTAAATATTATGTTTCCAAGACCTTCTTGTAAACGTTGGAGTAAAGATGGCTGTGTAGGACGAGGTGTAGTTGGACGACGAGTTGTAGGTTTAGGTTTGGGTGTAACTACAATTTGATCTAACAGTGCCTGTAAATATAAAATTATAAAAACATTATCTTTTACTCTTATTACTTTATTATGAATTGCTAATGTAGTTAGTTATTAAGTTGTCTGCATAAAATTGACACGAAAAATTATTAAGAATAATGAGCACATTCATAATATCTAAAATGATTTGAAGAAAATCATGTTTTTACTACACTCAAATCTCTAAACATACGTACGCTCCGAGAAACGACTTTCCTCTATCCCTACCACACTACTACCGTGACTGCTATATTTCTGCGCGAAATTTAAATTCACCAATTAACGTTAAAGTCGGCACGGTGGTGGGTGCCCCTCTAGCCTACGTTGTTAGGAGATTCTGAATTACCAATACCTACGTTGTTCGGAGCGACGAGTGTACATATTACAAACATTTCATATGTCCGTATAGGCAATATTATTTAAAACATGTTATTGTTATTGCCTATCTTGATTCTTAAAAATGTGGTATTTTATACAGAATTTGTGTATTGTAATATACAGTATCACCGTTAAAAATTATATATTTGCAAATATGTATTTGTACAGTGTGCAATACTTACAGCCAATTGCAGATCTTGTTGCAATCTATTAGAATTTCTAGGAGTCGTTGGTCCAATGCCCTGTTCTTTCAGTAAAGCTGCCAATATAGCTTCGTTTGAAGTACCATATGTTGTACTTATAACCGGTGGTTTTGTAGGACTAACCAGTTGTGCTAAATATTTAGCTAGTTCTTCATCACGCACCATTTGTTTAGATTTTGATGCCACAGTTGTAGTTGATGTCAATCGTTTGTTGTTATTTGTCAACCGTGCCAAGTATTTTAAAAGTTGTATGTCATCATTCAACTCTTGATTGGTTGGTGAACTTGGGACTCGTTTTGGTGTCCTACTAGAGGACTGGATGGAATCAGAAATTTCTATTAAATTGATACTTGGTGATGAATTGATTGTTTTTTGTGTGGTAGTAGTTTGTACTGATCTTCCTACTGCCAAGGCTATGATCTGAAATGGTTTTAAGTGAAATTTGTAAATTGTGAATTGTTTATTAATTTTAAATACGTACTCTATTTGCTAAATCTTCCTGTTCCTTTTTAGGAGGTTTTGTTATTTGTGCTGAAGCTTTTCTCTGAAAATATATTAAATAATATTAAAACCAATAAAAATGCTAAGACATATATGCATGTATATCCTGTAAGATTAACAATTTCAGTGATAAAACATTAAACGTATCTTTTTGTTGGTGGTAGTAGATACGAACTTCCTTTTTTTGAACTATGAAACCGATGATTAACATTATAATTATTGAAAATGTGTTTTTACATAAAAATAAACTAGTTTAAAACCTGGCCGCACTCTTTTGATGTATCCCGTTTGAGAACCACTGCTTTAGAAGATTTGTTTTATATAAAAATTTATAAAAAAGTGATGTGGTATTCATATCAATATACCTATGTTATTGATTTGTTTATAATTTCAGCTTTCTCTTAATATGTTTATAATTATCTACAGCAAAATCGAAATTTAAAATATGTACAACTCTTACCAGATTATTTAAAAATTCAGTGTCATCCAGAACAGCGCTACTGCTTTTTACTGGAGATAATTTAGTAGACGGTGTATTCTGTACTGAATTGACGACACTAAATATACTCGTTCCTTCAATATCTTCATTATCCTGAGTTGTCATTTTTAACTCAGTAGTTGTTGGAATGGCTTTCTGAGAAGTTGTTTTAAATTCAGTTGTTGTTATCAGGTTTTGGGTAGTTGAGGAAATAAAAACTGGATTAGGAATTTCGGTTGTACTGACGTCTACGGGTAAGTCTACATTGATTGAAGTTGTTTCTACAGGTGCATTAGTTGTTGTAACTACTGTGCTGATTGTGGAACCTATGGATCTAATTGAAGTAAACTTGATTGGAGCAGGAGTGGATGTTGTATATACATTTTCAGTGATGAATTCAATAGGATCTAAACTAGATATCTCTACTGGTTTGTCAGTGGTTGTAGGTATTGTAGTTGTCTGTATTGGTGTAGTTGTTGGTATTGGTTGTACAGTTGTATCTTGTCGTACAGTTTTAATAGAACTTGATATGATTGGTGCTGATGTGACAATATTGACAGTAGATGATTGTGTTACAGGAAGAATGGTAGTGGTAGTTGTAACTGGTATTGGTATACTTGTGGTTGTATCTTGTCGTACAGTTTTAACAGAGCTTGATATAATTGGTGCCGATGAGACAGTATTCACAGTAAATGATTGTGTTACAGGAGGAGTGGTAGAGGTAGTTGTAACTGGTATTGGTGTACTTGTGGTGGAAGTTGTTGTAGGAGAAGGTGTGCTTGTAGATATTTTTTCTGGAGTGACTATATGAACTAGTGGTGTAGTTACCGGAACAGTATTTGTTGTCATTTCTGGTTGTTTTAATGTGGATAATAGTTCTGGTTTGTTATTTATCGTGTCCTGTAAAGAAATCCATATTATTATTCAACCAATTACCATGATACATTTATATTTACATATGTTATTTACATATTTACAAAATTGTTAAATTATAACAATTTTTGTATACATAAAGATTTATTCCGTTTTATAAACTGAAGCCCAGTATACCCAGACACGTGCGTTTTTTTTGGCTACGTTATTTTTGCAGCTGTGTTGTAATACAACTAACATAAGACATGATTGGAGTTTGAGTCGTAAAATTCCTTATTAACGTTAAAGAATCCTAGGTCCGTTAGTAGTATAAGTTACTGAAGAGAAAAAAGATTTGCGTCCCTTTTTCCCAGAATGCATTCCCAACGCAACGTGGAGTTTGTGTTTATATTATATTATAAGAGAAGTAACGTTGATAATTTTGAAATTGGCTTATAAAGTTATATTTAAAAATTGTTATTTTTTTTCGATCATTCGTATATAAAACATTCTGTCAGATAAGTGTTATTTTATTTCGTCACGATAATAAGTATATTATAATGATTCTTGTTTTAATCAAAGTCCAGTGAACAGTAAAAATCCGTATGTATACAATCATTCATAATTTAAGGATGTTTTTGGTTTTTACATTTCATAAACAGTATTCTTTTCATGTTTTTATAAAGAAATACATATGTATGTATGTGTTATCTATTATTACCCATAACTAACCTGCTGTTATTGGTTTTAATAAAATATATTTTTTTAATAATTAGCAAAGTAACCCCATTGAATTTTGATTACTTATTGATTAATATATCATTTGTTAATTGAATAGAATACTTATTTACATGAATTAGCATTATAAAAGATTTCAATAATTATGTAAGAATATTATGGAGCACATTAAAAATATATTTACAATATTAAAATAAAGAAAAAAAGTAAGAAAAGGAAGAAAACTATTAATTAATATGTCCTAGTGACATCTTCTCTGAAGGGACTGGATATTACCGATAGTATTTTAAAAATAGTTCCTGGTGTTGAGTACACCTTAGCAGCTGGTATTGGTGTTGGTCTAGAACCACTAATGGCCGATACGGGCTTCCATCGTATAATAGGAGATACTCCAGCAGGAAAACTTACTTGTTCATATCCATAAGTCCTGTCAGTCCTTACCTGGTTAGTCTGAAGATGAAGTCATTAAATAAAATATTAAGTCTTAATACGTTTTAGTCTTTTATTGTCATTTTAAGTGTCATTTGGAATGAACAGTTTAGAAAATAATAAAGTGAATAGAACAAAGAAAAGAATAGCATGTATAGAATATAGATATTCTAGTATTTAAAAGTACTATTTTTATGAAAGAAAAATACAAATTGAAAAGAGCATAGTTTTAGAAAAGTAAATTTTAAAAATATTTGCTCCAGATCAATTATGCAGTTTTTTAAGTCTTTTTCGTCTAAAATAGTTCTTATTTTGTAAGAACATTATTAAAAATAATAAAAAACTTACTTTAGGATCCACATCCAGTGTCACATAGGTAGTACTTTTAACTTCTGTAGAATTATTAGCAATTGTTTGGAGAGTACTTGGTCCCAATATATCTAATAAACTTGGTAATTTCGGTGGAGGTTCACTAGCTTTGTTTGTTTTCTTAGTTGTTAAACTCAAAATATTACTTTGAGTAGTAACCGGTGCTCCTGTGGAACTTACAATAGTTTGTTGAATCTGAAATATTTGCGATAATTCAAATTAATTTACAGTTTAAATTTGAGTAATGAGATTACTATATTGCTACAGGATGCGACGTTAATATTGATAGCAGATCACATGTTATAATATGTATGTCTTTTAAAATGTTTGATAGCTGTATGTAAATAACCATGCACTACAGATTTGTTATTATGTATTATGAGGTGTTTATAGTATGTGGATTGTTTGAATTTTTAAAGCATCTTCTATATATTTTTATAATATTTGAATTCTATGATTTAATTTAGAGTACTTTATATAATACCTATAATCCTATAATTAATAAAATCTAAATTAATACCCATATGAAAAATACCATAACGATGAAATTCTAATTCATGAGGTTTTATTAACTAGAGGATTATTATTAAGATATATAAATAAGTGTTTACTCTTATATATATAGAGATGCAATAAAAAGTAAATGTATAATGTTGGCTACAGGAAACAAACATGAAAAAAATAATAATAAAATAAAATAAAAACAAAATAAAATAAAAAATAAAAAGCTTGTTGTTTGAATGAATACGTAAAACTGCAGCACATAAATCATGCAGCACCATCCCAAATACATTTATCCTAAATCCATGTTCCGCAAAATGCATTAACATGAAAAATATAATATACCGTTGAAGATAGAGCATTATTATCTCCTACTTCGATATCGATATCCAGTTGGTTTTCATTTGCAGTTATTTCGTTAGTGACAGTTAACTTGTTATTAGATGATGCCAGATCATCTGGTTTAGGGTCAGTAGAAAAGTCACTGACAATTTCAACCGAATTGTCATCCGGTAAAATCGTCCCATTTGGAAATTTTTTGACGACTGTATTGTTAGGAAACACGCCAAATATTATGAAGGAAGATTCAGGCAAAATACTGGGCCTTTTACGTACCAAGGTATTATTTGGAAGAACACCGAATACATAATAATCTCTTTGATTATTTGATTGCGCTGGGCTTCTATTTGCTATTGAAGGTCTACTTGCAAATCTAGGTACATAATTAGGTGGAGCCCAAGCGGTTGGGAATGAAGGATAGCTACAAGGTGGTAGCGAAACTGGAGGAGACGCAGTAGTAAGTGGAGGTAACGAAATACGTGCTCGTTGAGTAATAATAACGGTTGGGGTTGGGGTAGCAGTTGTTTGGCTTACAGCGTCTCTTGAAGAAATTATAGGAATTTCAGACTCGACTAGGTTTTGAAGAGTAGAACTTTCGACATCAGAGCTATCTGAAGTGAAGATAGACAAATCGATAGATTCAGTTAAACCAGATGCTGTTGTAAAATCTGTTGATGATTCTGATACAAATTGGTCTGTTGATGGATTTTCATTTGATGACAAAGTTGAAATTGTCACATCTGGAATGGTTGTACTGGATTCTTCGAGATCATTTGTACTAGGAGTTGTTGAAATACCTAAAGAAAGACTGAGAATTGAACCTAAGGTGGAAGATTCTAAATTTTGATTAGAATCAGTGGTTAAAATGGACCTCGTTGTAGAAGAATGACTATCGTCGTTATCAAGTGATAACGCAGGATCTGGTGCTAAAGCAAACCTTTCCGATACATCTATACTAGAAATATACGAAGAACTATCTACTGTAGTGGTACTGGCTGTAGTACTAGTAAAAGTAATTGATTTACTTCTTTTCGGATTCTTGGTTGTACCGACAACTCTATTTAAAAGATTGTTAAATAAGTTGCCAAATATAGATTGTCTAGGAGTTGTGGTTTTTATTTGTTTAGGTGTAGTAGTAATTTCCGAAGTTGTAGATTCATTTTGTTCAAAAACAGACGTGGAACTTATATAATCTGTTGTAGTTTTCAGGATAGAATCTGTTGTAGATAAAGGTATATTTATTGAATTTAACTCTATATTTGTTGCCTGTGTTGTAAATGTTTCTGTATCAGAGTCTGTAGTAGTTGAAGGTAGTTCTTTTAGAGTTGTAGTGGGTACAGAAATAGTAGAAGTAATGGATTGGTATGTGGTTGTTATAGGACTTGGAGAAGATAAAATAACTATTGAAGAAGGTTGTGCATCAATGGGAGGTGCAGAAGTTGTAGAAAAATCTGCTGTTACCATTTCAGTTTTTATACTAGCTGAGCCAACATTTGATGATATTACATTTGACGGAACTAATGTTGTTGAATCTTCTGAAATCAAATTAGCCGAATATAACTTGGAAGGCGTGTCAGGAATTATTGTAATGATTTTAACATTTTCTTCGTTATCAAGTTCTCTGTCGTTTGTCTGAAAAGTATTTGATATTGTTATGGTGTGGGTATTTAAGAAATGTTAAATAAATAAAAGCCAAAATTATTTTGATATGTTTATTATGATTCCCAAAGAATAACAAGAATATGAATGTTAATTATATGAAGAAAAGAATAACTAAGAAGTAGGTAATGAAAATATAAAATTATTGTTAATGATTAGTAACGAATACCGTACATATGTATTGATGTATGTCAAATAAACTATAAAAACTATAACAAAACATTACTATGGCTATACTTTATGTGAAATAACAATTATGAAAATATGCACTAAATGATTAATTGTAAAATATTAAAGTGTTCGTTTGTACAGATATGAAATATCATTGAGCATGCAGTGAAAATTATAAAAGTTTGTTAGTAATTTGAGCTACTTAATCCACCTGACGATCGAAAGATGGCGCTGAGCGTTTGACGTGACAAATCTGTAAGCGACCAATGGTGGCCCGTCTCGGAGGCATCGACCTTGACAAAAGACAAACAAACTTAATTGCTAGCTACTACTTTTAATAAAATTATTTCATCGTGCATTTAATTAAAATTACAAATTTATAACCGCAATGTCTTTTGTCTTCAAAGATTAGTCATTGTCAAGATAAACTAATAACTTGGAGAACATAAAAGTGTAGGGATTGAATACACCCACAAAATATGTAGTCCAACTTAGTTTATCATTTTGTCCGTCCTTCAGAAGAAAAATGATTAATGTCGAATAGAAAATAGAAAATAGAATGAAATTAGAAAATGAAATAGTTTTGTATACAACTATGCATCAACATATTTACATGTATTCGATAAATGGAAAATATTTACAAAATGAATAAATGAAAAATATAAAATAATTTTGGCTTTTTATTTTTATGATTAACATTAAATAAAATCAACTTACGTCATTGATTGCCGATTTTGGTGATGTGAATGGAATGGTAGGTTTGTATACTGGAGTAGTGAATGGTTTAAGACTATTTGCCCGTAATAATTCATTTCTATATTTGGAACTATACTTTAAGTTTCCTGGCTTAGCTCCAATTGGCGATGACTAAAAATTAATATTATTGTATCACGGGTATATTTGTGTTTATGTTTGTGTGTGTAAATAGGAAGGGGGAGGTGTCGCCAGGGCTTCCAGATCATCCCGTTCTTTTTAAACTGATAGTCTATTGATTTTTTTAACTGTACCATTATTTTATGCAGAATACATACATTTATGATTATTTGAAACATTATTTTTGTTACTTGAAATATTATTAAAATGAGCAAATATTCAATAGTGAATAATTAGAAAATAAAATAAATAAAATAATAAAAATACTGCCAAAAAGCTCGCTATTAAATTTAATGAATGCGTTATCGCAAAAGTGATATTCATTTTTGATTAAAAAAGCAGTTTTTTTTAAATTATTAATCAAAATCTTACAAATATAGTATTATAATTATTTGTTTTAATCAGAGAAAAATTAATTAAGAAATATATAACGCATGTAGTAAATGATAATAAATGCAATAATTAAAAATCTTACCGTAGTGGAAATTAATTTTTCCAAGTTCTTTGGAATGTTCGGTTTTCTTCTATACCCTATCGTTGATGAGGGAACCACTTCTATTTCAGCCGTAGTCGTTGATGTTGTCCTACTTGTGTATATTCCACGAGGAGGTTTTGGAGAAAATGATTTGATTCTTGGTATCAGAGGTTTTATAATTTCATCTTCTTGTTTAGCAGGTATATCATTTCTTGATGTACTTGTGCGGAATCGTGAATGATATTTCTGTAAATTTAATAAATAATCTACATACATGTATATTACAATAGCAACAATATAATTTAATAGTTAGTCTCTTTATTTTAGTCATTTTTAGGGTTACTTTAAATTTGTATCATAGTTTGTTTAATTATCAATATCATATTTAGGCTATTGATTATACCGGAAAATAATAGGTAGAAAGGAACAATTGCGTTAAAGGGTTTTTATTGTATAATATGTTTGTTTGACACCCACAGATGATAAAAACACAAAGTGCTACTAAATTCACCCTTGCGTTTTTTAGGGAGGGGTTAAACTAGTCACTTTTCAATGTTTTCAGTATAACTCGAAAACTAAGCAGACATTGAAAATTTTACAAGAATGATTTTTTATAGAAAATTAAATTTCCCATCAAAATAGATGATTTAAAAAATTAAAAAAAAAAAATTATGCAAGAAATATTTAAAAAACAAATCGAAAAAATATCAAAAAATCACAATTTTTCAATTTTTTACTAAATTGCTCATAAATTTTTTCTTAGTAAAGATAGGTATAGGACATGCTTTGGAGAAAAAAAAGTAGAGGTCACGCCCGTTAAAATTTTGAGTCGAAAAGTTTTTTTTTATGAAAATTGGCTGAGTTATAGTAATTCAAAGTTTATCATTTTTTGTCATTTTTTCTCAAATCGTAACTTAATGGCAATTGATTAGAGGTTTTTGAAAGGAACAATTTCGACTCAAAATTAATTAAATATAAACATAATTGTGTTTTTGTATAAACTTTAAAAATAATAATTGTCCTTGTTAAACATATTAAGGTTCATTAAACTGTAGTAAGCTGTATGGTTCACTTTTCCACGCAACAAGAATAGCCGCAAACAAATGTACCTACATATTATGTACATTGTCTACCACTATAAAGCGAGATTAAACATCATTATATTTATGTTCTCTACTCTCTACAAGTAAAAGCGAACCGCACCACTCGGAACTGGTAAGTTATATGTATTCATATGTATATGACATATGTTTGTATTCAGTAGCAGTGTACTTAAGGTAATTTATTATTTCCTTAAAAATATTTTAATATATAAATAGGTGCCAAGAATCTTGAAGTAGAAAAATTATATTATTATTATTTGTTCATTACGAAATCTTGATCCCCCCCCCCCCCTCATGTACCGAGGTTGACGTAATGTATAAACAAAACTACTATAATATTCCAGTTTTCACAAAAAAAGGAATAGAGCGCAGTTCATGATTCTATGTCTATGTACTCAAAGAGTAATGACCGTCTGACTGTATTATATTATTTAAATGTTAAATTCTGACTATCATTATTCGATGAAGTACGAATCTGATGAAAAATATGCATGTAGCCAAAAATAACTCAAAAATTGATTTGAATCATTTCCCATTCCGGGTGGGTAAACCTTGGAGAGAGGGAAACTTAAAGATTTCTTAGTAACGCAGTGACACTCTAACGGATCAAAAGTAATTGAGTACAAGTATAATTACTAAAAAAATACTTAATTAAGTATGTACATGCATAGTATTACACAGCTCTGTATGTACTGTAAGCTAATATAACTTTTGTAGATACAAATATTTTAGTTCATTATTCATTATCTATAATGTATAATTATAGATCATACAATTAATACTCGTAAAATTTAAACGATACCAGGGCGCAGAAGATAGGTATTAATGTTTTAAATTGTTGCAGTTATTTTTGAGCCTACGACACTGTCTGTAGTTACTTTGCATTAAAATAATGTAGGTCCAAGAAGTATTTAGTATGTGGGAATTTTGAATGTCATGCCTACTTCTTTGCGGCTAGGTTGGAGTGGTGAGTGCTTAGAAGTTTGTTCTAATATAATTCTACTGTTAGGTATTTATAAACTAAATTAGATTATTATGAATTTGAGAAAAAAATTATTTTTTTGTTATTTGTTATTAATTGTAAGTTTATAAGCGTTAAAATAACGAAAAATAAATAAAATTACTGGCAATGAAGTACTGGAAGATACAGTAATTTCCGCCGTGGAAGATGTGATTTTGTCAACGTTAACAACATTGTTTGAAACTTCATTGGAATCAAGTTCCGTTTCCGTAGTTGAAACTCTGGCTGGTAGAATACGTTTAGGAAACACTGGACGTCTCAGAGACTCCGTGTCTGGAGTTTCTTTGTCATAGTTTCTCAAGGAGTTTAGCGAACTGCCTCTCGATGAAGGAAGTCTCCTGTATAAGTTGGTTGTTCTCGAGGATGTTTCAATTTCGTCTGATTCAGTTGATGGCGTTCTTTGTATTGTTGATCTTGGCTGTCAAAATTAATGTTTAATTAAAACATCAATAATTTTTTGATAATCATAATAATTAAAAAATTGTGCTCTTTAAAAATTATTACAACACAAAAAAATAAAAAAAAACAACAACGTTTCAAAATTGACGTGAAGCTACTGTACACAAATAATTAGTGATGAAAGATAATAAATTTTATACCAGCAAAACAACTTGGCACCGAAATCAATATAATTATATCAGATCTAAATTAAATTGGCCATATTCACATCACAAATAATTATCAACCCATAAATCAAATGTCAGTTGATGGTGACTGTAATTAGTTGTGTTTACGGTTACATAATCACGTACTCGGTGCTTATATAATTAAAGTATCAACCGCTCGGACGTGTACAATAAAATTTTGCAATGCATTCAAATACCAACAACTTCGTTCTTATCATTTGCAACGTACAAATTAACCTTTAACTTGATTGAGTTTCACGAGACGTACTTATTAATTCGAATGTGCAGGTCTTATGTATTATACTCTACATCTGCTATAGTGAAAGTGGAGCATAATCATATGTTATAGTTATGGACCAAGTTAGTTCAGAATATTATAGTGGCGTGTCTGTTGACACGTGCCTTTTCCTTGTAGCTCAAAGAGAGCACGAAGCAAATATAATTCTGTACCTCAGGGGTATAGTATCTAACAATAAGTTTTCTATTTTACATACATACATAAAAGTAGGTTTGCTCCATTACAAAATTTAGATATAAATTTTGAATTCAAAATTTGGAATATCAATAATACAATATTATTAATTATAATAAAATTAACCTGTACATCGTATGTCTATACGTACACATATTACCTACATATATTAAATATTTAACTCAATTTGGATGGGTGTGTGCCACCAGTGACATATGCTAATTTTTTCCCATAGGATGAACATAAAGAGGAAAAGTAGTCCGCCCGTCTTTTCCGTAACAGAAAAATATATTGTAAACTATTTAAGTTAGAAATTTGTCATTTTAACCGAGCATGTGATGTTATGCCTCCATGCATATAAGACATTTTTAACAGGGGTGTCATAAAGCTAAAGTTGGCAGAAAATATAATTACTATTTTATTTATATACTTACCATATTTCATTGTAACTATTTCATTGTACTATTCAACTTATTTAATTTATTTCACGGCTTCAGATTCTCTAATTTGACATGAAATATATAGCTCTTAAATGATTATTATGTTTTTAATTAAACTGATGAATTTCTTACAGGAAACGTGAAAACAGGAAAGATGTTAACTTTATTACACGATATAAATTGAATATTTTGCAATATCGTTAATAATAATTTTGTCAAAGTTCTTAGAATTCTCACAGTTCTTATTATCAGAAAATAACGATTAGTTTTAAATGTTAATTGCAATTTTATTAATGACAAAATAAATATGTCTTAATGTTGATTTGAAGTAATATAAATATATTTAGAAAATGCATTATACTAAAATCAAAATAATAAATATACTAGATTAAATGTTAGTTGGTTATTAATACTGAATATTTTTGTTTCTGTAAATATAAAATTAAATATAATTAGTGTTAATAATGATCATGTAATTTTGCATAGGTACATGTAGAGTTGCACTAATATACAGCAATGAATTGGGTTATTAGTATTTAAATTGTTTTCCAAGGTTCATCGTGTTAATATTTAACAGAAGTCTAAACATTCTCTTTTATATGAAATATATTTACGTATTGATTTTATTAAATTTATGAGAATCTTTTACTTTTCTATTTGTAAAGTTGTATGATCTTGTTTTTTGGTATTACAACGAATTTAAAAAACTAAGTAAGATTTAAAATTTGATTAAAAGTTCTTACTTTAAATCTTGATGCAATAATAGGTTTTTCATCAACCAAAGGTACAGATGTCGTAACAGGAGCCAAGAGATTCACGCTAACTTTTTCAGAGCCACGAGTTACTAAATGTTCTTCACTGTATCCTAATCCTGTAGAAACTGTAACAAAGCTGCTACTTGATCTTAATGTAGATCGTTCTGTTGAAGAGCTGGCGCTGAGAGGTACCTACAAATTAATTTAATGAGCAATTTCATAAATTAAATATAATTGTTTTATTTACTTTAAGAAAATAAATAATTTAATGCGATTAAAATATCATCACGCTTAATGTAATTGCTAATTCATGAATCAAACAGCATGAGAACATTGTTAAAAGTGTTATGTAACCCAGAGGTCATCTTGAAAGAGATTCACGACTATCGTGATTGCAGGTGTATTATAAATTAACCTTGGAATTGAAAATAAGACCTTGCATTAAAGAAGAGTTGTATTGTTTATATGTAGAACGTTTATTAACAAGAAGATAAATACGTATGTAATTTTATCTTCTTACCTTTGAAGTAACTTTTTTCTTTATTAGGGCTTTAAAATGTTCCGGATAGTTATCAGTTTCATCAATTTCCTCATTTTCTTCAGTCGAAGATCGTGTTGTAGCTGCTCCAGTTCTTCGTCTTGAACTTGTCCTTTGCACACTGCTTGTAACTGCAGTATCTCTTTTCATTTCTTCTCCCAACTTGTTATCCTTTACACTGTTTTCTTCTGTTGTTGGTTCAGGTGTTTTCACTGTTGTACGTCTAGCATTTGCTCTTCTTATAGAATTTCTCGTAGTTGAACTAAATTCATTGTCGGGAGTAACAGTTGAAGTTCTTCTATTGTCTCTAGAAGACGTTCTTCCTCTGGACCGTTGATCAGCTGGTCTTTGGGATTCAATTTTCCGACCTGTAGAACTTCTAGATACATCTAATGGTCGTGTAGGTCCTCTTCTAGAATTTCTTGTAGTAGGAGGTTTATCAACGGCTTTAGTTTCTTCAGTTATTGAACTTTGTTGGGTAATATCTGTATTGATCTGCCGATTTGAATTTCCTCGTCTTCTACTGTTGTCATTTCTACTTCTTTCATTTGATGATTCTGACCTAGTGCTGGTTCTGCTTCGAACTTCAGGGTTTCTGGATCGTGCAGTGTTTCTCGATAATTCTATACCATCATTTGTTTTTGATGATTCGTCATACCGACTTCTAGATCTTACAATGGATTTTTCACTTTCAAAGTTAACTTTAGTTTCAGTTTGTTTACTTGATGCAGCCTCAGCTTCAGTATAATGCTTATCTAACGTATCTCCCGCTTTTCTTATTTCCATATTCATGAAAGGCATTACATCTTGTACATTGACATCAATAATTTCAAGATTTTGAGGTAATATGTCAATTTTTTTCTTTTTATTATCATCGGATAGTGTAGACTCAGTTCTTCTCTGAATAGTTTTCTTTTTTTGTTCTACAATTTCAACTTCAACGTCAGAATGCTTTTGCAAAACTTCAGTCATATCGAATCTTTTTCCACCTCGTCGATTAGAACGTGTGTTTTGACTTTTTCTGTCTATGAATTCTAGATTTTCTTCAACATCTATTCTTCTATTATTTCGTGCTTGTCCTCGTGTATTAGAATCATTAACACTTTGCACTTTTCGTCCTTGTCTCCTGAATGCATCGTCTTTTTCATTTTCAATAAAAACAGATGGTCCTCTTTTATTGTTGAGTTCCAGAGAACCAGTATTTTCGGGATTTTGTCTTTTGTTGATATTACCTTTGTCAGTTATTTCAGCGTCTCTTTGTCTCTGCCGTTCAGAAGTTCCTGTTCTTGCTCTCTTGATGACTTTGACTGATTTACCATTTCTTGATTCTGATATCGTTGATTCTGGGTTGTGTCTGTTACTGTTTGCTCTTGGTTTAACTGTCTGCTGTCGAATTCTTTCAGCTGCTTGTAACGCTTCTCTCTGAACAGCTGACTCAACCATTTTTGGGACAAATTTATATTCATCTTGGATTTTTTGAGGAATATCGTCAATTATTTCTTCGACTTCGTATGGTTTTTCAGTTACTTTTCTAGGTAACTCAGATGTAGGATTTTTCACAGATGGTTTTTTACTTTCTTTTGTATCTATCCTTCTAGAAGCAATTTGTCTTGATTCTGATTTACCACGAGGATGATTCGATTTTCTTGTTGGTTCAGCTTGTATTACTTTTGGTATATCGAAGTCATTTTCGGCATCTAAATTAGATACAGTAAATTTCGTTTTACCTCTACTAATTACTGGATTTGACGGCCTCGGCTGGGTAGAATCCTGAAAACAAATAAACATTTCAATGTAGTTAATGCTATAAATAACAAATAAAATAAATTATACAAAATAATTCGATGATCTTAAAAACAACTGGAGCGATTTTGATTTTATTGAATTATTCCTTTGGATCTCAAAAGTAACGACGCTATTATTAATTATGTGTATGAATCTTATGTATTGTTAAAATTAGTTCTACATAAAAATTTGTGTATCTACCTTTAATACATAATTCGGTACATATGTTTTGTGACATCGCATTTTCTAAGTCATTCGATGTTTACTGTCGCAATGAAGTGTATCAAACGATGTATAAAAAAAAGTAACTCAACGCAGAGGAAAAAAATCGTTTAGATCATATAAAATATAATGAATATGAGTAAAGTTGACAAAAGTGTAACATATATGTTTATTAAAACAAATGTCAAATGAGAAGGCGTCCCGGTATCGATCCGTGCTACATCCGTGCCAGGTAACCCATCTAATAACATATAAAAAATAAATAATATTGTGGAGGAACTATAGAAATAAATTTAAATACATGTAATCGTTATGTATTCTACAGAATCGTGAGCCATTAATTAAACAAACTAGACCGTTATTTCATTCACCGCTCTCTATCGCTATCATTGTTTGTTCAGTGCAATATTGTATACAGTTTTTCAGTCCGCGGCGCGTATAATGTTTAAGAAACATATCTGGAAATATATAACTGTTTTACTCATGTAGTGCAGACTTTCTCTGGTTGCTGACCAGTTGGACAATGGTCGTAGAAAACGTGTATGCATTTCGTACAATACCAGACTGTTTCTCAGCAAATCAAAACGACTTTTAAATCTATGTATAATATTGATAAAGTTTATAACTTTGTTGTATACATATATCACTATTTGTAAATAATAAAGTAGTAAGAAAACGTAGTAATTATTGAAAATTGTCGCTAAATGCATTATTGCACTAATCGAAAATTCATTAATTTCAAATTATTAAAGTAAATGCAAAATTGAATAGATCTAGAATGTATATAATATTTTTAACGTTTCAAAATTACAAGTAATGTTATTATTCTGTATTTTGGTATTGCCTTTAAATTTTCAAAGTTTGTGTTGACATAGTTATACTATACTAGGTGTGGTATTTATTTAGTGCATAACAAAATATTGACATTACTGAATATATTAATATTAAGTTTTCTAATAAATTTAGTAGGTACTAAACAATACAAATTTAGAAATATTTTTATATCAACTAACAAGAGTAACTTATATAAAATATGATAGCTTATACATTATACTTGTATGTATTAGTTTCACATAAAAAATGATTGACGTATATATAATTAATTTTTATAGTTATTTTATTTACATATTGTGTAAAAAACAATTGTTTCAATAACAACACATGTGAATGTCATATTTAATAATTTCAGGTTAAAGAGGTAAAAGTGTCGGTATTAAAAATGTGTTATTATATATTTATTTATAACCAAATATATATCACTTTCCTAACATATTGCGCCAAAAAAGAGTGAAACTTAAAATTTCATTAATATATAAATTAAAAATACATCAAATGATCTAATTAATGCTATATATATCTATTTATGAAATTACTAAATTATTACACCTCTAGGCTGAAGTAAAAGTTTTTTCTAGATCAAGTTAGCGATGAAGGCGGGATTATACACAAATATGGAATGTCACAGTATTTAATGAATTTATGCATAAAATATCTATTCCAGTGTTAATGAACTTTTGTAGATAGTAATTAGGAATGTGAAATTGGCAGACACTACTTCTTTTATATAAAATTATGTTAAAATAATATTTTAATCTTAATAATATATAAAAATGTTGGTGCGATGCATGTGATCACATCAGGCCTAAACCATTGGACGTATCGAAGCCGCATATTAACACCATATATTCGTTTGGTGCTCCGATATTTTTTTAGAACTCGGTAGGTGGCGTTGAGGTCGAGATAATTACAAAAATGTTTATTTATTGTCCGATCTGGGTCATATTCAAAATATATGTAAGTTACGTAGAAATAAAATTTTTTTACAAAAAATGAACCCAGTAAGTGGCACTGGAGTCGAGAAATTTATGAAAATTTGTATTTATTGTCTGATTTTTAAAGAAATTATTTTTTGGCAGAACAACATTTGTCGGGTCAGCTAGTAATATATATTTTTTTAGAAACATTTATAATATATAGTTCTTCGTTAATTAACCTTTTTTTAAAAATAATTTTTGTTTTATTAATATAATTTAATAACGTAGGTATAACATTAAATTATTTATTTTATCTTTAAAAAGTTTATAATTAGTAATTTAATTAATATTATCTATCGAATCTGTCTGCCAATTTATAATTTATATTTTAAATCAACAAGATACCTAATCATTTAAGGGGTTAGGTGTAGTCAGAGACATGAAAAAATGACAATTTTAAATAATTTTTTTTGCCAGTAAATTATTTTATTTTATAAAAGTAAAAACATAGCATCATTAAATAAGGTTTCGACTTGACAGAAATTTTAGAAAAAAAAATTAATAATTTTAAAAGTAATGGCTGTTTGTGTTGATCCAGTTCCAACCGAAGCTCCTTGCGGTGACCATAACTTATTCTTGGAGATTCATCCAAATTCAATCGGACAAAAAAATAGTTTTATTAATAGATAATCTAGTACCTGATCGAAGCTTTTTTTTTAAATTAACAAAATGGCAGCCTCAGGAAATTTTTTCCAGATTTTCGGGAACCAACAGTTAATTGTTTGTAGCAAATCGAAATTAAAAAAAAATCTTTTGATCAGGCACTAGTTTTTCATGTTTTCAAAAAGCTGTATAAATTTCATTAAAATCTACCGAACGGTTTTCGAGCTACAGTGGTCACCACTTCAAAAAACATAGTTTTGAGAAAAACGCATTTGAAGTTTTACACTCAATTTACGTAAAGTAATATGTATTATTTAAATTACTTACACCGAGTCATCTATTCCTGGGCCATATAATAGTTCTTCAGCCGTTGTAGCAGCTTCCAAAAATGCAAAAAAATCGATTTTTTGAAAATTCTGACTACACCTAACCCCTTATTACTCATACATCTTAAAATTTTATATAATATAGTATAGATGTGCTCATGTATTTGTGATAATACAAAAGTTTAATACATATGTAAAATGTAAACATATAATGTTTTCTTCGAGTTTTGCCTCGGATAAAAAATTAAATTACTTGAAACAGTAAAAAACTAAGACGGTCTCGTTTTGTAAAACGTTAAGCTGGTATGTCTTGTAAAAAATTAAGCTGGTTTGGTTTTTCAAACATTTACGGAAGTCTCTGTTTAATGTCAGTTTCTTACAAAGACCTAATACATTATTTTAAAAGTTTATTTTTTCCAGTTTTTGTTTATACTTACCACTTACATATATATTTTTATTTTTAAATATGAAATTTTCATTAGATATTACTATACTAGTATATCTATTGTTATCATTAACGTAACAGCGGAATATCATAATAAAATATTAAGTATTTCATATCAATTTGGAACTAATGAGAGCAAAAAGGGCGAACATCGACCCAAAATTAGCTGATCTTTACTGACAAGGAAACGAAGCGACCATTCACCGGAACATAATTTTATACATTGTGAATCCATATGAAAGTCAGCTATATTGAAACTGAAAGTTGTATCAAATAGACCTATTTTATATCGATACATAACATTGGATTACGTGTGTACCTGTATTCAATACAGTTAACTTTAGTCTTTTTTTACAATTCACTTACCATATATTCGTTATTATAACTGACTCAGATGCAGAAAATATGCAAAAGAAAGTAACGGTCTTTATATAGGTACGATATTTTATATTGTTTTTTTTTTCTAATCTATTTTATAACATGTTATATAATGATGATCATATAATATATTATACACGCCTACATTTATTAATAATAATACATCACACGGTAAAAACAATTATAATAGCTTTTAAAAAATAGAAAATGCTTTTTTATCCTCAAAAAGAATGTGCTTATAATGAAAATTAAAATTAATTTTGTTAAAGATTTTATTTAAATGAAAGTAAAGCGAATGTTTTTTAAAAAATTTACAGTGGTTTATGTTGTCAACGGATTTTACCAAGGTAATTTTATATTGATGGGCATACTGGCGCATAGACAACATAAAATAATTTGATATCTTACGAGAGTTTTATTTTACTTAAAACTATAGAAACATTCGTTTATTTAAAACATCATTTATTATTGTTTTAACTTAATTACACGTAAAATTGAAATTTTCTTTGCATACAAATTTCGAGTGGTATGTACCTTATTGTAGACAGCTTTTTATTGTAAGAAGTATGTTACTGCAGTTATATGTATGTTGAAACGTGACAAACGTTGTGGTTCATCTACCCCTAAACGACGTGAGACATTAAACATTCTAAAGCCATATACAATTATACATAAACTAGCCATAGGACCCGGTGTTACCCGGGGATATTAAATTAAACTATATTTAACAGGGTGACCAGTTTTTCTCTGTACAAAAAATTTCCCTGACTTTTCCCGGTTTTCCAGGAGAATTTGTACCGTTTTTTTCTGCCTTTTATTTAAAAAAAATAGATAAAAAACCTAAAAAAACGTCACTCTAAATATTTGCGAGAATTTGTGTGATTTTGCATTTTTATAAAAATTCCCTGACTTTTCCCTGTATAGCAAAATTCCCTGATTTTTCCCGGTTTTCCAGATACACATTAGTTATTTTAGACGATATTTTACTGTATTTGGTTTTACGACGTTCTGATTTTAAATCAACAAAATTTCAAGCTTTAAAATTATATTTAATAGGTATATCAAAACGCTTTACATTTATATAAAATGAATTCATTGTAGTAACATAAAATTAACATATTTTTTTTACTTATGTAGGTATTTACGTACCTATTTAAATTAGTGATAGTGTATATATACTAGAAGAGTGAGTCGAACAAGTACTCAATGAACAGAGGGTCGACAAAATAATCGATTTTATAGTTGATTTCTTGTATGGCAGTCTTCTTGAAGAATCTCTTGTTGCCCCGACCACTATAATAAGCTGATCAAAGGTTCAAGTCGATTTTTTAGTCGAAATCTTTAATTTAAATTATATTTGAAAAGTTATACTCATTGTTATTCATTTTTAAATGTATGAAGAATACCACTTAAATCTGTACGTAGTACAATTTTTAAAATTGGAAGAAGTTTAGTAATAATATATTTTTTCATTCAATACAAATTCAACTTTTAAATTTCTATAAAAAACAAGATGACACATATACATATGTAGGTGTTTATACTTTTCACAGAAGTTAATTCAGTCGCGAGATGCGTTACAGCTACGGGCGTTATAACTTTTACTGTTAGATTTGGTGCCGTTGACCAAAGTATCTTTAGTCGGTGTAAGCAGAAACGCGCGTGGCCAGCACCACTTTTACCTTCGAGTTGCTACACTTTTACTTGGTATAAAGTAGAGCGAGACCTTCCGATTGACAAAAAAAACTCGGCAAATTCTAAACTGCAGTTTAATCACTGGGTATCGCCTCGAACGGTGCACGATTCTGTATTATATATATCATGAATAGGTTATTATATAAATCCGTGTTTAATTAATGATAGCAATGTCATTGTATGGATATTTTTGTTTATGTAATAATGTTTCTTTTTAATAGTCTTAAATTAACAATAAGGTAGTTGAAAGTCCCATAAAAGTATATCGACCACACCTATTTTTTTAATTTTGCTCACTTGTTGTACCTATCGTCTAGGATTTTTACAGATTCAGATAACGAATTAAAGGTATTGAGGTATATCTACTAATATTTTTTACATTTACATATTATTATGTCCGGTATTACCGCTTATTTGCTAACTTGCAAATGCTTTCAAACGGGATATTAAACTTATATGACAGTTATCTTGGAGTATTTGATAGATAGTTGCATGCGCAGTAAGTTGGTTTTTATATTTTAATAAATATACTTTACACATCTTTGTTTTCAGTTACTATCCATGCAACTATCTGTCAAAAACTCCAAGAAAACTGTCATATATGTTTGATACTCCGTTTGAAAGTGTTTGCAAGCTTACAAATATTTACTAGCTAGGCTGTAAATCAGATATTATTTTAAAATATGTCAATGCGCACTTGTGAACTCTCTTATATAATTCAATTATTCACGTGCAGTAAAGACCCACCAAAAATAGTTTTCATGTCATGTTCGAACAGCAAATTGACAGACAGGTAGACATTTAAAAAATATTAAAATTTATATTGTCGTATCTATTTGAAAAAAAAAACATTTATTTTTACGGACAAACCCTGTTAATATATTAATATATTAATTATATAATTTTCCAATTCATAGCAAATTTCGTTTAGGTATACATAAGTATGTATAATGTAACAGCCATATATGTACTATTGATATCATAAGATAATATTTTTTATGTTATATAAAATGTACAAACATTTAATCCTACTTTTTTTATTATTTAATAAAAAATTTTTTATAGAAACTTAGTACTCACTGTTTGATTTATTACTACATAAAAGACGTAAAACCCCAAATTAATGTAAAAAAGTTTATTAAATTACATTAAACAAAAAGTAAATACAGAAACATTATCTGAAAATTCATATAGATATGCAATATGCATACATAATTAATTGGGAATACTGCAATCATTGATTTAAATGTATTTACAATTGAATCAGGTAAATTAGGGTAGTAGCTGATTGGTGTTGATATTGTAAAATACCAATTAAATATAAAATGCAATTTGGCTAATTTATGTATATTGCGTGAATTAGTAATATGTACTGGCATATTGATTAGCCATTTGTAAAGATAAATTTCCAAAATAAACTCGGTGAAGGTTGTCGTTTCTAAAATTACATTTTTGGGCGACAGTTTTGAAGAATCTATAATATCACTTATATATGAATTCATACATATATGGTTTTATTTGCAACATACCATTTTAGAAATTTAAATTTTAATAAGCTAGGTTTCCAAATAAATATGAGTATGTATGTCATTTTTTTATGAATTTTTATTATTAAAAAATATTTGATAATGAAGTCACATAACCGGAATTTTTTATTGAATAATTTTTTTCCTTACAGTGATTTTAAAATGTTCTAGGGATCAAAAAAAGCCCATATCTGAGTTTGTGGACAAATCCGTCTTCCGCGCCTTATTCTTTTCACAACTTTTCCGGAAAATCACCAAATCCTGTTTGCGGTTCGATTTATCACGTATATGTCAACTTCTTCTTGATTAATATCAACCAATAAAATAAAAATACTCGTAAAGAACTTCTCTATTGATCTGTGGGGTGCGGAATACTATCACTTAATTTCCAACCTCAAAAATATATTCTTTTTCAATTATTTTACCAGAAATAAAAATATTTTGATGAAAACTGGGCAAATGTTTTTATTATGATCCCAAATAAATAAACTTAACTTGATTTCAAAATATTAAAGAACATTTGAAATGGTATAAAAAACCCTATAGTTTGAGATAAACTAAATTATATCATGGTTTGCTCAAACTTGGCATGTGGTTTTTTTTTTTTTTAAATATTTTAGCTTCTTTATGTTTTGTTTAAAATTGTGTGTATAAACGAAAAATAATGGGAATTATTGATTATTTTATATAGTCATTTTTAATGATCTTATTATATTTAAGTTCAAATTTATATGAAAAGAATATATAATTTTTAAACCGAATATCTTTATCTTAAAGCATTCTCGAGATATGGCTTCTGAGTTTTAATTTTTTCAAAATTTCGGTGAAAAATTGCCACCACTTTTGAACCTTACCTATATAAGTAAGTATGTTCATAAAATAGAAATATTATAAGTGTGCTACAAAAATTGATAACCACTTTTTTCGAAGACTAGCCTCGGGTTGCACAAATCAAAATAATTCACGATTAGTTAATCAGTTGTTTTAAAAGCATTATTACGTCAATTCTAAAAAACAATCACGATTATGATACATATTATAAGGTAAAAAATTGTCATATTTAGTAAATTGTTCATTTACAAATTGAGAATTAGTTTAGAATAAACATTAATTATGGATTGAAAACAACTGATTAACTAATCGTGAATTATTTTGCTTTGTGCAACCCGAGGTAGGTAACTATGTTTAATAATGTTTATGAAAATGATCTATTATGTTAATATTTCAATATTTGAGTGTAATTTACTGTATTGCATTACCTAGACATTTTGCTTTTGATTTAATAGAAACAGCATCCGCTCAGAAAGTGAAACATCTGTTTGGAAACTCCGGAGGGTAAATTAAATTTCCTGCACTTTATTCATATAAATCGGACACAGAATCATCAAGTATATATCAAAACTAGTAAGCAATTTGATGTAATGCTTATATACCATAGATATGAATCGTAAAACATTATTTGTCTAACATTGATTAATTATTGTCTGTTCATCATATGAGATGCACGAATAGATTGAATACTAATGAAACTACTTTCATTTTTTTCATTTTAAATCGATCAAAAATCCCTTGAAATGGCTGATCAAACGTTAGCTATTTTTTATGCTTGGCTGTTTCTTGTTTTCTTGTTTTGTAACTGAAGAAATCACGGATATTTTATTTGTGCGTAAACCTTGAAATGAGGTTTCTCTCTTTTCGATCGGGTGTGAAAAATAATTATAAATTTTTTCTACCTAAAACGGAAACGGAAACTGCACATGCATAGTTTTTGTGGTTCATTAAAAAAAGTTACTTCTCATAATTATCATATCTCTACGTATGTGATATTGACCGTTTTTTTAGGAAATGGTTTTAGTTCTATTCTTTGATTAAAGTATTTATGCCAATAGAAGATTTCTTTAATTAAAATGAGAACGGATATCCTTTAGCGGGTGGAAATAGATTTAATAATATAATTTTTTACGTCTCTGTGTTTTTTTTTTAAATAATATTTAGGTTATAATAGTATTATAATCTAAATCATATCTCATCATTTTTAGGGTTCCGTAGAAGACTAGGAACCCTTATAGTTTCTTCATGTCCGTCCGTCCGTCCGTCTTCAAAAATTTTGAGATAATAAGATGAAATTTGGTATACGGTCGTAGATTGATGATCCAAAAACAGAAATAATAAGATTTTTGAAAATAAAATTTTTTTAAACCCCCCTTTCATAAAATGAAAAGTGTTTTAATAAAAAAAAATTTCACCTACACCATTAAGTGGGGTGTCATTAGAAAGGTCTCCTAAAATGCAACAAAAAATGTATCAGAACTTTTTGATTTTAACCCTTTAATCACGATGTATTTGCTCTCCAAAGTCGTTAAAAAGCGCCCCCCCCCCCTCTATTTTCTAAACTATCAATTTAAAAAATCTGAAAAAATTCCAGAATGTAGCTTTTCATTAGTACTTTCACTGAAAATTATAACGAACATTGTCAAAAATATTTTGGACCCCCCTTCTATAGACTGAAAAGTGAACTCTCATTTTTTCCCCACTTACCCCATTGAGTGGGGTGTCATTTAGTAGGTCTCCTAAAATGCAATAAAAAATGTCAGATAATTTTTTGATTTCAACCCTTCAGTCACGAAATATTTGCTTTTTAATGTCGCTGTCAGAGCGTCCCCCCCCTCTATTTTCTAAACTATCGATTCAAAAAATCTGAAAAAAATTCAGAATGTAGCTTTTAATTAGTACTTTCACTGAAAATTATAACGAACATTGTCAAAAATATTTTGGGCCCCCCTATCATAGATTGAAAAGTGAACTCACATTTTTTTCATTTACTCCATTGAGTGGGGTGTCATTTGATAGGTCTCGTAAAATGAAATAATAAAAGTCAAATGACTTTTTGATTTTAACCCTTCGGTCACGAAAATTTTGTAAAAAAACTATTTTTTTTATAAATCGTAGTGAGAATGACTACGGAACCCTATCATGTGCGTGCCCAACAAGCACTTTCCCGTTTTATTTACATTGTACAATATTATAAAAATATAACTTATAATTACTTAATCATTATATTATTTCAAATTGATAGATATTATTAGAAAATGCATGTATATGCTCAGGTATAGGATACAAAAATAATTCACAGAAAATATTATATAAGAAACGATAAAAAAAAGTGCAGTTTGTAATAAGCTTTCACAAAAAAATGGTCTTCAATTAAATTGATTATATAAGTTCTTGCGAATTTACTTTTTATTATCAGTTATTCATATCAAGATTATATAAATATTTAAAGCACACTTATGTAACATACATAATTATACAATATATACAAATATACATATATGTATAAGCCATAATTAGTTGTTTTTTGTGATAAAATTAAATTTTAATTTTAACTACAAAAATGTAAAACTTTACTGTGATGTAACATAAACGGGTTATCATTTATTAATTTAGAATTTTTAATAATTCAACAAGGAAAGAGGATGTGAACTTATAAAACACGCACTCCAAATTACGATCCTGGTTCTGTCTTGGCAACTGACGTTCATGTTTCACCTGAGGTGAAGTATACATTATTAATTTTAAATATAAACCAGATTCGACATTAGCTTTACAAAAGAACAAGATAAGCAAACGTTTTTTGAATATAAAGGAGAACTGGTCTATTTTAAATCGTCCTTCACATTTAGTTTTGGTTCTCTGGTATTCTATCATTAAGTACATATATGTGTCTCACATGAGCGACGTGTGTTTATAATTACCAGTGGTACTCAATTGTAAAATTGATGATTATTAATTGATATTAATTATCTTTTGTTTCCAAATAAATTTTTAGGGTATATTTATATTAATTTAAATAATTTTTCCATCCTCCCACAAAATGTTGAAATCATATAAGTATTAAGAATATTAAATTTATAAACATTTTAAAAATACTTCAATTTATTTTTTAATAATAGATTAAAAAGAGTCACATATTAGGGTGTTCCAAAAAAAGTCGATAATTTTTTTTTTCGATTGCATGTGAAATTCTTGTTATATATGCTATAAAAAAAATTCTGTAAAAATTTGAGCCCTTAATATCAACTTGAAGAACTCCATCACCGAATTTGAAGATTTACCATTGATTTAACATGGAAAAATGATTTTTTAACGTTCATTTCTCCTGCAAACTATGTAGAACATTATTTTTCGGAAAAACCATGACTGATCCTTCTTCAGTATTAAATTCTGTAAAAAAAAGCTCTTAGGGTCCAGTCTCTAACGTCAACCCTCTCGTTTTTAAATTTCAAAAAATCTGTATTTTTTAACGCAAATAAAAACGAGAGGGTTGACGTTAGAGACTGGACCCTAAGAGCTTTTTTTTTACAGAATTTAATACTGAAGAAGGATCAGTCATGGTTTTTCCGAAAAATAATGTTCTACATAGTTTGCAGGAGAAATGAACGTTAAAAAATCATTTTTCCATGTTAAATCAATGGTAAATCTTCAAATTCGGTGATGGAGTTCTTCAAGTTGATATTAAGGGCTCAAATTTTTACAGAATTTTTTTTATAGCATATATAACAAGAATTTCACATGCAATCGAAAAAAAAAATTATCGACTTTTTTTGGAACACCCTAGTCACATATCTACTACATTGTTATCAGGTTACATAATATGAAATTAATTTTTGATATATTGACCTAAACATACAAATTTTACTATTGTAGGTTATTTTAATTACGTAATTTGTCCAGGTTATTTAAACACCCTTAGTCAATTCGGCCTGTTTAATAATAACTATCATTTAATCTATATCTATAAAAGAGTTTGTCCTTAACCACTCACTCACTCACTCACTCACTCATATATCAACGTACAGCCCAAACCCCTGGACCTAGAATCGTGAAATTTCGTAGGTGCCTTCATTTTATGATGTAAGCACCCACTAAGAAAGGATTTTTCGAAATTCAACCCCTACGGGGATAAAACGGTGTCAAAGTTTATATAAAAAAATATTTTTTCTGTTCGTATTTAATTGAAACTTATCGAACATACTTAATGAAATAATGAAACAATTATTTCAGCATTTCCCAAAATTTAACCCCTGGGTTAGAGAGTTGGAAAGGGGAGGACAATTTTTGTAAAATATTTTTTTTTGTATTCACCGAATTAAATATGGCACAAGTAGGTACTCTACAAGACAAATATCAGTTACGAAAATTCAATCCCTATGGGAATGAGGGAGGGGGTAAATTTTTAATAATTGTTCATGATTTTAAAGTAAATTTGGACAAATTAATATTCAATTAAAAATTAAAGTTCTATATTCAAGCCCTTATAGCATGGGACGGGGACGAGGATGGATTTAGATATGTTTATCTGCATATCTGCTTTACTTACAAAGGTAAATTCGGGCAAAATAGCGAGGGTAGACAAGGAGTTAGTTTTTACAATTTTTAACTAAGATCCGAGATTACATTTTTTATACGTAATGAATAAAAATCAATATAAAAAAATGTAATATGTCAACTTCTATCAATAATGGAGAGTTCTAATTAGTTTCGAAGTTTACGCGAGCGAAGCCGCGGGATTCCGCTAGTTACAAATAAAAACTATATTGCAACCTTATTTCAAAATTAAAATAACCCTAACTATATACATATGTAAGACTACTGACAGTAGAGCATTTGGAACGATTTCAATACGAGAGTAATCTTTAAGAAAATCTTAATTGACTTGGTATTTTTGATTTTATACGATAACATATATAGAACATATATTTTACTTGGAGTGGTATGCCTTGGTATTTGTTCGGCAATGAAGATAGAAACTTTTTAATTATGGTTTTACACTTCTATTATTACCAATAATAATTCAGTTTTTTTAATCGATATAGATTTATTTTTGTGTCGACATAGGAAATAATATACATCTATTAACGGCATTTTTGCGAAGAAAAGTAATATTGCATCTTCATAATAACTCAATAACCTTCTCATTGTAATTATGTGTTTTATTAAACGTTAATAAATATAGGTCATGCTAATGTTGTATTAGTTGTAATAAAAAGTTGATTTTCTTGTAAGAACAGAGTAGAACATCTTATATTTTATCTGTATAGAAAGTGTAAATACTTAAGATTAATTTATTAAAATAATTATTACATATTACATACCTTACTCCTTACTCGAGAAGAATATTGATTTATATTATACATAATCTATATGTTTTATTTTTATATATGTACATACGTACAATGACGTACATGTATAACACGTATACTCGTATACATACATCTTTGATGGTTATAGAATGTATCTTTTATTTTTAAAATATCCAAATATCGTTATAACTTATAACAAATATACCTACAAATAAATATGTAATATCGCACACCTAGATCTAAAGGGAGCTAACTCAAAAATCTTAATTTTTGAGTTATGCACACCATCGAATTCCTTATCTCAATACCTACCGACCAAAAAAAAAAACAGATTTCAAAATTCCTACAATATCTTTCTTCTAGCTGCATATAAAAAGCATAAATCTATATAGTACACAATGTAATTGTAATCAGTTTTTCGCCTGTACTGAAAAAGTGGGTTTTTGAGTTAATACCTGTTTAGATCTAGGTGTGCGATATGTAACCTATAAGACTCAAACTTACTATACCTAAATAATATTAAGTTGCATCTTTTTCATACTCTCATGGAAAGAATAACGTTTTTCTATTTTTTCATGTTTTTAGTTTAGTATAGTAAAAAATATTAACAAATATAGATCTTTCGTAAAGTATACATAAATCTTATAATAAATGATAACCAATATCGTTGATTTAAAAAAAAAATTTTTTAAAGTTTCTTTTGTTTACAATTTACTATATCCAAATTTTAAATATTGCTATAAAATTTGTTCATTCAATTTGTAAGTATTAGGTGTTCAAAACCAAAGTGGATCAAGTTCATAAAACATACTTTTGATATAATTTAAATTAAAGTTAATTAGTTGTGTATCATTTCCATATTGCACTAGGAAACTAGCGCAATTTATTATTGAACTATTAAAAAATGATTTGACTGATATAATAGCTTCAAACAAATACGTATCTAGGAAGTATGAATCGGCTTTAAAATAAGATTATACTGATTGACTATAATTTATTCTGTATTTTTATTTTCCTTCTGGTTGTATCAATATACAGTGTGACATCTAATTAAATAAAAAACAAATATATAAAAAATATAAACCAGATTTAGTGATGTGGAAGGGATAGAATAAACATAATACACGGCCATGACAAGGATACCAAGTATAGAGGCGTGGTTAAATCATAGAAAATATAAGCCCAGTTTCAGATAATCTACATATATCTACATGTAGAGGTATGTATATTGTATATGCGTGCACAAGTGAAACTTCCAAATGATACTATGTATTTGCATAATCAGTTTTTATTCGTCAACTTAATTTAGAAAATCTCCACTGTTGCATTTTTAGCTGCTTGTTAACCTTTATGCAGATATACAGTATTTTATCTTAAATTAAGTACTATCCTTTCTCTTTAAATTTCTGCATGTTTAAATTCAAATATCCAAAATTTGGCATTTTATTGTTGTTTTTATGTACATCTTATAACGATGCAGATTTTATTAAATTTGAATAAATTACCTATTAAAACGATTATTTATAAACATTAATAGAATATAATGTATTAATTATTTGAAAATATATTACTACATCAATAATTTATTACAAAATGACGCCATTAATGCCAATATCAGCTAATAAATGTTGCTTGTTATTTTTTAAATGTTAGCAAAAGTTCAATTTAGTGGAATTTACCTAAAAATTTTGAAAGTATCCGATTTCAGTATTTTAAACGGTGAAGAATATTTAGTGTTATTAAGTTGGCAAACCTACATTTTTTATACCCAACCATTGGATTAGTAAAGTGCATATTTTATATCTTTTTGATCTGTTAACACTTCAACTAACTAACTAAGGAAGTGTTTCTAACAGCTACTCAATAGGGCGCATGTGTACATTGGGTATAAGTATTCGTTGTAACAGTTTTTATAATGTCCGGTATTATAAAGGACCTAACAAATTTACAAGCTAGCAAGCACTCTCAAATGAGATATCAAACTTATATGACAGTTCTCTTTGAGTTTTTAACAGATAGTTGCAGGCGCAGTAAGTTGGTTTTTACCATTTTTACGTAAGGTCAGTAAATACACTTTAGTAAGTATACTTTACATACCTTTTTTTTTACTTCCTATGTATGAAACTATCTGTCAAAAATTTCAAGAGAACTGTCATATAAGTTTGATACCCCATTTGAGAGTGCTTACAAGCTTGCAAATTTGGTAGGTCCTTTATAATACCGGACATAAGAGTAGTTAACGTACATATGATCTTACATAATTTTTTTACATTCTGTGCAGTCACTTTGGCATCAGAGGAGTTAATAACTACATTAAATGATTAAACTTAAATTAAGATCCACTGCACAGTTGTTTCAAGTTATTTATTTTAATTTTGAACACATTTATCACTTTCTTTAAGAGATCAAATATTTTAAGACCATACACATAACTAAATACTGTTAAATTTCGCTTTCTAATAATGGTCTTACTAAATTTGTGGTCATTTTTTTCTTTTGTCATTAATACAATCTAGTTTTATAACATAACAACGTATTTTAATTACAATGATAGGTTAATATACATACCTATCAATAAAAATAATTACTGCTTTTAAAATAAATTAATATCAAATACTGATGAATGAAATTTCGAAAGAAAATATTATTTGTCTGCATCAAAACATATGTGTGCGTCTATTAATATGGGTTTTTTATTATAGAATTCTATAAAATAAATTATATTTAATTGAAAATATGAAATTTCAATACCACACTTTCATTGGTTAGTTATTGAATTTTTTACAGTTATAAAAATTGAAATTACAAAATTATATGTTTTCTAATTCATAAATTAGACCTTATTAATTAGATTAGAACTATTTTATAACCACTACTTTACGTAAAATTAACCAAAAGTATTTTTAATGTCACAATGTTTTTTTTGTGTCAGTTACATTTATCTGTAGTATGTAGGTATATACTCGTACACAATTGACAACAGTAAATTATGTTGTGTAAGAAAAAAAATACTATTTTAAGTGTTCATAACGATATAAATGTATTCTATTAATATCATTTTTATTTGGGAAATGAAATAGAAAAAACATGGATTGTTGAAACATTTATATACACACCTACCCTAACAATTTGTATTTTCTTACAATGGAAGATTTAAATTTGTTATTTTGGTTTGTTTTTGTTTTCATAGAAATAAAATTTGGTATTGTGTATAAATAGGTAAGACATTGCACTTTTTATTTTATCTAATTGGGGTGAGAATGCTAATTAATGTTATGGGTAATTCGAAATTTTAATGGGTTGTCGTTGTAACCGGACGCAACTATCGAAAAATACGTTGCTCTAAGTGGTAGGTTTGTAGTACACGAAGTTGTTGTATAATATAATACAACAAGTAAAATAGATCGATATAACCAGGGAACGAAATTTTTCAAATAATTGTAATAATCGTTAATTATCAATAATATAATTATAGGATAATTATAAAATAGTATGGGTCTGAATCATAGAATTAGGTCATTTTTAGGCATTTTTTTTGATTACTTAATAACTAAAACAAAATCAAAAGTGTTCACACAATCGAAACTGCGAAAAGGTGATTTCTCATAGTGAGTCAAATACAGACAGCCGGGGAAAGCCCGTAATAGCTGAGTAAGTTAAACACCTGGATTTCTAGAAATTCCCAAAGTTTTCACTGTTATTAGAATTAAGTATAACAATGTGTTTACATATTATTATATTATATTAAGCAATTTTTCACTTGTTATAATTTTAATATAATATAATTTTTACTACTGACTGAGATAATTATAAAATAATATTTATCATGGATAATTATTATCATTCACATCCTGGCTGGTTACAGCCGACTAAAGTATATACTGTATACAGAAAAACTAGATAAAGTTGATGGTAATAACGCAAATGATAAGTTTTATTTGTTGACGTTAAAATTTTTATATTTTTGTTTAGATGAATATAAAAGATATAAATACAAATAATTTCACATTTACTCCACAGATTTTGCACAGCATAATCAACATTTATGTGCAGCAATAAAGCTGTATTTTATATAATTGTATCTTAATTTTAGAATGTCTTGATTGAAAGTGTTTACCATTTTAAGAGTATATAATTATTTATGCAATATTGCTATAATCGTTAAATGAATCGAAAATTTCCGTTAATTTGATAAAACAATGGTATTTTTTGTTTCATTGTTTATATGGGTATAAAGTTCAATATGTTAGTCAAAATAAATTTTCTATAAGGAATAAATATATAACAAACATAATTAACCTGTAATGACATATATATCGTTTGGTATAATTTATTACAGTAACACTATAATATGTATTTATATCAATAAGTGCAGTCTATTCTCATGGCCAACTGGTATAAATTATAGAACTAATAGTAACGCAATGTAAATGATTGGTAGTCTGTTGCAGAGTTTACAGGTTTTGCTGCTACAGTTTGTTGTACCAAATCAAATATCATTTGCCCAAGGCCGGTCTCTGCCGCCTTTCGAAAAGCGGCAAAACTTGCTCACTTTATATCCGTTACGAATTTTTATTGTAATTTCACTTTTCTTACAAGATTTATTGCTAATACTAACATTTGCTGAAATGTTTTCTATGTCCTCTCAAATTAAGTCTAAATCAATTTGAATAATCGTAATTTATTTATTTATGGTATTTATTAGATGATACAGTTAGATATATTGATTGATAAATAATTGATACTAAACGAAAGTGTAGAAATTTAATGTTCGTACAGTAATTTTCGTTAGTTTTAAATCAATAATAACTAAAACATGTAGTTTTATTTTTTTTATAACTGAAATTCAAAATATTTTTATTTTGTTTCAGTTGAACGATATTGAAAAAGTTTTACTAATGCCTACAAATAAATAAATTTTTAAAACAAAAACGTGTTGGGCACGCACATGATAGGATTCTGTAGCCATTATCACTAACATTCTTTTCAAATAGGTAACATTCTGTACTTGATAATACGTCTTAATACAATCTTCATAAAAGTGTAGGTACGTGGTCGTGTGACGATTTGTAAAAAAAGTTATTTCTAAATTTTTCATAAAGAATTATTGTTACTACAGTGGAATTTTTTCAGATAAAAAAATCATATTTTCTGTTTTTGGCCCGTATACGAAATTTATCTTAATATGTATATAATTAACTAGGTAAACAGATACCTATATACCATTTAACAAAAAAACATATTTTTCACCGAAAATAAGGTTCTACAATTTTTGATGGTCTATAATTCCAGATAGTATGTCTTATGTCAATCATTTCCTCTCAACATTTATATTTTTGTAAAAATTTATGAAACTCATAGAGCCCTTGAAATTGTAGTGGTAATTAAATCCATTTTTAGTTTAGTCCTATTTAAATAAAACTCGCTTACAAATAGTATTCCTTAGTTGTTTTCAGAGATTAATTCATTTATCGGGCCCCAATAAAACTGTATTATTCGAGTTATGACACTGTATAAATAATAAAAGACATTATTGAACATATATGCATAGATACATAAAAGAAGAAGTCATGCAAACAAATATAATAAAGTAATAATATATTATGAAATGTTAAATTACAAATACTTTTTTGTTAAAATTATTATTTATTTTTCTACAATAGTTATTAATTTTGTAGTTTTTCCACTGATTAATTACATACATAAGGTAACTGATTAACCAATCAGTTATTACCTTGATAAAAAGACAACCAGCATATTTTAAATATCAAGGAGATTTAAAAGTGTAACAAATTTAACTAAAATAACATTTAGTATGATTAATTTTTGTGTACTCGTAAAAATAAACAATAATTACCTATACCTAATATTTTTCAAACGTATATGTATATATTTTCCATATGAACTATAAGAGTAGGTAAATAATAGTAAGTATAATTTATAACATGAAAGATGACCAGTCTAAGCATTGTATTAACATTGCCAAACCGATCATTTATTATGTTAAAACTATTTGTACATTGATTATGTATTTATTAAAGAGATTCTGTTTTTGTTATTCGAATAACTAAAATAAACAAAAAGTTGCAGAGGTATTTACAATAAATAATTATTTATTTTAGATTACCTTAATACGATTAACTGGTAAAATGAATCACTTCTAGTTCTTGAATTAGTTATTATTACGCTATTTTAGTGTCGCGAATAGAAGAGTAAAATGAGTATTTAAGGATTATTTATCGAACTTATCTTTTTCATAACTTTTCAGCAGCAGTATAAGTAGATTAGTTTGAAAAATTATTAAATATTGATACTGGTATGTAAGCAGTAGCCAGTAAGTTTATTGTCTTAACTGAACAAACTTTCTTCATACTGATTAGCCACTTCGTTAATAAAATGTTGTATTGAAAATAATAAAACATCATTAAAACTATTTGTTATTATCCTTCCAGTAGTAAAAATATACAAAATTTAAAAATCCATTAGTGCCAAAGCATATTCTACCTAATGCCAAACATAACTTCCTGGTTATAAGTATATTATTACTGATATTCTAAATTTGGTCCATATAATATATCCATTTAATTATAAAGTCTCATAAAAAATGTTATAAGTAACCTATTTCAATCATTAATCTATTTTGAATATTAAATATACCTTTAAGTAGTTTGTTATAATTAGCTGGAACATTTGCTAAATTCAACACCAGCTTAATACATCAAACACAATAATAAACATTACTTAAAAGTATGTTATCTATAATACGAATGAAAAAATCTACCATTTTCGAAAGAATTACGGCATAATATTTTACTATACAATTTTTATATTTTATATTTATATTTCTTATTTTCTTTTTTACTTAACTAATGTAAGAGACATTAATTTTAAATATTTATTTATAGAAATTTACGTTTTCATCTCAAAAGTGAGGTTTCTATTCTAAATCATTAAATGATTCCTTTCCTATTTATATTTTTCATGCTTAAGTGTTTGAAAATTAAAAAAATAATTTTATTAATTGTTTTGATTTATTTCATATATATTATGTAAACAGCATCAATTTTTAGTAATTGAACCCTAATGAGTGAACAGGATGCTCGTACCAAAAGGGTGCAGTAAATTTTAAAATGTCAGTGAATAGATACACCGGAAATTACGATAATGTTGATATTTTTACGTATTTTTCGGTGAGACAATTGTATAGTTGACACACTTTCGATATGATTTATGTAAATTCGTGGTTTACCTATATGTCCGTGTTTGTTTCCGACGTTTGGGCACATAAATTAAGTATAAAACATGACGATTCTCTATAAAAGAAACTTTCATTTATGTCCAGTAACAATAGGTAATAAAGTTTGACCAAATTTGACCAGTCAGAGCTTAGACAAGGAAATATATAGGACTCATATCACACACTATGTAGCGTGTTTATACTACATATTACCTACATATATCGCTTAGCAAAAAAACAGTTGTTTTGATTAATTAATAATAAATGCATGTTTAATACGTTTAAAAGCAATTTAGTGATAATTCATTAATAGAGAAAAGTCTGTTTACAACCATCTTACAGAACAAAGTCAATTGTAATTCAAAGTATATTTTATGCATAATATAAATTTTCGACTGACGCCTCACCTGGAAATATTCATGAAATATCATTTGATAAAAGATGATTGCATCAAGTTTTAGTCACAGTTTCCTAATCTAATAGTCAGATTCTTTAACTGATAATTAAAGTTATACTTTTAATTATAACAACTGTTATCTGTCTCTTTCTTAAGGATATATTTTACACTGTCAGTTTAAGGCTCTGATTGATCAAATCCAAGGTTATCGAACAATTTAAGTAAACTATAAATACCTATCGTTCGTGAAAATAAGTGTGGTTGGTTACATCAATACACTGGTAGAAAGGATTTCTCAAACCAAGTAAACCTTGTTTTGTATATAACGAAAACAATATTTTCTTAAGATAAGCAATAATCTCTTAAACCAACTATAGTATTCTTGAACGAAGGAATAACGAAGTTGGATTAAGAGTATGTTTCTTATATTAAGAAAATATTGTTTTCGTTATATACAAAACAAGGTTTTCTTGGTCCAATACAGTTTTTTTTCTGTGTAGTTACCGCAATATGGAGCGTAAAATGAATGAAGAAACCGTTGATTAAAAATTTATTATTTTTGGAAATTATTATTTTAGCTCAACATTTTACTATTTTTTACTGACTTCAAACTCACAATAACTTCGCGGACCATAATTCAAGAAACATAGCTTGAAAGTAATTTTGAGTGCGAAGAACTGAAAATGTCAATAAATCAACTTTTTAAACAAAGATATATTTATGTATTGACATTTTAATAACAACTACAATTCTCTTTTTATTGATATTAACAATGAGATAAAAAACGTATTGTATTATGTAATATTACGAAATTTACATTATTATAATATACGAAAATATTTAACACTTGGCTGAATTTAAAATTACATAAAAAGTGTAGCGTTTTTAATATTAGTTATTAAAATAAAATGTGTGCATATTTAACTTATACGCAAATGAAAGTAACTAAAATGTTATGTATTCCAACAGTAGTAGACAAGGGCGCCGACTTTCCTTAAATATTGGGGGGGTTGAGCCCCTCGAGCCCCTAGGAGTCGGCGCTCCTGGTAGTAGACATAAAACAGTGTACCTATATATATGTAAATATTGGAATATTTCTGTTATGCATTAATCTTCTGGTATCAATCCACAATAATATTTTTTTGTATTTTATGATATTTTTAGTTTCACTCAAAATAAAGTTTACAGAATTGCAGAACATAGCTTATAGCTATATATTTTAAATTATAATTAAATACAAACACTATTTGCGGTTTAAAAAATATTTTTTTAGATTTTATAGATTTATCTATATGATTAACTAACTATACACTATCTTACTTATTTCCAATAAAAATAAATGTAACAAAATCACAATTAGATTTTGCTTTGTATGAATTAAAAACATTAATATCTCGAAATAAGGTTTGTGTGAATTGACGCATTAGTGCATAATACAGTTCATATATAAGTTATATTATAAAAGAATAAATTTTCTTAAAAGAACTTTAAGTTCCGATGTGTGTAAATATATTTTAAATAATAATTTAATTTGAATAACTTTTTAGTTAGGTATCTATAAAAATATCCTACATACATACATAGGTTCAAGTGTTGGATTAGCGATGTTTACAACTAAATAAATGCAGTTTATAAATTATATAAACTAACAACTGAGATCAGAAAAAGTGTTATATAAGACATCCCCTATTTTTATGTTTCTCATCGAGAGCTGTATATTTTTTTCTCAATGAATAATGCGGTTAATAAAACCTTTACAAATTACAATTAGAGTTAATTTAATTATGGTTAAAGCTGGGGTTTTGAATAAAATAAAAAATGTTCACTTACTTCCGTTTGTCGATGTCTCTGTCCAAAACAAGTACTTATCACAACAATTATAACAAAAACAAATAACAATTTCATTTTTACTGTGTATTTACACTGCACTTATTCATTATTTTCCAAAAATGGTTATAAAGTTCCACTTCATTTATAAGGCACTTATTTTTTAATCATAAATATTTTAATATTTTATTTCAACACATTGTTAACTGGAATTCAAAATTTTCGTAAGAAAAAATTCATACAATTTAAATTAATTAATTAAATTAATTAATCAAATGTACACATATTTTTCTTATTTTAATCCACATCCATGAATATCCAATCCACAACTGACATATTATCTTTAACAACAAAATACGAGATTATTTCATAAACGAAAAAAATGTATCAAATCCCTCTCTTTTCACAACAATCAAAATAATATGTAAACACCTGTTTAATAGCTACAGATAAAAAGAGAACTATTTATGGTTAATATGCATATAAAAGTTTGCCTCTCACTTTTACAAATTCCATACCGTGATATTAAACGAACGACTAAACTAGTATGAAAATAAAAAGGACAGAAATATTGCTTGTGAAAGTTTATATAAGATGGGGGGCATTTTTGTTGCTGGATATCGATTTCTGATACTTTTATGGTTGGTCTCCTACTTAAGTCAAATAATTTAATACATATATACCACGCCTGCGCAATCAATAGGGTGCACTAATGACTATGAAATGAAGTATTGGTTTTATGTATCTAGTAAAAATTGCCTACCTTTACAGGTAGGTGACATATGGTTAATTGAATATTTTTTTCAAACCGGTATTTTTGTTGCATTTTCATTTGACAATGGCATTTAAAGGTGCCAAGTAACCTTTTATAAGTATTTATAAAAATATTTTTCAACGTTTTTTGTTAATAATTGTACAAAACTAAACAAATAATTCGTTAAAAATTGGATACCATTAATTAATTTTGTTTAATTATTACCGATACAGATTTCTACACGTAGTGAATGTCAGAGCAACTGACTTGACTCTGCATATGGACCGACATTACAAAAAAAAAGTCGAATTCATATTTAAAATAAATAATATTTCCTTGTTTAATGTTATGCCAACATACTCTTTATGAAATCGCATATAGCTTATGGCTTTTACAATGCATGGATAACGTTTTTGGCTAATGAAAAGTTCACCAGGCAGCGCCTATTATTAATTGTCTCAAACTTTGAGTCAACTTTAGTCATCTATCCGAAACGTTACGAAAAATAATAGATAAATAGAAATCTAAGGCTCGGGGTCTCTTCCCTATAAGATTTAATTATGACATTATTAATTATTTTAATTAAAAAACTCAAGGCATACTGCAAGTTTCCTATATCCTTATAGTTTTATAGATAAGTTAAGTTTTTTTTTATAATGATGTAGATTAAATAAATCCCAAAACAATGAATTAAAAAAGTTTACACTCTATGTAATTGTTTAATAACTTTAAAACCCCTATTATATATTGTAGTGATACTAGTGTATAGTGTATACCATATACACTACTGTATACTCTTTATTTATACAGTTTGTATTATGATTCTATGATCCTTAGAGTAAGAATTTATATATGTAGCTGTGGGGAATAAAACAATTGTATACATTGGAGTAAGTCTGGATTCGTATGATTTATATTATATGTATCAAGCACACATGTACATTCCCGTACATTGTCGTGTTTAAACAAACTACTTCAGACATAATCCTAAGTATTAGGTAGAGTGTATGTAGGATTTCTTCATGGCAATTTATTGGAATTTATTTTGTTATTTTTAACATTTGTTTATTTTTATGTCCTGTTTACTTATTTAATTATATGTGGTTTAAATTAAGATGTTATACAAGATGAGGAAAAAAGATTGGAGTTTTAGATTTTTTTAAACTCTATATTAACGTGACCTTGGGATGACCTTGAAAGACTTCGTAAAAGTCAACTTTTTTTAACGGAAACCTATACATATTATTGATCTTATTATTATTATCTTGATTAATCTACATAAAAAACCAACAACTTTTGTCTAAAATAAATTATTGTCCGATTTCAATTTTTCAAAATAATATTTTACAAAATAATTATAGATTTCTGGACTTTCATGATCTTTTTACTCGAAATCCTTTGGAGAGAAAGAGTACAAAAGAAAAAAATTAAAAGTTTATTACGATCTTACTTAAAACTTACTGCTAGAGATTTATTGTAGAATTTTTTATTTTATTTTATTTTGTAAGCAAAAAATTCTAAGAAAAATATGAGGTCGTCAAGGCCATCCCACTGTGACGTAAATACTACCATTTATTAGAGTTTTTTTAAACCCTTAAACTTAAAATTAACATTTTTTTCTTAAACTCGATTCATATTCAATTTATTTCGGGGGTGCGATCTTTTAGTAGATTGTATGTTAATTTGGAATATTATACTTACTATTTATATTGAATTTGTTGATATTCATTGTATAAAAGTAAAAGTATATTTAACTCTTTCTCTTTTTTCAATTAACACCATATGTAGTGAAGTTTTGGATACATGACAGATATAAAGTAAAGTGATGTCGATAAAATTAATTCTAATATGATATATGTTAATTAAAATATAATAGAAGGCACCATTAAAAATATATTAAAATTTAACGATGCAAAATATAACATTGACAAAAAAATTTCAGTGTCATTCTAGCGCGTTATATATAACTTAAAAATCTATATTTTGGAGTCGTAGAAGTAAAATTTACTATTCGTGGTTAGATTCCCAAACTCAGAGTTTAGTATAAAATATAAATGATAAATTTTTGAATATTGAAATTATGGTTTAGTTTTTATTATTCGGTAGATACCTTTGCAAAAGTAGAAACATGTAAAGATTATCATAATAATTGTTTCAGAATATCATTTCTCTGTCAATGAATGTTAAGACTAAAACAATATAAGAAAATTGAGAAGAAGAAAGTGCATAATACAAATTTAATTTAACATTTCACTTAAACTATTTTACTATAAAAGGATTATAATCTTTTCAATCAGAGACTGTGAAATTGTGACAAATTACAACAATATGTATGTGAGCAGATATTTAGAATGTAATATATATTATACAAAGAAATATTGAAAAGTTATGAAAAAGTATATGAAATAAATGCAACAAAAATTAATCTAAATTTTTATTATATTTTTCAACTGCTTAGATATAAAAAAATATTTTCATCGATTCATCTTGATTAACAAATCCTTCTCCAAGCTTCTAGTCTACATAAAATAACATTGCATTTTTATATAAAAATAATAAATACCAAATGGATAAAAATCTTTAATGTTTGTCGACATAGTACTTAGAAACTATAAATGATATAAACGATTAACGCAACAGTTGTTGAGACAAATTTACACTATTTAACGAAAACAATAGAGTGAAATATTATGAACAAAACATGTAGACACAAACATTGAGGTGTTTTATGTAGAAATTATTTGATATCAACGTTTAAAAATGGACAATTACCACATAACAATATAAAATATATATACGATGTACAAACAATAACATGTAATTTTATGCTAGAGCGTTTACAATTGCATGTCTTTCTATTATTATTTAAGGAATCTTCATTTTAATATATGGACATATATTCCGTTTAAAATTATTTTAAATTTATTTCCTAGTTATAATATATTTTGCCCATACAGAATGATGTGTCAATTTTTTTTGTTTTTACACATGGTAAACTTTAATAAAATTTAACAGAAATAACTTTTACAATAAATAATCAATACTGTTTGCATATGTATATGATTATAAAAATACATAATAATGCATTCAAGTATATATAAATTGTTGAAAATTTAAATATATTCTAATACAAGTTTTTTGTATCATACCGCAATAAAATTTTTCTATTATGAAAAAACATAAAAAAAACCTCATAAATTAAATTAGTTTATAAATATAACATATCTGCAGATCTCGGTAATTCAAAAAATACAATAACTGCTTTCGAGAGTATCAAAGTAGTAAAATTCATTTAAATGATAATTAAAGAATTAATGGTTATTGTCATGAAAATAGAAAACAAAATGACTTATAATAATACTATAGGTGTATATACTTTCTTAAAAGTATTTATTGGATTGGTATAGTTGACCATAATTTGAGTTTGAACTTTTACTGTAAAATTTGTTTGTATATAAATACAAGAATTTTAAAAATTTAATGATAATTTATCGAAAAACACACTTTTTCTAAAACAACAACCCTTTCGCGAACAGCAATCTTAGGTGACGAAAGATGAATGTGACTTTGAGCCTTTATTGTTAGTCGAAACTTGATTAATTTGATTAAATGCGTGTTCAAATCAGTAAACGGAAACATGAAGTAAAACATTGGTGGATGTTTGTTAAGAAATACATGTTATTTTTTTTATTTGAGGTTAAAAATAAAACGTAGTAGGGTCTGTCTGACCCTAGTTTACCTATAGCAGTATGTTTATAAAATTATTGAAAATAATGTTCAATATTGTGAGTAGATTGTTGACCTGTTTTCTATTTCAACTGTAATGAAAGTATATGTTATTGGTAGGGTTCATATTATGTATGATGTGTACATCCACACATAATTGACGATGTGTCGCAAGGTTTGGGGCAACACGATGATGGACTGTTATTGTATCATTTTTTGTTGTATCAGATAAATACATGATGTTTCTCTTGTTAAAAAAGTAAAAATAATTAATAAGTTACGTTTAGTTAACACAGGGGCGGAAAACAATAAGTATACGGCTTTTTACTAAATGTAACAAATAAAAGAACTGTTTAACTGTTGATCTGTGTTAGCTGTGTTCTTGTAAATTTTTTAATAAAACCTAAATATGTATTTCAGTTAGAGTAGATAGTAAACTCAGTTTTGGAAGAATATGTTAAGCTGAAAAAAGTAAATTTTCAGTCGAGAAATATTTATTTTTAGTCCAGTCGCTAGACAATTTCGTATAGAAGTGGCGTTAGAAAAAAATGACGCAGTCCGTTTTTTTTTAAGAAATTGGTAAATAAAAATTCATTTTGAAATTCAATTACATACATATTAAACACAGCGGTCGAACGGAACTCTGTATTTTAGGCGTAATCTCTAAACTCGACGTCGCTAAATGATTTTTTCACGGGCTCTATTTCAATAACTAATTAAGGTACATAATTTTTGAAAACATCGTTTTGTTCGTAATTTTATTAGCTTTAAGATTTATTAGACTTATTTTATCATAAAACTGACAACTCCAGTGTTATACCCAAATAACTGATTTTAGATAGCTTTGTAACCCCCTAGAAAGTTATGCACCCCCCTTCGAAGGGGAGGAGTTATGGCCATGTTCTATACATTGAAATCTACCAATTTACTTCGTTATTTTTTTCTAGCTCAAATTTTATATTGACTGGACTATTTGTTATGTAGGTATTATTTTTTATCTTACAAATATAAACTACATTAATTTCATAATTATAATAATTAATACATATTTTATTCAACAGACTATTATATGCGTAGTACTTAAATTGAATTAGGTATCTCCTTGTATAAAATGAATTTTTCTTTTCCAAATAAACAATTGAAATATGAAGGAAGGTAAAAAAATACAATGTTAATCTTATTATTCATCAACTGAAAAAAGTAGATATGCATGAACCAAGGATTTAAAAAATCATAACGGATAAGATCCTTATCAAGAATAACATTAAAAAAGTTACGTCCATATAATTATTTTTAAAAACAAGAAAGAGAATTGCTGTTATGCATTTGTTTAAACAAAAAGTACGATACCCATTCAGTCGTTAATAGCAGCTGTCATGCGCTGACCTGCTTACTCGATAGTGAAGGGGAGTGCTTTAAGAGGAAGTTGAATGGCGACATTATTGCTGCTGGATTATAGATATTGGCACTGTCCAACTTGGAAATAACTATAATAATAATAATGAACAAAAATATGAGATTATTTATTTTCTGTGTTATTGTCTACAAAAATGAATAAAAGTATTTGAACACAAAAGTGATTACTTTCAGATCATTAATAGTGATTATCGTTAGTAATTTTGTTAATAATAATAAAGAGAGTAGGTAAAAGTGAAAACTGATCTATTTTTTGTTTTATTTTGGACTAGTTTTATACAGGGTCAAAAGTATGGATCAGACAGTTTCTTAAAACAAAAATAATTACGATTAATCAATCGTTCCTTTTAAAAAACCATCATTATCCTAAACGTCATCATGATTAGTAAACAGATGTTCAAATAATCTGTATTTTTATGGAATACACAGAAAAAAACTGTATTGGACCAAGAAAACCTTATTTTGTATATAACGAAAACAATATTTTCTTAATCTAAGAAACATACTCTTAATCCAACTACGTTATGCTTTCGTTCAAGAATACTATAGTTGGTTTAAGAGATTATTGCTTTTAAGAAAATATTGTTTTCGTTATATACAAAACAAGGTTTACTTGGTTTGAGAAATCCTTTCTACCAGTATAAGTAACTGTTTATTCGTCCAAGGAACATAAAATAATTGAAATATATTTCTCTATTACGATTGGTCAGTTTATTTTTTTTCTTGTCATGCAAGTCTGATCTTGATCATGATATAAGATTTCTACATATATCAAAAATATGTCCATGAACTAATATTTATATACATAGATATCTGAATAAAACTAAATTCAAAAACAATAAATAAAGTGGCATTCATAAAATTTATATTAAACCTGTAAAAAAATAACAAAAAAAACTAATAATTAAGTAATTAGAATTTTTGCCTCTAACATTGTTCTTAACCTTTAGTTAGAAAGGATAATATGACGAAAAAAAAATATATAAAAATGTGCTCACCAAAAAGCAAAAGTGTTAAGAGCCTGGAATAACGTAATATCTAAAATATCTCATTTAAAACTGCCAAAATAGTAGATTGCCGCTACCTGAACTACCCCTCTAAAATTTTGAATACGTCAAAGATTTTAATATGAATAAATATCGTATTTAATAACTATAAGTGCATTATTATTCTCTATTCTAAATAAAATATTTTACTTTATTACAATTTCTTTAATAGACCGTAAGAACTAAAAAGCTCAATAAATGTATATTATTATTTGATCATAAAATTCTAGCAATCACACATTTTGTCTTACCTTTCACATACAGCTGACTTTTAGTAATAAAATAAAATGCACATTGTAATAAAAACTTTCAAATTATAATGTTATTGTATATTACACATTAGATAAAATAAATATATTACAAAATATTCACATTTGTATTTTACAAAAATTGTTTCAGTCTTTATACATACATAAGTAGAAATATACATTTATTAGTTAATCATGAATATTATTATAAAGGTAAAATATACAAAATCTGTATTTTTGTAACAAAAGTGTTTAATATCTAAATGAAGATATAGAATTTATACTTTTTAATAATCAAATATAAAAATTATATCTATACATGTATATAGTATTTGTACGAAGCATAGTATCCTAGTTTTGTACACTTGTGATGTGCTGTCAATAATTTGAAAATAAAAGATTATAATTAATAAATTTGGATTCATCCTATTTAATTTTGATGTTGGATTTACAATTTAATATTACTAGCGGGTGCCAAGATAGGTAGAGGTGTTATAAAAAGATAAACCAATATAAAAATTTAAATAGTGAGTACCTAATTTATCAAAAAAAATTTGTATTGAATACCCCTTTTTTAATATTCATTCAAAACTAGTATTTATACAAAAAATAATTTAGGGGGGGGGGGGTGCATAACTAACATTCTACTCTAGGGTACCAACCTTTCTGAATATTATTTATTTTCGTTGATATGAACGATCTTACAATTAGTATCTGATTGCAAAAATAAAGAATTGCACTCTCTTCTTCGAATTTTGTTGGTAGGTATTAATACGTAACAAATTTGATTAACATATTTATAATTTTCTTATAACACAAATATTGATCTTTAATTATTCACATTTACCGGAAGGAAGAAAATCATTAAGGAAGTTAAGTACTACATATTTGTTAAATTGTAGTTCAATCTCCGTCAGCACATCATTACTATATAGAATATATTATCTAAACTAATACTAAAATTAATGTAGATAATTGTAAAAATTGTTTAAAAATTAATTACTATCTAGTTGTTATAAAAACTATCGTAAATAAGTGTTTTACAATATATTTTATGTACATTTTTATAATGATCGTTTGCAAGTTCGTATATATATGATATAACAGCTAAAAAATATAATTTATTATTTAATAAAATGTCTTCGTTACAATATATCATTCAGTTCTATAAATTATCTAAAGTGGTCACATCTACAAATCATGTTAATTATAGATAATAATTTATACATTAGTTTAAGTCTATATCTACTGTTTTTTTAGATTTACAATATACAATAATGTACTCAATACTCCACACAAATGTACAAGCAAACATTAAGAATGTTTGAGCGTGAAGGCACAAAGGATAACTACCGGTGTTGTCTCGAATAAGTCCTGAAACAAGAGAAAAAATGCGAATTTAATTTTTTGATTTTTAATCAAATCATTTTTTGTCATATTTGAAGTATTATACATGTCATTACATAGATATGTATGTTTACGCTGATTTCAAATCTGTTAATTCCGACACACACAAAAAAAACTGTATTAGACCAAGAAAATCTTGTTTTGTATATAACAAAAACAATATTTTCTTAATTTAAGAAAATTACTCTTAATCCAACTACATTATTTCTTCGTCCAAGAATACTATAGTTGGTTTAAGAATATATTTCTTATCTTAAGAAAATATTGTTTTTGTTATATACAAAACAAGGTTTACTTGGCTCAAGTAAACCTTTCTATCTGTGCACATGGTTTATGTTACGGCCATTTTTCTCAAAAAAATTATTTAAACTTTGAGAGGCCATGTCCTAAGAACGGTTTGTGATAAAGATCTACAGTTTAGAAATTTCAACTTTTCAAGTCATTTTCTATATAATAAACAAATTTTTATAAAAAAATCTATAGTACCTACACAATGTTTTCGTTAAATTTCGATTTATCGTAGAAATATTAACTTAAATTCTCTATGGAATTTAAGTTATAATAAAAAAAAGTGGGTGATAGTCTCTATCCCCCTCCTAGTGTCGGCGCCTATAGGCATAACAAATAATTCTGACTAAAATTTATACGAACCGGTCTATTACTTTTTACTCGGGCCGATGTTGGAGCTCGTATTCAGACCCGACTAGATCCGACTCCCGAAAGGTTTATTATTGTGAAAACTCCGGAACTATTCAAAATCAACTAATTGAAATATTATATTTTAAGCTGATAACCTTTGCTCTACTATATTGAATACGATTTATATTATAATATCGCAGAAAATATTTTTAGTTATTTATTTGTTTATTAATTTTAATTAAGATGAAATATAAAACACAGACAATTAAAGCGACATGGATTGTATAAATGTATACAAACTATTATATGAAGTTTGTATCACAAATAAAATACAGGAAAATATACATAATATACATATATGTAAATATGAGATTGTAACTACACTCAACATTCTGCTATACGACGGCATCGGTAATTCAAAAATTCCACTACACGACGGCTAGAGGGGCACCCACCACCGCGCCGACTTTAACGTTGATTGGTGAATTTAAACGCGCAGAAATATAGCAGTCACGGTGGTATTATAGTGAGGATGGGGGAAGGACGTTGGTTATAACTGGTGGCACATTGTGTAACGGAGCGGTCGTGTAGTGGATGGTCGTATAGCAGAATGCTGAGTGTATATGATTTATAGAAACCTTTGATGCAGAAGTGTATCTATAATGAATAGAATAATTAGCGTAGGTATGAATTATTACACTAATATGCACTTTTTAGTGTTTAGTGCAGAAAGTGTAAATAACCTATACTATACGTCATTTTCTTGTTTACTTGTACTGGTTAAAGATACTTACATATAAATGCATACATATATATTAGGAAATAGAACATGTTCGTGTAATTAAAGAATGAAATGCTAATAATGCTTTCTAAACTTTGTTATATAATTTACTAAATATGTGGTGTTTTTTGAACTACTGATGCTCTGAATTCCTACATTTATAATTAAAATAGGTTGTTAATTATGGTTATATAAATGACTTCATATAACAAACGAATCTTCAGTTTTGATATATATTATAAACATACGGTTTTTAGTTAAAAAATATTTCTTTTATATGATTTATTATACACTTTAATATCACAAATTATAACCGTCAGGAAGTTAGCGCGGACTTGTGAAAAACAACAAAAAATTTTAGTTCAAACAATTGCTCCTTAATTATTAACTATTCAAAAAAAACAAAAATCCTGAAATGACATTTTTCAAAAAGTAATCGTTTTTCGTAATATTTCTTATGGTCAAACAATTGCTCCCAAATTGCTCCAACATGCTCTCTACTTAGTTTTTCAGAATTATCAATATTTTGAAGTCAAAATTTAAATTTAAATTTCTGACTTTAATTGTTGCAAAACAGCATTGATATGAGTGTATGTATGTATAAACAAATAATGTCAAATGCAAAGTTTGAATTTTGCCATCTTTTATATAGACAACGTTGCCAAATTATTTATACAGAGTTAAAGTAACAATGAGATATTTTTGATTTAAAATTATGAATAATTTTGTAAAAACTAAGTAAAGAGCATGTTGGAGCAATTTGGGAGCAACTGATTGACCATAAGAATTATTACAAAAAACGATTAGTTTTTGAAAAATACCATATAACAATTATTTTTTTTTGTTTAGTTAATAACTATTGTTTAACTTTTTTTAGAGTTGGAGCAATTTCAGATATATGAGGAGCAATTAAAGAGCAATTTTTTGACCTATACAAAACCACATTGCATACTTATTAATGCAGTTTTACAACAATTAAAGTGAGAAATTGAAATTGAAATTTTGACTTAAAAATATTCATAATTTTGTAAAATTAAGTAAAGGGCATGATGGAGCAATTTGGGAGCAATTGTTTGACCTAAAGAAATATTACGAAAAACGATTAGTTTTTGAAAAATGTCATTTCACGATTTTTTGTTTTTTTGTATAGTTAATAACTTTTGTTTTAGATTTTTTTTAGAGTTGGAGCAATTTCAGATACATGAGGAGAAATTAAGAAGCAATTTTTTGAGCCAAAAATTTTTGTTGTTTTTCACTAGTCCGCGCTAACTTCCTGACGGTCAAATTATATTAATTAAATAAACAAATTATAGAAAAAAGTAAAACCATCTTTTGAAATTCAGATAATACAAAAAATATAACAATATAAATTACCTTTGTAAGTAATGTAGCCTTTTACGGTTTAAAAAAAAGACAAAATTTTATACAATTGTAAAGAAAAATAATGACATCACGAAGAACCCGAAGTGCATGATTATGGTTGTAATGTTAATAACTTAGAAATTAAAATAAATGTGCAAAACAATTACCTAAAACAGGTCCCAATGCAATGACAAAAATGCCTTTCGCTACCATATGCAATCCAAACGCTGCAGGTAGTCTTTCTAAAGTAGGACACCATTCAGATACAGTTAATGTAAAGTTAATCAGTACGGCACCTCGCAGGAAGCCACTTATAATGAACCACACCATTATTGGATACCATTCCGTTTCTTCAGCCATAACTGTAAAAAAAATATTTTAAGTTTACTTATTTTTACAAGATATATTTTTGCAAATAAAATAATTGTATATACGATGTTGATGTACCAATGGTACTGTATACTTATAAATAGAAATATTCCGTTAATTTAGAGTTGGGCCTCACACAAGACGAGATAAGATTGTGTTTTAGATTTAACAAACGACAGTCTCGTATCGTCCAAATGTAAGCGATGGCCGAGAAAAGCCTTGGTTTCGTTCAAAATTTATTAAACTGAATTTTATACTCAGCTAAAGCCGCATATCCGTAGAACTCCAGGAAAATTGGAAAAAAATAAAAAGTGAATTTTTTGTGTTAAACGAAAAATAAAATATAAGGAAAAAAATTATACACAAAAGGATAAAATAAGGTAGCTGTAAAACGCGTTGCAATAATATTCTGATTGTTGCTATGAGTGAGACCGAGTCTTATACAGCGCGCGATATTTTTTTTTTGAGTTTCATTCATAATAATCATTGTTATCAATTTGGAGAGAAAAAAATCATTAATAACTGCTCCTATTTATTTTTTTCTGGCAATATTAACCGCAAAAATGGGAAGTTCCTATATAATAAATTATTAATAAGTATACCTAAAGAGGTTAATGGCTATTATGTGTACAAATATAAAAAACAAAATAATTTTTGATCTGAGCTAACCGGCTGTCCTCAAGAACTTAATATTGGGGTCTATACATATTGTAAAGGTTTGTTATTTAAAATATTTGACAGTGATTCATATCTAATTTCGTGTCAATAAGTGCTACGTGATTTTTTAAGTAGTGAAATCTATATATTGATTTATTTTTAATTAAAAGTCAATTACGTTATTTATTAAATGTCATTAATATGTTAAACGAGTATATATTTATTTCAAAATATTATTTTATAGTATAAAATTATGTATAATTATAAACAATAAGAAAAACCGTACAACTGCGCAGATTTATTCCCGTTACGTCAGCGTTTCTCAACCTTTTAATACATGCGACCCAATTTTCAATCACAATTCTCATCGCCCCCCCCCCCTTCCCTCACCCTCACACAAAAATTTTCACTGAAAAATAAATCTCAGCTAAATATAAAAAAATGCTTAGAGTGTCAATTTCTAATATTGAACCTTCTTTTGAAAAACTCAAGACTCAAGAAAGGCCCAAGGGAGTCACTAATAATAATCTTTTATTTTTAAATTTGATAAGTTAATTATTAAATACATTATGCAGTACTGATACAATCCTATTTATAAGTGTCTTATAACATTGTAAATGTAAACGTGTATTTTATTTTTTATTATGTCAAAATGAAATTTATTGCTTTTCTTTCAGTAAATTAAATACATTTTTTAATAATATGTTTCCTCATTTTTTTCTCGTTATGCTCGCGTCCCCCTTTCAGTTTTATCACGCCCCCCTAGAGGGGCGCACCCCACAGGTTGAGAATCGCTGCGTTACGTCTATTATCTTTTCAAGTGGTTTTTTTTCATTGTAGGATAACTGTGTCCTACATTACCCTCTGATAAATTAAAGGAGCTATATTAATAGCACCCTTAATTTATCAGTGTATAGGCACGAGTATACAGATACCTACTGCATTCTAACTTTTAATATTGAGTAAGAATTGTTTATTAAAAACATTGTAAATAAGTACAAACTCAAACATTTCTACATGATGATAAAATATATTTTTCATTGTTATTTATAGAAAAATCATATTTTAGAGTATCTATATGTAGGCATATTATACACAGTAAAAATATAAACAATAAATATAAATTTCAGGTCCCGTTTATTTTTGTTTCAAAAATGTTCACTTACTAATGCATTAACAATTACTTTGTAAAAGAAAAACTTACATGAACGACACGTTCCGAGAAACACACATGAAATCATAAACAACGTCTTCCTTCTTATTATCCTGGGGGAGATTTTATCACAGATCGGGGGAAGAACAACCCTAGCTATGATATCCATAACTGCTGTGACAGATAAGCAAAGAGCCGTGTCAGACTTAGAATATCCGAGGCTCTCAAAGAAAAATGGCATCACCAATTTGAAATTCTGTTCCGCAACGTAGAACAGCGATAGGCCGACGAGTAAATTTATATATATTTTATCTTTAAGTAGATCGAGATCAAGGAATTTGTATATCATAGAAAACACGCCCGTTGGTGATTTCTTTTCTTCATTTTTCTTTATTGTTTTTGAATCTTTCTTGCTGCGGGTATGGCCTGCAGTGTTTTGTGACAAGTATACATCGCCCATTTCTTCTTCCGCTTCAGATACCTTGAAACAAATATTATGCAAATATTGTATTGTGTACACCAGCGTAAGTTAAGTTGCCTATAAATATTTTAAATATATTTACAATTTTATGACAAAATTAAAATATTGGGGTTCATTAAATTATACATATCTATATTATTAACATGCCTTGTATGTAAAAATAATTAACAGTAGGTAGACAGTACTAAGGTACATGATCTAACGAAAAATCGTTATTTTAAATACAATTTGAAAACAGCTTACCAAATCAGCCATATGCAGTTGTACACTGCTTCCAGTGAAATCCATGTTGGATAAAGTCGAAATGACAGATATTTTTCGATTTCTCAATACATTAATATCATGGTAATTTAAATTTTTGGGAACAGTAGCCCTTCTTGATATCGAATCAACGTCAGTAAACATCGAAAAGTTCGAAACGTTTGCAACGGACAATTCTGGATGAGAGAATTTCGATGATCGGATAGGTCGAGGTTGCAATAGTGTTTTTGATTCTGGAGAGTGGGAGGGGACCGCCATAAAGGACATTGGTGGTCCATCCATATCCATTTCTCCATCACCATTTTCTTCATTCACGTTTTCAGATATGGTTTTCATTTCCTATTGCATTTAAAAAATACTATTATACTTACTTTATTTCATTAGAAGATTCAGTAATATTGAAAGAACATTTATAAGGATAAAAAATATTAAAATGGTATATGTTTAAAGTAAAATTAAAGCCAAGCAAACGAAAGAAAAGGTAAAATAAGTTAATTAAAAAATGTAACAACACCAGTCATTTTATCATATTGGTTTTAAATAACTGCATATAATAATAATAACAATGTTTCATTATTACAATTGAAGAGGTGTTGTAATGCAATATCAATAGATTTATCAAAAGCACCATTCAATTCTGTTGCATCAATAATGTGTTTTTATGTACATATGTATGATACTGTATATCTAAACTTATCTTATAATTGTAGAGAGAAATTGTTTTGAATAATTCTTAAAAGTTTATTATTTTTTTATTGACATAGAATATATTTTATCATGCTAATATTGAAAATTATATTCATACATATATAAGTAAGAATGGAAATGGTTTTAGTAGAGATACTTCCCTTAGGTGCTTCGCATCTCAGCCCAAGTATAATAGTTTAATAAAGAATCCCATTTTTATACATATTTATGAACATATAATTGTTTATGGGTGCAGCTAACTTCATGCGTTACGTGATAAACATCGGTTATTATTTAAAGTTTTGTTACTTTTGTGGTACGAAAGCACAAAACAATCTGGAGCTTTCTTGTGTTAATATTAACACATTTTACAAGATTGTACAAATTTTACCTGAACCATATTTATAGGAACAATGTCGTCAGATTCTACGACTTTCTTCATATGCCATTTGACCGGTTGTAATAATGCAGATCCTGGAATTGAGTGTAGAGCGATTGCGCCTAGAATTAATACTGATCCTGTGAACCCATAATATTCTGAAAGAAATCGCACTGCTTGAGGATACACCAAAAACCCAGCAGCAGCTCCAGCTAAAGACAAGCCTACAGCTTGTCCGCGTTTACTGATAAAGTAATGGTTCAGAGAGACAAATGTTGCAGAAGATGCTAGGCCTGTACCCAATCCTAAAACAAAAAATACAAATTATATAAAATTCTAAATAATTTTTATAACAAAGCATTTTGATATCGAATTCTTTTTACGAAATAAAATCAAAAATAACGAATACTTTATAACTTGATTATTTGGTGGAGTTAAAAACATTTGATTCTAAAACGTTACGAGAAAGTTTAAAAATGTGTTAATTGATATGTACATTTATAAAAAAAAATTATAGTTATATTTAATACGGATTTGAACGGTTATAGTTACTGCCGTTTTGTATAAAAATGGAATTGTTATTGACCAACGACCATTTTGATTTCCGTAATCATAAAAGTACGTTTATTAGAAATATGATTGGCTCTAAATAATTCAAAAAGGACATCTGAGACTTCATTTTTACTGGACGACCAACAGTTTACATTGATTCAAATAAACGCTTTCATATCAAATGAACATCAAGTTGCTCAGCTTAACATATGAAAGCTTTCATTAGAGTCAATGTAAATCGTTGGTTGCCTAATCTGAAAGGGGGTTTAAGTGGCGTATTTAGTTAAAGTTTTTTTTCTCTTATTTTCACACTTAAAATATGACCATTAGCTTTTTTGTATATTTTCAAACATCCGTATTAAGTATAATTTAACAGGAATATTTTTATTTATTACTGATATTTAACAACTAATCATAAAATCAAAAATGAATAAATGAACTACTTATTTTGGAAAGTTAATTTATTTTTAATTTAATTACCTCCAATAAGACTGTATGTTAAAAGAATATGCAACATGGAATTCGCTGTACAGGTGGCCATGAGTCCAGTAGCGTTGAAAACTGCTCCAATGATGGCAACCTTTCGGAATGACAAATGTTTACAGAGCGGGCCGACCAACAGACCGGACAAGTTGATCACGGCGTCCATAACACTCATAATTACAGCCGCCCCTGTACTCTCGATGTTTAAACTATGGAGCAGATCACCAAACAGTAATCCAAACGATGGTTCTATTGCTCTGGTGCACATCTGTAAACAGATCATTAATTAATGGCGATAGTTCACTAGATTTAATGAACTAGAATATCATCAAACTGATGTTGTTCGTTGAACATGTGTGATTATTATATCTCTTGGTAGTATATTTAAAGTTTTAATGCTGTTAGTATGTTTTTTCTTTCTACAAATACCTAGTTATTGAATTTTTTAAATGTCTGTTAAATTATATAGAGTGAGTTAGAAATCAGGACTTATATTTTAGTTATATAATTATTATACAAAATATATGTACCTATTGTGTAAAACTCTGTAAAAAAATTAAATATTTACATGAGCAAAATATAGATATTTTATTAAATATTTTTAATTAATATTTTGTTAAATAAAATTGAATATTTTAAGTTGTAATATCTATGTTCACACACACGTGTTGCTGTTTGTGGATTTGAAAATGCTGGTAAATAAATAAAATTAAATAAATTACATATTGTCTTTTTGTTAGCATGTAGGCAAATGTCTTGGCATAGTCACTGAAAATAAACTAGCTAGGATGAGGTACACATTGCTCAAATTTGTCTAGTAAATTAAGTTTGTGCTACCAGTTCAGATCATTAAAAATTAATCTAACAAAAAAGTACTAGGTACCTACTCTCTTTTTATTACGCGCAGGTTTACTCAAGAATAATGTATGACCTGATATTCTGGGGTATCTCATATTTCATACCCTACTTGCGTTGTACATTTAAAAAATAATAATGTATGTTAAAGATAATTTAAAAAAACAACTAAATATAATTTTTGTAACTACAGCTGTTAAATTCCTGGAACTAACAAAAAAATGACTATGCAAATTAACTGCACGAACATTTTTTTCTGGTTGCACTATTATTTCACTGCGAATTTTTATCCCACATAAACTGTGTATATAGATTTTGTTGTGGAATAATAAGATAAATGAATATTATTTTAATTTACAAATTCTAAAATAAACAAGGCTGTGGAAATAAATATTACAGGTATAATATAATCTATAAATAAGTATAAGTTTAACGAAAAATATAATATGTAATTGCAATTAGTTAATTTGATGTTCGTATACACTAGTAATAAGTGTTATTTTAATTTAGTTACCTATTTATTTAATATACTAACAGTAATCCAGCTATTTACGCAATTGAAAAAGTATGGAAAAAAGATCGAGAAACATAAAAAACACAACGTAATGGAGCAATTTGTATTGCTTAAATTACGCGGTTTTTTACATACTGTTTTCATGGAATCAATTAACCGCGTCAATGGAGGGTTTTACTGTATATGTATATATACAGGTTGTTCCAGACCACCCGTCCACTGTTTTACGCCCAAACTATTAAAGATACAGTTTACTATGTATATGGACCCTAAAGTATTTCGGGAAAATTTTTTCAACCCCCTAAAACCGTCCCTTGGGGGGTAGTTTGAGGGGTACATGCCCGTTTCTCAGCAAAATCAAATGGTATGGTATATCAAAAAGTACATATTTGTAAAGATCATAAAAAACTAGCTGTCGGATCCAATTTTACCCGGGGATATAAAATTAAACTATATAACGTATAATGCTGTGGGGTGCGATCCTTTAGGTCCACACAATCAACTTCCCAACATGGTATGACTAACAATACTTGAATACTGATTACTTATTGTTTCCATAATTAATATTACTATGTTATAGTTTGTAAATATTTTTTTTAATATGTATATGATAAATTTTAATGGAATTTATCAGAAATAAAACTCACCCTTTGTATTATGAATATTAGTTTTCTAATATCCTAATAATGTCAATAATATAATGCACATTTTTAGAAAAACTAATCTGACAGTTTGAATTTTGAATTGTGTTGTTTCCAAGGCAACATGAATTATTAGATGTATTTATTAGTATGAAATTCAAATTTTGATGGTGGTTTTCATCCCTTTAATGGCTGTTTGGACCCATATAAAAAATAAATACTGAAATACACGTTTCATTATTTGTATTGTATAGTATTTATTCTAAGTTCCGACTAAATTCGACCAAGAAAAAAAATAAAAATGAAAAAAAACACCCTTTTTACCCCCGTAGGGGTTGAATTTCGAAAAATCCTTTCTTTCAGATCATATTCACGTCAAGACGCTTCGATTAGCACCCCAACGAAGTCAATAGCATTTTTTGTTCGCGAGATTTCGTCCCGGAAAAAAATGACACGTACGTACGTACATACGTACGTACATACGTACGTACATACGTACGTACATACGTACGTACATACACACACACACACACACACACACACATACATTTTTCTAAAAATAGTGTCAATATACTCTAATGCCCTTGAAACATGAAAATATGTTAAAATTTTTGATTTCGATTTTCGGACCAATTACAATAACTCCCTATTGGGAAGTTAATAAGAAACTTTCGTAAAACAATAGTTTGGGCGTAAAACATAGTGAACGGGTTGTCTGGAACACTCTGTATGTATATTTGTTTGTAACAATATATGTATACTAACTAAAAAAATATTATGAAAAATAATTTCCGATCACACATTTTCATTTCATTATGTATAGAGTAAAAATTATTCCAGAGTTAATATTATACCGTATCTACTTCAGTTTTGCCGTACTTGCTTTTTATAATTTAATCTTATGAACTAGTACTTTTACAGTTCTATCACCTCTGATTCAAACAAAAGGAAGTCATTACACTAAACGCTTCACGACACCCATGAGATTTAATTGCTATAACATCCTTGATTTATAAAATGCAAGCTCCACTGGTTTTTACAAGCTTTTACTTAACTCAAATGCTATGTAACTATGTATGAGACGGAACACAAATCTTACGACCGTTTTTTAACTAACTTCCCGTCGTACGATTTTCGTCAAATTTTCAAATATGGTGTATTCTCCGTGACAATGCACTTTTTTATCATTTTTATAGCTATGTTATTTCATTATAAGGTCTTTTTTGATGTATCTAATATAATAAAATATCCTGCCTGCGCGATCAAGTATTATTTCATAATTCAAATTATTTCGTAACCATGGTTTGCTTCGACAATAACATTAAATTATGTTTTGTCAAAATATTTTGCAATATAATACTCATAATACAAATAATTCATAATAATAGAAATGATAATTATTATTGAAGATTATAAATTATAAATTGAAGAAAATTATTGAAAAATTATCGAATTTTATATAAATATCAGGTATGTATTATAAATTTTATTTGTAGTGATTATATTGACATATAGAAAAGATTTAGCCGTTTTAGCTTTATTTCTTCATTTAAATGTATGTATACATAAATATGTATTATAGTATCTCATTTTATTGTTATTATATCATCCTATATGCATACATGTAATGTATATGTATTATATTGTTATGGCATTATTGAAAAATATTAAATATAAATTAATTTATGTTAGTGTAATTTTGTAGATCTAAATAGGTAGGTATTGTTTTTCTAAGAGACGCGAGTCTAACTTTACAATGGGGGAGGGGGTCATGGTCTGTGAAATAGACAAAAAAAATTACTTTAGTATATTTAATAAGCATTTTTCTATTTAATTTGCTTTACTTTTTAGGTTTGTGTGGGGTGTCATTTCACCATGCCCCCTCCCCTGGATCTGCGCTTCATTTCTAAAGAAGCGAATATACAATCAAATTTTTAGTGTTCATTTTAAAATAAAAACTAACGATTTTTTGACGTATTGTAATAACAATACTTCCATTTCTTCGAACATGGAAGTAAAAAGGGTTTTTAGTCTTATGCAGACCCTGAGAGAGCTTCAACGTAAGGACATTCCAAACAACTTTCGTACTAGTAAAATTCTTGTTTCTTCCTGATATTATTTAGTATTAAAAACCGTGAGGTTTTTTTAAGTACTTTTTCTAAAAGGTGTGTTTTTTTGTAGTATATTTATGTTTTTTAAATAATCTCTATTAAAAATAGTATTAGTATCAAAAAATGTAAAAATGTAAAGTATAAATAATTTTCGGGACGCCGAGGCCCCTGATACCAGGACCCGGGCCATATGGCCCTCCTAGCCCCCCCCCCCTATCTGGGCCTGGTCTTATGATGCAATGAATATAATATAATATAGTAAAAAAATAAATAATTTAAAACAAGCTTTTACATATGCACTAAAAAGTAAAAAATAAGTTTTTTTTTCACAAAGTCTTCCAGAATTCGTATGACTAAAAAAGCTTGTGGCGTTCATTTAATATTTAATGTAATATTTAGAAATATAAAAAATGTCGAAAATATCAATATTGGAAAAATCTATAGTAGATCAAATATTAATGTAATGTTGATACTAAATAAACCTGAAACTCAATGTATGTTAATGTTTTGAAATATTAATTTATAAAATAGATAAGGTAGTATTTCTTTTCGGTATTTCTTAGCCCTTTTTCATATGATAAATCTTGAAGCCAAAATATTCCTGTAGTTTATATCAAATTATCCAGGAATTTAATGTACAATTAAATAATATTAATTGAAAACATTCATTTAGGTTGAATATAATTTCAAAATATTCACAGGATATAATATTTTATATTATATTTGATATAAATTATGTACATATATGGAATTTTATGGAATATTTCGAAATATTCATTGAAAGTAGCTAATGTAGTTTTTCCATTGAGAAACTCTTAGCCCTTAATTCTATTTTGAATCTAGAATTCCAAATATTTCATGTAATATTTTGAAATAATAATTTAAGGTAGATAAAATACTGTTAAGACTTTTTTCCTATGTTGAATCTAGATTACTAAATATTTCTTTCATGTGCGATAAATTAACCAGGAATTTAAAATACTAAATTACACTAGCAAAAGGTTCTTTGTCCTATTTGAATCTAGATTTCCAAATATTAATGTATACATATATGATATGTATATATACATTATACAATATTATACATATATGCATTTTAACATAATATTAATGCAATTTAATGGAAGATTTCAAAATATTAATTTATAGTAGAAAATGTAGTTTTTCCTATATTGATATTTTCGACATTTTTTATATTTCTAAATATTACATTAAATATTAAATGAACGCCACAAGCTTTTTTAGTCATACGAATTCTGGAAGACTTTGTGAAAAAAAAACTTATTTTTTACTTTTTAGTGCATATGTAAAAGCTTGTTTTAAAAAAAATTTTTTTTCTAATTTTATTATACAGAAATAGGGAAAATTACAATTCTAAAATGGGATTTTGATTAAAAGTTAAATTTGTTTGCGAAATTAAATTTGCAACGCTCTTCGATGAGTCGAGCTAGAAAATTAGTCATTCAGATGCCAAAACAACTGCATAAAAAACGTTTAAGAAATGGATATAAATATTTATGCAAATATTATTCATGCAAATATTAAAAAAAATGTAGTTGTAATGTAAAGTAAATGAATTGAATGAATTGCCAAAATGCACATACTAATATTATTAGTAAATAATTTGTCTTCTATGCGGACAATCTTTGCAGGCCTTAATCCCCATAGTGAAACTGGAGGATGCATTAGTTTAAAACCTGAATTTAATCTCTGCAACAACGTACAGTATTTTTATAAATAATGCATACATTAGAATATTTTATATATAAGTACTGTAAAAAAATAAAATCACAGTTTTATTGTTAGTTGTTTGAATTCGTTGATACATGTATGATACATATGTATAACTAACTTGTCCACGTTACTTGCTGTGTAATAATGTAAAAGAAGTTTAGAAGCGTGTGTTTTATTGATAAATTAATATATAAGCTTTATTAGTCGTTAAACTATATGTTAGTCTGTGTATCCCTTATTCATATTTTAATGTACAAAATATATACGGTAATAAAAGGTAACATGCATGCATAATAGTTGTTTATATTGTAATATGTACTAAATCACTTAATTTTACACTTTATCTAGTTTTCCAGTTCTTTATTAAGTATTCTTTAGAAACATAATTGATATAATTTATTTGCGTACATTTCATCAATTTATTCTGTAACTGTATTTGTAAAGATTATATATATTTAGTTTCTTCTGTTGAATTGTTCAATATTAAATACATTATTAAATAAATTATGAATTTTAATTCATATAAGGAATTTTTGAAGCGTTTATTGCAGCGTTTCTCAACCTTTTAGTATTTGCGACCCAATTTTCATCCCCTTAATTCTCATCCCCTCCCTCATAATTTTCATTGAAAAAATAGATATCAGCTAAATATAAAAAAATGCAGTGTCAATTTCTGATAGTAAACCTTCTTTCGAAAAACTTTTCTCTGCAAGACAGACCCAAGGGAGTCACTAATAATTATTAATCTTGTTTTTAATTTAATATTGATTAGTTAATTATTAAATACATTGTGCAGTACCGATACAATCCTATTTATAAGTGTATTATATCAGTGTAAATGTAAACGTGTATTTTATTTTTTATTATGTCAGAATGTATTTTATTGCTTTCCTTTCAGTAAATTAAATAAATTTTTTAATAATATTTTTTTTCTCAATATACTCGCGCCTCCCATTCAGTTTTATCACGCCCCCCTAGCGGGGGGCGCGCCCCACAGGTTGATAATCGCTGTATTATTGTAATGCATTCTTTGTCACTTTTGTTGTTATTTTCTTGTCTAACAATTTCTACTAACAAAAACAACAACATTTTATTTACTATTTGTCCAAATGCGGATAGTCTTTTGTGCATGGTCATGATTTCTTTGTAAGCTAGTGTTCCATTCCACTAAACGCCAATGCAAGAGAATAATAATATAAAATTTTATCTTGTAGTGCAGCAACGACAATATCCCACGTACGAGTAATGGTATATATTGTGAACTATAACAGATGTACTTACACGACCATGCATTGCATGCTTAGATTACACACATACAAGTATTTGTGCTGAAAATGTAATGTTAAAAAACAAGTTCAATTAATCCGCAGTTTGATCATAAAAATAGGATAAAAATAGTTTTATAAAATATCTCTTCTAAATACTTTAAATTTTGATGGGATGTTATAATTTTGTATATATTATGCTCCTACGTATGTATGTGCGAAAGTATTTCCCATAGAGACTGTAAAAATAAAACAGTTTTTGCAAGTATATTTTCGGTATTATAATAAAAAAAACTTATTTTTATATATTTTTTTATAATTTCCGGCATAAATGTCCCCCTTAATTTATTTTGGTAATTCTTAAATGTCTAGTAATATTTATTGTGAATTGATATTAATAATTAAAATATAATATTCGATTATTTAAGTTGTTATTCAAAATTTAAGTAAAACATTCATCAATTAAAGAAAGACATACAATCATAAAAAAATTATTCTGTATTCTGTAAATACAACAACAAATTGTTGTGTCATATAAATAATGACACATCTAGTTTTCAAAGTTGTCATAATTTTTCATGTAAACGAATATTTTTTTGTTGGTAAACATTAATTTTGTATTGTTTACAATACATAATACATATATGAATGCACAGATTTATTTAACTGTGATGTAATAATATTTAGTTATTAAAATAATTTAATTTTAATTATTAAGTAAATAGATGTAGCCAGACGATTTTTTTATATTATTTTATACAATATAATATTTCAAAAATATAAGTTCATACATTAAAAACAATAAATTTATCTACAACATTTATTAATATTTTTTTACTACGCACCGTTCGAAACATTAAAATTTAAAAAATAAAAAAATTGACAAACTGTGAACATTTCAGATTAAAATTACTTGTAAATATTTTAATATTTTTATAAATGACATACATATAAAGATTATTTAATAACATTTATATTCAAACAATAATTAATTTTATAAATGATAGGAATTTCAATGTCAATGATACGTCCAATTTTTTTCCTGTTGATATTGTGACATAATGCAGCGTTTACACCGAGAAAACAAAACAGAAACTCGGTGTTTTTATGACCAAAAAGCAAAGACCCTATACATTTTTAAATACGAAGAAGATTAAAGACACGATGTTTCTGTTTTGTTTTTTCGGTGTAAACACAGCATAAGTAATACACTTTCCTTCGTTCTACGCGTGATCCATATTGACTATCAAATCGAAATTTGTGACCTCGGGTTTGGTCGTAAACACCAACAGAAGTTGCATGCATTATTTTTTTTTACTATTATATTATTTTCATTCACAACTTAAAGTATGGTTTTCAGTTTTCTTGAAATAGTAAATTTCGATCTGATAGCTCTGAGTCAAAAAAAGAAAATATGTAATTATGATTTTGACGCAATATTTAGATGGAAAATAAAATTTGCATAATATTGAATTCTCTTCATACAGCACAAATTAATATTTATACTTATGGTATATCCTAATATATTGTTGCTTAGCAACAGTTACGTTTGTACCTACGTATTAATTTAAAAAAAGTGGTCCTCGATTAGTAATTACACTAACGGTGTTTAATACTCTTCGTAAGTCGACAAAAAACGATTAAATATTCTTAATGTATGCAGTGACCAATATCTAATTTTAAATAATTTTTTTTTAATTATAGCACTATTAATTTTTTTTTAGTTTTAGATGTTCTTATACGAGTACATGTGCTATTTATTGTTAACTGTCTACTTATAAAACGAAGATAGAAGTTATTTGAAAATTGTAAGTGAATAATCCATATAATTTTTTAAATCTTATTTATTGGGTCCTTTAGATAATTTTTCCAACATTGCCATATTGGTAACTATAAGTGATATATTAGGTTAAATGAACTTACATAATTATTTGTAAGGAAGAGAATGAGTATTTTGATATTTTATATTTAAAAATATTTCATGTGGTTTAGATTTGTTTTATTCGATTTATTTTTAAAGCATTTTTTGTGTAAAATTGAATCATATTTTTAAAATGTATCTAACGCTATTGGTTTTTGTGTTCCAAATCCTAACGTTAGTTTTTTATATAAGCCACAATGTTGGTTATGGTCTATTTGAATTTATTTTTTTACTCTTCTCTCCAACGATATATCACATGCAATACTGACTTTCAGAATTTATTGAAATAATAACAAAAAGTGATATTTGTATAGTATTTAATTTCACACGCTCAAGCTGGCTATGAAAAACAAAAATTATAACAAAAGTGATATAATCAATTATAAAAATAACAACTGAATATCTTAAAATAATAATTATTTACAAAAAATATTTCTAATATAGAAAAGAAGTAATGATATACTTTGGGGCCCTTATGAAAAACGAAAGTTGTGACTCAAAAAATAAAAAGTTCTAAAAAAAACATTCAATTCTCCACAAAAAGTGCCTTAGAAAACCCCGAGTAATAAAAATGAAAATTCCGATTTTTTTAAATATGCTAAAATCCCTCCCTTACAAGTAATTCATCTCATTTAACCAAATACGTATCTAATTGTAAGTTTCCCATGCTGGAGAAGTTATCTGGGACATATATCTGTATACTTACTTAATTGTATCAACGAAATTCATAATATTTATTAATAACAATAAATATATTAAAATGAAAGACTTACGTTTACAACACTGACACCAAATACAGCCATCCATCCCCATCCTCCATCAGGGGGCATCAACTTGAACCCCCTATTCGGTCGCATTTTCTCAGCTTTCCGTGCAATCGCCACTGTAACAATCACAGCAAGTATTTAACATGTAACTTAGAAATATCATCATCTTGAACTGAATCACGAGTTGCTATATATTGAAACTATTATAAGATGCACTTGGCATTGCGCATACACTCGAACTTAATGGTGTTAGCTTGAGTGTTCGAACGCAAAAGGGTTCGTAAGTTAGTTAATTAAGCTTGTATATTGAATATTTAACAATCTCAATTTTTAATTTAAGTTTTTATAAATATATTTTTATAATTACATAAAAATATTAATTCCTATGTAGGAAGTATTCAGTAGAAGTTCTTGAAGTACAAGTACCAAGTACTATAAGTGAAAGTACTTAAAGTATCAAGTCATTTTTGTTATTTTTATAATTAAAATAATGGCTGTTTAATTTGGTTAATTCAAAAATATTAATATGATTAAATTTTTTGGCATTTTTTTTTTGCAAATTTAGACATCTTATTTTCTATGAATGATTCTTCTTTTATTTATAATAGAAAAGAATTTTAATGTACAGCTTATAAAACGAGGACACAATTCAGGAATGGAGATTGTAAGGGTAAAATACTAGTTTTTATTTATTAATGAATTCAATAACTGTTAGATACATTAATCAATAAACAAGGTTTGGGTTTAATGTTATATGAAAAAAGAATAATAAAAAACCAGCGCAATACAAATTACATTGTCTACCTTAGATAAATACTCATAAAGGTACTTGGTAATACAAAGGTCTCACATATACTTGATCTACATACATAAGAAATAGTTTTTATCTAATTATCACAATGTCGAGTGTTTTAATGTAAAATGAGCAATAGTTAACATAGGAAATTCTACTTAGAGTTTGTGTCTAGGATGCTACATGTAATATATATATATATATATATATATATATATATATATATATATATATATATATATATATATATATATATATATATATATATATATATATATATATATATATATATATATGTAGATATATAATATACATGCATACGTTAGTGCCATATACATATAAACCTACAATGTGTGTAAGCAATGACGTCAGCTGAACACCGGCAGTCGAGTGTTAGGTTTGCATTTTTTGTGTTAACATTGCTTCTTTATAATTAATTGTATTTTTTTAAATTTTATCATACTGTCATATGGTTTCACAGCATTGCATGATTGTAAAATTACCAATATTTTATTCGAATGTATTTTAATATACTACTCGTACGTCAGAAGTAAACGTTATTAACTTTTTATTAATTTTATATATTTGGTTAATGAAGAATTTATTATACATAAAAAATGACCAGTTTAAAATTTATTTTATGTAGTCATTATAATAAAATAGCGAATAAAAAAACTAAATAGTGTAAGATTACTATCTATTTTGAAATACGGTCATTTTGATTTCTGAACAGTTTGTTAATAATAATGTATATATTACTTTAAATTTTGAAAATTCTCTATTTCTCATGTTACTTTAATTTTAAATTATTATTGCTAGTAAACATTTTTTTAATTGTCATTATTTTAATGGCTTTAAGGTTATCTTCATAAAATTATATAATTTCCCAAATACACATGTGAAATAAATAAAAATATAATAAAAACTGTTTACTACCGGCAAAATTGTTTACAAATAATTATTTATGAATCACGTAAATAAACGACAAATATTAAATCTAATAATAGTATTTTAACGATATCCAAAGTAATGTTTGATAAAAATATAGTTTTTCAGATGTTGTGGTTTTAATTTCCTTGCAAAACAAAAACCATGTGATAAATTAAAAGCAGCATATGAATTATTCAAAGTAAAAAATTTCCATCACGTGAATGAAATTTGATAGCAATTACATATTTTTTGCTGAATATATAATATATATTATATTTAATATAAACATATGTTAAATGAATATTGACTATATTAGTATATTGACCTCTGTTTTTGACTTCTTATATAAAATTTTGATTAAATACTCAATTTGAATATTTAACCCAAAAAATAATTATTATAATAACGAATAATTGTGAATCCTTAAACACATATGTATATATTAAGATTTATGTTAAACGACGCTTATATCTTGTTGATTGAATCAAGAAAACTTACGTTTAAGTGGGCTCTCACACCGGAGCAATATAGCAATATAGCAACACAGCAATAAAGTAACTATCAATTAACAACTAGCAATATAGCGATATCATATTGCTTTGGTGTGAAACAATATGTCCGATTCAATGTATATTGACAGATAGCAATAATATCGCTAGTTATAAGTTGCTAGTTGCTATATTGCTCTGGTGTGAGAGCCCACTAATAGATTAACTATTACTGTCAACATAGACAAGATTTGAAAAATATTTTTACTTTCTTTTTTATGAATAGTTAACATTTTGATATAAATATATTTAATAACAGTAAATACTTACATTGTTCCCATTTCTTCAATTCTTAAAATATTGAATTTGATTATAAAAATCTTACTAGATTTAACTTTAAATTAGATTAAAATTGTTTTGTTTATTTTATACGTCAAATAATTTCGAATTCAATGTAATTTACAAATAGTATACCGGGTGTCCCAGATAACTTTTCCAGCATGGGGATCTCAGTATCTATAAGAGATACAGGTTTGGTTAAATGAGATCAATTATTTGTATGAAAGGGGTGAGTATTATTACACAAAAAAATATTCATAATTCTATGTGGTTTAGGCGGTATACCCAAAAAACTGAAAATTGAGAATTTCTTTAAATGGCTATAACTTTTTTGTTAAAATAGATAGGTACTTTTTGTTTGCGGTTTCTTATAGCACTTTTTTGTGTAGAATTGATTGGTGTATTTAGAATTTTTATATCACTTTTAGTTTCCGAGATACAAGCCCTAACTTCAGTTTTTCTTATGGACCGCTAAGTTGGCTATGGCATATTTGAACGTGTTTTTTTACTCTACTTTACAACGATGTGTCACTTACCATATTTATTATCGAAAAAAAAATTATAATATATTTTTTCAAATAGTTCATTGTTTCAAATATTCATTTGTTATTTTGATTGTTGTTATTGTGATTTTTGTTTACAATTTTTGTTTTTCATAGCTCACTTAAAAGTTTGTAATAAAATACTTCATAAATATCACTGATATTTAGTATTTCGACTTTTTTTCGATAATAAATATAGCAAGTGACATATCGTTGTAAAGTAGAGTAAAAAACACGTTCAAATATGATATATTCAACTAAGTGGCCCATAAGAAAAACTAAAGTTAGGGCTCATAACTCGGAAACTAAAAGTGATATAAAAAATCTAAATACACCAATCAATTCTACACAAAAAAGTGCCTTAAGAAATCGCCTACAAAAAGTACCTATCTACTTTGACAAAAAAGTTATAGCCATTTAAAGAAATTCTCAATTTTCAGTTTTTTGGGTATACCGCCTAAACCACATAGAATTATGAATATTTTTTTGTGTAGTAATACTCACCCTTTTCTTACAAATAATTCATCTCATTTAACCTAACCTGTATCTCTTATAGATACTGAGATCCCCATGCTGGAAAAGTTATCTGGGACACCCGGTATAGGTTATTTATTATCAAAGAAGAATTTTTGTATTTGTTTATCATATTTGATAAAAATTCAATGATTTCTTTCATATTGTTTTTCAAGTACCAATAAAATTGCATTGAACAATATTATATACACATAAGTAATTATATATTTTTTGGATAAGTATTATCAGTTTGATATATACTTATAATATATGTATACGTGTAGGTATGCTATGTATTAGTATTATAATAGTATTTAGACCATTATATCTATACACATATATAAATGTGTATATTTTACAATTCAAACTATTAAAATGTTATTTTTCTGAAATGATATTAAAACACGTGGACAGTTATATCTTATCAGCAATTTGTCAAAACATAGACAAAATATTTGGAATATATTGTCAACGTGTGATTAATTCTATAATAATATATTAATAATAATAATAAGTAGATTTATAAAAAGACTCATAATTTCATGAATTTTTTAAAAGTAAAGTTCAAAATTTACTGTACTTAATGGTTAAAATAATTTAATTTTAAAAACATTTTAATTCGTAATTGGTTTAATGAATTAATTTATAATGTACGCTAATATTTATCAACATATTATTATGTATTATAATATTGATTAAAATAATTAGAAACATAAGAAAGTAACTAATTACTAACAAAAAAATCAACAAAATAGCAACATTAACTAATCGTTAATATCACATTATTATTAACAATATGTCTAATATGAATTATAATTTATCATACTTACTTTCTTTAAATTAATTCAGCCAATGTCCACCAAATCCAAATAGGTCAATATATAAATTGATTACGATAATCACTCAGAATATGTCAACTTGTTTGAGATTTTATATTGAACATTATTTAATTTAATTTTAGAATAATTTTAATTTTGTCAATTTAATATTTTTCAATCATGAAAATGTAAAATGCATTTTAAAATTGTATTATGTTGTATTACACATATATACTTTTTAAGAGTATATAAACACACGTTTTTAATATTATTTTTAGGAGTACATATTACAATTAACTATTTAACAATTTAAATATAATAAACAACTTCACTTAAAATAACGTTAACTAAATGTCACATGAAGAGAGCACATGTTAATCACACTACCGAATGGTAAACACTAAGACCACACATTACCCTATATAACAACTTCGCTCCTGCAGGGGAGGAGATAAAATAGTGACTAACAAACAAACTGTTGCGTTTATGTAGCAGATAATACATAATACAATTTTAATATCAATTTTAACGCGCACTGATTCATAAGTGAACCGATTCGTACAGTTACATGCGGTGTCGAGTACTTCTTCAGTGTTAGCTGACACAGTGAACTCGGGTTTCAAGAAGAATAACCACTTTATTTACCGAGCTCAGTGGGTGATCGACCAAATTAAATAAGTCGTAAAACTTGCTATTTTAGAAACTTATTTTTGTCGTCAGATACAAGCGATGATAAGTCAATGTGTACATTTTGAATCATTGCAGTTTCCTGTCTTTCGATAAGCAAATAAACAATAGATATAAGCACTACACTTTTTTATTTAAATATGGAGAGTTTCTTAAAAAGTAAATGTTTTCTATAAGTTTACGTGAAATGAATTTAAAACATTATATATTACTTGCATTTTTTATGATCTATCAATTAAGTATTTATAGTATAAACCAGTACCTACTTATCTAATATATGAGTAAAAAATATAGTTAACATACGATATTATTGAAACTAAAAGTAAACATATGCTGGATTCTGAAAATTTTAACAAAACCAGTTCAGACAATCATTCAAAAAATATAACAGGTAATTTGGAAGAAAATATTTATATGCAATAATAAATATTTATATAACATGTTATAATTTTATTGTTTTCTACTTGTAATTTGCATTAAAAAATAATAATTTGAGAATGCATTCACTTAATTATAAAAAAATAAGTAGGTAAATGGGGCGTTAAGTAAAACATAATCAAATTATAATTGTGCAAAATTTTAAGAGACTAGTTTAGTAAGATTATGTCAATGCCGGTAAGCGTGGGTTAACTAGGTTAAATATAAAATTTCCATTTTTCTATAGGTCCTAAAAAAAGTTCTGAAATTATGATGAAACTAACGAAGAAAAAAAAGAATAATGATTTGAAAGAAAAAAATGTATTGTAAATATAACAAGATGTAAAATGCCAGGGCTGCCGTAAGGTACAGGAAGTCATCTGGAGTTCCAATTTAAAAGGGGGCACCAAAATGTTATTATTTATTTATATATTTTATTTCTCCTTTATTTATAAAATATTAACTATAAGTGTGACTACTTTCTACGTTTTGCAAAGTCTAATTAAAAGTCAACTTATAATCAAAAAATTGAAAGACATACAATTTATAAATTATTTGTCAAATAATTTAAGTTCAAATAAATCCCTAGTGCTTTAGGTAGGGCACAAACGTATTTTGCATGTGGCGCTCAAAAGTCTGGCGACATCCCTGATAACAAGGAAGACATAATAAATATGCATGTACCTATATTTAATAGGAAATACACAAAATTAACAAATAGTTATTGTTTTGAGTAGTTAATATTATTTATTGATACATTACATTATCTTATCTACGCGTATATATTTTATTTGAATAATGTAGTATACTATTGATCAGCGTTTTTATTAGCATTTAGTATATACGTTTGTTCACCACAAGTAATACTGTAACTTGGGGTTTATATCGGTGGGTCTCGAGTCTAAATGTAACCGATTATATTAACAGACAGACAGACGTCTAGACGAGTTGGTATTGTCTTCGAACCTTTCTAACATAATAAGCCGTTATGGAGAGACTGGTAACAATTTAATAAAATAAAAATCCTCCCTTTTATACCTTCTTAACAACGTATTAGTGATTTTGCCATTAAGTGCTCATATTACCATGCTTGTACTGTTAATCTGGTATAATTGTTTACTTTATTCAAGATTAAACTTTGAAAAATCACAATACACCTGAATTTTACCTTTGTAATATAAATAGTTATGCTACAAACTATTAAGAAAAATATTAATACCCCCCCCCCCCCCTCTATCCCCTTAGGGGTTAAATTTCGGAAAATAAATTTTAGTGGATTATTTTAACACTTAAGGAACACATTCGTACAATTTAATATTTTAGGTCCAGTTGCTTGAGCTGGGTCATGAAGCATAGAACCAAGGAGATGACTCTCGAGTGGAGGGGGTATGTCGAAAAAACGGAACCTGGAGTAGGCGGTCCGACCGCTGCGCATTACTTTGTGCGCCTTCATCTCTCTGTACCTTGAGGTACACAATCATTACACACACAACTATATGGATGCGCAGTGATTGGTCGAATATAGCGGTCCATGCACGAGAGACCACTCACTTCGGCGGTCATATTTCGACACATAAAATTGTATTAAAGATATACAGACATTCAACTCCTGTCTCTATCGTCATGGGCTGGGTGTGGATGAGTTAGTGAGTTAGTACGTGAGTAAATGACCTAAGACAATCTCGTTAAATCCTAAGAGCAGAGCTATAGGTAGCTGTGCCTTCGGCGAAAACTAAAAAAGTCTTTATTTTCGTTATCATGTTGCTTTTGGTGCCCTCTTAAACTGACTTTTACGTTCTCGTAGAATTTGTGAAGACCTTTTTTTAAAGTTCCCATGGCATTTACGTCTCATAGAGCTCTTCTACCTCATTTTGGCGCCTACTGGACCTTGCGTCTTCAGCTACACTTTTTATTTGATTTTTTTCAACTTTATATTGGAGTTGCACCAGGTTACGCCACTGAATTAAATTTTTTTATTATCCAAAAGATTATTATTATTGTATATTAAAAAAATATTAGTGTATAAAAACAAATTTTAATATATGAGATTAGTTTTTACAAATAATGATATAGAGGTCCATGTATGTATATACAATTTATATGCATGTGTGTATATGTGTTTATATATCGGGTAAATATGTCAAAACAAGTTTACCTTATGTTATATGTAAAAACAAAATAATACAGATTAATATAATGTATTTTTTTATATAACTGACCTCTTTGATTAATAAATGAAATATTATTATTGTTATTCATAGTTTGTCTTAAATTATTTGGGTTAATTTTAAAATAGTATGTACTATATATTTGCTTAAGAATTTGTTCTTTTCATTTATCTTAATTTTAATTTCTGATAATTTGTAAGATGAATAAAATATCATTTGCAAACAATCCATTTTTTTCTACTTCCGGTAAGTCGAATTATGTTATAAGAGTACCAAACTTAAGCTGGTTTTCGGATCATTAAGTTAGTTAGTTGGATATACATACAACAAACACATATTTTGTAGATCGACTTCAATCTTATGGGTTTACTCGTATTATCAAATTGTAAGTGTTTTTGGTAGTAATTAGCTTTTATATAATTAGAACAATATTTTTCTAAAAACCTGTTATGCGGATTTTATGAGGTTTAAAAAAAAATAAAATTGAACAAGGTCACTTTTTCGACGATTTGTCATCATTTATAAAGTAAATAAATTTAAATAATCAAATTATTTGAGTCTTTATAGCCATAACACTGCATAAGCTTGATAATAGTATTTGACACACTTACCTTATATACATCTTGAGAAAAATATGTACATATATGTATGTATCAGTATTTGTGATTTGTATCATTCAGTGAACGAATGATATGATCATCAAATTCAGAACGTAACCAGACCCTATCAGATTAAACAACTCGTGATTTTAAATTAATTTAAATTTGAAATTATTATATTATGTATCATCATTTTTCTATGTAACTTAATTTAAGCACATGTTTTTTATATATTTATTTTTGATCACATGAGATTATTTAATTTTAATCATATCCTAATTTATTATAATTTACTTTGTTTGTGTTGCGTTGTAAACATGTGGAATCGAGGTTAGATGGAGGGGTTCATTTTACAATTTCAAGTCTTAGAGCAGTATTATTATTTGAATCCACTTTTGTATTTTCATCTGTGAATATAAGCTCCCTTAATTCTATAACTGTCAACATGAATTTTACTTTACTTTTTAAGCAAAACACTTTAAAACTACAACGGCCTCAAATTTTTATGTGTGTAATAATTGAGCAAAATAAGGTTCATATAATTGAAATGTTTTAAGTTTTTGTATTCGAAAACAGTGGCAATATTAACACGGGGCCTCGGGATATTTACCTGTCTATTGGCTCTTCGGATATACTTTTCTTATAGAGCTGTAACTATTAAGGGGGAATTTAAGATCACTTTATAACCATTTTTTGCATACAATTTTAATCAAACGAGTATAATATCGTCCTAAAATATTAAAGGGAAATTTCCAGTCTTTTCCAAGTTTTCGTCTTTGAAGTTATTAGCTCTACCATTTGAGTCTTCAAAAGTATTCTTCTAAAAACCACTTTATGTGAACCTCTTATTACTTTCTATGTAAACCCAAACTTCTCTGAAAGTGATAAAAGCTGTTTTTTTATTTATTAACAAATAGGTATAGTAGAAATATCATGAAAAATCGAACATTTTACAATTTTTGGAATTTTCAATATTCGATAGATTTTCCAGGTATAGTAAAAATCCTAAATTTCTTATCTTTGCTGTTTCATATCAATGCAGTAGACGCTAGATTGTACACCGTGGAATACCTCAGGCGGTAGCCCACTCTGAAGTAGGTGTCGTACAGCCTGCTATTTTAAATATAAAATTTTTTTTTCAAATTAAACGATATATACGAGTAATAATATGCACTTAAAATTTCAACTATGTAGAATTAATAGTTTCGATACAAAAAAATCTTTAAAATTTGCTTATTTTCGGCCTCTTAAATAGATCTCCCCTCTTAAGTAAATGTCGGAAAGATTTGAAATTTTAATATTTAAAATAAATGATTTCTATGATTTATCATTCCAGAGTACTATGTTACCAAACAAGAGACGTTTTTATCTATCTAGATAATATCCACCCATAATCTGAAAAATTAATATTAAGATATTTGAATTTCTTTGCATGACAGAATAATTTCCTTTATATCTTTTGATGTACATGAAGGTTGTATCCGTTGTATAGATCAGTCTAGTTGTTCCATGTTGTATCTTTATTTTTGCTACAGCGACATCTATCGTAAATTTTAATTATATTACTTTGTACAATATACAATCTTTAGATGTTGGTTCTGATATTGGCTAAAGGAAATTTTTAAATGGATGATAAACATTAATCTTGGTATTTAAATTTAATTTATATTATTAATATTGGACATCATCTAAGAGTCTATTTTAGATAATTTAATAATATTTGCTGATGAAACCAGTCTCTGCCATGGGCGCAAGGTCTAGGAGGGAGGCGAAATGGGATAATAGAGTTTAAAAAATCTTCATTAACAAATATGACGAGATAAAAAATCTTCACTAATACCAGAGGGTCGCTATTTTAGGTTTTTGCCGGGGGCGCAGCGACTTCTGGTTATTAATGTTTTATTAGATTTTACATAATAATAAATTCTAAAAATATCTACAATGTAAATAGAAGTGAACTTTATTTTGCTAAAAAAAATAAAACTTATAATACATTATTTCCTTTTGATTTTAGACGAACATTTCGGTGTGCAATCTTCTCAATGCCCCCAGATGAAAACATTTTTGGCTTATTGTGAGCAGCATTTACCACTTTTTTCAGTTGACGATGCATATTTACAGACAAAAACAAAACACTACGTGAAAATAATGTCTTATATATGTATATTGCATGAATTATAAATATCCCCCCTTTGTAAACTTTGAAAGTAGATAAAACGAGTGTTGTGAATTGTCATTCTCGTATCATACACACGTGCTATGTAGCTTCTGAATAATTTTCAAGTGCATCAACTATTCCTAATCAATATGTAGCATATTTAATATTCAAATTCTGGTTTTTAAACAATTCTTGTCGAACAAGTTTGACAATATAAGTTTTGTCTTTATATAAAGTAAATTGTTGTCGAGAGACATTGTTTTGTTTAAGTTTTATTTTTTGTTGGACTATATTCAAAGTGAAACAAAGAAAAGTTGTACAGTTATTATAAACAAAGAAAGCTCAGTGTTTTATAGTTGTTATCTTTTTAGTTTTTAGTGAAAGTGAATTTTTTTTTCTGTTGGTAATATATTTAAAAGAATTTATCAAATAAATTAGTGCACATAGAAAGTTTTTTATTAACAATAAGTATGTAAGTAAATTTAATTATGAATAGTCATTATTGATATGGTTATAAAATATAATTATATTATAGTTATATTTAATTTAAATATGTTTCTTCAGAGTTAAGTTTAAAAAATATGTTTATAATAAATATGAATAAAGTACATTTTCCGTTTATTCGAAGTTTGAAAATATAAAGGATAAATTATCAAGCTTATAAAAACACAAAATTTATGTAAAAAATTAGTTGACCCATTTCCGTATCTCAAATGGTATTATGGAACATTGAACAATGATGACCTGACTATACATTTTTATCTTATCAATCGTACCTACTTTCGTTTATACATATCTATTTTAAACGGTACGTCTGCTATAAGGTTTCAAGAGGTCAAACCGCTATAGTCTATTGTACAATATATGACGTTATTAATTAAAAATTGAATTTTTGGATATAAGGGAGAGTAGGGTAACTGTTCGCATCACGATTTTACATATTTTCCAGTAGAGTTAGCAATTCGACTAGTGCAGCTTCCTTCTTGTGTTTTATGTGTAATAAGAACAGTCACTTTTATGTATACAATTATTTGAAAGGAATAATAGTGCAGAGAGTAAATGAGAGCACACGAATACCCTGTATTTAATTAAATGGGAAACTATAATAAATATCATACATAAAGGATATTATCTTTTTATAAAGCAATAGAAAATTTCCATTGTAAAATAAAAAGGTAATTTACCTTTATAAGACTTTTGTTTATTAGGATTGTATATTCCAAATTATGCTTCATTTTCAAATTCATGCGCATGATACCTAATGGGGGTGAGTAATTCATTCAATTTTTTTTATCAAATTATATTTGTGTTAACAATATATTTTAGGATTGTCATAAGAATTATTTTTGCTGAAGCGTGACCATATCCCACTCTCCTTTAAGTTATGTACTTTTGGTTTTGTAATATTTGACAGGCTTTTAAGTTTTAACTTCAAATGATATTTAGTTTCCCAAAATACGCCGGAGAGCATATTATAGCGGGAAAGAGGACAATGAATAAGATATAATAAAATTGAATTTTTGTATTGTAGGACTTCCCGTCACAATGAGACTTTTCTCGATCTCGTTTAATTTTTGAGACAATAAGTGATGAAACTGGTTTACATTTTCATTTGAAGTGACTGAGACGAGTCTCGGTTGTAAAATCCAAGACAGATAAGAGATTTACTTAAATTGTTGTGTGAATCCCTAATCACGCAAGTAGTAAGTTGAGTATTTCAGCAAATTAAGAAGATCCAGCTAATATTTAGAAATGAAGAGTTTTTGGGGATTTATTTGGTGAGTTCACCAAATATAGTTTTGTACATGCATGCATAACAAATCTGATATGTTACGGTATAGTTACACCAATAAAAAACTTACAAAAACAACATAAAAGAGATTTCAATAAAATCTTAAAAACAAAATATATAGTAGGTATATGAAGTTGGTTTTACATTATTTTTTCATAATTTTTTCTATTGGCTTGGCACCTACTTTAAAAACTGTTAAATTTAATTATTATTGTATACTTTAAGGATTTTTGATGTCGTTTTATTTATGCCACATGCATTACCGTAGTTTAGAGTTAATTTGAGTTCTAAACCATTAGATTTTTATTGACACTATTGGAAATGACAAATACTACACACACAAAAAAACTGTATAGGACCAAGAAAATCTTGTATTGTATATAACGAAAAAAATATTATATTAATATAAGAAACGTACTCTTAATCCAACTACATTATTTCTTCGTCCACGAATACTATAGTTGGTTTAAGAATATATTTCTTATCTTAAGAAAATATTGTTTTCGTTGTATACAAAACAAGGTTTACTTGGCTCAAGTAAACCTTTCTTACTCGACTCTAGAAATATGGATCATGCGTTTAACTCATGATACTAATTATATTATGAAGATATGATTATTGCAAAAAATATAATAAAATATTATACAACCATATTGTTATTTCCTAAACATGATCTTTATTGACATCTATCAAATAAAAGTTTCGATTTTTTATATTCAGAATTTATGCATAAAGTGAAATTGATAACATATATCATATGTTTTCCATTTCATAGATAAGGTCTGAATTAACTCTTATCTGTATTAGCATCGGCGTGAGACGGTGTATAACATTATTTAGCTGATAATGTCTATAATTACTCGTATCACAGTTAGTAGAGATAAGTGTAATTTATAAGCATTGTAGAAACATTCAAAATAAAAATTCTGTATGCTGTATGAGTTGAGTTTTCCTCAGATGTACCGGTATATATAAATAACTTCTTTGTTCTCCTGTTTATAGTTCTGGTAAGATGAAGTCGATGTCATCTCACCCGGATGGTGGATATGGGTGGATTGCTTTGTTTGGAATAAATATAATTAATGTGAGTTTTTTGCTTAAAAAATATATTATGTAATTCTATATCTTATCATATTGTTATCATAATGTTATTTTAAATGAATCGATTATTTTTTAACATAAACATTACTTTCCTTTGAATTGATTAAATAATAATTTTGTATCTGGCTCATAAAAAAAATCAAGTATAAGCACAAAAATGTAAGTAACATATCTATGCCTGTAAATGTGATATTTTTATGCCTATCGTAAAATTGTTTAAAATACATGATTTAAAAAAAATCATACTTATTGGCCATCCGACTTATCCTTTAGCCAATTTACAATTTGTTGCAGACAATATTTAATTTAAAATAATCAATTTGAACAAAAATTGTGAATTAGGTATATAATGATATTACATATATGATATCCGTTTTGACATAGGTATATGAAAAAACATTTTAATGATGTTATTCTGAAAATGTGTTCTTATTTAGTAAAGTATATCAAACGATTTATATTTCAATAACATACATTCAATATAGGTTTTCTACTTCACGTGAACATGAAGTGACATTTATCTCATTGCATGGCAGTTTGAATTATTTTCCTTTTGTTTGTGTTTCAAATGCAGAACAGAATAAATAATCGAGTTATGATTAACTACTGAAAAAGATGTAAGCTTTTTACATGTTGATCGCTCTTTTTAAAGTCTATTGTTCCTTCATCAATTATTCTGAATTGTATTCATGCGCAATTAAAAATATAAACCGAATGTAAATGCTGAAGAGCACTTGGAATTAACATTTTTTGAATACCTAATGAAATCACTATTTATATAAACGGACGATTTTAAAATCTTTTATGGTTCTTGATTTTTAGTAAAAGCGTTGAATACACATGAGTATGATTTTTAAGTTCTTACAGTATACTCTTTGATTTTTTATGAAACATTAATCAGAATTGTAGGTATAAATTCTGAACAGTCAAATGTAAATTTTGTAGTTACCCTTAATTTGTGAATACGTGGAGATTTCTCTTTTATTTTGTAGGTATTTTCAACGTTTTATTGTACCCATGTGATATGGAACATTTTCTTTAATATTATATGTGTATTTTTTTTCTTTTTGGATAAAAAACCTTGAAAATTATAAATTAGACATATAGCAAAAGTTAATCTAATATTTGTAAATGCGATAAGTAAGTAGTACTTTTTCGATGAATTGACAAAGTATACTACAATATTATACTAGCGATAGTCTTTTTCATTTATGTTTTCAGTGGTTGCCAAGTGGTTTGACAGTACGAATCGTGTATTGTATGGTCAAATCCACTGGCAACCACTGCAAACTTAAATGAAAGACTGTAGGCTGATTTTCACTATATATTCCATAACGAAATAGGGTAGAGATCATCAGCTAATTTAAATTATTTAATTTATATTAATAATAATAGTTAATTAATATATTTCTACTGAGCGATTTCCCAGTACCTATTAATGTACATATATAAATTATTTAAATTAATTAATTTTTGGTAAAATATATTATCTTTACTTTCTTATTTAATATACGTAAATTGAATTTTGGGATGTAATATATTGGCAGAAACTCATTGAAGTAGTAAATAATTTAAATAGAACGACAATATTTTCAAAATACTCGATTGGTTTTCACTTTTACTGTTGTTTATTACTGTATGCTTTGACATATCATCTATTATCGTCAAGAGTATTCAGGAAACATATGTGTAACTGTCAAACTAAGAATGAATACTTATTAACTTTCGGAAAACTCTTGACGGAACTTTTGTATACCTATAGATTCAGAAAAAGTGTTTTTCATCATACCTACTGAATATTATTGTAACATTAGGTACATATGAGTTTATTTTACAGTAAAAATATAACAATTCTACTTTAGTTGTCTAATATTTTATTATTGTATAATCCCTTTTCAATAAATAAATAAGTAATACTAATAAATGTAGTTAATTTATTAAAACAGAAAATACCTATTATTCTTGATTTTTTTAGCTTTCTGTATTACCACTACCACAATGTTTTGGGATTATATTTGAAGAGAAATTTCAAACGCTTGGAATTACTGCTGCACAAATTTCGCTGATATTGCATCTGAACAGTTTTATAATGTGCAGTTTAGGTAAATAAAATAAATAATAATGGCACCCAACCTTAAAATAAAAATATTTACTTACTTTTTAAATTCATTTGTTTCATACATATAAACAAAGTTTTTATTAGAAAAGTTTTATGGTTTTTTAAATTTTAATAGTTAATTAAAATTCAATTATCATTAATTTTACTTGATTAAACTAATATACGAAAAGTATTCAAATTAGTAATTTTTATACTTACAGGATTGTTCAGTGGCCCTATTTTCCGGCGGTTCAATTTTAGACAAGTATCTATGGCTGGCTGTGCCATTGTCTCCATTGCGATCTGCCTAACGAGCTGTGCCAGCACGTTTGCGCAATTTGTAATTACTTATTGTTTTGTACTCGGTATGTACACAGCATCCACTGTACACCATTCATGAATGTTTTCTTTGCGCGTATGTGTATTTAGTTATTTAATTAATTTACATATTATTGCCTACTGGTTCTCTAGAAATTTATATAATTAATTGTATCTAATTGAATTGAACATTTATTGACGTTATAATATACACATTTATTTGGAATTGTAGAAGAACATGATCAAACAGTTATTACGAGAAGGAAGATATAATAGTATTAACAATTTTATTTAGAATATATTTTTCTATAGATTTTTAGTTAAAAGTGAATAATTTATTTAAGAAATTAATTTAAAATTTTTTCGAATTATACCTATACTAATTGACGTTACAGGTTTCGGTCAAGGCATCTTATACCCGGCAACAAGTATAGCTCTGAATACGTACTTCTGCAAAAGGCGTTCTATCGCGATGGGTATTGCTGTCACTGTTTCCGGTATCGGCCCAACGTTTACTCCTTACATCTCGAACAAACTTTTGGAAATGTTTGGAACTTTTGGGACCGTGCTGATTCTTGGAGCTGTAGCAATGAATTCATTAATTGGTGCGTTACTTCTTCGACCAATTAATATTCGAACTGAATGTATTAATAAAATAATAGGCGTAAGTAACATTATTTATAACGTATATGGGTTATTTTATCTAGATCTTAACATCAATGATCGCAGGTGATAATATAATAAATAACTACAAAAATCGAAATAAGTGTATATTACTGTATATTTTGTCAACATGTGAGTTATCATGTTATGACCCCAGATCATCGATATACACATATCTAAAATACTTACATTGGGTTGCATAAAGCAAAATAATCCACGATTATTAATCGGTTGTTTTCAACCCATGATTAATGTTGATTCTAAACTTAATCTCAATTTGTAAATGAACAATTCACGAAATATGATAGTTGTTTACCTTATAAAATGTATAATAACCGTGATTGTTTCTTAGAATTGTCATAATAATGGTTTTAAAACAACCGATTAACTAATCGTGGATTATTTTGCTTTATGCAACCCAATGTTAAAAAAATTTGTTTGTTATAAACAAAGTTGAGCCAGCAATGTATTTTTTTAAATAATTATGAAATCCATTTTATTATAAATACGTTCTTACCAACATGATGAAAGTTCTAAAAAAATTCATCAATTTTTAAAAACTGTATTAATACGAGAATACAGAATAAAAATAAACAAAAAATGAAAAGTTAATAAATTCTTTGAAATTTATAATAATAAAAATTTTTGTAAGCAAATAGATTATTTAAAATCTCCAGTAAATTATTTTTTAATTCCCAGAGGTTGTGGATGAAAACAAAACAGGGGAATCAACACAAAGCAAGATTTCTAATGGACTTTCTTCAGTTAATCTCGATTTAATTGAAAATAAAACAAAATATGATATTAAAGAATCTATTAATAATAATAGAACATCGACGAAATTACATTTCAGTTGTGAGCAAACTAATAAAAATTATACACCTATTAATCATGAAGAATTAATACCATTGAGACGAAGAAACAGTACAGAAGATTTTACAAAAACGAAAGCTGAAAACGATCCTAATAATGGTGCGTATGAAGTTATTTTAAATAACACTTCTTTTACGGGCGTATTTTTTTATCAAAAAATAACAAAATATTGATAATACTTTATCTAATATAAAATAAATATATTGAAGTGGAAGAATATTTATCTATTACAGTATTAGAAAAATTATAAGAAGAGCTCGAATTTTTTTTCAGCTGGTTAGTACTAAATTTGAGTGATAATAATATTATTATTATATCAAAAACTGTCGCATTATTAGAATATGATACTGTGTATCTTATTTCTGTTTAGGTAGGTGACTAGCGTACTCTGCGATTTGTACAACCTTTATTATAAGAATTATTTATTTGTTCATCTTGCTAATGGACATATTAACATGTCTGAAAGATCAAAGCATAAATAAACAACAGCTATATTTGAAATATATTTTTTATTCCAGTAAGATTCTGCAGATCAAACGATTATATCGAAAACAACACTTGTAATTTCTCAACAAAAAACAACGTTGAGAATGAAAAAAAATCAATTGAATTTCAAAAGTCTTCTAATAACATAAATATCATCAAAATAGAAGTTCAGAATATCGAAGATAGAAAAGACAAAACTGACAAGAGAAATATATTTATTAAAATTTCCAATGCATTGAATCTTGAGCTGTTAGACGATTGGGTTTTCGTTAGCATCGTTATTGGGATGAGCATTTCCTTCGTATCTGAATTAAACTTTAATCTGATGTTTCCTTTCGTACTGTCAGAGTTGGCAGGGTTTGATAGGAATAGCATTGCACATACCTTGTCTATCCAAGCTTTTGCAGATATTACAGCACGGATGGTGATTCCCTTGGGTGCTCAGAAATTTGGATGGGATTCTAGAGTTTTATATACATTATCTTTATTAGTAACATGCTTTGGAAGAACAGGTAATTTTTTCAAAATAGTCAATTTATCTTATTTTTTTATATTAAACATGTGCCGGTTGTGTTAAGTTACAGACTCAACGAATTTTTTATTTTAATTAATTTAGTGGCGCTGGGTAATGCGTACGTGTTATTCTCAGATAGCTGTTTCTTTTGATATTTAGTTTACTTAAAATGCTTCTTTTCTATATTGATTTTAGTATTTATAACGATATTGTTAAAAAAGTATGTTAGAATCGATGTCACAGTTGGTGACATGATAGTGTTACATGACTTACTAACATGTTCATTTTTTTGGAAACTGTTTTATATATTTGTTAGATTTTTTAATTTAATAGTAAGAGATCAGAATAATTTAATTTTACAACTAGTCTCATTATTACTGCATTTTCAACTGAAGCATATTTTGTAGTGTGTTAATTCAAGATCATGACTAATATGTCTTGTATTTATAATTGTTATATAATAAATAGTTGATTATGTTTTATAGATAAAGCGTGAGTCATATCAGGTAGGACAACTTGAACAGTTGATTGAGAAAAATAGCAAAAAAGTTCTTATAAACATGTGTCTGGAAACTCTTCGTGAGGAAACTACAGACATTTATCTAAAATTAGATTTTATTTAATATTTTGAGATCCCATTGTGATACAGTAATTGAATTTGATACCCAGTTTAGTATTAACGCATGCTATCAATTTCTAGTATCCACTAATGATTTTTTAGACTAAGTATGTGTGGGGCTAGTAGGGCATCTGATTTTTATCTAATAATATTCTTAATGTTTTCCTTTAGAATCATGATCAGATTTGATAAAAAAATTATACTAGAATTAAAGCTAAGTTTTTCTCCATGTGGCCATCAGCTGCCCCTTCTGAATTGACACACCGGGTAGTTGCCCAGTCTCCCACCCTAAAACTAGCATTGATGTTCTACATTAACAAAATAAGCAACGAATTTTAACAAATATAAAAATTTCAAACATCAACCGTTCTTTTTTCCAAAGCATACTTGACTTGAATATGATATTGCACTCGAGAGAATATTCTAGTCTGAAGGATCTAGTTTTAGCTGACGTATTTTAGTTTTCCATGGCTATTGTGATTTTTATTCAATAATGAATAAAATGCGTTGTATCTTTGTTATGAGTTGTTTTATTATCCGAGAAGTTTTGCGATCGTATTTTAAATGAAAAAAAATGTTCTCAGATTTCTAAAATTTCACTCGATATTTCTGTTTCAGGTCAATAATCGTTTAAATTCTCAAAATTTTAAATAAAAACTAGTTTTAAGGTAAATTTTGGGGATCTGTAGCTCCCTTACGAAGAATTTCCGGACACATGTTTATATGAACTTTTTTTCTTAAAATATTTTTTTCATTTCACTGTTAAAGTTTGTTCTACCTGATATGGCTCATTCTGTATAATGTGAACATTGAATTTTATTGAATATTAATAGCGAAACGGCCGATTATTTCTAATAAAATGTTGTAAATGAATAGAGTAAAATTACTATCTATTATACTTATGTATGTAAACAATCATACGTATAATACATATGAACATTAAAACAAAATTATTAACCTACCTACTGATGGTGTTGCGTTTACATTGTATTTAAAATTTACATATATCTTATCGGAAATATGATAATAGTGGCTATCTAAAGAAACCATACAGGTCCAGGGACATAAACTTTAAAAAAAGTTAAATATAACATGATATTTCGTTGCAGTTTTGACAAAATATACCAGCTCATCAGCACTGATATTATGTGCAGCAGGGTTAATAGGGACGGCTAAAGGAGTTAAAGCTGTTTTCCAAGCGTTGATTGTTCCTAATTATGTACCATTGGATAAATTGCCTGCTGCGAATGGTCTTCTGCTCGTAACTAACGGCGTTTTGTCGTTAGCTTTAGGACCTCTAATAGGTATGTAACACTTAAAAAAATATAAATGTATAAACATTTATTTTTTAATATCATTATTTATGATTTATTTAAAAAACTATTCAGCCATTTTAATACGCATATTGATTATTTTCTATTTCGATATTTAAAAAATCGATGTAGGTAAACATCCGTTTCCGGTTGAAAGATCGTTTTCAAAAATAGGAGGTTTTCTTCCCAGGTAAAAATTAATCTTAAGTATAAAATTTCACCTTTCTACGATTTGTCGTATTTGAGTTACAGCGTCTACAGACAGACAGACAGACAGACAGACAGACAAAAAAAAGACATCATGGCGAAAATAGTCAGAATGGATTCAGGGGAGGTCAAAATTGATAATTCCATCAAAATCCGGATTTCGAAAAAAATCGCGATTACTATACTTACTTATACTATATGTATATTTCATATACATAGGTATAAGAAAGTAAAAAAGTCATTATCATGTTAAAATAGCTAAACTATTTCAGTTTGTGTCAATTTATGACAAGGTAGTTTTTTGAAGGTTTTCTATTTGAAAACACGCATAAAATTAACTTTATGTAAACAATATATGTATGTATGTGTAGACTTTGTAAATATAGTCTAGTGTTGACGTTCATTGAAAAATGTCGTAATGAAGTAGTATGGAAATTTCAGTAAAAGATTTGTATATTACAATAGTAATTTAATCAAGACATGGAATATATCAATCATATCGTAATCGTACTTTAATATATAAAATAAAGTGAATTAAAAGAGACATTAGTCCATCCTTTCATCAAGTCTTACAATTAAATAATTATGTACATATGTTATATTGTGAAAAAATAAACAAACATTTTTTACTAACGATAAAATAATTTTAATATTATATAAATTCATTAAATGTCGTGTATTCAATATAGAAAAAGCTTTTAGTTTTATTATGTGTATACATGTGAATCTGCAACTATTTTTTATACAGCACGTATATTGATTTGGTTGTTGTGTATTGATCGAGCTTTCTATTTCCAGGATTGATTCATGATGCAACTGATGGTTACGCAACATCTCTCTACGTTACGTCGGCTATGTCACTGTTTTGTGTCATTCTGTGGATAGCTGAACTATTGTTATGTAAAGTCAGGAATGTAGATGATGATAATTTATAGTATAGTTTTATACATGAGAATTTTACTTATAAATGAATTTAACTTTAAATTACAATTTATTTATTTATTCGAATTAGTAATTTTTGTTTTCACTGTAAACTTATAGGCTCTATTGTTCATACACTATTACATTGTCGTGCAAAAGTCTTTGGACACTCATTTTTTTGCGCATTGTAAATAAAAAACTGCAAAAATGGTTGATAAAAAATTTTAAATGTTGACTTAATTGTACTTAATTACAACTTTTGTAATAATTCTAGCATATGTATACTAAAATACAGCATTTACACTTTTTCATGTTAAGGAATTTTTTTTAATTATATATTATGTATGCCTGAAAGATCAGATTTACTCATGTTAAAAGTATTGACGCACAGTGTCTTTCAAGCTAACGAGAAATTGTTTTTTTACTATTTTGACTGCGAGTAAACATATTATTTTCGCTATTTTAGGGATTTTTATTGACTAAAATCTGTATATTTACATACAGAATTACAGGTGTTCAAAGACTTTTGCAATGAGATTGTAGTAATCATAGTTTCTACTAATTAATTATTTTTAATTAATGCTACATCTTTATTTTGTAAAGAACTTATACAAATTATTGTAACATTTATCAAATGTAAATTTTATATTATAATTAATAAATGAATGTTTTTATCATATCATACTAATATATATTTTATATTATTTATATTCATTTATGTTTTATGTAAGCTTTGTTAAACATGAACAAAAAAATGAATAATTCCTAATGCATCTGAATTTCCAATAATTTAGAAAATAAAAATGTAACCAAATTAATTAAGATACATTGCTACAATGTAATATGTATCGTATTTTTTAATATATGTGCCTATTGCCTATCTATATCTATAAAAGAGTTTGTCCTTAACCACTCACTCATTCACTCACTCACTCATATATCAACGTACAGCCCTAACCCCTGGACCTAGAAACGTGAAATTTCGTAGATGTCTTCCTTTTATGATGTAAGCACCCACTAAGAAAGGATTTTTCGAAATTCAACCCCTATAGGGTTAAAACAGGGTGTGAAAGTTTATATAAAAAAATATTTTTTTTTGTTCGCATTTAATTGAAACTTATCGAACATACTCTACAAAATAAATAATGAAACAATTATTCCAGCATTTCCCAAAATTTAACCCCTAAGGTGTTAGGAGGGGTGGAAAAATTTGTAAAATAATTTGTTTTGTATTAATCGAATAACGGGGATGAGAATGGATTTAGATATCTGCATGCCTGCTTTACTTATAAAAGTAAATTCGGGAAAAATAGTCATCTATTAAAATAAAAATTTCAACATTCAACCCCTACTGGCGGGGGTAGACAGGGTCTGTGTTATTGATATGTTTATCTGCATAGCTGCTTACGTTATAATGGTGGAGTCGGGCAAAATAATCTGCAATAAAAAAATTTGATATTCAACCCCTAATGGCGAGAGTAGACAGGGTGTTAGTTTTTACAATTTAAGATCCGAGATATTTACGTTTTTTTATAGGTAATGAATAAAAATCAATATATAAAATGTAATTAGTTTCGAAGTTTACGCGAGCGAAGCCGCGGGATTCCGCTAGTATAACATAATTAGTAAAAAAATATAACAGTAAGTAAGTATTGTCTCAGACAAATCATTCTACCCTTTCTTGTTGATATTTTCAACATAAGGAAGCTTAACATCTGGAGTTATTTTAAACTACGTACATATATGATAATTGATTTACGATAGGTCTTTATTAAAAGTTTATAATAAGATAATATTTTCAAATATAAAAATATAAAACTAGAAAATCATCAGAATATGTTGCCTTTGTTTTTAGAGCAGTTTAAGATTTAGAAATTCACTGATTTTGAAATATACACGAGTGAAGCTGCGAAGAAATTCTTATAACCATTGTTGTATAAACACGTCAGCATATTAAATATATTTAATGTATTAAAAACTGGATTTAAAAAAATAGTTAATACGTGGTAAGTATGGAATTTTTTGATAATATCATTTTATTCTATTGATACATGAGTCAGGAACAATATTTAACATTTATTGTAAATATTCCATTGTATTTTCTTGTTTTGCATACAACTATAATAATTGTTTATTACGTTGAAGCTTGGAAATATTGTTTTTTAAAAACATGTGAGACTTTCCAATTATTATTATATTGTTTACATTCATGCGATATCACCTTTTGTTATTACAGGTGTAAAAAATTGTAAAAAAAAAATATAACTTGAATTGGTATTTCAGATTGTTCTTTTTTTTATAACTGTACTGATTATTTTGGATAATAATGAAAAAAGACACCTAATCTAATGTTGTTTTTATCAACTGACATATTTAGCTATCTTTAGAAAACAATAATAGGTATATATGCATGTGTATTTGAAATGTATAATATTGTTAATACGCCTATTTCTGATAAACTATTTTTTAAAGTCAACAGATTCAATTCTTATCTATCCTATGACAGATTAATTCCCCCCACATACATATATACTAGATGAAGAAAATATCACATTATACAAATGTTTTATTTAAATACTTAATTATTAGAATTATTTTTCGTTATAGTACCTACCTACCTACACAAAAATTCACAACTTATGCTTGATTGGATAAAATCTACTTGTGAAAAATAATAAAAAATAAACGTTTTTTAGTGTCATTATTTATCAACATTATGCCACTTGGAAAATTTTCTGTGGAGACCAAACTAGATTTTATACCCCATTTAACAAGAAGACACGGAGATTTTGGATAAAACTAAAAAATATAATGGATAAACAACTGATAGTCTACGGTCAGAAATAATAGTGCCATCCAAAACGTTTGTTTACTAATAATATTCGTGATTATGCATGCTGAAAGATTTGTTTATTTGTTACGTAATAGAGATATGAGATACTACACCAATACAAAATATATTTTCAAAAGTAAATAAGAAAACCGGTTACTTGAATAAAATGTGCGACGAATTCTTGGAAAATAAACAATAACCACGCATAAAAAATAGTTGAAATGGAGCAGGCTCTGAGCACGTGGGAATGTTGATGTTTTCCCGAAACTAAATATATTAACAATTACCTTCCTTTAAATTTAGATTCTCTCTCACGTTTACGATGCGTGCTCATAGTTTTTCACTTTTCTTTTAGTTGCGGGCAGCGCACGCATTATAAGGGCTATACAAAGTCTACTTAATTCTCATGAAACATGATTTATTTTTCTAAAGTATAAAAATGAGTTCGTATATTTTTTGATTAAATAGTTTTGTAATTATAATCATGTGTAATGTAGACATAAATGAAAACATTTATGTATATTGTTTCACATAATTCACGTAACAAAAGATTTATTGTATGTGGCAGTATTTATTTTTATAATTTTAACAATAACAAAAGGTAGTAAATATTGAATTACAGTGTAATTTCACTGTATCGCCAGTTCACTAAATTGCAGTATTGGAGGCATATATTTTTTTTTAAATTAATCAATTCGATGCATGCATGTTAACTTTTATATATTATACTGTTATTTCTGACTCCAATCAATTTTAATTCTAAAAAACTTTTGGAACATTACGTGATTTTTCAATCATGCCTAGTTGCCTACTCCTGTGATATTTTATTTGTTTTCATCAATATGTTAAAGACTATATTATATATGGCATGTTTATTAAAAAAAGTGGGGTATGCCTCACTCACATAAGCGCATGATTAAAATGAAACTAATTTTGTTTTCATTTACCATGCAAATTAAATAAATAAAGCAAAATGAATTAGTAATTAATATATTAATAATCAAACGTATTATTTTGGCATAATAACTGTATACAAAACACGTTGCTTACCACCGACTTAAACTGACTTGTACGCATTCAGCCATCTTTCTCTTATACGTTTAATCATCGGTTTCTTACGCATAACCGATGTAAACTGACTTCTACGCATGCAACATTCATATATATTTCTTTTATAAATATACTCATCCCTCTCTCACGCACATGCGAACTCGCCTAAGCGTTTCATCTTGAAAATCTGAAGTGTTTTAAAACGTGTCGAGGTCAATCCGATTCACTAGCTCCCTAAAGAAGTTTCACTTCAAAAAACTTTTTAGATAAGGTAACAAAGTAGTTTTCTGAGGATATTATGAGGGTTAAACAAAATCAAAATAATATAAAATCATTAAAATGTAAAATAATGATATCAAAACAAACTTCATGTGCAACCCTATACAAACGTATTCTCTACGTTTCTAATGTTTGTATTAACATTATAAAAAAATTAAACACAGATGGTTTTATTGCTTCAACATATCGATAAACAAAGACAATACGATACTAGTGTGTATATTTGTCACAGAATCATCGCGATCAGCTGTTAATCTTCAGTTGTTTTTATCTGCTACAAGCGATGCGTGTGTATTTAGTTACTATGACGTTCTTGTCGTATGCAAAAGAACTGACTCTTTATTAAATAATCAATTCAAATCGTTGTTTCTGAATGAAACTGTGATTTTATTTATTTTTATTTGATTGCAAATAATTTTTTCAAGGTAAGTTATTAAAAATATTTATATTTTTTCAAAGTTTTATCAATCAAATATTAATTTCTGTTAAAAGTGTGTTTTCTTTTAATTAATTGTTTAGGTATTATTAAGGTTTTGATATTTTCTCTTTAATTTTAATTTATATATATAGGATTTGTTTTAAAATAATTAAAATAAATAATATCAAATACATAAATTACAACTAATCATATAGATTTGTTTATTTCTTTCATCATACATGAAAATATTGTATTATAGGTACATATATTAAATGTTAGTGGTTTATAATAATTTGAAAATAGATGCAAATAATGCAAGCCAAGTGATCTTTAATCGATTCAACACCGAGTCATAAAAATAAATTAGTAATAAATTAGTAATAAATATCACGTTGAATTATTTGCGATTATATGAATAAGTAGGTAATATAATATTTTTATGTTTATATAGAAACTGTATGCAACGTATTATTAATGACCTTGTAAAAGCTTATTTTAAGCAAAAAAAATATTCTAAAAGCACTCGTATTTCACAAACTCATAATAAACAAATGATTCCAATATAAATAACTAGGTATTTTGTTCCTGCATAATATGTATGTATATGAGAAAAAGGCATAACCAATTTTTCTATAGTAAATATTTTATAATTGATAATTTTAATGACAGCATCAATTGTACTTGTACTGAAGTACCTATTTACTTTACTGTAGTTGTACTTAGGTACTTGTTTTCAAAAGAGTACTTTCTACTTATAATTATACCTAATAATAAACAGTGTACTTTATTACTTTTTTTAATGTCTGTGTACTTTTTTCTGAAGTAACACAGTTCTGGTTACCACTAACAATGAATTATTAAGTAGAATTTTAAAATTATTTATATAAAATGGTATTATTAGATATAAGAAACCTATTTTAGAAAACACGCGTGAATGATCTAAAATTAAAATAGATATCTTAATTTGAACATCAAGTCATACATACATATATTCGAGTTGAATTAGAACGTGCATATATTGCATCAAACATTATTTTGTCTGAAGTTAGGTAAACTGTAATGATTTTACAATTAAAGTTATTACTTGAAACAATGGTTGGTTCTAATGCCATTGAAAGCTTTTGGCTTTGCGCCAAACTGTCTCATAGTGTATGCACGAGTAAATGCGAACATCATTCGTAACTAAAGTTACACTAGTCGTGTGTATATATATGTATATGCTTCTTCAACAGTTGTGTACATTTTTAAATATGTTTTCAGGGGGCCAAGGTTCGTTTTTAAATTTAAATGAACATATACTACAGACGCCACACCTAGTTGATATATGACTAATGGTTAAAGCACATGTTTACAAAATAATGAAACTATTTTTATTTTACGTATTTTTAACAAAGAATAATCACATGATACGATTAATGAATCTGTACTTGTAATTTTAGTACGTTCTTTTTTTTAATATATAAAATAATAGCTAATAATGATAATCAATCGATAAGATAAAACATATTTGCATTGTTGAATTAATTATTTTCATTCGTTAAATTTAAAACTACACGATTTTACAAATTTATTATCGTTGTATGTGAACAGTTGAATATAATATTAACATCATTATAATCGGAAATTAATTATGTATGTTTATTCTCAATGAATATTTTTTATGGAAAAATTATATCCTAAAATAATGTACAGTAAAGATAAGTACTTACGCTGTCACTAGGTATATATGTAGATTTTTAGAAACGTGTAGATAGATTATATTTTCATTATAACTAGCTTCCATGTTTTTTGTAGTCAATAATGTTACTTGTTTATATAACAACATATATGTTTATGTAGTTCTAAAATTATAAATATGTGTCCCAAATTCGAATAATGCGTATTATTTAAAATGAAACTTTTGTTTTGGAATTCTAACATCTATTAATTTCCACAAATATTTTGTTTTTGTTTTAACTCTTCCTCATTCTAAAACAGATTAACTCTATTCATTGCATACAAACTGTAACAGGGTTGACCAGCTTACTGCCTGCATAATTTATATAAATAAATATTTATCAAACTTTAAATATCCCAATTCTATAAATAGAAAGTTGTTAAATTCTGGGAATATCTATACGTATCAGTATAATTATTATAATACCGATTATGTATGAAATAATAATTATGCATTTCAAGCATATATCTTTTATGTAGGTACTCGATATGCATATGTAAAAACAATCAATGTAATATATTTTTATCAGGTAAAATGCAACAAAGGTAGAATCTAATATCTGGTTTGCTGCAATGCATCTAAATGATACAATAATGTTAAATACTAGTACATCTACATGCTTTTTAATCATTTGTTGTTGATGTTTCACCAGATAACAATGATTGGAAAATTACTAACATAACTTACACAGAAAATACAACTATGAACTAATCATGTCCTTGATAATTATTGTGTTGATTAATTTGACCTGACGTTATTATGCAGTTTCTTGTAAAATACTTTCGTACATAATGTAAATATGCAGATAATACAAACAGGGTTACCCTTAGCAGGGATAGTTTATTCCGAGCAAGTGACCTAAATTCAAAATAATAGAAGTTACATATTTTGTCAGTTAAAATTTGATTATGAAACTTTTTATGGTTTCTGTGTTATTCATAGTAACTTAATATTAGTCGTTATAAAAAGGATTTTGATTTTAATATATATTTATTTTAATTGTTTATATTTATATAATTAATAATATTGTATTAATGCAGAATTTAATTTAAAGTATCAAATAATATTAACATATTATTTGAGAATAAAATTACAACCGAAATACATATAATTACATATTTATTATAAATTATAATAGGCCTAAAGTAATTATTATAATACTTTAACAATATAATGTATGTTTCTGTGAATTATTACGGTCATTATTGATTATAGAAATGATAATGTAAATAAAACAAACATATTACTCGTATATCCGTAAATAAACTGCATTGATGAAAGTACATACTATTTTCCTATCACTAGTAATATTACATGAAAACTGTAAGGTTATCATAAATTAAATAATAAATTGGTGTATAAAAGTACTTGTATTTGAACTTAAATACTTTTTTTGAAATAAGATCTTTGTACTAGTTTTTAAATATATTTTATAAGAATATTAATTGTGCATTGAATTCAAAAATTGTCGTCACAAAAAATAGATAGAGAGTAATTGGGGTTTCCAAAAATAAATGTGACTTTTTAAAATTTGCGTATTTTTGCATTACTTAAGCTAAAGTAAGTGGTATCAAACAAAAAAAAAAAAACGTATTAAGAAAACTTTTCCAAAATTTGAAATTTTTCACTGGTGAATGAAACTTTTCACTGAAAGTTTTTCACCTTTACATCACTAATTGCAATTACATACATAAAATGCTAATTACAAAAAAGTAAAATACCTTTACTTATGTTAATACATTTTTTTGTATCTCTACACAGATCTATTTACATATTATATAATTTTATTTAAACTGAAAATCTTGAGTTTTTTTTATTAATTAATTTTTTTCTTTACAGATTCTGTTGCAATTGCAAGTCGACGAATATTTGTGTTGAAATATCTATACTAACAAAAACATTGAAAAGTCGTGTGTTTGTGCATTCATTTTGTGTTTACCAAAAACAAATACAAATATAAATGCGAGTTAAGGGACTTGCTTGTTTACTGTATAAATATAAAACAAATTTTAGAAAGTCTACAACAATTAGAAGACGTAGGTTAAATGAAATTTTAATTCTGAGATAGTAAAATCATCATCTTCATAATGAAGAACGAGTGTGAAATACAAGAAGATGAAGAACCTGTAAAGAGACGACGTTTGCGCGTAACTGACCCTGATTTTGAAGCACCAGATGGGGGATGGGGGTGGATGATTGTTTTGGCTGCTGGAGCGTCCAATGTAAGTGATTTATATAAAAATGTATAAATGTCTGTAAGTTTTAAATAAAACAAAGCAGTACATATTTGATTCTCATATACATATAATGGTATCATTAAATATCAAATTTTGCGAATAAATTTTGATAAAAACATTGGATCAGTCTGTTCAATCTACCGACTGGTTGGATATTCTTGATCTAGGCTGTAAGCGTATTCAAAATATTATGACAGTATGTCGTTAGAAACAAAAATTTAAATATGTGTTCACCCAAATATCAAATCATAATATTTTCATGAATTAAATATTTATTAGCATATTTTGGTAAAATACATACAGATCTGACAGGTAAAAATAATATGAGAAGAATATAAATAGCAATGGAAGCACAAAGAATGTAAATTACATTGTTCCTAATATTTATTTTTTTAAGAATAGCAGTAAAGCTCATTACTGCTATTAATTTTTTTTAAATTTATTTGTGTTTTTTTGTTTTCTGATCTAACAAGATATATTATTTTATATTTATTTAACGAACACGTTATATGTCATATTGTTTGCAAATAATTTTCAATATGATATGTTTAAATTAAAAAATCTTTATTTATATTCTTTCGAGTGCATGGATATATTAAAATAATAAAGTCTGATAAGGTTGATATTAAAATATTAATTTATTGACTGGATCATATGTGGTATTATTATATTTACAATTGTTAATACTAACAATTAGATAAGAAGACGTATGATTAACAAGGCGTTCTAGCCTTCTGAGCGAATATTAGGAACCAATTACATGTCTTATAGATCGGAAACACATGTTTTTTTTATATATTTTCTTTATTAAATAATCATTAAATTATAAATAAAACAGAAATATTTTATTGAATAAGTAGATAAGTATACAAATGAAAATAAAAGTTTAGTATATACCTACAAAAAATATGTATGTATTTTATCAAATAATAAAACGATTCCTGATTATATTTCCTTATTTGATATCTTGGTGGAAAATACTCGTCAGTAAAAGGAAATTTGATTTCTAGCATGTAACATACATATTCTAATACGTTTGTATTTTTAAAACTTTCTTGGTTGTTAAATTCTAAATATTCTTGAGTAATGTATGATATTTTACAAATTTACTTGTAATAAATACATATTATATCTAAAAATGAAATTTACTTTATTATGTATTTATTATTGGTGTTAATAATTACTCTGGAATAAATTATTTATTATATTGTTACAGTTGTGCACGTTCCATGTTCTACAGCAATTCGGTATCATGTTCAGAGATAGGTTTGCAACTCTGGGTATCTCGGGCTCCCAAACAACCACTATTATCAATATGAATGCCGCCCTTACAGCTTGTGTGGGTGCGTGTCTGCTTTGGTAGCCAGTACCCATTATGGTACCAGCACAATTGGTTTTTATTTACATTTATCACCAATGTTTCTTAATATAAAAATGTTAGTTGTCGGTAATTTACAATAACTGAATTAACTATTAATTTCGTTTCAATATATGTATATCTAAATGTTTCATTTTTAGCGTGTCTATGTATATAAAATAATGATAAAGTTTAGTTAAGTATAAAACATGCATATTCAATATGAAGAGAGTAATCAATTATAACTAGTATTAAGAAAAATTGGTTTAAATATTAACATAAAATAAAACTTTAACTCTTGTATATATTGCAATACTTTTATGACAGTTATTACTAAGAATTTGCTCATAGAAAAAAAATACATAAAAGTCTTTTTATGCAGTGTTTTCAGTAGCACTGTATGTTTTGTTTCGTTATTTTTCTACACAGATCAATTATGTAGACATGCAAGCGAATTCTTTTTAATACTGAGCTTCTATTAAAGTGCTCTTTGCAATTAATTGTGGACTAAATATATATTGTAACATTATATATAAGTTAAATAATAAAATAAAGTAGATAGGTATGTTTCAATATAATATCTAAGAAAAATATATTTATAAAAGGGAGCTATCAAATTAGCCGATAAAATTAAATTGTTTTGAAAACTTATTATACTATAAGATATTGAACATTTTTTTGGCTTTATAGAAAGTACCTATTTTATTTCATAACTAGATACTTTGATTGTATGGTACTAAAATTCGTAAACCAATAAAAATTCTTATTGGTAATTCAGTGACTAAAAATTTCATTAATACATTTTTAAATTGTAAATTATTTTTCTCTCTATTTTTTTTATGTTTGTGTACAGTTTGGCTCATTTAGTTCTTAACAAACAACAACAAATCTTCGTTGGGTTTATGTATAATCAAATATAGAGCTACTTTACCAGTAAAAGAACGATACATTTGTTTTTATATATTTTAATATAATTTTACTATTATTCATATAGGTTTGCTGAATGGTCCAATGTTTAGATACTTCACATTTCGAAAAGTATCATTCGTAGGAGCGATAGTATGCGCAATTTCATTGATATCATTAATTTTTGCAACAACATTTTTTGAATACTTATTTTCGTTTTCATTTCTATATGGTAAGTAATGATATTAATATTAATAAAAAGTAAATTAATTTAGCTGAATATTTCAGGAGTGGGTATGGGAATATCATCGTCTGCTAATGCATTGGCGTTGAATACTTACTTCAAAAAGCGCCGCAGAGTAGCGACCGGGTTTTCATGGACGGCAACCGGTCTAGGTCCTATTATTTTTCCTCATTTTATGTCTTTTATTTTGGAACTTTATGGTGTTCATGGAGCGCTTTTAATTTTGTCGGGAATAACATGCAATGCTATAGTTTGTGCCTGTCTGTTACAACCGGTACATTGGCATACAAAGTTTAATACCGATGTAAGTTTATTAAATTCATGTTATATTATATTATCAAAATGTTTTTTTTTATTAACTTTATTGTAATTGTATCTGCTAATTTTAGGTAATAGCTGAGAATGCAACACCTTTAATAGAAGTAACAAATGATAGAAAAGAATCAAAAATATATAATGATTTGAGTCAACCTGAAAAACCACCAAGTATATTTTCTAGTCAATATCTTTTCAATGAAGATGATGCAGATGAAACAGGGTATGAGCTTATTGGTCCATCGACACCTATGATGATCCGAGCTAATGATGGTTGGTATGGCTCAAAACATTCAATTTCATCAAATAAATCAGCAAGTAAAAATTCTTCCCAACGTGATATATCAGCGAAATTTTATTTAGATAAAGGAAACCCAATTAGAATTGACACACCAAAGTCTGTATCAATATCGGCAAAACCATCTTTTGCATCTTTGTCAGAAGCGAGATCCCGACGATCATCGTTTTCTAGACAGTTTCAAGAAGCAAGAAAAAGGAAGATTTCCTCACCTCAAATGACTGAAAAAATTGAAGAACTTATCGAGGACAATCATTGCGCTAGTATGAAAAATCTTGTTATTCCTCGAATAGAAATTCAATATTCAAATGGTCATTCACAAAGCCACGAAACAGAAGTATTAAATAAAGCTTGTGAAAAGTTGGAAAAACTTATAACAGATGATGATAATTCTAATAAAGATGTACCAACTGATGATAACATTACAAAAGAAGTCGAGACACCTCTTCTTGTTATAGAAGAAGGAAAACCTGCAACAAAGGGGGATATTAAAAGTATATTGGTTGTTAAAAAAGTTGAAAATAATAAAAATATAGATCCAAAGTTTGAAAAAGAAGTAAGCAAAAAGTTGTTTGATAAAGATTCAAAAGATGAAGAAGATGAAAGAAGCAAACTTCCTTTTTTACAAAAACTTATAATATTTTTCGACTTAGATCTTTTAAAAGATCCAATATACATCAACATTATGATGGGTGTTACACTTGGTGGTTTTGCCGAACTGAACTTTTCTATTTTGACTCCATTTGTTTTGGGTGATTTTGGATTTACAAAACAAGAAACAGCTACATTTATGTCAATTCTCGCTGGAGTTGATATAAGCATTAGATTTTTTATACCATTCATAGCAGGAAAAATTGGTTGGGATAATAGAACATTCTTCCTTGTTGGAATATCAATGATGGCATTGGGAAGAATAAGTGCGTATTTTGAAACAATATCTTATTGTTAATTAAATAACTTTAATAACCATACTATTTTTTTAGTTCTGGCGCACACACAAAGTTATACTGTATCCTTAGCATTAGCTTTGTTGATAGGTGTAGGAAAAGGGTTGAGAACAATTTTCATGGCTTTAGCTATTCCAACCTATGTTCCTTTAGTACGTCTTCCAGCTGCAACAGGCTTGCATCTTATGTTTAGTGGATTGTTTAGTTTTGCAGTTGGGCCAATCATAGGTAAATTATATAAAAGATAATACAGGTTTTCTTTAATGACGATATAAAAACGTTTTATTTTATTTTTTAGGTTGGATTCGTGATGCCACCCACAGTTATGTATTCACTTTGCATTGTCTCAATATTATAACATTTTATGTCGTAATTTCATGGACGTTAGAACGATTTATAGTGAACTACATATCAAAGAAAAGTATTGTCGAGAAAAACAACCAAATAGCCTGAAGTCATCTTCAAAATAAAATAATAAAAAAGTAAATATTTTAAGTAAAGAATCCTCATTATTACTATTATTTTCTAAGACAATTTTGAATACATCATAAATAAAACTAAAACGTAGCAATTAAGGAGTTGTTACAGCATTTAAATAATTTAATGGATCAACAGTTGTTATGATTTCATTTTTGAAACATAATCTATTTAAAAATTCACAGAAATTTATTTTAAATGTTGTATAGGTACACCATTTAATTTTTTTACTCATCATATATTATTCGTCACTTATTAAAATTAATATAACGATATAATATTATAAATTGATAATATACATAATTATAATAATATTTTAAATAAGAGTATAACATTTTTTTTCGTTTATAAGCTTGACCATTTTTTAAGAAGTCAGAATCGGTTCCTAATATAGGATAAAATATATATGTTTATATTTATGAAATTTTAATAGGTATGAAGATACAACAGAATAGTTGTAAAATTAACTTTAAGAAGTATTATTTTTGTTTAAGAATATGTTTATGTATTTTACTTGAATACCTGCAATTAAATAAATATTTTTCATAGTTATAAAATAAGAATACATGCTTAATATTTTAAAGTGTTTTTAAATAAATATGTAAATACAAGCTGCAACAAAATATTCTGAATTAATTTATTTATGGATACGTGTATACAATATAAGTAGATATGTAGATACTGGCGCATCCAGGAACAGAGGGTTTTGAGTTAAACAATTATATTTTATATAAGAGCATATAATAATGAAGTTTTCTATTCAAATTATTTAATGTATGTATATGTAATATGCATATACAATGACAATAGATATAAAGGTTTTCCCAGCAGGGACGATGTTAGTAAATGTTCATCTTAAGTTTTATTAATTACTTGTGTAGTTAAAATATTTATAGTTAAACCTCATTGCGTTTATATTTGTATTTTTACTTTTATATAATAGTTTCATGTACATTTTTTCATACATATTGTAACTGATTATTGTAATACCAAAACACCAAAAAATAAAAAAAGTAAAATTAAATTTCTAACAATCTACAATAATATGTAAATATATATGTATAAATTAAATATATAATTATGTAAATATAAATTATTATAAATACGAGTATGTTTTTATAAAATGGCATTAACTGAATGACTGTTAATTATATTCTAACAAATTATTAATACATATTTAATGTATAATTTTAAGAGATTTATAATAAAGTCTATATATCTAAGCTACTTCTTATAGTTTTGTTTTTATTTATAGTCAGTGGCGTAGCTCGAATTCGATTGTCATAGGTCAGGGGTCGGTAGTCTTTTAAGTTAGAAGAGCCAAGTTGTTAAGAAAACAGGATTGCAAAGGTATCAGAGAGCCATAGGTATAATTCTGTCTCCAACTGTAATGATCTTTTTTCCTTTTTTTTAGACATTCAGTGATACTATACGGATTTTAGGGATTAGATTTTTATTTAAAATTAAATAGATTTTAGAACGGTGTCCTTGCAAATAAAAAAGAATCTGGAATTGAATAAATAGTTAAAATCACTGAAGAGCCGCAAACGCCTGTGTAAAGAGCCGCATGCGGCTCGCGAACCGCGGTCTACCGACCGCTGTCTTAGGTCATAACATTATAACTAATCATTTTTATTTAGTTTATTGATTTTAACTGTAATCATTGGACAGATACGTTTAACTAAAATGTAATGTAATAATATCTTAATAAACCAGATACACTCCAAACTTTCAAATCGCTCACTTGGGAAATCAGATTTTTGAAGGCATTAATAAAACAATTAATATTTTATTATTATTATTTAACTAAGCAATGAAATATTTTAACAAATGTATATTAAACATAGTTAAAATAACTTGCAACTATAAATTATAAGTGTGAACATGTTCTTAATTTTATCAACATAATATTTATAAAAATCAGAAACATAACTGGGATGACCGCTTAAATTAATTAAGTAAATGTGATCCTATGTCAATTATACATTAATTTTGAATACATCACTGAATATAACAAATATAATTTCAAATAAATCTATAATAAGCAGGTGAGTATATTACATTATTTTACATATAATTTAAACAAACCATATTAAATAAAAAATAGAATGCATTAATTCAATAATTAGTATTTTACCAACATGACAGTAAATACAATGTAATTACACAATACACATAATTTGCTTTTATATAATTGATATATACAACTGTCACAACACACGTGTCAATGAAAATGTCTATGACAAGGTAAGCCTATTCGTTTAAACGTATATTATTGAAAAAGTTTAAGATTGATTGATAAGTGATAAGTAATTGAAATATTTTAATAATATGAATATTCTGGCATTAGTGCAAACATAGGTCATTCTGAATCCAAAGTGTCATGTCCATTGAAAAATTAGTGGAAATTGAGATATTGAGGTTTTTATAAAAATACTATAAGTTCAAAATGAGATATATTTTTTAGTTTATTGGTATGTAGAGTATTGTACGATCTCAATTAGAAAATCGAAAAAAGTGGTGATTTTTGTTCTTTGAATATTTGGTATATTTTATTTATTAAAAATGTTCAGAAGGTATTATAAATCAAACAAAATACAATTCATTATATTCGTAAACAGAGACAAGTTTTTCCAAAAATTAAATACGTGTTTTGTAAACCTAGGGAATTAATTTGAATTAAGTTCATCTGAATTTTAATATACTATATCTTTTTCATATATTTTTTACATCCCTTATTAATGAAACCATTGCACTGCATATGTATGTAAATAAATATTTGGCAACAAGCTGATGTCTATTTTAAGCAAAGTCCTTGCTGTTTTAATTTTCTACTTGTTATTGGTAAACAACGATCTCAAAGAATTTTTATTACATTAAAAGTTACCATGGGTGCCACGAAATTTTCTTAACGTTAAAAAAAATCTAAATTAGATCAGATCGATATCCTTATGAATAAAATACTCCTCAATTAAAAAAATATACAATAACATACTTTGATAATAAAATTATGGACATTCATTTCCGGTTGTCAGATTATTATCAAATTATACCTCTTAATGTATGATTGATTTCAAATTACAGCGTACCTACTTATAGTATTTCCCAAAAATCCGGAAACGGTCAAAAATCTCAAAAGATTGAATTTATAGAAAATTGTTTATTACAAAAGTTTTAGGGTCTTATGTTTTTTCCAATCCAAAAAATCATTTTGTTACATATCATAAAAACATGGTTACATAGCTCAATCCAATAAAAGTCCCTTTTGTTTCTATATGAGCTCAAATTTTTTATCTTGTTTTTCAATTCCACCAAACAAATATTAATTTTATTTATTAACTGAAAAAATAAAAAAAAATATACATGTTTTTGTAATAATACATAAACAGTCTATTCAAATAATATTTATACAGCAAGGTCTTCATCCTTGATTTCCACCGATAAACTAATTATATTATCTAAGGCCAGTCGCACAGTGGACGCGTTTTCGTACTAATTTGAATCGTGCGAACACGTACGATCCAGATACTATGGATAGTATGGGAGTTCGCACACTGGATGCGAACTAGTCGTACGTATATACGCGCGTATAGTTCCGACGTACGAATTCAATCCGAACTTGTTGGGATATTTGTACACGTCGTGCGTTGAAAATACAAAATGGACATAGAAAAATGTATTAACTTGGTGTACGGACACAAATTTACACTGATGTATATAACATTTGCTTTCTATTTACATATTTTTATTGATTTTAACATGATTGTTGTAAAAAAAGTAAGGTTACTAACAATAACATTAAATATACCGCGCAAAAGTTTTAAAGCGTAAATATCATAAGTATCTACAAATCATAATATCATACATATACAGTGGTGCCTCGCATAACGAACTTAATTCGTTCCGGGACCAAGTTCGTTATGCGAAAAGTTCGTTATGTGAAACGCGTTTTCCCATAACAATACATGTTAAAAATTTTAATTCGTTCTGTAGCATAAAATATGGTACTGTAACATAAAAAAAAATTGTACACACGTTTTTTATTTTTTAGTCAGAATCAGATTTAGGAGAGTCTACCAAGGCTTGCAGGGTCAAATCCTCTTTCTAATTATTTCATGTTTCATTTCAACAGAAATCACCTTCCTGCTTTTTTTAGAATTCATAATATAGACACACAAAATTACATTTATTAAAACAAACAGGTGTGTGAGTTAAGCACAGAAAAGAGCGACTGACGCGCGTTAATGCATGTTCATGTAAGTTTGAGCATCGACTGCGTGCGACCTTGGAAGTTCGGGTGACTTCGTGATATGTAGGAGCGTTCGGGCGGCAAAATTTAACACGATGCAGTTCGTTGTGCGAAGCGATGTTCGTTGTGCGAGTCGCGCAATGAACGAACAAAAAGTTCGTTGTGAGCAGCGTTCGTTATGCGAGGCACCACTGTATTAGATACACGGGTACCTATCCATTAAGAAACGTATACACATTTATCCATTAACACAACGATTATTTATAATATATATTAATTATTATGAAATTTTAACATTTTCACCGGCACACTACTGCATTTTTGATGGAGAAAAACGTAACTAGTACCTATGCGCACTCAATTCGTGTCCACTGTGCGGTTGGTCTATGGTGTTTTATTTATTTTTTATGTATCTACCTTTATTATGGCCGCTAGAGAATCACACGGTATTCAAACAGTAATTAATTGTATTGATTATTTATGCGTGACTCGTGACGTTATGTTATGTCACACGGTAGTCAGGCAAAAGATTCAATTTCAAGAATATTCGAATTTTAAAACAAATTCTAAACTTTATTACAGAAACAACGATGTTTTCTTTTCAGAACAATTAGGTTTGATACATTTTGAACAAACAATGATATCACACTATGACGTAAATAAAATTTTGCACGAAAACATGAAAACAATTCTATAGAAAAAAGCAAACAAAAAAGCCTAGGAAAGATTTTATTGACAATAATTACTATTAATTTATTTCATAAGCAAACTGATCTACTCAATTGAATAGTATTAGTTTGATCGAATTTGTATGCAGCGTAATATATGAAAGCTGTTAAAGTGAGATACAACAAATTAATTGATACTCTTGGGTGTGCAATCTCTTTATTCTTTTATATATACAATTCACGTTCTTGATCGTCAATGACACAGTGGCTGCGAAGTTGTAGCATACGAACATAATATTAAAAGCTCAGCTTTTTCAGCTGGATTATACCGGAGTTATTTTTTTTATATGTTATATGTAAATGTAAAAGTTTCCTAAGATTTTGTTGGTGCTATTGTATTTTTTCATATAGTATGTACATTATTGTACATACATATGTTATTCACCCGTTATTAAGGCATTAAAAATAATTTTTTTTTCGAGATATAGGGATTCAAAGCTTCATGAGTTATATTCATATGTTTATCTATATTTATTATCGCTTTATCAAGTTTGTTATTTGTTGTAAAGTATTTTCTGAAAGGATTGATTTGCAAACCTATGTTGATTATATTTTCTTATGTTAGCAAGTAATTAATAAAACTTTAAAAGATTCAGCATGTCTAATGTGACTGTATGTTCAATGTGAAGAAATGCCTGATCTACACGAGGCTAGTTTTTCAAAGCTAGGATAACAAGCTAGTAACTCTAGTACCGTGTGAACTAAACTAGCTTCATTTTTAAGCTAGCATTTGAAGCCAGGATAGTTTAATAGGATGGGGTTCTATTAAACTATCCTATCTTGAGATGCTTGCTTGTTATCCTAACTTGAAAAACTAGCCTCGTGTAGATCGGGCATAAAGGATTAATTTTCTAATGAATGGTATTGAAATTAAAAAAATATTTATCTTAAAACGAAAAATATAATTTTTTTCTATCATTTCCATATTTGTTTAAATTATAAAAAAATCGTTTGAATAAAATATTCGACTAATAAAAAAATAGATCGGACTCATCTCCAAAGAATATATTTTTAATTTCTACCTCTACTTTTTCTTATCTTAACGATCCGCTACTGATAGGTACACACAATGACGAAGTAGGTGCTATACATATGTATTCTGCGAAACAGCTGATTCGTTTAGAGCGGTCAGACTGACGGGCCGGCAGAGCGTGTGTGCGTGTGCGTGAACCATATGATCGTGTGCCTGTGTGTGTGCGCGCGTTTGTATTATATTTGTACTATATATTTTTTGCGGGGTGCATTGATGTGTAAGTGTATGTGTGTGTGTTCACAATATGTAGTGAATTTAATGCAGTTATATTTTTTGTGTATCTATTAATTTGTTCTCGACGTTTCGATCAGTTTCTGATTAAACGTTTTGAAGTGAAGACGTTTTTATCAATATTTATTTATTTGTTTCTTTTGTGGCGTGTGTGTGTGTGTGTTATGAAAGAGTAAGTATTTAGAAATTTACTAAAAATATTTCTAAGGAATGCAACGATTCTTAATATTTTTTGTGAAATTTTAAGACTTTTGTTAATAATGATCAAAATTATGTTTTAAATTAAATTTTAACCTTAATGTTATAAATATTGCTTTTGCATTAATAATAATGTTTGTTTGTTTCAATTCACGCAGTTCTATTTATTTTAGGCTTATGATTAAAATAATATGCAGGTACACTTTACATATTTAAATGCATTTGTTTTATTATTAATTTGAACGTAGTAATTTTATGAATAAGTATTATTTTTTCCATAATATATTTCAAAGCTCTTCGTAATAGGCACTATTTGATACAATGATAACATGATCCTTATATTAAACCATATTTCGTTGTAAATAATTAAAATATTTCTAAACACATAATTAACTATACTCTATTTCATTTAAGTTTGCAGTGATTGCCGGGTGATTTGACCGTACGAGTCGTCATCTGTACGGTCAAATCACCCGGCAACCACTGCAAACTTAAATGAAATAGAGTATAATTGTGTTCGATATGTGGTTATAAATGACAATTTATAATTACAAAATTCAATAGCGGTACTAAACGAAATCAGAACAGCAATTTATACCTAGAGTCAGCTTCAAATGAAACTGATTGAATATCTAATATGCAATTTAAAGCTATATAGCTGCACGTGTATACGGAAATACATAAATTATTTTCATCAGAAACTTTTGGCGTTATTTTTCAGACACACACGTGTAGGTATGTTCATATGTATAAACATTAAGATATCTTCGATTATATTTAGAATATATATGTATACCTATATATTTTATTATTTACGGAGTATATAAATGTCATTATATATAGTATGAATATTTTTATTGCTCTAAATAATTTGATTTAATTGAGTAATAAATAATTCTATTTTTATTTCGTATGTTAAAACGTAATACAATAACAGATACATTCTGAAACCAAAACGATATACACTATAATAATAGCAAGTAAAACTAATAGAATAATGTTATATAAGATATAACATGTCTACATTAATTGTTAAATAGAGAACACTTTTTTTTCTAAAGAGCAACTAATTCATGCAATATTCTATTGATATATGGCAATTAAAAAAAATTGTTACTATGATTTTCTTATTAAGATAATTATGTATGTCAGTGGCAAACTTAAGTGAAAGGGGGGAGCTAAAGTACAGAAGGTACCAAATGAAGTAGAAATGGTTGATGAGGATTAAAAAGTGACTGGATAACTAAAAATAATAATCAAAATCATGAGGAGGGCACATAAATGAGTTTTCGGGATGGTAAAATAAGTAAATAAATAAATCATGATTTTTAAAAATTTGTGAATAATGTTTTGAATTTTGGGGGGGGGGGGGGTAGGTACATAACTAACATCCAACCCCGGGTATGATGCTTATTTTGTTTATTTTTTATAATTCGTATACTTTAGATATTGTAATCAGATAGTTGATATAACGTTAAGTATTATCATTTTAAACGGACTTACTGATTAGCGAAATGATATTATACATAGAATTTAATAATGGCTTTTATTTTTTTAAATTAAATATTTTTATTCGATACATTTACTTGATTATTTACGAAATTTATATTTATTATAAATATTAAAAATCAATATACATACTTTTTAAAAATAAATCGTACACAAAAACATTCTAAAATAACAATGAATTTTTTTATTGTACATATTTGTACATCAGTATATGTTTGTATGTACATAATATGTACGTCCACCAATACGTCAATATTGTTATTTTTAGTAAATGTATTCACGTTTTTATTGACACATTCGTTCAATCAAGTTCAAAAAACTACCCACAGTTTACATAGATGCTCGAGATATATGTTTCGGTATAATTGTTTTAATAAACATTCGATGTAGAATTGTTGACCCACTTCACGGTATTGACAAATGATGCAAATGATTTGTGCTCCGATATCGCTAGCGCCATTATTCACATCATTATTTGAATTTTGCATTCGTTGTGACAGTTTGTATCAACAGGTTTCGAGTGCACTACAATACAGTTGTTATTTAAAATATGAAGCTTATATACATTTCTTTTTATTCCAGAATTGAGTTATTTAGATTTTGTAAGAGGAGAATAATTTTTTTAAAATGATATGGATGGAATGTTTTGTTTAAAAAACTAGTATCTGGAAAACATAATTTACTAAATATTGTAGCGATTTATCTAAAATAATTAATAATAGAATAGTATGAAAATGTTTATATAAAAGATAGGACAAAATATATATCGTTAAGAGCTAATTTTCTTTACAAATACAATTGACAAATATAATTTCATACAAATAGTAATTTTACTAAAGGAAAATTTCTGGTTCTCTACTCTCTACTAATTTTTTAGTTAACATAATATGAAATAAACAGTTATTAAAAAATATTTTTTTTATAAAAGTATCTTCATCTTGTGATATTGAATATGCAAATATTATATAAACTACTTTAAAAAGTCAATGTCATGTATTGATTTGATATAAGTATAATTTGCTATTATCTGTAAGTAATTAGGCGAATTTATAAGATAAATTTCTAATCAATTCGTATTACCACTGGAGAACTAGTAACTAAATAAATTTTGATAAAATGTAGTACCTACTTGATTGATAATTAAAATGATTGAAATGAATATGATTTTTTACGTTCTACTTTGTCATGCTTATGATACGTAACTTCCTCACCATGTTTTATTATTGTTTCTACGAGTAATGAACTGGAATGATTGATTTTAAAATTCTGATAATAATAATTAAATACTATTTTTAGACACATACCACTGTTAAACGTGAAAATATGTATGTTCAAATAAAATTTTCGACAAAATATAAATTTTGACATGTTTTGTAATCCTCTTGCTACAACAGCGCGGAGCTAGAAATATTATTGCGAATTTTTAGTTTGTAAGTGCTTCGGATTGTTACCCCATTCCACCCCTTAAATCCGCAACTAGAGTGAAGTTATGTGCACAATTATATCTACTGTTAGAAACACAATCATCACGACACGTGAATGTAAATAAATAAAAATTAATACTTATAAAAGTTAAAGATTCTAATAGTGCAATATATAAATATTAATTGTGAACTGAAATCACTTTTAGATTTTGAGATTCCTATGAAGTGTGTCTCGTGCATTACGCATATTTTTTGCACTTTGTTTTAGCACTGACACCAAGATTTAAAATTACTCAATAATTATTCAATTATTATAAGATAATTTCGAACCCTGCTAATAATCTATGTATCTTTATTTTTTTACTATATACATTATACATAGTAATGTACAATATACCAAATTGTACATAACATTTAACAATGATTAAAATAACCATTGTTAAATATGGACAATATATGTAAATGTCCTATCCGTCATACAGATAATTGCCCCTATGCTTATGTCTGAGTCCCTAAAACCTTCTATATGAGAAGTTATTTCAAGTTTGGTTGCGGTAACTTTTATGGTTTCCAACTTATCAGTTTGCAAACAATATTCTCTTATGTAATGGTACAAATATTATATATGTATATGTCTATTTTTTAGAATCATTATCTTTAGCAAATGAAAATGGCATGACTAATTGTATTTATATTTCTTTTGAAAAGGTATGTTATGGAATAATTCATATTAGTATAATAAGGGAGTAGAATATAAAGTGAACTGTTTATTATTATTTATTACGTTAATTCGGTCTTAATTTATATACTACATTGAGTTTTAAAGTGCGTTGCGATCCTAAGATTTAGGGTATTTGATTGTTATCTTAATCAAAATTTTATCACACAAAACATGAATACCCCATTCAAAGTGCGTCAGGATAACAAATTTTATTGATTTTTTTATAATAACTAATATTGTGCATTTTTTTTTAATCCTGGATTAATCTTTTAAAAGTAATAAAAAATACAGTTTATACATACATGATTGTTTAATATTCAAAAATTAAATTAGTTATTTATAAAATATTTTAAAAACACCTTCTCCTGTAAAATTATTTTTTTTCCACGCACTCTTTAGAATAAAATAGTTTTCTTTTTATCGTTAAATCTCATGTCATATTAAAACCAAAAAGACAAAACAGCAATACGCAGTTTTAAGAACATTTCGTATCTAAAAATGTACAGGGTTTGTTGATATTTTGTTAAAGAAATACCGTGTTGCTGTTTTATCTTTCTGACCTAAATACGGCACCAGAGTTACAAGAATTTGTTTCATGATTCTAAGTGGATGGTGCATATGTTCGCGGTACAATTTTAGCTGCATGAATTGTCACATGCGATAATTATGCGGTTAAAGCTAGATATGAACAACATACTAAACACAAATTCAGGAATTTAATACAATAAGTTAATTGAATTTAGAAAATTGTAATTTTTATATAACTTGTAAGAATATGTTATATCATGCAACTCCTTTTTTATAGAATTTTTGGAACCACTATCCCACACGTAACCCCAAGTAGACAATAGACTTTGACCCCCCCCCCCCTCCGCATTTATATTACAATAATATGTTGATATAGAAAAAATGCAGTTAGATCAATAATTAAAAAAAAAAAATTAAAAGTTTGAATATTTTAGAAAAACTGATTTTTTGATTCTTTGATCTTAAATGTTATTTATAATTTTTTAAAACTATTTCAGTCATCAAACTATGTTTTGCTTTTATTTAATGTATAAAATAATGCTACATTGTATATCATTTAAATATGACACCCTCCCTCATATTCTACGTAACACCATAGAGCTGTAACCTCCTCTTCTAAAAGAATTACGGGGTTTATGGACGGCCTCTTAATATAAACCAAACATTGACTGAAACGACATGATTTACCAATTCTTCGGTCCGATTTAAACAAAATGGTTCATGAGGAAGCTTTGGTTTCTTCTGGCTCGATTTATGGTGTTTAACACTTTAATTAATTAATAAATCTGTAAGATTCTATGTATATATCAATATACAAGTAGATACTTTATAAACTGTACATTTTGAATGATATCGATAGCGTATCAATACTGATAATAAATATTTTAATATAATAAATAAATTATCGCAGTTCTTTTTTCTTAAATGTATTTGATTTATTGTTAGTGTCTTGATCTTGGTGGAGGTTTTTAATTTTATTTAGTGTATGAAAAATAAATTTTGTAAAATGTTGTGAACTTATAAAAATGATAATCTTTCAATAATTTTATATACATAACAACTGCAGTTCCATTTAATTGAAAAAAAAAATCGAATTATAATTTTTATTTAAAACAATGTAAGTGTTTTTTAATTATTACACTATTAAAGTTTTATATAAAACTTTACTTATCCATATTTATTTTGTTAACATTATAACATAAATAAACGAATTTTTTTGAAATTTTTATTTGCCATCTCACATCAAATGCTACCATATCTTAAATACAGCTATAAATTTAAAATGTAGGTTATTTTTGAAAAAATATTATACGTTGTATCTCTCTTAGTTATGAATAGAGAATTCATAAGTCAGAAATGGGGATGATTGTTTGATTTAATATTCATATGTTAATACAAATGTGGTATATTATCTATTAATACATAATTTAAACCTAAATTTATATTAGAAATAATGAAATAACAATTTTTCTATAACTTTTTTATTTTTAATAAACTAAAAAGTTGAATGTAAAATATTTTGTAGTTTTGTGTTACGTTTAATTTAAAGACAATTATTTTATTTTGTATGTTTTGCTGTAATACTGGCATATGATACAAAAGGTAACTTCTATACTTAAAACCTTTTGTATTTGTATTGTGATAGTAATTTTATGAAAATTTAAAATTATGTGTGGCTGTATAACTGTATACTAATCTTTTCAACTAGATTTTGTAAAACTAACAATTTTTCTTTTAATAAGATTGTTTACTTCTATAAATACGCATTTAAATAAGTAGGTACTCGTTATTATATCTAATCAAAAAATATTGAAGTTGAGATTTTTCAAAAAGAAATTAAAAAAATGACCTTCAACTAATTTTAATACATATAATCTTGACCTAATTCTTTGGTGTCTGTAAATATTGTAGAAACAATGAATATTATTTAAATATTATTATACATAGACATAATCAATAAAATTGATAATTTTGTATTGAAATGCGCCTATGATTAGGAATGTTTCTGAATAAAAGTAGGTATATGTAGTTTGCATAAGTTAATCCGTTAATCATTAATAAACGAAGTCAACAAAATGGTTAACGGATTAACTTTTAAGTTAACTCAAAAAAATGTTAACGCTTTTGTTAACTTTTGGTTGTTTGATGAGAAGTACATAAGAAAGCTGTCGAAATAGCAAAAAAAATATCTTCAAACATTTTGGATGGTTAACTTTTAACGGTTAACTTTAACTTTCCTTAAATTTTGGTTAACTGTAACTTAAATTTTCGGAATTTTAACGCTTTAACGATTAACGAAGTTAACTTTTCGATGGTAATTTGATTAAAAATGATCCCGTATCTATGCAAAAAATAATTTAATGTTTATTTTCACTTAAAATAAGTCTTACATTCCACATGAATCTTTTTTGCACTTCATGTAAAAATTACTTTGTTATATTTTATTTAGGTTCTATTATATGTGTAAACTATTATGTTCATGCGTAAAATGCCTTTGAAAGAAATTTATTTGACATATATCAATGTTTCAAAATTTTTAAAGAAAGATAATTTTGATTGTTGGCTAAAAAAATTCAGTATCTAGTATAAAAAACGAACATTTTATTTGAATTTATAAATGGATATAAGGCTTCAGAGGTCGCTAAAATCATTTGTGCCGTTTACTTAGAGAATGCAATCTAAGAAAGTACATTCCGAAAATGTTTGTATCGTTTCAAAGAGGCAATTTTGGCATGAATGACGAAGACCATATAACTTTGATGAAGACTCTTTCAACGGTTCAATTCATGATGATTCATGTTAATCAACTGTGGAATTGGTCAATAGGATGAATTATAACAAATCAACCATCGTACGACTTTACGTTCGATGAGCAAAGTTTTTCAAATTTTTATATTTTCTTTTCTCTATCCAACAACCTTCAAGGAATCCCTTTTAATAACGACATTGTTCTTCAAAATTGGCTTGAAAACTTCTTTACCTCCAAACAACCGGATTTTTCTGGATTATAATAATAGAACTGCCAAAACAATTCAATTGTAAATAGTGCAGAGTTTGTATAATTTGTTTATTTTATTTATTTTATATTTGTCCATCGAATCGCTAGAGTCATTTAGACAGCCTTTTAATGTTATTGTTCACAGTTATATTTGTTCGTATATAATAATAATAACACTACAAATTTATTTGATATATGCCCGGTATTATAAACCAATTTAAAGCTCCTTTAGCGCTAAATGCTCCTTTAAAGTAAATTTGGTGTATTACAAACGTGATTTAAATCAATATTTAAGCTCTCAATGAAAAATAGACATAATATACGTTGTAAAGAAATACTGCAGATAATTTAAAATCTATTCAATTAAATGTATTATGCTTGCATCTGTTGATAATATGACAGTTAGTTAAAGGAGCATTTAGTTAAAGTTGATAATACTGGGCGATATAATTTTTGAAAATCTATACCTACTTAATAATTAATGTGAATATGGTATATTAATAGAGATACTATTTTGTTTTTAAGAATATTTTATAAGTGGTGTTTTAATATTACTATAGTTATAGTAGATAAAAAAGATAAGATACGCTAAATAAAGCTGATAATATTAACGAGTGTTGAAATGTTTCATTTTAATTTATTCTACATTAGAATATACTTAATGTTATTCATAAAAGACTATGAATATATTCATGTAATTTTTGAAGAAATTACTGGGTAATAAAAATTAAAAATTTTAAAATTTCTTTTCATGAATATTATTTTAGAATAAATTATAAATATAAAAGAACTAATAAATAATAGGATAGTCGTGTTTTATGTTACAACTAGAGATTGAAAATTTTTTATTTGCTCTAATGAAATACTTGAATATTTTTTCTGAATTATTTCTTACATTAGTAGAAAAAGTAGATGTAAAAATTGAAACATATTTGGTAAATACAATAATATTTTTTTAAACTTTTATTTATTTTTTATTTGGAAGCATACTGTGGGAAACATCCTTGCCTAGTCTAATCATTGAAAATATGTAATAAAAGTTGCAATTTTTGTGGTTTTTGTAATAGTTGAAGAATTATTTCAAAATTTCTGCTACGATAACAAAATATTGAAATCGATTTATTTTAAGTGTCTAAAACTCTAAAGTAAATCAATCTAATTATTTAATTATAATTTGTTTACACACATATTATATTACATTGAAAGGTCATGTAGAAAGACAATATTCAAAGTATTGTGTTACAAAAGACGCAAGTTTAGTCGATAATGATGGGTATATAATTAATTTATAACATATATTTATGATATTATATTTATATGTAATATAATATATTATATAATATAATTATAATAATAATTATATAATATAATATAAGGGTTTTGTACTTTAACATTATTTTAAAATAACTTTTGTAAATAAATCTAAGTACAGTAACACATATTCAAATAGAAAAATTGATATAAAGGACTAAATTTTAAATATACTTACCTATCCTATATTATTTTATCAAATTATTTTAGTGGAATTTGGATACTTTTAAAATTCCTTACATCTAATATTTATAGATTATAAATATGCATACATTTCTACATGAAAACGTAAATAAGAAAAATTAATATAAACAATAATTTGTTATAATAAATATTTATGTAGAACACTAAATAGCGAATTGATGTTGAAAGTATTGTTGACCTTATAAACAAGTACACACATATAAAAATTGTAAATAATGTAGCTTGATAATGACAACCCGTAGTTTATGCGAGTATTTTACTTTTACTATAAAAATATACATTAAATTAAAACGTACGTAGACTGTATGTGTGTTATTTATAATAGTTACATAATGAGGTATGTAGAGGAGGAGGGGGCAAAATGGATTAAATAACGATGCTAATATCATATAATCAGTCTTCACTGTAACAACTGAAGACAAATATCATTTTTTAAATCCATCTTGTCACTTCTTTGGGTTAAGATAGGACGATGATTAGGGTAAGATATATACTTTGCATGTAATTAAAATTCATATCATTGTAATCCATTTTTATCTTGGTTTAACATACCTATTAAGTTAATGTTTCCTTTTACTCCATTCGTCTATTTCTTTACTCTATTTTATTTTTTTTAATATTCATATAATAATATTTTTTAAGTTAATAATAAGAATGAATTTAATATGTTGTTGAAAAGCTCTTTAAAAACTGTTACAATGAGAAATATGTATACGAATATGCAGAATTGTCACAAATACTCAAGTATTTGAAGTACACGTACCAAGTACTAAGTGAAATAACTTCAAGTACTCAAAACATACTTGAAGTTTTAAGTAATCCAAGTTTTTGATTGTGAAGTAGTTGTGTAGCAGTAAATTCAAGTATCAAGTATGTTTACATGTACTTGAAATAAAATACTTAAAGTATTAAAAACTACTTGAAGTTATGACAACTGTGTAGATTTATAAATATAAATAATAAAATTTATTGTAATCCATACTTGTAGGAAACACTTATTAAAAACAAAAATGAAAAATAAAAGCCTGTTGTCTTGTCCAGTTACCAACATTTTCCTTCATACTCAATGAATATACTATTGTTAAAGATACTTATATTTTTATGTTTAAAATATTAACAATTATGGGATTTGTTTTTGGTGTATATGTATATGTAAATATAAATATACTTAATGAATTGTCGCAGGCAATTTAAATGTATGCTATGCATTCTGGTAATATCTGGCTACGCGATACAAAGAAAATATCCAATGACTTTGATTAAAGAATAGCAGTCAAGGACCTTCACCTTTGCATGCAGACTTTTCCATAAATTTCTAATAATGAAATGTGGGTGGACTTTCAGATATATTTATATTTTCCTTCAGTAATTAGGTGGTTGATTTAACAAGGATGCATGATGTGCTGTTTGAATTTTTAGAATGAAATGGATATATGGAACATATATAGTTTTGCAGGGTTGGTTTTTACGTCAATGAATAATGTTAGTCGATTATAAATTTTGTTGTTTCAATATGTAATGTAATGTAGGAAAATATACAACATATGAAATTGAAAATGATTTGAATCTCATTTATATTTTGCATTGAAATCAACTAATGTATACGTCACATCATAGAGCTCTTATTGTTTAACTATTGTACAATGGCACAATGCTAAACACTCATATTGTGTACGTGAAAAATAGACTATTTAAAACAAATAAATATTTGTAGAATGTTTTTTGTAATAGTTAATTGATTTATTGTGTAAAAATGTAAGTGTAATATGCAAGGGCGATTTTATCACCCTGTATATAAATTACTAAAAATTTTAAATCTCAAATACTAATAAGGTTTCTATAGGTACATTGCACACATTTGCTTTGTTTGTAAGCTCAATGACCATTGGCAAACAAAAAAATTAAGCAATGTGCTTTGTACACACAAAAATAGCATCTAATAAAAATTACACCAATTAAGTATTGTTTGGTCAACCCTGTGACGACAACAGCAGGAGACTTTAACAACGACGGTCGGTAGTTTAGTGCCAGACCGCGACTTGCACAAACGCGTTGCTACCACTGCGGTAGTGGTGCCGGCGACACGATGTCTGCGAGTCTGGCTAAAGCTTTTCCTCGTCGAGCTTTTCTAGGTCTCGCGGTGTTCGATCGCACATTTGATATACATACACACGTATTCTTCCGATATTGATGTCGCGTGCGTAAATAGAGGGCTTGGCGTCCATGTATGTACAACATAACACTCGCTTTTTTTTCTTGTTGCTTCTTTCTTTTTTTACTATTGAGCTTATTGTTTGTTATAATTCATCCCGCATATGTATTTTGTTAAAAAAATGGTATTAAAAACAATCGTTTTTAATAAATTTATATCTAATTTTAATAAATTCATACATACATGCGTAGTGTATTTATACAGGTAGAAACCTCACATTAATTATTATTTGATTTCATGACAAAAACTTCTTTGCCTTTTGTAGTATCGTTTCTCTAATTTACTATTTTCAATGTCTAAAATTGAAGTATAATATATAAAGTTATCTCAAAATGACTGCACTAAAAAACTTTTTATCTTATTATATTCAAAAGTATATTTGTACCATTTTTATATAAACATAAAAATATATCTACGAAACTTTTTTCTGCTTTTTCTTTAATGATTTATCGCTCTTTTTCTCAAAGAAAATATTGTACAAATAGCAACAGAGATAGGTACTTACTTATAATTTACTTTGTTTACTCAAGGAGATAATTATTTTCAAGAGTATTTTAAAAATATTCACTTAGAAAAACGTTATATATATTTAGCAGGTTATATTTTTTCATATTGTTTTCCACTACTAAATATTATTTATTTGACACCCTTGTCAAAGAATTAGTTTTTGAAATTCATAGAAATCCATTCACTGATATTTAGTTTTCGTGTGTGTCATAAAATATCATTAATAGCAGCTTTTATAATAGGTACATAAAAGAAAATCTTTATTTTGTCGTAAACTACTTAATTGTATTTCGTAGCTTTGCCGCTTTTATTCCCTTGTTTGGAAACATTCCATCGGGAGGACTGTAATAGGCAACTAACTTTGAAAAAATATCGGCAAATGTGGAAGAAACACAAAATATATTATATTTCTTATACGTTCTAATCAATTGAACGGATCAAACTGTTTGATGTTAATATAATATTTTGCTTTCTAGAAAAGCTTAACAAGTAAATGTAATGTATTTTATTTTTGTTACAGAAAACAAAGGTGGTAGCATTAAGTTTTAATAAAAAAAATCAAAAATGACGAACGTAAACGGAACAGTTACACAGAAATCAAAGAAAAATAAGGTCCCTCCAGAAGGAGGATGGGGTTGGATGGTACTTGTCAGTCTAGCCGTAGGAAATGTAAGTAAAATACACTTTGTTACTAAATATCTAATCAAAATACAAGGTTTACGTCACGTGTTACTTCAATTATAATATAATAATTCATTATTCAAAATGTCAGTAGATCTACATTTATTTCACTTGCAATAATCAATTTAATTTAAGTTAAGTATGTTAGTTCCATTTATCTGTAGCAATATTGTGAAAATGGTCACGTGTTTTTATTGTTAAAATAATTAAATACAATTGTTCGCCATTTGTTTCAGTATATTATTTGATTTATTGTATCAAATAATTAATCTAAATGAACATGATTTTTATAGAATTTATGTATACTCCTTCATATTAATTGATTTCAAAAATATTTTATAGTAGGTATATACTATTTTCATAATTTGATTTTTTATATATTACTAATTTTTACATTTTTAAATATACAAAAAATATTTTACTTTTTAACTTTCGTTTATTTTCTTGATATTTGGAAAATTGTAGTGAGATTGATGACAATCAAATAGTATCTCAATCAGTTTATTATTCTGATAATCACCAGTCTATTATCTATTATAATAAGGGTTATTGATTACATCGTGTTTATAGCAGAAATAATTAAATTCAATGTTTCTAAGCATTTCGTAAATTGACGTAAAATTATTTCGTGGTGGATAAAATGTATGTAATGTACATATGTTGGTCGTAACACAGAAGTTGGTAGCCATTGGTTTAGAGTAGTTTAGACTTTAGAAGAAACATGTTTTAACCTTTACTTTTCATTATATTTTGTATATTTATAATTATTGATTTTATACTAATGAACTTAAAAGTATTAAGTATGTAAATATATTTGCTCTGGAATTAAAAACAATTTCATTATCTTAAAAAGTTTAAAACAAATTAATTAGCTAATTATTTTGAGGGAATACAAATAAGGTTTCATTGAGGTTTATGAGAAAAACGTCCTTGAGAACATTGATTTTTCCGAACTGGCAACAAGCAGATCAGCATTGACCCCTGCATTATAAATACGGTCATGGTCTAAAAAAGTATAAAAGAATTAAATGAATAATTTTTGGCGCTTTTTCAACATATATATTATATATCTTTTAAATACATCAGAATCTGTAGTGTCGGATTAGGGACTTTTATGAAGTTCAGTTAAATTATAAGGGGTCATTATCAACAAATAACTCCCTGCTGTTCCACCACTCCTCCCCACAAAATTTAAAAAAGATAATATCAAATAATTACATAGTTAATAATATTTATTTCGAATTATTATAGTCCTAAGGCCCTTATGAAATGTGGTACTTAAGTAAACAAGAGATCAATTTTTAAGTAAATTATTTAAAGATCGAAATTTTAATATTCTGCTATATATATTACAATTTCAGTACATAATTAAAATAGAACATATTTTATTTATGATTTCGAAACTCTAAAGAACAATAAAAATCTTTTTTGGCACGCCCGCATCGTTTCAAAAAGGATTGCTAAATTTGTTGTAAGGATTCAAAACATTGTACAAAATACCTACTACATACATATATGTATATAACTGAGTTATTCAGTTGCCAATTTACCAGGCTATTGTATTTATTTGATTGTAAAATACTATTCAGTAAATTAAAAGAAATCTCTACATTTGGTATAAAATATCGATGGCAATAAATTAACTATAAACTATTTTTGTATCTAGTATTGCTAACAAAATATAGTTTGTGTTTACTGTTTGATAAATGAACTCAATCAATATTTTAAGTTCTTAATGTCCAGGAAAGGGTCAGTTATGAGGCCCAGTTGGCTATACCAGCTCATCGATAAAAGTTTTGAGATAACACTGGAGTTTTGGATAAGTTATGGATTATTATTGAGCAAGTCCTGAACTGGTTATTAGAAAAGATTTCATAAGATAATAGAGACTTATCATAAAATCTAATAGTAGCTAAAACAGTAATTTGGCAAAAAAGTGATAAGTAATGACTAGAACATGTTAACAATAAAATTAATACTGACAAGCAATTATTTTTGAACACAAAAGATCTTTTTAGTATTTTTTGTTACTAATCCACTCATTTAAAAAAATGTTTTTTCATTAAATCAATGTACTCAAGAGAAAAATATATTCAACCTTTTAGGTAAATTAATTATTCGTTTTTAGGGTTAAAATAATTTCATTATATTTATATTTAATAAATGTACACAAAAATAAACCGAAATACTTTTAAGACATTTTACATTTTAGTACAATAAAAATAGTAAAAAATATACATTATAAATACAAAAATTCATTCATCAACGAAAATTCGTACATACGTAGTTTTATACCTAAACATTAAGAAACCATTGAACGTAATCGACAGGGGTAGTTGAAAAGATATAACGGTTTAAAGGTAAACAAAAAACTATCTTCGAGTTGGGATAAAACTAAATTCATAAGATATGGTATTGATTGCTTATAATTTAAATAATAATTGAATTAAAAAAATGTCCAATGAGTTTCATAAAGCATATACCATATGGATTCATCAAAAGAATTTGGTTTTACCTCAACTCAAAAACTTAATGTGAGTTTTTCATAACTATTGTGTTTTCTGTTTACCTTTACCGTTATATCATTCTTAATTTTCAAATTTTTGTAATTTTACTGACACCAACGTAAAGAGAATTTAATTTAGATACGAAAAATATAAATATCCTTTAAAATTGATAGATCAGTGCAATAGCAGCGCGAATTAAACGGGAACTGAGACAAAAATTGAGTTTTCACGCTCAAAGGTCTAGCGCAAAGCTACAAAAAACATCTGAAATATTTTTCAATAAAATAAGCCATTTTGATGTTATTTATGAAAAAACATATTTTCACCTCCTACCAAACTACCCTTGCATTCCTTGCATTACGCTCAATGGTTTTTTAATGTTTAGGTATAAAACTACGTATGTACCAATTTTTGTTGATGAAGGAATTTTTGTGCATGTTCAAAAAATTTATTTTTACTATACTCTTTAGGATGTTAAAACTTAATTTTAAAAAAATAATTACATGTAAATGTCCCGATTATTTCAGATAATGGTCTTACCAACTATGCAATTCTTTTCATATTTATTCTACTTCATATCGGTGGATATGCATTTGTCGATGTTTCAAAGCGGTTCAATATTAATTCTGAACGGATCATGCCAGATGCTGTTGAACTCTTTTATAAAGAAGCTACTGAAGAGATTCAGCCTACGGAAATTGGCTTTCATTGGAGCTGTCCTTGCAGTTTCCGGTTTCGTTGGATCGGCGTTATCGCAGTCGTTCTGGGAAATGCTACTAGCCTTCAGTTTCGTTTTGGGTATGTTTTTAACAGGTTGTGCACTGACAACTGAACAGCAGCTGCGTCATACATTTCAGTTTTAAATTCCAAATTTGCAGTTGGTAATGTTTATTTAATTTTTTTCTCGAAAATTCAGTTTGCTTCATTTATAATTTATTTAGAGATAATAAATTATTAAAGATATTTTTATATTTCTTGAAATGTTTTTAATCAAATGGTCAAAACTATCTTTTTTAACTGTGTTTTAGTCGTTTATCTCAATTGGAATATTATTATTTTTATTTCTATTTATTTTAATTAATAAGTAGAAAAGTACGATTATCATATAATGTAAATAAATTGAAATATATAAGATACCTTAACAAAATGCCTCGCAATACCTAAGTTTGACGCTAGCTGTTAGAAAACTGGTAAAATGATCATCTTCAACATAAAATAGTTTTATTTCATTACACTATTCGACACGTTCTCTTCACCTCATTGCAATTATCTCGTATTCTCATTCTGATTTCATTATCCTTTTGGCTTTATTGATTTTTATCAAGTCGAATTGTAATAGAAAGAGCAGATGTTCTTTGATGAATCTTATGCCTCTTGTAGTATGTATTTAAATAATTATTTTGTATTAATTTTACTAGCTTCGGTTGGTACATTCTAATTTTTGATGAAATTATAAAAAAAACTCTTTATAAGAAAATATAAGTGAGGATATCATTTAATTAACTATTAATTTATTATGTAAAATAATATTAATAGTTAAAATTAAGTAGTTGAATACTTAAAGTAATTAATCGTTAACCTCAAAAGATGTTATTTATTTATCCACTCGCTCATAAATATTCATTACAGCGAATCATCATGTATCATAAACAGTTGTATATGTTTCACTTATAGCACATCATAATTTTTTCAAGCGATCGGAGTTAAATTATACTTGTCATCATGCATTGAATGCGCCGAGCGTTACTTCGTCAAGAGACGAGATGTGGTCAAAAAGTTCAACACCATCAGTGTTGGCTTTGGATTCATCATTGTTCCTTTAATTATGTGGAACTTACTGGAAACCTTTAGCGGTAGGTATACTAAGCTATTAATTATTTATACAGGGTTATTTGTTTGAATATATCTTGATAAAAATACAAAATAACATATAATTAAAACTTTATTTTGTTTCCAAATCGTGTTTGAAATTCCATTTTTAAATGTTTCTTCTCGGAGAAAGCCCTTTTGTTTTTTATCCAGATTTTGGAAATTCACTTTTATGGAAAATATTGTATTACCTAATAAGTTCTTCACTTAAACTAAATAAGTTCTTAATAAGTTCTTCACAACCAAAATTTGTGTTATTCAGTTTGCTAGTTTAACCCTTAATTACTCGCGTGAAATACCGTAACACAGTTACTCGCGTGGTGTATTTTATACACCACATAAAAAAGCTAGTTTATGGGAATTTTGAAGGTATTATATTAAATTTTTTTGTCCAATTCATATTATGTACTATTAATTTTTGAGGAACTAAAAAAAATTTTCTTAAAATTAACCCAACTAAAAATTAAGGATTAGAAAGAAAAACTAACCAAAATAAATCTAAAAAAGGGCACAAAACTGTTAAATATTCTTGCAATAAATCGGACAACAAAAATTTGATTTTTGTTGGTATTTTTTTTAATTTTGCTCTTTTGACAAGATGTCTTCCATCAGCAGCATCACTAATGTCTTCAAAAACGCGGTTCTTCGCTTAGGATGCTGCTATTTAGTAAGTAAAAAATTAATACAAACTGCTACAATCCTCAAATTTTGACTGCCGGATTCCTATCACACTCTAGAATGACTAAACAAAGATTAGATGGGGGTGTATAGTCCCACAAAAATTTATGCATTTAGTAATCGCAGAAAATGCATTACTGGTGTACAAAATACACCAACGCGAGTAATTAAGGGTTAATGAGGAAACTACAGATATTACATTTTAATTCTAAATAAAATTAGAAGTGAAATATATGGCAGAATGTCTGATTATTAAGAAAACGGCTATTTGCTTTCTTCCAAATAGATTTTAATTTTGAATTATTTTTTTTCAGCTAGAAACACAGTACTGATACTTGGAGCGTGCTCTAGTGTTTCGATGTTTGCTGCGTTTCTTTTACAGCCTGTAGAAGGACATCTGAAAGAAGTGGAAGAAGATATAGAAGTCGAATTAGTAGATATGAAAAACGGAAAAACCAAAGAGAATGTGTTATCTGAAGGTATTTATACTGTTTAAGTTTAAACATCCAATTTCAAAGTTTGTCTAGAACATATTTGAAACTTAATTATAAAATAATACAAATATTTCTTATACATTCCTAAAAAATAATTAAACTCTGTAACAGTTACTAAGAAATTTTAATTATATATTCTTATAGTAATTTAATGCTTCAATTGTATGTAGGTATATTATTTACCTACTGTTATTTATATTATCAAGCAAAAATAATTTAGATACAATTCACGTATTTATGCAATTTTATTTACTTGTATGTATTGTATGTAGTACATAAACGAATACCCAAATATAATACATTTTATATTGTAAAATAGTATAATAGTCATGATACATAACGGATTAGGTTATTTATATTTTTAAGAGTTTATACTCCATCACTTACTCAATAAAACAACGACGCACAGTCCAAATCCCTGAACTTAAAAACATGGAATTTTACGGGTGTTTTCCTTCTATGATGGAAACACCTACAAAATGTATTTTCCGAAATTCAATTATTTTATATGTTTATCTACATAAACTGTTTATATTATAAAGATGAATTTCATATTATATTATAATGGCGAAATATATGCAAAAAGGCTGTATAATTTTCTTCGGAATTATCTACTTGCAAATAATGATGGTTCGTTATCAATATACCGGGTGTTAAAAAAAGAGTGTAAAATATTTAAAGAGGTAATAGTGTGGACCAAAATAAGCAAAAAACTTCTAATAAACATGCGTCCGGAAATTTTTCCTGAGGGAACTACAGCCCTCCAAAGATTTGGCTCAAAATGAGTTTTTATTAAATATCTAGAGAACTCTTTGTGATAAATTGGTATTCTGTTTAGTAATAATAAGTGTTATCGATTTCTCGTATTAACCAATTATAATTTAGACCAGGGATGTATTGGGTCAGTGGGCCCATCGATTTTTATCTAGTATTTTTTTATTCTTTAATTTTTTCTTGAATAAAGGACTTATATAAGATTACATGACACAATATACACAAAAATATATTTTGCTTATTTGTCATAGGATTAACCGTTTTCGAGAAATATCTATCGTAAAGAAAGCATGCAGAATTTAACTTAATACGGATGCTTCAAATAACAAGTAATAAATTTATATTCTTGTTATATGATTAAAGGTAAGAAAAAAGTTCATATAAAGAAACATCCTAATATGAATCCTCTTAGATCTATAGCCAGTTCTATTACTGTTACACGTATTTTACTAACTTGACTAAAAAACGAATTTAAAAATGGTTATTTGTTGATAAGGATTCATTTTTGTGGTTTACTTATGATAACTTTTTTTCTTAATTATTATCAGAGAACAAGAATATAAATATATTATTTGTAATTTGGAGCATCCGTATTAAGTTAAATTCTGTATGCTTTCTTTACGATAGATATTTCTCGAAAACGGTTAATCCTATGACAAATAAGCAAAATATATTTTTGTGTATATTGTGTCATGTAATCTTATATAAGTCCTTTATTCAAGAAAAAATTAAAGAATAAAAAAATACTAGATAAAAATCGATGGGCCCACTGACCCAATACATCCCTGGTCTAAATTATAATTGGTTAATACGAGAAATCGATAACACTTATTATTACTAAACAGAATACCAATTTATCACAAAGAGTTCTCTAGATATTTAATAAAAACTCATTTTGAGCCAAATCTTTGGAGGGCTGTAGTTCCCTCAGGAAAAATTTCCGGACGCATGTTTATTAGAAGTTTTTTGCTTATTTTGGTCCACACTATTACCTTTTTAAATATTTTACACTCTTTTTTTAACACCCGGTATATTTATATCAATATACAAGTTTTTTTCCAACCAAAAACCATTTTTATAATTTTGTTGGTATCTCTTATGCTTCATACATATGTACATGTACATACAGAAAAAAACAATTATAAAATAAAATTCGTTAAAATTATTTAACAATTACAGAAAAACTATTACCCAAATCAACTGAAACACCTGTCAACAACAGTGGAAACTATTCGCAGAACATTCAAATAGGAAGTAGCAACAATGCGTTAAAGAAAGACAACGAGATGTATCAACTCGTCCCGCAGACGGACGTGTCTACTCCGACACCGCCAAAAACAATCGTGCATCCGTACAGAACTCTGTTGCTAACTCCAAGGTTTATGTTACTAACGATCGGAGTGACGTTCAACGCGATAGCCGAAGCGGTTTTCAGTGCATTCTTGGCATTCCTGTTGTTCCAGTACAATATTTTCCCTAATTCAGAAATAGCTATATCAATATCATTCTTCGCAGGCACTTTAATTAGCATGAAGTATTTGGGACTGTTTTGGAAATCCAGGTTTATGCCGTCGCCACGAGTTACTGGAATTTTATGTATAATTGTACTTATTGCATCTCGAATAGGTAAGTAATTACCAAAAAAACTGGAGAGAAACAATGTCTTATTTTTAAATAACATTAAACTGCGTTCCAAATTTATTTACGTATAATTGATATGTAATACATATTTTACAATATTATTTTGTTTCAGGCATAGCTATGGGCTTCATGAACTGTTTCCTTAATTTAACATTAGCTGGTATTATAATCGGAGCTGGTAAAGGGATGTTACAATCAAAGGTAGAAGATATTGTTCCTGAAATTATTTCAGATGAATTAGTAGATCAGGCAGATGTAATTCAAAGTATTTCAAATTCTATTGGATTTTTCATAGGAGGGCCTTTGCTAGGTAAGATAATAAATAGTATTTAATCTACTACAACATAAATTGTATTGATTTTATAAAATATTTAAATTTTTATAAATGATATGCCTACTAGAAATTTTATTTTATACAATATTATCAATTTCATTTTAGGTTATTTTCGCGATCTCACTGGAAATTTTGGTCTAACAATGTTTGGTATAAATTTATTGAATTCTGTTGTAATAATTATTTGGACTGGCGACTTAATGATTTCAATTGCAAAGGAATGTATACGATTGAGAAGAACACCAGAAACTGTAGTCGCATCTCCAATCGACGTAGTTTAATTTATAGTCAATATTAATAATAGTTAATTAAAGAAGTATGTTTAATAAATTTGAATGTATTTAATCGATACATATATATTTTTATAAACAATATAAATTATAAGACAGCCATTGTAAACTTAAATTGTTCTTAAAAGTCTCCGTTTTAAATGTTTTCATTATATATATTTAAATATTATAAAAAAAAATGAATTATTTGTCGGGGTTAATTATTTATTAATTTTTATATAAATTTTTAACAGTGGTATCTATTAAAATTAAGGATATATTATAGAAGTTTTATGTTAGTATTTATTAGGAGAATTGCATTATATTTAATGAATTACTACATTGTAACGGAGATCCATTTTATTGTACAAATATAAGTTTACGTTATATGTATTATTTATTATGACTGCATTGATACGATATAAAATTGATATTAGAATAATTATATATATAAGGGACCCTGTTTGTTCAACTTATGCGAAACAATGAATGTATAATAAATTTAAAACGATAAATTAACATAAAAGAGTTGACTTAGTTATAATAACTAAAATTTATAATTTTATGAATTATTTTAAGCGAAGGACATATATTAAGTTTATTTCTTAATTAAACAAAACATTTCATTAATACTTTCACAGATAAATGTGTTAGGTTAGATTAGGTTAGGTTAATGACTTTTATGTTCTAATTGTAAGCGAGTCGTACTTTTTATGTAACCAAGAATTTACACCTGAGTAGTTATTTAACTAGGTGTAATAAATTCTAGACTATCCTTGTTCAAATGGGATGTATGGGTCAGTAGTTTAATAATGTTAAAAAATAAGTAAGCAAGGAAAGATCACTGCCACGAAACAAATTACAAGGCAAGATGAATGGACTAGTTACATTTTTTTGAGAACAAATGGATATAATTAATTTATCGTTCAATGAAAAGTCACTTTTTTATAAGTATGTGTTTTCTACCCCACTACAGCAAAGCCAAAAAAGTGTTATTATTTTTGCAGTCTATTTATGATTGTAAGTTCATTTGTCCCCGCGCAGAGCTTATATTTGTCTTGATTGTCCGTATGTCATAGTCTATAATTTTTTTGGCGGAAATTATAAAGTATGTTGTAAAAAAATATATAATCAAAAGCGATATACCTACACTTTTATCTCTTTATTCTAATTTCGGAACCTACATATTTATATTTGATTGTCTGTTCATATTACAGCAAACTCTTTACTGTATATTTAAACTAAAAAGTTATAATCATGTTGTCTTGAAAAGAAATCAGAACATGAAATTAATTTTAGAGAAGTGCGCCTACGAATGTTTTGTGAAATTTCTTCCTTTTAAAGACAAATTGTTTCTAACTTTTTAGTTTTTAAGCATAATCGGGTTTTAGTTTTTAAAACATTTATTTTCCAAACAATAAACTATGCATTGAAAAAAGTAACTTTGTGACAATATGGTACATAAATATGTATGATAGTGACATTCCATTGAACGACAACAATAAATTCAATTAATAAGATGTAATTGCAATTTATGATATCAATACTATACCTTTTACAGTATGATTTCACACTTATGAAATATAAATTCACATTAATGAAAACAGATTTCGCACTAATGAAATATGATTTCACATTAACGAAAACAGATTTCGCACAAATGAAATATGATTTCACATTAATGAAAACAGATTTCACACAAATGAAAACAGAATTCACATATACGAAAAATAATTTATCAGGTGCGAAATTAATTTCAATAAAATAATACTTTAAATGTTTTTTATCCTTATAATTATAATATTATACCGAGTGGTCTATTTAAATTGAGACAAGCAAATATCTCAAAAATTAAGATTTTTTAGTGAAAATATTTGGTACAAAAGTTTCAGGGTTAGAAGGAAGAAACCCAATGGAGGTAAAATTTTTTACTTTGGGTGGAGGTTTTAAGGTCATTTTGGGGTCAACTTTATTTTTTAAATGGAAACCTATTTCTTTTTTTACATATTCGTATTTTTCAGAAAAAAAGAAACAACTTTTGTGTGACAAGTTTTATAAAAATCCTGAATTTTAACCTTTTTTAGTAAAAATTAATATTAAAAAAAATTCATTTTAAAAATTAAAAATTCTAAAATAAAAAAAAAACTTTTTTAAATTTAATTGTTACTTAAAAATGTATAGTTAATAATTATAAGTAATAATTTCGATTTTTTTTAATATAAAAAAATGGATTTAAAAAATGCCCCTGATTTTGAGGATTTTGAAAAAACTTCTCAGGCAAAAGTTGTTTCTTTTCTTCTGAAAAATACGAATATGTAAACAAGAAATAGGTTTCCAAAAATGAAGTTGACCCAAAAATGAACTTAAAACCTCCACCCAAAGTCAAATTTTTTACCTCTATTGGTTTTCCCCCTTCTAACCCTGAATCTTTTGTACCAAACATTTTACCTTAAAAATCTTAATTTTTGAGATATTTGCTTGTCTCAATTTAAATAGACCACCCAGTATAATATTATAATTATAAGGATAAAAAACATTTAAAGTATTCATTTATTGAAATTAATTTCGCACCTGATAAATTATTTTTCGTATATGTGAATTCTGTTTTCATTTGTGTGAAATCTGTTTTCATTAATGTGAAATCATATTTCATTTGTGCGAAATCTGTTTTCGTTAATGTGAAATCATATTTCATTAGTGCGAAATCTGTTTTCATTAATGTGAATTTATATTTCATAAGTGTGAAATCATACTGTAAAAGGTATAGTTTAGATCATAAATATGCAATTGCATTGATAAAAACTACTTCGATAATATGGTTTAGATTTCTAAATTAATATTTATTAACTATAATACGAATGTTGTAATATTGTATTGAATTGCTGAATTTAAATACGTAATGTATATATATTTATATAGGTTATTATTATTTAATTTTTAAATATACAGTAACAATCTGTCTTAAAATTGACGTAAATATTTATAGGTAAAAAATTGTTTATACTAAATTATTTTAATTTTTTTAGTAAATAGATAATTATTTTATATTATTTCTTATTAAACATTTTTATTATATTAAAAAAGAAGAATAACTTTTTAATGACTTTAACTATATTATGTAGGAAATATTAAAGTATTTTAAAATTGAGACTTATGTAAAATGATGCTATGAATAGATTATTTTCTAAATATAAAAAAATAAAATACATGCCTTGTTCATTGCCTAAATCGAAGAAATATGATATATGTATTTATTAATTATATTATTGAGTGCCTGATAAATAAGGCTGAATATTGTATAATGTATTTACAATATTATGATTATAGTTTAAATGGAATTTTTTCCCATTTAAATAATCAAATTGTATAAAACTAAAGTTTCTGGGATTCGTGTTTTTAATATATTTTAATCAATTTAATAAAATATCCTAACATTTTGAAGTTAAACACAAAAATGCTTCAGGCAGATGTTGCTCAGTTGACAGTTAGTGACCCTAGTCGACCATAAAAAGAAATCTTCAACATCAATCAAAAGTAACATACTTATTTTAAGTGGCACCTTATTATTACAATATTTACTGCTCATAAAATTATAATTTAATGTCCGCTAAATTTTTAATTATTGAGATTTAATATTGACTTTGGAATTTTATTTCTGAACACCAGGTATTCTTTTCAATGATTTTAATTCTACTTTTAATACCATACAAAATCCAAATCTACTTTTATCTGAAACATTTTTTGCTATGATTTCAAAATGTTTTCTTACAACTCAACTAGAATAATTATTAATGTTTTGTTAGTAATTATTTTCTTTATTTCAATGTAATTACTCAAACAACAATGGCATTTTATGTTTAGATAGTACCTTCTCTCTAGTTGAATTCATATTAAAACATATATTTACGAACCCAGATATATAAATAAACCACCGCGAAAACCTAAAGTGTTTTCAACTTTTACTGAATATGTTTCTTAAACTAATTATATAACCTGTACTCGTTTTCACTAGTTCATAATACATGTTCTTATGTAACATGTTAGTTAGTAATAATGTGATAATATGTGGTATTTTTATGATAAGTAAAACTTGTGCAGAATTAGTATCAAAATAATAATTATAATACTTAAAATCGTTGCCTGATGACCGTATCTGCAATATTTGTAAACACTATTTTTGTGCAATACATACATATTATGTATATTCTCGTGTTCTTATCATTTTATAAAAATAACATAATCAAATAACGTTATTTAATTATTGGTTATCCATTTTCGTTTTTTTTTTAATATAAAATTAAAATACGTACAAACGTATTAATGGATAGACCCTCATAGGTTGTATACCTCGTTGCGAATATTTTACAGGGATGTTTAAATTAATCACATGCCACTTCTTTACTCCTAATTAACGGAAAATATATTATCTCGGTTTCTGGGTACAACTTCAGGCTGATCCTGATTTCACTTTAGATATATTTTATATATTAAAAGATGACGAGTTTATCAATTTTTAAATAATATAATTTCGAGGATTATGACCTAGTAAAATTATTCTATCAATATCGAATTATATACAAAACAAAATTTTGCATACGATCATTTTATTTTCAGGCAATAAAAGTATATTACCGAAAAAATTTTTAATGTCTTCTTAGCTTCTCTGTATGTAAGATATTTATAATTGTTAATTAATTGAATGTAATGTTAAAGCATAATAAATAAAGTATTTTTGATTCTTTACCTCTTTTTAGTATTCCTACCGAAAAAATTTAAAATATGAACACTTTAAGTAACACTATGACCGTCTTTTTTGTTTGTAACAGTATTTTAAATACTGAACCGTTTAACCTAGAATGCTGAGATTTGGCATAAAAATAAATAAAAAACCTGAGTTATACAAATAATATTTAAAAAAGTTTAATAATTCAAGGATTTTTAATATGTAAACACTTTATTAGTATGATTAAAATTTTTCATGAAAATCATAAAAATATTTTGTCCCCGCCTTGTACATGAGCTTAGAAGTAAATAGAGAAAAATCTGAAAAATTGGAAATATGTATATTGTCGAGATTAGAAGAAAATAACTTTAAATTAAAATGAAGAAAAAATGTTAAAACACTTGACTAACAAAAAATAATCTGGTGGAGGTGTGCTGTAATATTAAATTTGATGCATGTACACATTGTACATACACACATATATGGGTCTAGGTAAGTTCATCGTTCACAATTTACCACCGACAAAGTTCTCCGCCGGAAAATTAACTACTAGTAAATTCACCACAAGAAAAAAATTAATAATTTTACTGGTTATTATTTATTATATTAGACATCTCAATGATGTGTAATATACACATATATGTACATATTTGAGGATAATATAATACACATATACATATTTGAGGATATTTTGTAATGAAAGCTTTAAAAAAAGTAAATCCACATGTTTTCAGAATGAATTATTTATTTGTTTCACAATTCATATTAAAAAACATACATTACATATAAAATATCAATGAGGAGCTCAGGAACAAAGAGGGATATTTACATGTTTTTTACAAAAAAAAGAACTAACCTCCTTCTGTACCAATAGATTTTCCCAATCAAGGATAGTTAACATCAGCGACTGTAATTCTTATCCGATAAATAGTTTTTATTTAATAATTAGTAAATTTGAAAAAAACGCATAAATAATTAAGTCCTAATATATGTGGCTTTAGTTTTTCCAAAATATCCTACAATATATGTATGTATGTCTGTATGTTCGTTGCAGATTCTTGAGACAAGTCTAATCTAATAAATAAATAAAATGAATAATATATATTTGTATTTTTTATCGGCGATAAATTTACCAGTGGTGATCTTTTTCGGTGGTGAATTGTGGACGGTGAACTCAACGGTACCCAAACATATATTTGTAGATATTATTCACATTTATTTTAAAACCAGCGCAGCAATTACATATGTACGTATATAAACACCGGAAATGTTTTTGGATAATGAGTAATATTATGTTGTCATTGTTGTATTATATACAGATAAAATAATGATTTTCTGAAGTTTCTAAAATGTTCACGTAAGTACTTATCTCAAGTATTAAAAATACAATTAAATGGTATTAAAGGTAGGGCCCTGAGTAATTGAAGAACCTAGATTATTATATCTAGGTTTTTCATTATTTGTGTATATTTATATACCTAACGTATGTATATACATATATCTACTTACATCATTCATACATATATACAAGAAATAAATACATATTATTATGTTAGATATATCGTTGTCGTAGGCTGGTTGAAAAAAATCATTAATCAGTTAAATGTCAACGATTTAATTGAATTTTATCAGGCTTCTTTTTTCAAATAGATACTTGTTTAGTCATTTAAATAACCGATGATTAACTAGATCAAGGATTTCTTGGAGGTCTAAGTTTAAAAAGAGTCTTTATATAGTATTCTAAGGGTCTATTGGGTCTATATAATTATAATAAATAGGGTAAATAAACGTAATAAGCTATGCAAAATTTGTATATACAAAATATACATATTTTATATGTATAAAATACGTTCTCAGAATACATACAAATCGTCATTTTTAATGTTATGTAGGTATACTATATTACATATATCTATCTGTACAATTACAGGCATGTGTATATGGAGTTAAAAAATAATTTAATTTTTTTTTATATTTCTTACGAGGAATAAATCGGTTACCATTTTTTATTCAATTAAATAAAAGCTGACAATTCAAGGAATGTGCCATTAAAATCAGACTTCCGTAGAAAATGATTGAAGGTCGCAAGGAGAAATTCAGAAGAATTATTATCAACCAAATCTTTGTTATATCTTTGTGAAGATCATTTAAATATAAGTATAATACTTTGCGTATTAGTAATCAATAATATATTAATAATAAGGCCTATTTCACACATATACGGTTTCATTCGGTTCGGTTCGTTTTCGGTCGCTGCCGACAAGTGTGAAACGATGATTCAGTTGGTATTCGGTACCTAATAGAAACCGTACAGAACTGAATACTCCCTCCACACGGACAGATTTCATCAGGTTTCAATTCGTGTCCAGGGAACACAAAGCAATGAACGCGTTCACACATACTCGGTTTAGTTTCGGTTTTAACCTGATAACGAGTGTTACTTTTTTTTAAGTTTTGTCGCGGATTTTCTAATAAAATGAGCGGTTTTCTAGATGTTGATGTGGATCGTCTTCATGCTCTTTAGCTCCGGGAAAATAGTGTAGAATGCTCCAAATTCCTGCTGTAAAGTGATGAGAGGGTGCTCGCAATGAATTCTAGTATTCCTCCTTCATTTTTTATTTTTTTATAGAGAAACAACATGGCAATAACTTGCTTTCTCTCCATGATAACTACTGAGTTTACGGAAAAAAATAAAACCTAATATGAACCGTATGAGAACCGTGTATGTGTGAAAGGGTTTGATTCGTTTTCGGCTGAAACCGAAAACGAACCGAACCGAATGGAACCGCGTATGTGTGAAACAAGGCTAACTATTTTATTAATAAAAACAAACTAATTTTGCAATGGCATCACCATAAGATTGTCTTGAAGATCTGTTAATAAAGAAAATTTTTTTAACTCATCTATACAAATACTGATTGTATAAATTGTGTATTATGTGGATATTAAAAATATTATTTGAATAATATTTCTTAGTGCAATCTAGATAACCTCAGAAATGTAAACAAACAGACTTTATTCGTCGAATTATCTAATAAGTCACGTAACCTAGTTAGTAAGAATATTACTAGTAACTGTGATACTTCACTTTCACAGATCTTTTAATAATTCATAAAAATCTAGGTCCGAAAAAAAAAATTAATTAAAAAAATTAAAAGTAAATTTGCACTATCAGCTTTTATGAAACAGCCTTCCAATGTTTCTATTATTTTTTTTTTACAAAGCATTTATTTTAAACCACCTTGAATACTCAAAACAACACAAATAGTAGCGAAGTCAACAAATCAAACACCAATATTAGTGTATTCTATAATATATAGAAGATTTTACTCTAGAATTGATCAATTCGATATATATATTTTTTAATAAATTTAAATTATTATTCGATTCATCTTATAATAACTTCCTTGGTTTTCAACTATCACTAATAGGTAACACCTCATCACTATAAAATTATTAAGACACAAACAAACAATAGAATAATTATTTTAATACTACTGCTAATTTTAACTTTTAAAACATTATATCTAAATTTATATATAGAAAGAATCGTGAATGTATGAGTACATATGTGAATGTCATTTCCCCTCTCGATAGTCAACATTTCTGTTCATGTATGACCACGGGAGAGATTATCTTTTAGTATACAGCACACTCTTTGGTGTGCCGGTTGTAACGACCTTCATTGAGGAATTTGTGTTAAATCTGTCAATATTACACAACATGCCGTGAACATACATCATGCATGCGCCGCAGTGGGAAATAGTGTAGTATTTGATATATCAGAATAATGAAGAGTGTGTTATATTGACGATTTATGTGGTTATTGTTATTTAATAAGATTTATAGTAAAAATGCTATTAAATCTATATATCATTAATACAAGTGATATGATAAATAATATAAATATTGAATAATTGTGATCTTTAAAAAGTAATATAAAGTTCTTCTATATTGAAATTATACAAAATATACAAAAAGTTACTCTAACTGCCGAACGATTTTTTTATTGGTTATTAAACATTTAAAATGTCACTCTAGATAAAGATTTTCAATAATAATTGATACAAGAACGTAATCATTTTGTTGGCCATGAAATTTTTGTTAAACAAATATTTTATCAAATTTAATCATTCATATTTGAGTTTGCATATCATAAAAAATATAAATAATTTATATAAAACCAAAGTAGATATTCATAGGCAAATTATTATAATGCAATATATGTCTAGCTTATCTGATTAGAATATTAAAAATACTTATCATTATTACACATCTTGCTGGATTGATACATAGTTTGGTATACAAATGCTGATAGCAAGATCAACATTTCTTCAGTATCATAACATATTATACATTATATGGATTTATTATTTTAGGGTTTTAAAAGAAGAACTATTGGATATATATTTTGCCGATGAAAATAATTTAATGAATTAAATTTGTTAGAAAATGAAGAAACAATAAGTGTTATAAATGTGAAAGTTAATGGTGTTGAAATATATGTCATTTTCATTATGCACTAGCATATACTGAACAATTTTTTTCAAGTGCCAAAGATTTTTTTATAATGGTGGAACACGTACAAATCGCTCCAGATGGGGGGTGGGGGTGGGTGATAGTTATAGGAAGTGCACTAAGTAATGTAAGTATGAAATTTTTTTATTAGTGAGTTACAATTTTTTATCAATGGAATAACAATAATATGTTCATAATAATAGTATTATAGAATCAAGCATTTTTGAGATACTTTTACTCATTATCTGTGCGTAAATAATTCATATGCCACTCTTTTACTCCTAATTAACGCAATATAATAAGACTGGATATCTCGTCACAAGTTCGTGTTGACCAGATTTTATCTTACCATTTCGCACCTAACGTGTTATATACATACATATGTATGTTGAATTGTCCCATTCGGTATAGACATTCTCCCTGTCTGTTTGTTTGCCTCCGTTGTACATTTGACGCGCTTAGACTCAAGATATCAGTATTTATTTTAATAGATTTTTTTACCTCTGTAAATTTGATAAGCAATTTACTTTGTAGCAGTTAGCACTGAAATGAAAAATTGGATTTTTAACAAAAATGTGTATGCCCTGATGGGACATCCATAATACTTCCCACTGTATGTAAACATATCGGGACATATACTATAACCCATATTTTTTTGTTCAAATCGGACTGTGGGAAAAATGTTGGTTTTCTTTTGCATGTGCTACTGATTCTGTCACACTGGTACAAAAAAAATGAAATAATAACTACTTAATACTTAAATAGTAGCCTGAAAGGGCTGAGGTTTATTTTGTATATTCAAACTATGAAACATTTTTTGCGAATTCTGGAAACTGGTACCAGGTTTATTTATATTTGTATGTTTCAAAATACAGTGCAGAATAAGCATTTTAAGAAGATTTAACAAAATTGGCAACAATTTCTGCGACCTACAATTTCAGAATCATTGAACTAAAGTATATTTCTGTAAATTGATATCAAATTATTATTGTTTATAAAGTTTAATTAAAATTTTAAGGAATATTTTTCATGAAATATGTAAATACCAATCATTTACTTTTTATCAATAGAAAAAGTTTTGACTTTTTGCTTATTAAAATGCATTTTTTAGGAAACCTTTATAGATTCGCTTTGTCCGTCCATCTGTATGTCTATAACCTGTACTTTCTCATTTATCTCTCATTGATTGAAAAGTGTACTTAAAAAATTGTTTTCACTTATCATTGAGTCTTTACAAAGATCTCTTAAAATGCAACAGAATATGTTTTAGAACCTTTTGGTTTGAATCCTTCAGTCATGATACATTTACTTTTCAATTTCGCCCCATCTTTAATTTTTGCAAAAAAACTAAAAAAATTCCAGAAATTAGTTTTTAATTAGTACTATCAATGAACATCATAACGAAAACTGTAGCAAAAATAGTTTATGAAAAATTCATAAATCGTAGTGAGACTGGCTACAGAACTCCATCATATGTATGCCCAACGCACATGGCCGTTTTATTGTTTCATTGCTATTGTAAAAAATAGTTTTTAGATAATAGATTTCATTTTATATTTATAACACCTATATTGATATCCATTTACTATGTATTAATAGATATTATAGTAAAATATTATATTATACTTGCATACACATTACACATACATATAAAATACAGTATAATTAGAATATTTTTTGTAAGCATGAAGTTCGATTGTTTCATCCTTGAGTTTTATCATAACAACTTAATGATGTTCTTAGAAATAATTAATAACATGCATCGTTCTATAATTTATTAATTTAAATATTTGATTATTTTTGGGGTATTTAAAATATACCTAATTATTAATTTATCAGTATTGGATATTTAAAATTAATAATTATTAATATCAAATATGAATAACCTAGATATGCATATTCTAAATTAAAAATAAAATCATATTGGGGCACTAATGGTTAAACTCAAGGACACAATTTCTAATCGAATAATGTTTAGAACCATTGTCAAAACGTATGCATCTACAAGAGTTAAATTTCACACTTTGTATATTAAGTATAGCAGAGATGAAAAGGAAAATTTTAGTTGAATTTTGTCAGATCTGGTCGGATCCAAAATCGGAATAATATAGTTTATGATTTGACAATCAAACACTTTATCCAATTACCTTCGAATACTTACAAAATCGACCTTTTTTATAATTTTACTATGGTTAGTATTATCAAAAGGTACTAACACTAATATAATACATATATGTATAATGTATATCTATACAGTAGGCTCTGTATGTAATAACAAAAAAAATTGTCTGTACAACATTCTATAGATTGTGTAATTAACTTCCTTACTTTTTATTTAACTTATATCAATGTAAAAAAGTATCACAATATTTTTAAATTACATTGCACTTTGTACTTAGAGTCAAAATTATTGTTTAAAAACAACATATTTTTTAACTGTTTTTTTTTGTTACATAATTGTATATCCTTCAAAAAGCTTGTAATGTAACATATCTATTAATTTCAATGACAATTCACAATAAAACATTATTATATAAATTAACATTAATTGATCCCATGCACCACAAACATATAAAATTATATAGCAGGAATTCTAGTCATGTTGTTTTTAAACAAGTGGTTTGTGACTCTTGTTATGCAGGAACGTATTTGTGTAGTAATAATAAATAATAATTTTTAATTACATATACTATACTAGACTTATCTTGCGGCTTCGCCCGCATGTATTTCAAATTCGTGAATGTCTGCACTCTGCACATTCCCAATAAAGTGACGGTGATGATTGTTTAATTACATGAACATCACAATTTTTATTTTATAATATCAATTGTTAATTACCTTCACTACGTCCTTGTGTTATAAATTATTTTTTTATATCTTAAACTAAATATAGCGTATTATTTATAAGTTATCTAAGTATGAAATGTTTTTGTGTTAAATCGATCGATAAATCAACAAAAATTAAAATTAAAAAAAAAAACGGATTATTGTACACGATGATTTAAACTTTTATTTAGTAGATATCCTAAACTTTCCCGTGTACCAAAAACGTGTATTAAAAAAATGGCTTGAATAGTTCATGTTCTTTTCTTCTTCATTAAAATATTTCTTATACAAATTAATTGAAAGTCATAAAACAATCATAGGTGTCAATTTTACATTTTACCATCGGGGGTGATTTTTATAATCAGTATGGAATCTAAATGCCAATTCTGAAGACTGAATTTAACTTCTTAAATTCCTGGAAAAATGCTCTTGGCAATTACTTATTGTTAGTTAATTTTAACGCCAACATATTGTATCGGACTCTTTGCACGCATACCAACTTATAATTATTAATTTAGTTGGTATATATTCAATATTTATAAACAATTATATTTTCAACTATTGTAACAGTGATTTATAATTAATTTATTGCAATGTTGGTTATTATAATTTTTTTTCTCTAGATAAAACCTGTAAGGTGTCAAATCGTTATGAATTTGTTCAGGTTTTAGAGCAGTGGTAATAAATGTATAGTAATGTAAATGTTATGCGTTTTATGTTGTAAAAATTGTCATCAATGCTTTCATATCGCACATGCGTTAAGGTCATTCATATAAAACATAACCATTGATTAGAACTGTCAGTGGGCTATCATTTATATTAAATACCACGCAGATAGCATTACTTTTGCTTTTGCTCCAGAGGAAATCTTTATAATACCGTACATGAAACATGTATGTATTGCAAGAGTAAAGATTCATACGCAGGAGTAGCCCCCGTCAAATCACGCCTAGGGGGAGGGGAATGGAGGAAGTTTCAAACATGACAAACCATTCCTTAAAAACAGTTAACGCCAAGAACATACATATATAAATAGTTTCAGTAAAATAATTAATGTGATATGTTAAAGCTTCTTACTAATATTTTTTTGTCCTGGTTTTAGGAAAAAATTGTACGTTAAGCTTATTATGGCATATAAATGTAAATCGAACCCACACTGCTAATTTTTTATGATTATTTCAGATGATAGTCATTCCAATAATGCAAGGTTTTGGTCTTATATTTCAAGAAAAATTTAAAATTTTGGGATTCAGTGCTACCGACTCAACAATTATAATTAATGTGAATTCAGCATTTGGTATGGCGCTTGGACTATTCAATGGAGCTCTACTAAAAGGATTTGGATTTCGGAAAATAGGTCTAATTGGATCAGTTCTGATATTTATAGGTGTAACAAGTACAGCGTTTGCAAGTACTTTTGTACAGTTTATAATTACCTACAGCATTATTGCTTGTGAGTATAATAAAATTATTATATTTTTAAGTTTAATATATTTTTGAAAATTTAATGTTCCTAATATTTTATATACATATTGTTAAGTAATAATAATTTTATTATTTTTTAACATATCATATACCTACATAATAAAAATAAATATATTTTTTGCATTATAGAAAAAAATTCTGTTTGTTAAGGTCAATATCATGATATTTTTATTTTTAATTTGTGTGATTGAGTTACTTTTGCCTGAAAAGATTTTCAGAACTTGAATTTCTAAATAAATTAACTAGACCCAGAGACTATTTTCATATTTTATATCTTAAAATTTTTAGTATATAAAAAATTTAAATGGGACTTGTCAGAAATAAAACTCAACTATATATTATAAACGTCATAGTTTTCTAATACAAATGCACCTATAAATACGTTTATTCTTCTTAAAACTGATAAATAGAAAACAAATTTATTTTAGAAAATAACTTCATAATTTTTAATTGTAAAAATACAAAGTTTATGTGATATTAATTAATGATTTCTTAATGAAAAGAATAAGGCATTACTTTATATTTTTCAAGTATAGGTAGTAAACAATGCATTGTCGTAGTAAAACAATAACACAATCGACCCTTGAAAATACACGTGTATTTAAATATAGTAACCTTGTATCTGGTATCTATTAATGAAATGAATAACATTAAATACCTACTTTTAGTTATAAACCTATAATGATCAATCTAATTAACCCATGAAAATGTATTATTAAAATGTACCTGCTTCAGTGGAAAGTTGGTAGCTGGAGCGAAATGTTTCATATACATACATCCTTCGCCCTAATTTTTTTCAATAATAATTGATTAGTATAAGAAGAATATTGTTCGATATTTCATTTAGTAATGATAAATTGAAACACGTATTTGTATCGAATTGTATCATGTAGAAATTTTATTTTGATAAGTGTAAGTACATCATATTGGCTTCTGTATTACTCAAATGTTGCCATTTATTATTTTATTTTTTTTATAATAAATTTGTCTTTTGAGACCTGTTGGTTTCTTTTTGACGTATGTTGCCATTTATCGAATAGGTACATTTCAACCCATTATTATATTAATATGCAATGATAATATAATACGTATGTTAATGCAATGATAAAGCAGAAAAAAAAATAACCATATTGATAATATTATCTCATTTTATCATATACAAACAAAACAAAAAATGCTTGAAATTTAATCGTAGGAAAAATAAAAACTATGATAGGTATTTGAAAAAAATCAATACAGTCGATCGGTTATAACGACATGGAGGGGGCGAGGGGGCCATAGTCATATTAGGTTGTAAAAGCCGATAGTCATAAAAACAGGTATGCCATAATATAGCAAATATCATAAATATGAAACCAACTTTTTCAGATTTGGAGCTAACTTCATATGACACACAAATAGATATAAACGTTATTATTTATAATGAATTATAATGTTGTTACATACTAATTTAATAACAAAATTTAGAAAAGGCATGGACGAAAGTAAATCTTTGTTGGTTTTATGCTAATGTGCAATAGATTTTACTACTTTATCTATTTTAAAATGATAAATATGATTACTTTATTTACTAAAATATTTTACACTGCACATGCATATTTTAAAATACTTATATCTTATGAAACCTTGGAAAATATAATGATATGAGATAATAATTATATCACTGGTGTATATTTCTAATGTATTCATTAAAATTTATTTAATATCAATTTCATAATTAACTACATAAACAGTAGACGGGAATAATAAGGGCGTGAAGCGTAAAATCTATTTAATATATTTTTGCTTGTGACTGCAGTACCCCCTGTGTTTACGTGGTTGAAAAAGTTTGAAAAAAGGGTGAAATGACTTAAAAAAAACACCGAACACATTAGAAATATTTTATATTGCTCCATTTACACGCTGTTTTCATAGAACCAATTAACCTCGTAAATGGAGATATCTGTAATTTAATTATTTACTTATATAATTATATTATAAATATAATTAATATAATTATTACACATATAGAAATCCCATTTTAATGTATAGTAATAATAACATAACTATAAAATTAAATATTAATTTAGAACAACTACACTGGAAAAAACAAAAGTTAAAATTTAACATTAACAAATATATACGTTTAGTTAAAAATATTTGATTCAAAATACTAACTACGGCTGAATGAAACAAATATTAGATGAATCTAACATTATTTCCTTATTTAAGCAACTAATTATATCTGCTTCTTGAAATTTTAAACAAATATTGATTTAAAATTACTTTATATGAAAAGGACGTTATATCCCACTCACTAAGGAATAGTATTTGTAATTATTATATATTTATATCAATAAACTATTCATGCATTCTGACAACCCTTCAGAATTACTAAATGTTTTAATAATTTTATTCCATTATTTTTTTATTGAAATAAAACGTACTTAACTGCTAAGTAGTTCTGTAGTTGTATCTAATAATAGCAAAGCCAAAAATAGGGAAAAAGATAGTTCTGACCCGCACTAATGTATTTAAATTATTCATGTTTCTATCCAATCTGCAAATTTTGCACATTTGTTTTTTAACTAAACCATTTGGTATTTTTAACCAAATGTGAATCATTGACCAAATAATTTTGTTAAAAACAGAATATTTGGTCCAGTTACTAACTTTTAAAATTATAATGTATTCATATTTTAAGGAATATGTAATTAATTATAGTTTATATTATGAAAGATGGCCAATCTAAACGTTACAATTATTTTCAGCAATGGGTATTGCATGGAATTTATCAGCTTTCAATTTAGCTTTGAACACATACTTTAAAGAAAGGCGAAGTAAAGCTATGGGATACTGCATGACACTGACTGGCTTGGGTCCAGTTTTTATGCCTTTACTTATAAGTTTCTTTCTGAGTTACTATGGAGTCACAGGTACAGTTCTAATACTTGGGGCATTATCACTCCATGCTGTATTAGCATCCATATTATTGCAACCAGTTCATTGGCATATGAAGACGAAGACTGATGAAATTGCTGATGTGCAAGGTATTTGATTTATTATAAAAAAATATTTTTTATTTCTTAAGGTAGATCAAAATATGTTGTGCAACTTCTGTTAATATAAAAGCATATGTTTATTAATTAAAAAATAATTATTACATACATATTTTATTTCAAGAAAAGGACACAGAAAAAGAAATCATACCCGCTATACAGCAGAACGAAGAGCCTGAATTAGAGAATTATACAAGAAGGAGAACATACACAAACGCGTCAATAGATTATGATATAGACTCCTGTACAATATTTAATTACGATAATCCAGTTCCAAATAGAAGAGACTCAATTTGTTCAGCACAATTTATGAAAGGTAAATATTATGGGCAGACATAATGTAAATTAGTGTTTTTCAAATTGTAAATTGTGACCCAATGTATAATAGTTTGAGATAGATTGATTGAGTTATTTGCTAACTAACCGATATCAATCAATAATATAATTGTTCAAACATCTGGGTGTTGATTCAAAATGTATTTCTTACTTACCTGTTGAAATCAAAAAGATTGAAAAACCATGCACTGCGAGAAAATTTAATGTTTATTATATGTTATGTGTATATGATTTTTGTATTTTAGCTCCAAATCGTAGACATTCTCTTATATATCACAGAAATAATGAATTGGACAGTAATATTTTTAAATGGAACTCATTAAATGGAATCGACGTTGGAAACATATCTCAAAAATTAGAAAATAAAACAAAAGAACATACTGTTAAAAATCAAGAAAAGGATGTTTTAATGTTAAAAGATAAGGCCGAAAATGATACTGGAAAGCAATTACTCTTAAATGAAAACGAAAATAAAGATGTTGAAATTAAAGAAATATCAAAGGAAAAGAAATCACTGATCTATAGAAGTTTACTTAGAGTTTTTTATTACCTTGACTTGGATTTATTAAGAGATCCAGGATACGTTATTTTAATGTTGGGAATGTCGATAGCAATATATTCAGAATTTAATTTCTCTGTTTTAACCCCATTTATTTTGGGTGACATGGATTTCACAACAAAAGAATCTGCTACAATTATGTCTATTGTTGCTAGTGTTGATATTGTCTTTAGATTGTTGTCACCGTATATAGGCGACTTTCTCAAATATGAAGCTAGACATATGTATATGATAAGTATGATAATACTTATTATCGGAAGATCAGGTAAATAAATATCTAAATAATGATTTATATGTTTATAAGTATTAATATATATAATTTTTAAAATGTAACTTGCAATATGCTTTTCTATCATTAGATTATTTTTTCTATTAAGTCGAATCAACTAAATGTGTACTCTTTATTGATAGTTCAACACACGATGTATTTTTTTACTAATGTGAATCCAGCTTAATATATAACTGAAACAAAATATACAGATCTGAACACTGCTTCAATAATACTAAATATTCATGCAATTGAAATAAGGGAGATTTAAATATAAAATTGTCAACACAAATAAGAAAGGGGAGGAATAAATATTTATTTATTCTAAATAATGTAGATTAATTGTATTCAGCGGATAAGCCAAGAACGTTATGTTATTTTACTGAATTCTTGTATTTAAAATTAAAGATTTAAATTTCGAAAATTTCTTACCAGTTAGTCTAGATTTGAGTAAAATATATACCTATATGCATACAAACATGCTAGACAAATTGAATCTGAATTTTGATAATCTATAAATTTTGTTTTTTTCTAGCTTGTGCATATAAAATAAAATTATATGAAAGTATTTTATAAATCTATATTAAAATTTTGTTATATGGTTGATATTTTAAACCTTTTTTGCGTCATGGCACACTAACCAAGTTATAAAATTCATAGATATACTTGTGCGTAGCACTCAGAAATATCATTATATATATGAAGTGCTGTGACAAGAACAAAAATGTATTTAAGTATAAGTACAAATATTTCAAGTAAAATAACTGCAAAAACATGTATAATTATGTACAAGTGTAAGAATATTGCAAAAAAAAATGTAAACAATACAAGTATTTTGACAAAAGTGCTTCAAATTTTGTATAAAGGAACTTTAATACCTACATTTTAAAAATTAATTTAGTACAAGTAGATACTAAATTTCCATACTATTTTGAAAAATAATTTATGACTTATATTTGGTAAAGTGCAGTACTTAAACTGTCCACTACATCGCAGCATCTGGTTAGAAATCAATGATAGAGGGTGTAACTTACAATTGGTGTGAGTAGGTAACTATAATCCACAGTAGGTATATTGTCTGGTTAGAATTGGCGAACCTCTACTGGGTAGAAATTTAGGATCATTGTTGTTTATTTGTTATGTTAATGACCTAATTGATTATAATATATAATAGGGGTAAAATTTTAATGTACTAACTGCTTACAATATGAATAAGCGAAATATTAAATAATTAGTATGATTGTTATTGTCAGTTTCTGTGATGCTGATTTATGAATTAGGAAATTGTAAGGTGACCAATTATTTTTGGCACAAAAGGAGTAGTTTGTAGGTTATTTATAAAAAAAAAATGCTGTCCAATTTAATGACTTTTTTTTAGACGTTTAACTGTCATGTTCTGTCAATTCGACTACATATTTTTTTAAATAATATGAAATATTAGTAACCATTGTAGTTTATATGTTTTTGGAAGTAGAAAGGAGTATAAGATCACGAAAAGGAGTAGTTTGGGAGTGCATTTTAAAAAGGAGTACTGTCCACTAAAAAAGAGTTCAAAACTCCCTAAAGGAGTACGTTTGGTCACCTTAGAAATTGTAAATATTAATATAACTTGTGTTCAGATTTTAGGTTGAATTTTAATTTTTCGAAACTATCCAATGCAGGGTTTCTCAAATTTATAAGTTATTATGTGAATATCGAAAATTCCCCATTGTGTTTCTTGGTGTGTAATATTTTTTTATTTTTCTCGTGACCCACCAAAACTCGATCTGTAACCCACACTTTGAAAACCTCTGATCCAATGCGTAAAAAGTGAATTTTAAATAAACCATACAATATTATTTTATTCATTACATACATTCATGGGCTGTTAATTAATGATCAATTACGATTTCAAGAATATATGTATTTTGAAAAATGTTACGTCAACATTATTTTAAAATGTTCCGTGTAATTTCCATAAAATATGATTTAGATTTAGATAAACTTATAATTAATTGGTTTTGTTATTTTAGGTTTGATATTCTTCAAAACGTTTTCAGCTGTAATGTGGATAGCTGTTGTTTTGGGAGTTGGTAAAGGCATTCGAACTGTTTACATGACACTTGTAATTCCTGCCTATGTCCCATTGGCACGATTGGCCTCAGCAAGTGGTATTCAGACTGTTACAAATGGACTTATTTTATTAGTACTAGGGCCGCTATTAGGTAATAATATGATTTAGCTACTCTTAAATTATTAAAAAAAAATCAATAATAATTTTCGATTTGATCCAAAAAATGTAAAAACCAGTTAGAAAGAAAATGCTAAATTACACATTACTCATCTCTAATGAATACTCAGAAACAATTATATGCTATTAAAGAAAATTATAACAATATGATGGGATGTAATTTGATTTAAATGATAATAAACATCTCTGTGAAAAATTAGGAGTTAATAATTAAAACATTTGTAAAGCTTTTAGGATAGCGGTATTTTCTCTTGCAATATTGGTGTTCAATTAATTATTGTACAACATTATTGGAAAATACTTTTAGTCCGCATATTGGAGATATTCATTATAAAAGTTTTGTTCTTCAATTCCATTAAACATTATTAACAAAATCGTAGAGAAATTAATAAATAATAATTTCAATTGAATTTAACACGAATTATTTTCTTAATGGGGCGTTTATTATTAAAAAAAATAAGGATTTTAGGTTAAATTAATGTATTTAATAATTTGTGATGTTGTAGGTGTTATACGTGATAGAACAGGCGACTACAATATTCCTATCATGTTCATCAATTCATTGACTGCACTCACAGTAGTGATGTGGACTATTCAAGATATAGTGATAAGGATTCGGAATAAAAGGAATAATGAAACTAAAGAAATTGTATAACCAACTAGTAAATTTAGTATTTTGGAACTTAAACTATTTTAAAATTTGTAAATATTTATTTTTAATATATTTAAAAAATAAAATAAACATGTTTTTAATAAATTCTCAATATTTAACATTTGTCTGTAGTTGAACATCATTATTGTCCACCTGTTGGGGTAAACAAAAGCTTACACTGTCTCCTTGTATTTTCCCCACTCCGAGCTTTTTCCCCTCATGCGCATATAGTGCTTACGAATGCATATGCACGTTTACATGCGCAGAATACATATAAAAATGAGACATGTGTGCACTGACAGCAGTTTTTATTTGTCATTAAAAAAGTATATGTGACAAATTTTCCGCAGCAATACTTTTGTTATGCGCGTGTTTCTAAAAGAAATTTTTAAAATGAAAAGACTAAAAAGATTAGAGAACACACTATGATTAACTGATAAAAAATCAGATGGTAAACAATCGCACAATAAAAATGTTAGGGGTTGGAAAATAACGATAAACGGGCAGTAGCGATGCGGACAATCACACAAGCTGTAGGCAACCCTCGACCCAAGTAAGTATGTAGGTATTGTATCCAATATGCACGATGCACACTTGAACGAACACGCGTGCTGATGAGTCCGAAGGTGAAGCCGATACTAGAGATACTCCGGTAAGAGTTATGACAGCGTCGCCATTTTTAGCCAAACTGGGGTTATTTGAAAATTCATTTATATATTATTTTTAAGCAAGCATAAAAAATAAAATTATTTTGAACTTAAGTTTTAAGTCTCTTACTAACAATAAGAATATCTCTAGTTAGATCAAATTTTCAAGGCTCGTTACTTTATATTAAACTAAATCAATATTAAGACTAATTGTCATAAAAGTTAAATTATGATGTCTCATATTAATACTTTTATATGAAAAACATACCTATTATTTGTAATTCATTAGAAGCAATTGATTAAACGTGAACAAAAACATTTTTTTACATTTATTTATACACAATTGGAAATACACTTTCCTAGTTATAGGTCAATTCGCTGATTCGTCAGTGACTGAATTAAAAATACTTGTTTTAATCTAGCGGTTCTTAAACTTATGTGATCTAGGGACCCCCTTGACAGAAAATAAAAGTAGATCGGTAGTAATTAATTACTAGTAAATTAAAATGTAAAAGTACATTAATTTTTGCCAAACTTGTTTTACAAACCCCCTCGTCTAGGTTATTATAATTTTGTATCAAAATGGATTATTTACGTACTGTGGGGGTTTCAAAAAAATCTATTATTTATTTTTAAAGGTTAGTCGTTTTGTTTCTATGTTCTCTATGGTAATTCGAGCATTTGAATGTATTTACTTTTGCGTATTTTATTTAACTAAATAAATGTTATTTGAATGAAAAATAGTGAAAATTATTATTTTATGATTCTATGTAGTAATGATTTCTTTGAAATTTAGTTCTTATTTTTATGACAAATTGAAGTTTGATAGGTACGTAAAATTTTTACTCAAAAATTTTGTGATTTCGATTTGATGAAAAGTACATTTATTATTTAGAAAATGACGTGAAAAGTCGAAATTTTCAAACCGCAGGTCTGTAGCTATCTCATACCGTTCTCGAGATATGGCCTCTCGAAGTTTTTTCAAAATTTTGGAGAAAAATGAATATAACTTTTGAATGTGTGGTCGGATTTGGTTTTTGTCGACAGATTTGAAATCAGCGTGTCAAAATCTATAATATGACATATATCATTCTTTGAATTTCGACGAAAAAATATTTTGTGAAAAATCGACATTTTTTAAGGTATACCCCTTGAAAAAATTTCGATTTTTGGCTAAAATTTTTTTGTCGAATTTTGAAGTATTATACATGTCATTAGATATATTTTGACACGCTGATTTCAAATTCGTTGACGAAAATCAAATCCGACCTCCCGTTCAAAAGTTACGACCATTTTTCTCCAAACTTTTGAAAAAAATAAAACTTTGAGAGGCTATAACTCGAGAACGTTTGAGATACAGACCTGCGGTTTGAAAATTTCAACTTTTCACGTCATTTTCTATACAATAAATATACTTTAAACAAAATCAAAAACAAAATTTTTCAGTCAAATTCCATGGTTAATATTTCAACTTTTCATAGAAATTTATCTCAAATACAAGAAAAAACAAAAGTAGAACCAATACTAATCCACCAGAATAGTATATAATATGTATTTTTACTGTATAGTAGATCGCTTTATAAAAATCTATTAAAATGATTTTATAAATCATCACTACGTGTTAAGATTTTGTCGTTAGATACTATTTAATCACTTGTAAATAGAAACGTAAAAGCACTTTAATTTGTGCCAAACATGTTTCACGAACCCCTAATAAAAGTTCCGCGAACCCCAAGGGGTTCGAGGACCCTAGTTAAAGAACCTCTGTTTTAATCGATTCATAAGTGAATAAATCTAAAATTACTTCATTCATATTAACTAACGAATTTAATTTTTTCATTGCTTCATATATTGATAACGAGAACAGTTATTTTATTAAGAAATAAATACAATTAAATAATTGTAATACCGAGCTTGAGATTAAATATAGGGATACATTATATAAAGGGGGGGGGGTATCAATTAATGGTTTACTACAACTTATAAGATCTATTGTTCAGATCAACATAATGAAAAAAGTGTAAATAAGTTTACTTCCTATATATACAAGGCATCGTTTTTCATATTTTTCTAAAGTTTAACAAACATTGCAAAAACAAGGCAAAAATTGTTCAGGCAAAGGGGGTTATTACATGCCACTTTACTTCAAAGTATAAAAGGTAACAATTAAAGAGATTTAAATATGTATGTAAATGTTTTATTATTATTAAAAATTGAAAGGGAATATAATACATAACGCCGAAATCAAAATAAATGTTTTCTATTCTTAAATTTGCTAAAATAAGGTTAAATTAACATTATTGTATAAATAAAAAAAAACTATGCAGCACCAGTGCACGGGGGTCGATTTGCACTTGATATTTTTTTAATATTTCATAAGATTTTTCAATTAAATTAATGTTTTGTGCTGTAGAATCAATGTTCGTTATTAATACTTAATATTTTATTGCAATATTTATAGTAGAATGGATAGATAAATATTATATCGTATGAATAAAAAATACATAAACTTACTTGCGCCTTGTGGGCATAAAATGACACTGCATATTGTACAATTCTACTAATTCAAATTAAAAAATCCATATCTACATTTTGTTCTGAAGATACTACTATCAGAAAGCTTATCATGTTTTGTTTATATACTTAGTTAGTAATTTGTTAATTGTCAGTATATACTCATTAGTACTTAAAAACAATAATTTTTCTTATAACTTAGGCCATTTTAGTTTTATATTACATATAGGTAGTACTGTAATATGTAATGACAAAACAAAATTAGTACGAAAAAAATAAATTATTAATTGTTACAACAATTATACGTTTGTGTATATAATTTGAATATTATAAAAAAATAAGTATTTAATAAGATTTCAACATAAATTATTTGTGATGGTTAAACAAAGTGTACAGGTTCCTCCTGATGGTGGTTGGGGATGGATGATTGTTTTAGGTACTGCTGTTAGCAATGTAAGTATTTATTACATTATAAAATAATAAACGTATATATTAGGACTCAATCCGTTTTATTGCATTTAAATGATTTTATTCTTTTATGTCATTGTCTATGTTCAGTTGCGTAGCCAGAGTTTTTTTTCATTGCCTAGACGATTTAACCGCCCAACAGTGGGAATAAATCAAAAATTACTGTGAAAAAATAGCGATTTTATTTATATTTACTCCTGAAATAGACTCGTTTCTTTACTATGGGTAGTTAAATTAATAAGCAATATTTACAGATAATCTTAATACCAATAATACAAGGATTTGGTTTAATATTCCAAGAGAAATTTAAATTGTTGGGATTCAACGCTACTGACTCATCAATAATTGTAAATATAAATTCAGCGTTTGGTTTATTACTTGGAATATTTAATGGAGCATTACTTAAAGTATTCGGGTATCGAAAAATCGCGTTCATTGGATCTTTGATGGTTGCAATAGGAATCACGATGACGGCATTTGCTAATACTTTTACACAGTTTGTAATAACTTATGGTATTATTACTTGTAAGTAAAACAAACTTCACCTTTACTTATAGTAAAATAATAACACTGATAAGCGGCGTTTAAATAATGTCTATTTTAAAGCAAAACGGCAAATCAGAAACAAGGTTTTTTAGTAAGTATGAACGTTTACAATTTGTACAAAAGGCGTAATTCTTATACAATTACTATCTACTTATATAGGTACTTGACTTACATATTTATTGCATAAAATGAAACTTTAATCTATTTATCATTGTTCGTTCTCATATTTATTTTTGGCAGATAAAGTATATACTTATATATTATAGTATTATGTATATGTCAATAATATCATATATTAAACTAGTTGTTTAATTAATATAAAATGATATCTACATATGTTTATCAGAACTTTAAAATTAGTACCTTATATTTTGTACGAGTATTCAATCTACGATTACTAAAAATTCTTAAGATTATCTCATAAACAATATTATTATTATTTGATTTCATTTAGACATACTATTGTATTAACTAATAATTTTTTTTGACATTAATATATACACAATTCTTGTTTTGTGAGCAATTTAGTTACTTTAAATTAACTCTTAACAGAATTATTTATTATGGATAGTAACAATTAATTTTTCAGCAATTGGTATGGCTTGGAATCAATCGGGTTTCCATTTGGCTTTGAATTCATATTTTAAAGAAAAGCGAAGTAAAGCTACGGGCATTGCTATGACGCTAGTAGGTTTAGGTCTTATATTTATGCCATTACTTATCAGTTACTGTATCAATCACTATGGTCTTACTAGCACAGTTCTTCTATTGGGATTATTGTCATGTCATGCTGTATTTGCCTCGTTGTTATTACAACCAGTCGAGTGGCACATGAAGACTGAATTTATTGATGTTGACGAGATTCCAGGTTTTTAAATAATTATTTTATATTTTTGTAAATATTTTTCATAATCCACCAGTTTATCTCATGACTCATGATATTAGTGGTTGCAACAAATCTGCCAGACCCGCATGTACTTTTTTAAATTATTAGTTTGACCTGTTAGGAACTGGTATTTATTTTTATTATTTTAAAATAAAAAATTAAATATTTAAAATATCAATATAATTGTGAAACAGATATAAAAAATATAGAAACCAAATATATGTTAACTAATTGTAAGTATATTAAATATGCCAATAGTTCCTAATAACTAATTTCATACCCATATATGTAAAAATAAATCTTAAAAATATATATCATAACCATGTAGGTATTTACTTTTTTAGTTTTGTTTCCAAATAAATTTTCTAATTAATATTCTTCATTACCACGAAAAATATTTTCTTTAAAATTACTTACAGAACAATAGCTTTTAAAAATTTATCGTAATAAATTAATTTATAATTGGCTATAGATCAACAAGACAAAAAAGAAACTGAAAATATTTCTGGACCGCCAAAGAATGAAAATGAAGATGAAGGAAATAAAAACATACTCATGAAAACAAAATCTCTGATATATAAAAACTCACTTAAAGTATATTATTATCTAGACTTGGATTTACTGAAAGATCTGGATTATGTTATTGTAATGTTGGGGATGTCTGTAACATTGTATTCTGAGTACAGTTTTTCTGTACTAACCCCATTTATTTTGGGTGATATGCAATTTACAACAAATGAAGTTGCGTCATTAATGTCGATCATTGCAACTGTTGACATAGTGTTTAGAGCTGTGGCACCATATATAGGCGAATATTTAAAAGTTGATGCTAAACACATGTACATAATTAGTATGCTTATTCTCGTTTTTGGAAGATCTGGTGAGTAAATAAATTTGTTTTAAAAACTGTTGATTAAGTATAAACGATACCTATAATAATTAGAGTAAGTTCCTAGATCTAGTAAGTGAATCAGGATGTTTTTGAATAAGTATTTAAGTTAACATGAACTTTATTCTTATTTTTAATCATACTATTCATAGGACTATATAAAACATAAGCTTACTTTACACTGGTAGAAAGGATTTCTCAAACCAAATAAAACTTGTTTTGTATATAACGAAAACAATATTTTTTTAAGATAAGCAATAATCTCTTAAACCAACTATAGTATTATTGAACGAAGGAATAATGTAGTTGGATTAGGATATGTTTCTTCTATTAAGAAAATATTGTTTTCGTTATATATAGGTACAAAACAAGGTTTTCTTGGTCCAATACAGTTTTTTTTTCTGTGTACGTAATTTGAAGCATCCGAATTGTGTAAAACCTTTTTTTTGTCATAAACGATTGATCCTAAGACAAATTAGCAAAATAATTATTTTGTGTAAAAAGTCAAATAAAGTGAAAAATAAAAGATCAAAACAATGTACAAAACTAAATGATCAATGTACACCTCTGGTCTAAATAATTATTTGTTGATACTTAAAATTGTTATTAATTATTAATACTAAAGTACATATTAAATGGGATCTCCTTAAGATAATAAATATCCCAGATATAACTATTTTTAATACCTTAAGGGAAGCTGTAGATCTCTCACGAAAGAATTTCTGGAGATGTGTCTTTTTTAAATAATTTTCTAGATTAACTATTAATGTTTGTCACGCTAATCTTTAAATATTAATCTACTAATTTAGTTGAGAACTTATAAAAAAAACTAATATAAAACAATCAATAAAATATATTTACTGTTATATACATATACTTATATACCTCTGCGTAAAAGCGATTTGGGTTAATAATTATAAAATTTGAATTCATACTTAATGTTATGCGCATAGCATTATAAGAATAAATTGATACAAAATATGTTTAATCTATGCGTTACGTGTGCTCGTATTAGTGGTTTGCAATATATAAGAAGATGTATTAAACTGGTAAATCGTGAACCCTTTTACAGCATTTTTTATCATAATATAGTAATTTTATACTTCATATACCTATAATATTAATTAATTAAAATATTTTAGGTTTGATTTTCTTGAATACGTACAACTCTATAGTGGCTTTGGCACTTCTATTAGGAATTGGTAAAGGTATTCGTACAGTGTATATGATGCTCGTATTTTCATCTCAACTACCTTTATCTCGTCTGACTTCAGCAATGGGTCTTCAGACTGTTTCAATTGGTGTTGTATTACTTGTACTTGGACCAATTTTAGGTAATATATTACCTACGTACTTCATATAAAACTCATAAATTTGTTACATTTCCTTTATGTCCGATATTATAAAGTATTTTCTCTATAAGATAAAAAAAAAAGTAAATGCTATTCAGCGAAGTAACAAATCCTTATGAATTTGATGGAAATTTTAAAGCTTTGCATTCTATGATGTATGTATGTACCTTGTACATTGTACATACATACATTACCACTGCACTTTTACGTCACTTTTATTTTTACTCGCAATAAGGTCATTCATTTATATACCATACAATCAACAGTGAACTGTCATTTAATTAAATACCACGCAGATAACGTTTGCTTAGCTATTGCTCAAGAGAAATTTCTTTATAATACCCAACATTAGTGACAAGCTTAAAAACGAAGTGTTGTTAACAAAAATCATAAAATATATATTTAATTTCTTTTTTAGGTGTTATAAGAGACTTTACGGGCAATTATCATGCACCGTTGGTATTTATCAATTCACTTACAGTATTAGTAGTGATTATCTGGTTAGTTCAAGATTTTAAGAAGAAAGGAAAAAATAAATCAAAGTCCATGTAGAGTGCAAAGAAATAAAATTATTACTGTAGACAAAAATTTTTACTGACTATTTTTTCAATGTATTTTGTATTATGTAAAACATAACTACAATGTTGATGACTTGTAATGATTATTTATTTGTCAATAAAAAAGTCTATTGTATGAAATATAAAAATGTTTTAAAATTATTTATATTAAATTTATAAAGAAAAATTATTCACATTAATATAGATGTTGTATATAATATGTAATTCTAAATTTTAATGTTTTAAGAATACAAACAGGTAAGTGTAGAATAAACACAGTGACGTAGCTAGAGTTTGGCAAAATCAGCCTTCGCCTGGGGTGATGGAATAAAGTAGAAAAACCTAATAAGGATTAAAAAATCGTATGTATATTAAAAAAAGGCCTTTACAATGTTCGAAATGGTGCAAAGGTTAGATTTAGGAAGCGCCAAAATCGACATGACAACGACATTTGGATAACACCAGTGTAAGTAATAATGTGTATATAGGAGTCCCAGTTTAACCTTCACATTGCAATATTTTGAAAGGAATGCATTTTCGAGAAAAATGTTGTAAATAAATGTTGTTTAGTTTTGAGGGGGAATAAAAAAGTTTTCAATTTGATTTACGTTTTCAAGATAAAATTAATGATATTTTTTTAATGCAAACTTCTCTTTTTAATACTTTTTCTTATTATTTTATTTTTGTGCGACTTAAATTTTCTAAGACAATTATTAACAAAAAAGTTATTGTATAAAAATTACAATTATGCTGAAACGTACAGAAAAATGTGTAACTTTTTTTTATCTGTGTTAACTTTAAGATAAGAACATAATAGGTAGATAATTATTTTTCAATAGATATCAAAAATAGATTTTTTTTATTTGTAAAATGTACTTGCTTCCATTTTTGCATGAATACTATATTCATTACGGTTGTTGAAGGATACATATAAATGAACCCTTTAAAAATTATCGTATCTTCTTAATTTTTTCAAGACGTCATAACTACACATTAAATAAACATAAATTATGTACCATCATCATAAAATTTTCAATAATTAATTCATCCTACGCAATTTCAAAATAATAATGACTAGGAAATCAAATACATAGCAAAAATATTTTCATTAATTTATGTGTTCCAAAACAATGAGTGTACCGAAACTGTTAATAGGAACATGTTTAACATTGACCTCAGAATTGTCAGTATTAAAAAGCCATGGACAATGGACATAATATATAAATTCTGTATTGTATAATATGTACTATTAATTCCCTTTACTTACATTTGGATGATATTAGGTCATAACATGATAATTGCAAAAATCTGTTTTATCAAGAGATATACTATTTTTTCATTTATCATTTCTTTGTGTGTATTTAATCTGCATAACATACTTTTTCGATATTTTCTGTTAATCTATATCTATAAAAGAGTTGGTCCTTAACCACTCATTCACTCACTCACTCACTCACTCACTCATATATCAACGTTGAGCCCAAACCCCTGGACCTAGAAACGTGAAATTTCGTAGGTGCCTTCTTTTTATGATGTAAGCACCCACTAAGAAAGGATTTTTCGAAATTCAACCCCTACGGGGTTAAAAAAGGGTGTCAAAGTTTATATAAAAAAATATTTTTTTTGTTCACATTTAATTGAAACTTATCTAACATACTCTACAATATAAATATTGACACAATTATTTTAGCATTTCCCAAATTATAACCCCTAAGGTGTTAGGGGGTGGAAAAATTTGTAAAATATTTTTTTTTGTAAACACCGATAAAACAAGGCATAAGTAGGTAGGTACTCTACAAGACAAATATCAGTTAAGAAAATTCAACCCCTATAGGAATGGGAGTGGAGGGGGGGTAAAATTTTATCTTCATAATTGTTCATGATATTAAAGTAAATTCGGACAAATTAATATTCAATTAAAAATAAAAGTTCGATATTCAAGCGCTAATAGCACGGGACGGGAACGAGAATGGATTTAGATATGTTTATCTGCATACCTGCTTTACTTATAAAGGTAAATTCGGGCAAAATAGTAATCTTTTAAAATAAAAATTTCGACATTCAATCCCTAATGGCGGGGGTGGACAGGGGATTAATTTTTACAATTTTTAACTAAGCTCCGAGATATTTACGTTTTTTTTTTAAATGTAATATGTCATCCCTTATCACGTATGGAGGGTTCTAATTAGTTTCGAAGTTTACGCGAGCAAAGCCGCGGGATTCCGCTAGTTTATAATATTTGTTACATACATATATTGGTATACGTCAATTTAACAATATGCATGTATGATATTTAAAAAAGAATCATTTAAAATTTTTTTATATATGTCAATAATTATCCCGGAGAAATACTGATACTTTACCCATTTAACCTAGCTCCAATAATAACAAAGCTATAGCAATGATCACTCTCTTTTCGTAAACATCCTGTACAGTGTAAACTGTACATACATCAATATACGTAAATTAAGTATTTTATAAAAATTATAATATATCAGAATATCTAGTTTGTTATTATGTACAAGTAGATTTTTTTTACTTATGGTGTCTTTATCAAGTATTCATAATAGTACCTATATTAAATCTAATATTAAAAAGAAACTTATTTACTTATATGTAAATTGCTGTGTATTCAATTAGAGACTACCACACATTGTATGTATGTCATTTATTTCTGTTTAGGTAATGTATGTACATATGTTGTATATATGCATAAAATATTTCATATCAATTCATATTAAACATTTTATAATATTCAGGAGGACACCCACCATTGTATTCGAGATTACTTTTATAATGGTACGCAAATGTTGTACCAAACAATACAAATTAGCATTTTTACTAAGTTATTCTACTTAAATACGTAAATAGAGATTGGAAATTAATCAAAACAATATTGACCAGTATCATTGCTCAAGAGTCGATTCAGTCTAGTTTGCTGTGCTCAGATGTATGAATACTGACAAAAAACAGGATGACAAAGAATTTCAAAATGGATAAAATGTCTTATTCAAACGGTTTTAAATTTAATAACAATGACGATAATCTTGTATCTAAATTCGTTAACGTTCAAAAATATGAATATAAGACGGTCAGTGAAATGACAAATAATAATAAAAGCTTAGAACATGATCTGTTACCACTGGATATGAAAATTCCTCCATCTGTTGCGGAAACATTTCGTGGGCTTAATATCTTTATAACTGGTTCTTCTGGGTTTATGGGAAAAGTTCTCATCGAAAAGTTATTGAGATGTTGTTCTGATGTAGGAAATATTTATTTACTTATGCGAGAAAAGAGGGGTCAATCTATTAAAGAAAGACTTCATACCATCATCAACACACCTGTAAGTAATTTATGATTGTTATTTTGTTAATTATTTACACTATATCAATTACAGCTATTTCATCGGTTACATGAAGAACAAGGGGATTCATGTTTTGAAAAATTAGTTATTGTGCCTGGAGATGTCAATCGCCCAAATTTTGGAATTAGTTCAGAAATGTTAGCTGAACTGTTTGATAAAATCCACATTGTTTTTCATTCAGCTGCTGATGTCCGTTTTAACACAACTCTAAAAGCAGCTATACTCACTAACACTAAAACTGCCAAAATAATGGCAGAACTTGCAATGAAAATGACCAATCTTAAGGTGTGTATTAAGCAAAAACATTTTTTTCAATATTCACAATATATTCAAAATTTAAATATTAATATATGACTTTATCAAAGGTGTTGGTACATTTGTCTACATTATACACAAATAGCGATTTCAGCGAAATTAAAGAGCAGATATATCCACCAAAAGCAAATTATAAAGATATGATTAAAATGGCTGAAACATTAGATGAAACTACGATTAATGCTTTATCTTATAAGTAAGTACATATTTAAATTTAATTAATTACAGGTAACTGTTGCATAACTTGGTAGTTGAGTTCGTATGTAATACTGTGTTTTGTGAAACAGTGTTATGCGTGTTGAAACAAACTTGTGTTAAATAAATACTGTGTTTTGTGAGGACGGTCAGATAAGACCGAAATTGTACATAAATGCACTAATTAATTTTTTTTTAGACTTTTCGGTAAACTACCAAACAGTTATAGTTTTTCCAAGGCATTAGGAGAAATAATAATGGAAGAATACTCTTCAAAAATACCCATTGTTATTATAAGGCCTTCTATAGGTAAATATGACCTTTATTAATAATTTAAAAAATAAATTAATGATAATTTAATTTAATTTTTTTTCTTTAATTAATTCGTGCATAACTGAAAATTTTTAAAAGACATTTAATAAGTACGTTAATTTCTTCTATTTACAGTTGCTCCAACTCAAAGGGAACCTATCAAAGGTTGGGTTGATAACATGAATGGGCCAGTAGGATTGCAAATTCCTGTATTATCAGGATTCATGCGTGTCCTTTATGCAAAAAAAGAAGTCGCCTGTGATTTTGTTTCTGTGGACTTAGCGATCAATGCATGCATCACATCAGCATGGTATCGAATTAACTGTAGCTCATATAAAAAATGGTATGTATGCATGTATGTACATTGTACAATCTTTGCATATTAATATAAGGTACTGGTACTAGTCTTCGGTACTACCCCAATGTTGGGTAGTTTTTAATTAAATTTACTGAATTTGAAATATTTGTTGGTACTTATTTGATTACTGCCATTACTTATATTGATCTACAACTACATACATTTAACTGTCGTACAGCGTGATTTGATGATAATTGATCATTTTGTTTGAAAACAGTGGACAAATAATTATCGCGGTTCGATTATTATACTTTACATTGTTTTAAATTTTATGACTCTTTATTTTATAACTTTTTTGTAGTAGTATTAATTACTATTTTGTAATCATTAACAAGTGTCCATCAATGGGCGTGGGTACCCATTACTAGTTTTACATTATCCATTACTCAAAAAAACATAAAAATAAAAAACTATAACTTAAAAAAATACTATAAACTTTTCCAGCATGGGGATCTCAGTATCTATAAGAGATACAGGTTTGGTTAAATGAGATTAATTATTTGTAAGAAAGGGGTGAGTATTACTACATAAAAAAATATTCATAATTCTATGAGGTTTAGGCGGTATACCCAAAAAACTGAAAATTCGAAATTTCTTGAAATGGCTATAACTTTTTTGTCAAAGTAGATAGATACTTTTTGTAGACGGTTTCTCAAAGCACTTTTTTGTGTAGAATCGGCTGGTGTATTTAGATTTTTTATATCACTTTTAGTTTCCGAGTTATGAGCCCTAACTTTAGTTTTTCTTATGGGCCGCTAAGTTGGCTATGGCATATTTGAACGTGTTTTTTACTCTACTTTACAACGATATGTCACTTGCCATACTTATTTTCGAAAATAAGTCGATGTACTAAATGTCAGTGATATTTATTAAGTATTTTATTACAAACATTTAAGTGAGCCATGAAAAACAAAAATTATAAACAAAAATCACAATAACAACAATCAAAATAACAAATGACTATTTGAAAACAATTAACTATTTAAAAAAAATACATTATAATTTTTTTTCGATAATAAGTATGGCATGTGACATATCGTTGTAAAGTAGAGTAAAAAACACGTTCAAATATGCCATAGCCAACTTAGCGGCCCATAAGAAAAACTAAAGTTAGGGCTCATAACTCGGAAACTAAACGTGATATAAAAAATCTAAATACACCAGCCGATTCTACACAAAAAAGTGCTTTGAGAAACCGTCTACAAAAAGTATCTATCTACTTTGACAAAAAAGTTATAGCCATTTCAAGAAATTTCGAATTTTCAGTTTTTTGGGTATACCGCCTAAACCTCATAGAATTATGAATATTTTTTTATGTAGTAATACTCACCCCTTTCTTACAAATAATTAATCTCATTTAACCAAACCTGTATCTCTTATAGATACTGAGATCCCCATGCTGGAAAAGTTATCTGGGACACCCAGTATTTGCGGACTTTGGTAATTCAATTTATTTTATTGGTAACTTGAGTTCATGAAAATTACAACAATAAAGCCCACTAATCTCCAAAAAAAGTAGGTATACCTTATTATAATATATTTGATTTAATATCAACTATTTTTTCAATCTCTAAATACTCGTATTATGTACAAATGTATATATTTTAATTTATTTTTTATTTTCAGTTTGGTTGTCAACGCTTCAGTAGTAAATCAATTCAGAAAAACGATATCTGAACTAATTGATGTTGCACTTGACGTTAAAGATGAAATTCCCGTCGTTAATATGATGTGGTATCCATTTGTTTTCGCCACTAATAATAAATATTTTTATTATGCTTCCTTTTTACTACTTCATTTAATACCAGCATTAATAATTGACATATTTTTGAAGTTTTTTAAGCAAAAATTAAGGTAAACGTTATAATTACAAATTAACTGATTTATGTATATAATCTCTAATTATTCTATACTATATCAATATCAGGGAGTTTTGAATGTGTCATTTCATACAATATTTATCTATTTTTAAGATAGTTGTATCTATTATAAATAGAATTAAATATTAAAATTTTGATTTAAAAATTACAATTTCAATATATGTAAAAAACAATTTAATGCCAGTGGAAAAATACTGTATTCAAATTTATTTTCTAGTTTGTTGAGAGTTTCTTAGTAAAATTCACTATCAATTGTATATTTTTCACATATCGGAATATTTAAAAATTATATTTACTATTGAAGAATAATAATAACTTTTATATTTTCCAGCTTAGTTAAACTATATAGGAAGGTACTGGTAACTAATGAACTAATGTATTATTATTTATCAAACAATTGGAAAGTAACAACAGGAAATTATGAATCACTTCAAAATTTTTTAATCGCTAGTGATTATAATGCATATAACGTACGTATTGTTCATTAATATCTATTTTTTTGGTAATATTTATTAGCACTATGTACATATACAGGGTGGGGCATTTAAAGTGTTACAGAATTTTATCTCAGAGCCATCGCATATTTGAAAAAAATGTTACAATCAAAAAATGTTTGGTTGTCAGGGGGTAATCGAATATTAATAATATTTTTATTTTAGTATGGCCTTCAAGGTTATTTGAAATAGTTATTTCTAATAGGAACATATAGTTTTAATATAATAATCTTATTCTACGTGAAAAAACACGAATATTTCATTGAAAAATTTTTTTTTAACAACTTAAGCTTTCATGATATCTAACAAAATAATTTTGAGAATTTGCAAATGCAATAATTTTTTACTCAGAAATCATCAATTTTAGAAAAAAGTACAAAATACAAAAAATGTTTATTTCGTTCTAATAAAACTTTTTTTTCTAGATTTTTTCGTATTTTTTTTGCTAAAATAAAATAAATAGAAAAAGTTTCAAAATTTTTAAAACAATTTATCAAGGTTAATTAGACTAAAATAAACATTTTTTTAAATTTATACTTTTTTCTAAAGTTTATGGGTTCTGAGTAAAAAATTCTTGAAAGTCAAAAATCTCAAAATTATTTTGTTATTTTCAAATATGCGGTGGTTCTGAGATAAAAATCTGTAACACTTTAAATGCCCCACCCTGTATACAGGATGATTTACAACTAGGGTAAAAAAAATTAACAGTAGATCGAGAACATGTGTCCGAAAATTCTTTGTGAGGGAGTTACAGCCTTTTAAAGATTTTACTAAAAATTAGTGTTTATTTAATAACTAGAGAACCATCAGTGATACAGTTATGAAAATTGAAAACAGGTTTAGTATTAATACGTGTTATCGATTTCCACTATCAAACAATAGTAATTTAGACCAGGGGTATATGAGGCCAGTAGGCCCGCCCATTTTTATCAAGTAATTTTTTGTTCTTTAATATTTTCCAGAGTTGGGTACTTGTGAAAGATTATATGACACAAAACACACAAAAATATACTTTATATTATATACAGTGTAACCTTAATATAACGAACCTCAATATAACGATTTCCTTCTTATATTTAATTTAAATATGTTTTTTTAGATTGATTACTTTGAAAGCTTACAGTATGCAGCAAAAAATTGTATTTTGGGAGGGAAACTATATGTGCTGAAAGAAAATCCTGATTTGAATCAAAATATACCCACGGCTAAGAAAAATCTAAAAAGGTAAGATTTAATTTATTATTAATCAACTTCTTAGTTCAGCCAATGATACAATTAATTTATCTTGTTTAAAAATGTGTTCATTATAACCTTAGATTAGGAAAGACTATGAATACATAACAACCAATGCTAGTCCGTATATAAGTGTTACCAAAACTTTACGGTGGCCATCTTAATTTGATTGTCAGATTTATTATTTCCATAGATATATCCCAGAGGCGTCAGTTGAAAATTTATAGTATACAAATATACTTTAAATTACAATTGAATTTGGTATGTTATGAGAGATGATAGTTCCAAATAGACGTTTCTCTGTAAATCAGTTATCACTGAAATACCTTTAAAGACTATATAAAACATTTATTATTAATTTAATTTATAATTTAGAACAATTTGATATTTATTTTAAAATCTGAATGATACGCCAATGATTCGTTGAGCGATTTTTTTGTGGAGCGATATGGTAACAACACTATAGTAGTTCAAGAGCTGATAACATATTTTTCTGCCCCATCTGAGCACTAGGCAGACTTACGGAAAACATTAATTCATTTGTTGTACATTATGGGAAAAAAGTCCCAACCTCGACACTCGGCGATAAAGGGGTTAAATTCCTTAGTGAACATGTAAAAAAAGTATATGTTTGCCCCATGTGAGCACAAATAAAATGACTTCAGGGAGTTAGTTTATGAAAAGTTAGGTAGTGAAAGTGCAATGGGCAGACGCGTAGGGTGGGGATAAGGGGTAGGCATTTTATTTGTGCTCACATGGGGCAAACATACACTTTTTCTTTACATGTTCACTAAGGAATTTAACCCCTTTATCCCCGGGTGTCGAGGTTGGGACTTTTTTTCCCATAATGTACAACACATGAATTAATGTTTTCCGTAAGTCTGCCTAGTGCTCAGATGGGGCAGAAAAATATGTTATCAGCTCTTGAACTATAGGTATTGTATGATGAGGCTTTATCTTTCCTTGTCTAAGATTATAACAAACAATAGACAAAAACTATGGTTATGACTTATGAAATACAAATACCCTAACCATAAAAATTGTAAGAGTTTAGACTTACACGTGTTTCAATAGCAATGCTATCATCATCAGAGTTCTAAAGACTATGGTTAGACTTATGGTTAGGGGATTTGTATTTTATATGTATTCATTATATTTTTATTTACAATTAGTTTACTATTATCACTTTTTTAAATTATATTAACATTGATTGATAATATAGCCAGTAAGCTACAATTAACTAATTCTAACCAAAACCCCTGACCAGTATTACATGAAGGAAATAGAAATTACCTTGGGACTATTAAGACTGGAAATATTCACAGGGCTTAAGGATAACGGGGAGGTTCTAATGAATTAACTCGGCTCTGAAATTGTTGTTTATACTTTTAATAAAAGACTACTAAAAGTACTTATCGTCCTTATGACTGATAAGAAAATCTTTTGGTATTACAGTTTGCTTGAAAAATTCATACTGGTATTTTTATTAACAAATATTAAACATTTGATTTAAAAGTATATTATTTTAATAAATTAACGAATTCTTTATGTAATACAATGTTATTATTTCCAGGATGTTTTATGTACATTACGCAACAGTGTTCTTTTTAATATTTATATTTTTATATGTGTGTCAAGATGTCCCATTTGCATTATATAAAAATGCTGGTAATTTTGTTAGCAGATACTCTTCAAAATATTTATATATTTACGATAGAACGTAAGTACCTGTATGTGATATTAAACTATCTACTAAAATATCAAATATGTAATATGTACAATTTACTTAATATTATATCCATGAAAGGACAACAAATATTTTGTAATGCATAAAATTGAAGTTTAAAAAATTATAAATAAATAAATAACAAATAGGTATAAGTTCTAAATTGAAATATGTTAGAGTTTACGTAATGTTGTTTGATAATCATATCTATAAATGAACAATATGTTTGATGTTATTTTATTTGTATCAACTTTATGACGATATATTTGAAAATAAATCATATAAATAAATAAATAATTAAACATTTTATTCTTTTTCACAAGCATATACATAGTATAGAATAAGTCAGTGTAAATGTAATTCATTAACAATTATTACATAATATTATAACAATTTATTTATCATTACAAAAAACAGCTTATTATTATTATTAGAAATAACACGTTATTTACCTCATTCCTTATTATAACATATATAATTTGCAGACACCAATATACATAATACATATGTACACTTTGACAGTAATTGTTTAATAATTTATCACAAATAGATAATAATGATATTAACTCTAATATATCAAAAAAATACATTTTTTTCTTTTACAAATATCCCAAATACTAAAACTGCCTTTCTACATTTAAGCTGTTATTTAAAAAAAGGAAAAATTAACGAAAAATAAGTAATGCTGCTTATAATCAATATTAATTTATTTTATTGGCTTATTTGTGTAAACACAAAATCTTAAATTCTAATTTATAGGCTAATATATTTATATCGAGCCCTGACCGCCAAATTATCGTAAGCGATAAAAGGGTAATTTTACAGGAGAGGTATATTTTAGAAATTCTTTAAATTTCTATATTGATGCAATAAAGAAATTTATAGCAGTTACGAAAGAAATACCTAGAGTTCTTGATGTCATCAACTGTAAGTATATATTTAAAAAAAATTAAACTACTGACTATGAAGAAGCATGCCAATATGAAATTTACAAAAAAAAAATCAACCTTTTTCTAACTTTTTAACGGTAAATTTAAAAAATTCTTTTACGATAATTTGGCGGTTAGTATATTTTCGTTTTGCTTTCTAATAAAATTAATAGTTACGAAACGTTTAACGTTAATAATTTTGCAATATGTATACATGTAAATTATAAACCTAACTGTATAACAAACATAAATTTTCACTCATCAAAATTTGTCAATGTGGATGTGAACAAAATCAGAACAGAATAAGGAAAAACAAACAAAACTGTCGATATACATCTCCTTTTTGTATACATACATACACCATATGTAAATTGGTTAGCATGACGTCACGTACGAAGATAACAGCTGAAAAGCGGGCAAGTGTAGAGGAATAAAATTTGCCACCGTTGTACGGTAAGAGTCAACGAATATTAAACGGCGTTATTCACATCGTGCCAAGAAAATTACCTGTTTGTTATGCAAGATACGATAAAAAACGCTGGAGTTGTATACACATACATATGTATGTACTATGTACATTGTACCAAGATCCATGTATATGTATATTTGGTTTACTGTTTCTATATCGACATCGTTTGTCAATATCGTTAAACAACACCTTTCATTTTATTTGTTCATTTTCGCATAAATGTTATTTTGAATCAAATATATAGGTATTTATTAGTTTAGGAAAATAATAATGCATATACCTATACTCGGTATATTTCTTCTTACGTTTATTGGCTTCCTTTTCTATACATGATATTAAATAGATAAAAAAATTTATTAATAAACGAAATATTTACATTAATTTTAATGGCTTATTATTAGAGATGCCTACATATGTATATAGTTATTAATTAGAATTAATAATTATAAACATAAAAGTTAAATACATATATATTTAATATTAAGGTATCTACGACCGCGGCGCTACCTATGTTTCATTTAAAGAAATACATAACTGGTGCTATCTGCTTGGCTGCTATTTAAATAAAATTTGTATAAATAAAGTTAAAAAAAACTTTCTCTCCTAAAATAGCAATATAAAGTATATTTTTCAGTTATTGAAAATATTCCAAGCATTTATATATCACATAAGTATGAAAGAGAAACATAAGAACGACCCGCCCTCAATTTAATAAAAATGTAACATTGGTGTTGGAATTTTTCTGGATCAGAGCTATCTGCGAAGCAAATCCCGGATTTAAGAAAATACAGAGCACGAATGAGGTATCGTATTAGGCAGCAACACATCGATTTTCCCGACAGCGAAAAGAAAATCCATCTCATTTCTTATTCAAACACACTCTGAAGTTTTCCACGATTCATTTAGGTGCCATACACGATCGTGATAATAACTATGTAGACTGTAGACCATTTTCTTTTTGAATTCTCTCTCGCGTATCTACACCAATTATTTATACCATCACTCAATCAATCAATCAATTGATTTTTAGTGCATCTGCATTTTCTTGGATAAAATTGAATATAGGTAGTTTATACATTTCAAAAATTTATGTGGGATACAATGTTATATTTCATTCAAGTATTTATTAGCAATCTATTTAATAGGTTAAAACAGGAATAAATGAATAAAATAAAAAAATAATGGAATAATCGATTTTTGATGAAATTTTATCTATTGTACACCCCAAGCAGGCTCTGCTTGGAAGTGTGTTCTACTCTCGTCCTAAAAATTTTTTTCGTATATAAAATGATAAAATGAGTATTATATCTTAAATTTCTTCAGTATCTCACTTACATTTTTACATTTTCTGATAGAAAACATTACAGTCTCCATTTTTGCTTAGTTTAATATCGATCGGTTTTAATTTTCTGTTATAAAAATATAAATAAAGTTCAATTTGTCGATTTAACCCGCTTTTTTGATAAAAACGCCGAACTACAGGCTTCAATTCGAAATAAATTTGCACCAATCCTTTTGAATTCACTTCATCTATTATCAGAATAGAACCCTATTAAAACTCAACAAAATTGGATAACTAGAAGTAACGAAATTTGCAGTTTATTTAAACAAAAATTCATATTTTGACAAGCATTTTTTTTTACAAATAGAGTAGTTGCTATTTATAATTTATTAATAGTAGTAGGCGCTATTTCTTCATATGTCACTTCAAATTCCATAATTATTATATTGTGTTAATTAATTAATATATAAATACATGTACATCGATACGTGCTGTATTTTTATTCAAAGCCAATCAATCTTTTTAATCAAGATAAAATCTGGTAAGTTTGCATTTTTAAAACAAATATATAATATACGTCATATAACCTATAAACGTTACATTGTTGTTTCATTTTAAATGCTAGACATCAGGTGAACACAGCTGTTATCGCTGCAATATGTGGATGTATTTATCTTTTTAATTATTATTAGATATTAATTAATTTATTTACTTTATACATTTTACAAAAAAAATATGTTATATAAAAATTGTAAATTAAAATGATTGTTGTTTTATTACAATACATCCTAAATTTAAATAAAAAAAGGTAATAATCGATTGATATCAAGATTCATTGTTGATTTTCTAAAAAAACTTAATGACTGATAAACTTCATATTATATATTTATATAATATTAATTACCTCCAATCTTTTTTTCAAACATCCTTTTAAGTTTCACCAATTATATTGTACCTGTACCGTATTTATTTGATATTATAAGTTAATACATTTTTTTATGTTTAAGGGGTGTGCATTTTATGGCCTAGCCATAGTATTGTGCTATTACTTACTTATGTATTTCGATTCATGCCATTTTTGTTTTAAAAATCAATAACTAAGTAGTTGACGATTATTAACATTAAAGCAGAGAATAGCTATTGTTGGGGTACGTTTAAAAAGATTATCCTATAAAACTGTTAGAGCCGAGTTTATGTGTAAAAGAGTATAAAAAGAAACCTGGTTTTTCTTTTAATTTTCCTTTCTTTTATGAAGAACTGACATTTAAAAATAATAAATGTCTAGCATGGTTGTTTTATCGTATGTAATATTATCAATATCTACATTTTATACGAGCATAAATGTCGAGTGTTATACTTTTTGAATTAATTTATTATTGCATTTAATTCTTCTGATTAGACTCCATTAAATAAAATATACACAAATTCAAATGTCTTTATGTTTTAAAATGGTAAACTTACAACCGCGTATCTTATTTTAATATAATGTGGATTGTTTCTACTCGAATTTATCGCATAATTGAATAGAATTTCTGGCATTTTTCATCCCATTCATAAAGACAGTACGAGTTTTGGTATGATAAAATTTACATAGTCAGCGACGGAAACATCATCCGCCTTTGTCCCCGAAAAAAGTAAAGGGTGTTTGTGGATACTGTCATATTTTATTACGTATTTTTATTTTATTTTTTTGTCCATTTTACAAATACTTGATCTGTTGTTTTTATGGAAACAAAAAAGAAACAGAGTGTGAATAAATTATTCATGAAAAATGTCAGTTTATTTACAATGACCAAACATACATTTTATAACCATATACATATGTTTACGTATACAAAATCTTAAATTAACGATAAGTCAACTCTGATGCATTTTTTTTATTTCTTTAACTTTTTGCCTGTAAAGATTGAAAGTTATTGTGATTACCTACTCAGAATTGTTTTCCCGAGTTTTTTTTTCCACACATATTTGACTGTGTGTATGTGTTTATTTTTATTCATGTATACATGTTTTTTTCCCGAAAAATGCCAAGAAACAGATCAACTCATTTAGGCATGTATTTTTTTCGATTTGTCTTCATATAATATAATTACAGCTGCACGCCGAGATGAAATTGGTTTATACTTGGATGAGATGAGATCGAGAAATACTAGATACCAATTTCATTTTAACGAAACAAGACCAAGACCAAATTACATAAAACTCTCATTGAAAATCTTTGTTTCAAATGATCATTAGGTACTTGTCAGTAAAAATTTATTGAGGTCTTTGAGATGTACTATTTCAATAAGCTACTCATCTTGTCAATGAATATAATCTCATTTAAAAAAATGTGTGTTGTTTGCGAGCAATAAAAATTAAAAAAACTTTAAAAATATTATTTGAGATTATTAGCTAATGGTGAGTAGATTTTTCATCACCTCGTTGTCTTAACTAAATTATTTTTATTTAAATAATGACATTGATTTCTTCTCTCGCTATAACATTTTTGGCCCTCGTGTTTCTTTTGTATTTATGTGCATTTCTCCCTAAATTTAAGGATAGATGCACCATAAATTTACTATATTTTTTATGCATACTGAGGGTACATAAAATGAATGTTAATGCTTCTGCCAGAGCGACATGGACATAAAAAGATTTAAATAAATAAAATTTACAAATACATTTGTATTTATTTTTATAACCAACAACAAATGTGATGCGCCTCTCCCGGAATGACCCTATATGATAATAATCTATAAATCAACTAGCTGACCCGAAAGACGTTGTCCTGTCTTAACTATGAATATTGAATTCGTTTACTACAAAAAAATGAAAGCGTCAGTCGAAAACTATAAGCGTTATAAGTGAAACTTTTTTTATTACGGAATGCAAAAACTGTCAAAGAGGAAATAGACAGAAAATTTACTCACAACCAAAACAGAAATTATTTGTAATATAAATTAAACACCACAAGATAAGACAAACAGGCTTTGCCCCCCCCCCCCCCATTTCCCATAGGAGGCTTCCTATGTTTCAAGTTGGATCCAACTGCACACGGTGTACAAATTTGATTAAAATCGGTTAAGTAGTTTAGGAGTCCATAGCGGAGGAACATGTGACACGTAATTTATATATATTAAGATAGTTCAACTAACATTTATAAGATTTGTTATATTTGTATTAATAAACTCAGAGCATACATTTTTAATTTCCAGTTAATGAAATATCGGTTGCAAAAAAAATATGTTTCAGTTAGAACCGGAAGCTAGATTAAAATGGCATAAATATAGCGCATAAGAACATGTGCATATATATTTATATGTGTTATATACGCATGAATATAAGATTTGAGTATATTTATTTTTCGATATTTTCTATTAATATACTTGTTATAACTTGTTTTCTATCAATTTTATGTATGTACAACAATTTTATAAAGAAAATATTCTCAGCTATAAAATCCAATAATGATCACTCGGTTCCCGCGAACACCCTGTATATAATGTACATATCTATGTATGTATACATGACAGTTGAATGTTTGTTGAAAAATAAAATACCCTCACATTATGTATTCATCTGAAACAATGTGATATATTCTTTTTACAAAATGTAGCTCACAGTCTTCCATATCTAATAATAATACAATTATTATATTCCGCCTAAGACTGTGAAATAACAGTAGGTTTCAGTATTTACTCTACTTGACAGCTGGCAGGTACATTTATATGTATGTATATATGTGTATTAAATTTTATCTAGCATTACGAAGAGTAGTCTTTTGTGTTTTTCGTGTAAAAAATCCTTGAGGTAAAGGTAAAACTGACAGAAAGTTTTGTTTTAAAATCCGACTGCAATGTTCCTTGGGTTTTTTTTTTCATTATTTTATATTTTTAATTTATTTCACTTTATGTGACATGAATACAATTTAAATGCTTTTAATATCTAGTTGAGTCTAAACACTTCAAATAATATTTTTCCCATTATAAAATATTTTTTTTATTATTTAACCGTGTATTTGAATACATGTATTTTTTCTGTATAATTTTTATCATATACATTTTTTCTGTTATAAAAACTATTTCAAATATATTTTAAAATTGAAATATATATTTATTTGTTTTATTTAAAAAAACGGAAATAGGTTTTCTTTTTAGACGAATTTTACCCTTCTTTTTTTGAGATACAGAAACACAGACAGAAACAGATACTCAGAATGTATTCAGGTAAGATCGAAATGGATGTTTTTATCAAATTTTTGAATTAAAATCTTAGAAACCGAGTCATTACTATCGTTGTTACTATTGTAGTTGGAAGGTAGATTTATTTTCAAATAAATTAATTAAATTATTATTTATTATATAATTTTCAAAATAGTACTCGACGATCAGTTGTTTCTCTAACATCATAAGTCTTCCTGGTAAAAATATTGAGACTTTGTCAATTTGATTAACCTTCTAGCTCCAATAATTGGTGATAGCAATGATCCTTATATTTTTAAGTTTTGTACGTTATGACCATATAAGAAAGTAAAAATTATATACTGCAATTTACCCAAGCGTTTATTTTGTTATGAATATCATATTTAAAATATAAAAGGATAATTTCCTTTATAACTGACATTCCATTAAAATATTTAATAAAGCTTTTAAATAAAATTAATAAATATCACGACAAAGAATTTACAGCAACAAAGTTCTAAATAAGTTGTCTATATAATAATCTCAAGTTAGTTTATTCGAAAGAAGTCGTAAGCATTTCAGCTACCCATTCTCGCTTGAGAAGTTTTACTCACAAAAACTCTTTACTTCTACAAGCAAACGCACTCTTTCCTTAATGCTGTAATCTCACTTGATCCTTAGATTTTAGCCAAGTGGTTTAAAGGCATTCGTTCTTTAATCACAAGGTCTCAACTCAACAGCACCAGCATTGATTGAGTATACACATTCATCATCTTGTTTCGATCGGGGTGGCAATAACTTTAAATATACACAGAAAAAAATTACATCGGACCGTCATTGTTTCATATAGGTATATCGAAATTGATAATAAATAAATAAAAGAATATCATTTTAATCCAACTATAATATTGTCGATCGAAAACAATAATTTTTCTGCTTTAAACAATATTTCGAAGACAATTATATTCTCTTGCATGTACTTATACAGTACGTATCTATGTTAAAATATCTATTAGAAACCTAAAAATGCGAAGCAACTCATTTATATACCGTTTAAATAGGTTTTGTAACTGTTATGGGTCAGAATATATAACAAAAATTTTAACGTTATAGTTAAAAACATATTATAGAAACCAATAACTGATTACTTCAACGAAAAGTAAAATATACATTACCAAAAACTGGAAAATAAATGTAAAACCCATACTTCCACATTATCCATACTACTATTATAAATGCAGAAGTGTGTCTGTCTCTTTGTTTGATTGTTACCTTTTCATAGCTAAGCCACTGAACCGATCTTGATGAAACTTGGCCGGAAGATTGCTTACATTCAGAGGAAGGATATATGCTATATTGTATTCCAAAAATTTATTAGCTAAAATGTATATTATGTGACATTTGTATGTACGTATCTGTATCATCTAACCTTCTTCATTGGTGATAACGTATACCTAACATACATATATTGTTACGAATGTTACTTCAAATCTCCTTTTTAGGAGTAATAGGTAAATTAAAGATATGAGTTAAAACTGTTTTATAATTGCTAACTGCAGCAAAATATCTATAATAAAATTAATAGATATTCTACTATGAATGAAAATAACGAAGTAAATTTTTGAAAATATTCGATTTGATAGGAAAAAAGATACATTTTTGTTGTATATAATTTTTAAATAATAATAAAGTTCTCAATTAGATATGAACATAATGCAGAAGTTTGCGAATCTATATACTCAATTTTTAATTACATATAAACGAAATGATTAATAACCTGAATCAATTTTGGTATTCAATTTAGTATACATAAATTAATAATGTACTATAAAAATACATTGCTAATTTTTATAAACTTTTTTTAATTTACCATCGGTACTATAATTTAAACTAAGGTACATGGCCGTACTATACATGTTTATTTATTATTTTATAATGTTTTCATCCACCTAACATAATTACAATAGATCATTTTGTGTAAGAACGATAAAAAACTAATACAATAAAAAAACTTTTGCAGTTTGTAAATATTTACTGTAATTAGATACCTAAGAGCAACCGGTATACGTATATTTACACAAATGTATTCAATAGAATGGGATCTACAGCGTGTAAATATTTGTATGAAAGTAAATTAAAACAGAACGTGTTTGTATATGTGTAACGTGTACATATGCGTGTGTGCATATGTACTTATGTGCTATCAAAACATTAAAGTACATTACTCAGCTTACTTTGTTGAAATACTCGTGTTGATCTTTCTGCCTATATAGTAAATATGTAAGTTAGTATTCTAACTTTTAATTAATATCATGTTCGTGTTATAAACATGAGGATTTGCCTAAATGAATTATTGTTGAAGTAAATATGACTAGAACATTTTATCAATGTTTTTATTTATATTTAATTAACTGGTAGAAAACACTTTTTTATAATATTAAATATCATGTTATTTGAATAAAATTATTGTACAATGTGTAAATTATAATAACATGAAAATAATTTTATATTAACATGATATCTGTTTGATTTAACTAATAATGGTATACATTACTAACTTTTGAGTTTATTATAATATACGTCTTGTCAACGTGTCGCAATTTAAACGAAATTTCTCTCCGACTTGAATCACATTTTTATTTATTGAGTACCTCTCTTGGTAAGCCAATTAGAAAAAAAAATGTATTTTTATTATACATGTCAAGTTAGATATAGGTACACAATATTACTAATCAATTCGATATTAGAATAGGTGGGCACAGTTAATCCAAAAGATAACATCGTTAATCGTTCACTCATAAATAAAAAAGTTAGCTTTATTAATCGTTAAAATTTCGAAAATTTAACGCAAGTTAAAGTTAACCACCCAAAACGTATACTGCTTTTGGTGCCTTTTGGGATGGGATACATATAGGTAAATAAAACAAAAACAAGTAGATAGATTAATTAATTTAATTATTACAAGCAACAGTAGCGACCCGCCCTGGTAGTAAAGCATATACGCACCTAAACTTAATCTTATTGAATTAAATTATACACCTAAATTCTATCTTTTTATCTTTAAACCTTCCTCATGCTTACTTTACTTACTATATTATTATGAAATATGGAAGAAAAAGATAAACTCGATATGAAGTCGGTTAAAAATGGCGCAAACGTTAAAAAGTCAGGTTATAATAACTTTTATTCACTGGCACATAGCAAGTAATCAACAGGGCCGTGCCGGTGTGCCCGCGTGGGTCGTAATTCAAACAAATAATGACAACATGTCAACAAACAACCAATGTAACGGACTAAAGTTAACGGAAGTTAACAAGAGTGTTTTTTTTAGTTAACTTAAAATTTAATCCGTTAAGCATTTTGTTAAGTTCGTTAATTAACGATTAACGGATTCACGAGTTAATGCCCACCTATGAGTATAAGTGTGAAGTATATAAACATATTACATTAAAATGAATAGACTATCCCTGCACTATTTTATTGTAGTCATGAATTCACTCGTGAAATGTCAATGTGAGTCAATAATCATTATAGTTAAATAAAATACTAATATAACATTAGCTATTGCATAATATTCCATCAATCTGACAAACCTACGTGAATTAAAGTAAACGTAATAAATATCCGGTAAATGATTTACATAATAAATAAGTATATTGACTATACAAATAAGTTTATTAGAAAAAATTAATATTTCATATATCCATTGATATGGATCTTAACTTCTGGGTGCAAACTACGTCGATTTGATCAATCATGTTATCGGCCAACGTTTCGTTACACATTGCCGTGGGCAACTTCAGAAGAGCCTTTTAGAAGAAACTTGAAAATGTCTACTGCAATGTGTGACGAAACGTTGGCCAATAACACGACCAAATCGACACGGCTTACTCCCCATTAAGTATTAAAATAAATAACAACGACGTTTATAAATAACATAAATTCGTTTTGAGCATTCTGATACGTTTAAGCATGTTTCACAAAAAAACGTCGAAAATGGAGAACTGGAGAGTAGCATTGTCCTACATCATATCTAATTGTAGTTTTTCTGCTGTGTTTTGTTACTTTCCCAGTTGCCCGACAGCACTGCTGTTAAAGTTTTTTCACCACTTGACGAACTTATTATGAGAACACATTTGAAGCAAACACTGCCACGTTTTTAGGTAAACTTAAAGAATGAAAAAGTTTGTAGATTTTAATAAAATTTAATTATCTTTCTTCTGAATGTCTCTCTATTTTGTTATTATAATAATGTATATAATATGTACCGTATTTTTATATATTGTCTCTCCAGAGTACATTAAATTATATTATAATAACATGTAAGTTTTAAGTTAATTAATAAAATTCTCCTTTGCCTTTAGATAATAGTAAATTAAATATTGTTTCATGAAATTTCTTAAATATTCCTATTTTTGCAATTTTTATAATGCAATAAAAACTGTATACTTGCTTACATTTTTTATAATGCCAGAAGTTCACTTGTAGCAATGAATGAAAGATGTAATATTAAAAATAGATATACCATACTAGAAGAGAATCTCGACTGTCTTTATCGGTCTCTAAGCAATTTGTTTGAAACATAATAAAACATAGTATGTTGTACATAACATAGTGCCGTTGAAAATTTAATTAGAATTCATCCAAAAAACTGTAATATTGAACAATCTAAAACACAAAAAGTTTAAGATTTTCTTGATTTAACGGACGCCGATTTAACGGGCAAACTACTACTGTTCGTTATTCGAAATTCGTTATTTTCCCGTACTATAGATTTAAGTAATTACGTTTCTACATAAACACATACATTGATGATGAAGAAAAATAAACACTTCCGCCAACTAAAATTCAGGCTCTAAATGCGCTAGATAGTTTAAGGAGTTACTTGTCTTTCAAAAGATCAGTCCGCTTTCGCTAAACTTCAATTAAGTACTTTTTTAGAGCAGAATAATAAATCGTAGATATAACTAAATAACTGTATCTACATAATCTATGTAACGTATGTACTTTATTTTTTATAATATAATAAAATGATGATTCTACATTTAAACACTTTTTTAAGAAAATTTTAATTTTTTAATTTACAAGCCAACATGAATAAGTGTACGTATTTATAAGTATTTAACATTCGAATTTCTAGGGTAGTTTTCATCCCTTCAATGGCTAAGCACGTATAAAAAATATTGAAATGAATGTTTCATTATTTGTATTGCAGAATATTTATGCTAAATTTCAAATAAATCCGACCAAAAAAATATTTTTACTCACACAAATTTTTACACTCCCTTTTATCTCTGTAAAGGTTGAATTTCGAAAAATCCTTTCAAAAATCCTAACGAAGTCAATAGTATTTTTTATTTGCAAGATTTTGTGCAAGTAAAAAATGACACGCACGTACGTACACGCTCACACAAACATTTTTCTAAAATTAGTGTAAATATACTTTAATGGCTTTGAAATATAAAAATATGTTGACTATATTTACACTACTTTTGATTTCAATTTTTGGACCGATTACAATAACTACCTGTTGGAAATTTAAAAAATGAAAACTTTCAAAATTAATTGAAACAAAAAATATATGTAGAGACCTGAAAATATGATATCTACCAGAAAAAATATTTTGTATTAAAATAATTTTATACGATTGGAAATTTTAAAGCAGTAGGTATACTTTCCTCCAGAACCAACAAACCCGGAGTAATATATCCAAAGATAGCGTACAGATATTGTCTACACACGCCTGTCGAAAGAATTGAAAACGGCTTCTGAAATACGTTGCTGCTGCTCTGCGCATAACCTTGTATAAATATTTAATAAAGATTCCTGCTACGATAAATATTGTTCGCGTCTTCCCGGTTGAGAAAGGTGTTTTCACCAAAGTATTTGTAATTTCTTATGTAAATAATCGATTGTGGAACTAAAGCACGTACATGTAAATTTGAATGTGTATTTTTTGATATTGGTATATTTTAAGGAAATAATATTTTATATTTTAATGTGCTTGAGGTAAATGTAACGCGCTTTAAGTTTCTTATACTTATCATATTTAATTCAATTACAATGAAGAATCGCGTGGGAAAGTAGTAAATAAAATAAAGTAGTAATTAAATTTCTGGAATAATCCTTCCAAGTTTATTTAATCAAATTATAAAAAAATGTATTTTTACTCTAAGATTGATGATTTCCAAGTAAAAATTCTTGAAAGATAAAAAATTTGTAATTATTTACTATAATTACTGTAAATCTTCATGAAAATTAATGCCAGATAAAAAGTTATCTAACACAAAATTGTATATGAACCCATATTTTTTTGAAATTTGAAATAATAAGTTGGTATATGAAGAACCATATTTAACTTATTTCAATTTTCATAAAAAAGTACGTTCAATTTTATACTATATACAATATACACGTCAACTTTATAAATATATATGAAATATACAAAAAAATATATTTTTTATTCCTAGAAATAAATAGTAAAAAACACATGAAAAAGACATCAAAACTTTTTTTTAATTCAGTTATAATGTGTTTTTGCACCCTACACATTTATGTAAATATTATGCAAGCATACATAATTTTGATAAGCCTTTCTGTTTTATTTCTTTAATATAAAAACTTGTACTAATCCTTAGTATAACGATCTATGGCTGAGTTAATTTAAATTTAATGTTGTTTTTGTTTCATTCTTTCCGACTGCAATTACTGTAATGGAGCCAAGATAATCCTATAAAATTCATTTAAATGTCAAATAAAAGTTTTAATTCAATGTCGAGCCTTACACGTATATACAATTTTTCTCCGTTTTCTATTTACCTACTTCATTTAATTATTTTTTAGGAAATGTGCTATTCATTCCAACACACTTTATTAAATTACTTTTATAGTGCACAATAATTAAATAAAAATTAAATTAATCTTCCGAAAAATAAGTTTTGATTTAAAAAATAGGATATTAAATGAAGATAAAATTATTTTCCGCATACGAAAATAAATATTTTTTTTACAGATTATAATATATCCTGATTTTTCCAAGTACCTACCTATTAATTTAAATAGAATTAAAATTGATTTGCATTTATCAATATCTAATATTTTTTCTGCCTCTTGTATATTCGATAAAACTAAATAGGTACAATAAAGAAAGAAAACCGTTCACACTACAATTCATATTTCAGTCTTTTATTTATCAAATAGGATTACAAAATATACATACATATAAATATAAATTTATATTATGTAAAACTATAACTGTCCCAAATATTCATTTTTACATTTTTAAGTCGGTATATTAAAAGTAACCAGTATGAATAAATTGAAAATAAATAAATATAGCATGCAAATTTTTTTGAGCAGAAATAAAAGATTCAAGTTTTGAAATATGATTAAAATATAGTAGTCCAGTGCCAATCCGACTTTTTGAAGCTAAAAAACAGAAAAATTCTCTACAGGCTGGCGATAGTGGGAATCGTTGCTAAAAATGATTACAAAAAGAGGAAAAATAAATGCACCCTTGCACATGAAGCGGTTTCGAAGGGGGGTGGTTTTTAAGGGTTGAAAACGGTTTTTTGCGATTTTCGACGAAGTATGACTTCCTATCGAAAAATGGTCTACAGTAAAGTTGTAGATAATAAATAAATCTACAATTTTGTTTCAAACCAATTTACAACATAACCTCAAAATTTTCGAGATAATACCAAAAAACCATTTTTTTAAATTTTCGAGTTTTTTATGCCGAAAAAATTGCCAAAATACTTTAAATTTTCATGAAATGTATGTTTTGAAGTCCCTTAATTTTATCGACCTGTCTGGAATATCAAAGTTAAATATTTCTTGAAATATTAACGTTTTTCGAAAAAAATGAAATTTTTTCAATCGAAAAATTGATCGTAGAAATTTTCGATTTTTGAACTTTTAGGGAACTCATTTTTTTCGTCTTGAGTTATACTTTAAGATAGATAAAAAAATTAAATACCTTTACATTTAAAAAAAAGATTAGAAAAAAGAAAAATAGCGATTTGTAAAATACGCAATTTTAATTTTTCAATCACTCTAAAAATTTTGTACTAATCATGAAATTTTTGTGTTAAAATACAAAAATAAAATATATTCAATTTAATAAAATGATAATTTACTTAAAAAAAATGTAATACGGTGTAAATTGATAGGAATAGAATGCTGTAATTAATTAATTGAAAAATTTTAACATAATAATAAAAAACTTTATTTAAAAAAAATAATAGTATATTAATTTTTTGTAAAATTAATATAAGTACTATGTAATGGAACTTTATTTTATTTTTTAGAACAAAGTAATTTTAAATATATGTACAAAAAATCAATTTATAATGCTTTTACGATTTATTACCGAAAAATTACTTATTTACTGCATCCTATTCCTATCAATTTACACTGTATTACATTTTTTTCGTAAATTATCCATTTACAAAATTCAATATATTTTATTCTTGTATTTTAGCACAAAAATTTCATGATTAGTACAAAATTTTTAGAGTGATTGAAAAATAAAATTGCGTTTTTTACAAATCGCTATTTTTGTTTTTTCTAATTTTTCACAGAATTTTTAAATGTAAAGGTATTTTAATTTTTTATCTATCTTAAAGTACAACTCAAGACGAAAAAAATGAGTCCCCTAAAAGTTAAAAAATCGAAAATTTCTATGATCAATTTTTCGATTGAAAAAATTTCATTTTTTTCTAAAAACGTTAATATTTTAAGAAATATTTAACTTTGAAATTCCGGACAGCTCGGTAAAATTAAAGAACTTCAAAGCATACATTTCATGAAAATGTCAAGTATTTTGAACAATTTTTCGATATAAAAAATTCGAAAATTCAAAAAAACGGTTTTTTGCTATTATCTCGGAAAATTTGAGGTTATGTTGTAAATTGGTTTGAAACAAAATTGTAGATTTATTTATTATCTACAACTTTACTGTAGACCATTTTTCGATAGGAATTCATACTTCGCCGAAAATCGCAAAAAACCATTTTCAACCCTTAAAGACCACCCCCCTTCGAAACCGCTTCATGTGCAAGGGTGCATTTTTTTTTTCTTTTTGTTATCATTATTAGCAACGATTCCCACTATCACCAGCCTGTAGAGAATTTTTTTTCCCCAAAAAGGCTTTGGCACTGGACTATAGTATGTGTATGTATATTAACTATGTGTTTTTTGACTCGTTTTTACTCATATTATAGTCACAAATAAATTAATTTTATCTATCGTTGACTTGCTGATGTACAGTCTAACCTTTCAACCGTAGATTTTGAAATTATATGAATATAATATACATACATATGTATAAAGCCATCTAGTCCATTATACAAAACATGACGGTGGCCATTTTTACCATTTTTTAAAATATACCTATATACATCCCACAAGCATCAGATGAAAGTTTATAATACGCACAATATGCGTAAAATTACAGTTAAATTACTATAAGGAAAATGAAGGTTTCAAATACAAGTGTTTATGTTTAATAATAAATAAATTATAACTTAAATATGATTAAAGGCAATATAGAAATAATTATTTCTAACAAAATTTGGGATAGTTATGTAATTACACTGGCTGATACAAAAAATTGTTTGCTGCAGAGAATACAGCAACTTTTTTATGGCAATTTGAGTACGCTGAATCCAAAAATGACCATCATTTTGCTTAATCAGCTCTTGTTTTTGCGATATAACAAAAAAACGTTTTTTTCGATATGCAAATATTCAAATTCATATATACATTTTTTTTCAAATACTTCAACCAATGATCATTTGCAATATAGATACTTGTCCTAATTGAATTAAAAAATCTTAAATTATACACATTCATAAAGTTATTTCATTCGAATATCATGTTTTAATTGAATAAATATCGAATATTTGCCAAAATTCGGCAATTTTAAAATTCAAAAAGCGTTATTTTACAAATAATTTTTGTTCAATTTTAATGCAATTAACTAAATTTGTAACTTTATTTATATTCTTTATTGTGCTTAAATTTTAACGTTATCGAATGAAAATTGGTGAAATGGTACTAAAATCAACAGTCCACTCTTGGCGTATGTATAACTCGTTAAATTAATTCTTGCATGTCAGTAACCAAGTTTTTGTAGAAGTGAAATTTTAACTGACCCCTATTAACAAAATATAGCCAAACCGAACCCTTCAACAAATTTCAATGCTTTTCGGTCTGTTATAAAGTTCACTATGTACGTCATAAGTCCAGCACTGTACATGACATACAGATAAACACATATATAATGGAAGAAGGAACAACGCACATACGCAAAATACTACCGCAATGTTTCATTTTTCATAATCATATTCGCGATATTTGAATTTCTTTGTGCGAGCTTGGAGCGCACATTCATTATGCATTCTTCCTGGCCGAGAGAGAAAGAGAAGCGGTAGCTACTGAAGCGTCCGTTTCCACATGAAGTCACTTTTCTATTATAATAATTGCTCATCGCGTTTATCGTCGGGGCTTTCAAAGTCAGCAAAACGTGTGTACAAATAAAACTCTCTGTGGAAGAACTGCGTTGGCCGACGGACGGAGCAAGTGGCAGTCATGGTTGAGGATTACGCGCTGTTGTGTCATACAGCGGTCTAGTGTTTGTTAATTTAACTCTTTCAATGCTCATTTTCATTACGAGTTAGTTACATATATTACTAATTGAAAGAATACGTTATTTCTACCAAGTTGTTTGGTTTTAATATTTTTATATAGTTCTTAAGCTGCTGTTAGAGGACAAAAGCTGAAACTATGAAGCAAATCTATTATTCTTATTAAATGATTTTGCAGATTAACTACGTACCTTAGTTTAAATGTGTTAATATTTTAATAATCTTAACAGTCTCTTAAATTAGTCGTGTCAAAACCCAATATGATTTTTTTACTAGCAAAAAAAAATTTTTGGAGAGACTACAAGCAGCAGACTATCTTATGCCATGTTTAGACCAAAAAGATACAAAACTTCGGAATTTAAAAAAATATATTAATATATTGTCAAAAAAAAACACCGTGTTCGTAAAATGTGAGTTTGACACCACTGACATATACAATTAAAATTTATAGTGAGTTGTTAGACAAACTTTTATTATTAATAATTTTTTATAATGCTTGGTCTACGGTAGCTATAACACATCACACATGTTATTTAATTTATACAATTATTATGTGATAATCTACAGATGTAAGTTACTTATTTTTCTTTGGAATAATTCTAAATGATAGTAGGTAATATTAGGAAAAAAAGATCACTTATTTAGAGAAGAGACCTTCTAAAAATGATATTATTATTATTTAAATTAACTACAATTTCAAATATATAAGAGATATTTAGATCATTCTATAGATTAATGACCGATAAAATATCAATTTCTACCAATTTCCTTAAAAGCTCGCATTTATTCACAAACTTGTTCTTCAGCCGATCGTTCATCAAAAATTAAGAAAATCCCTCGCTTTAAAAATTGAAACTCATGAGGAAATTTAGATTTATATAAGGTAATTTATCTTCTCTCTTATACAGGCCCTTCTTTTCGGTCTCTAATGGCTCGAATAATTGAAACAAATCGCCCCCAATCGCTTAGAAATACAATGCTGATGTAAATTTGCGAAGAGGAATATATATCGCGCGATTATTTAACTTGTGAATATTTTATAACACTCATCAAATACCTTCCCACTTCTCAAATCCATTTTATTGCGATATAGAATCATTTAAAATTTAAGGTGCATGTTTTTATAAATCTACGTTATGACGTCATGACTTATTTGCTGGCTATATTGTTAATACGGTTTAATAAATATTATTATATCACTATATACTGTATATCATTTGTAAAAGCATAGCATTTAACTTGATTTGAAATACTATGTCGTGATTTACTCTCATTAAATGTAATATATAAATTAAACGTTTCATTAAGTAAGAAATAATATAAAGTCTCATATTTCACATTTTATGAGTGAAGCGAATAGTTGCATCAATTACATTTAACGAGAATAATTTTTCTTTCTTTTTGTATATATGTTTAATGTATATTTGTAAAGAATATGAAACGAAGCCAAATCAAAGAGGAGGTATTCTATAATTTCCAAAGCGATTTCAACTTTTTTTTATAAAATAAATGTTATAGATTTATAATGATATATATAAAAAGATTTATAATCCTATCAATAGTTTTTTTTATAGTTTTCTGCTATAAATTTTGCTTTGTATTCTTTTTTGTTGTTTTCTTATTATTTTTTTCAAATCGCATAATATTTCAAAATAAAAAACGTTCTAACTATTATTCGAAATTTGGTACCCATCTAGTACCCGTAATAGTACGTCTGAACACAAAAGTCTTCATCCATAAGTCTTATGGCGTAATATGCATATTTTAAATACCAATAAGCAGTCATTAATAATTTTAAATAATTTAAGTCTTCTATTTTTAATAATTTAATATTTATATGTAAATCAATATACAGTATTATATGTATGTATATAAATAATAACAACATTTATCCTACTGATGTTTGGTTTAGGAATAATTTTTGACATTGATTGATGTATTGCTGTAAATCGTGATTGATTTGATATTTTAAAATATTTATTAAAATTCAAATGATAGTTTGTTGGTGCTTATCTGATACGAGTGTAAATAACTTATTCATTACGATAAATAATTCATTAGGAATAATATCACACAAATATGTACCTTCATGTTAACATAGAACATCTCATGGTGATTGAAATTTATGTTAAGATGAATCTATATTGTACTGTTGAATATTTATTGATTCAAACTACATAAACCATTTCAATCACGTCAAAACAATAAATAATTTAATACTTCACTATGATAAAATATAAATGTGTATACAAGCAGTTTTAAGAAATATTTTCGTACTGTTTGTAACTAAAGAGAATACTTAATACATAATAGAAAATAATCCTTTGTTGAAAAGCTTTTTATTATGAAAAGATGTATAATAATTTAAAATCCAATCATAAGTAAACAAAGAAAAAGAAGTTGTGTTTAAGAAAAACAATTAAAATTCATTAAAATTTAATTATTTCCTTTCAAGGTAAATATCAAAATGTATTTGGTATTTGACATGTTGTATTTATATAAGAATAATATAGAAATATCGTTTATTATAATTTATAATGTACGTATTATACAATTACATTTATAAATTAAATTCATGTTCACAAGAGTTAACGATAGTACTTTTAATACGTAAGTAGCGAATATTCTAAAGTCTAAACTCTCAAGTCTAAAGCTTTTAATGGAATTAAAAGTAGTAAAGAGGTAGATATACTATACAACACCATAACAGAGTATGAAATAAACTTAATTTGCTTTTTCTATTTCCGTTGATTGAATATTTATTTTATTCAAACATTTTTAAGTAATTTGTACACATCAATAATTACAAATAGTTAAATAAAATTATTAGCTTGCGAACACTTGCCAATCTTCTTAACGCCTTCAATAGCAAGGGTGCTCGAATTGTAATAGTGGTTTCTGCCAAAAGTTGGACTTACTAATGATAATTTAACCCTTAAGTATTGAGGTGGAAAATTGTACTTAACATTTCCTAAGTAGAAAATCTTTCTCTAGTTTAATACCTTATGTGGGGAAAATGGGTCGGAAAATCATTTTTTTCAAATTAATCTAATATTAGAACTTATAAGAAATATTGTCTGAAAATTTGAAGTCATTTGGAGCAAAACTCTACGACTTATAGACTCTCTGGGTGCTCGGCCTCTCTCGACTTCCATTGTACTCGGCGCGGCAACGTTTCTCGAAACTTTTTTTTAACTCGGTAGTCAACATTTCTCAAAAACTATTCTACCAATCTTGCCTAAATTTTGCATACCTCCTTTGCATGTTAAATACTGTTTTTTTTTTAATTACAACTCATTTTATAATTATACAAATAGACAAATTTTAGCAAAAATCAAAGTTTTCTTAATGCACTTTTGCAAAAAATTCAAAAATAAATATTTTTTTAATTCCTTCGTTCAAAACCAAGATAAACTTATGTACTAAAGAAATCTTTTTTGTTTAATTTCAGCTTAAGCAGTCATGAGTTATCTTGACTACCGGACGGAAACTTTTTTTGAGGTGCCTCGGTTTTCACTGCTAAAACTATTATTAAAACATTACTCAATAATGTACAAATGTTGTAAACAAATTAATAAATAAGGCACTTTGAAAAAAAATCGCAAAAATAAACTTTTTGTGCATCTCAAACCCTTTTCTCCTCTTAATAAAAATTAAGAGTATTGGGATTGTGTGAGCCCATTGTTGATGGTATATCATATGTGATTTTTGTTCACATACCTATTTTAAAATTATAAATCCAGTACCTATATAATTTCTCTGAATTATCGTCTTGTATTTTCATATAGATTAAGAAATCAAAAGACCGCAAGCTTGTGAGTCTATTATAATTTTTTTTAAAGCCAATGACTGTATTAGTATGTAAATAATTTCCAATTAAAAAAATAAAAATTGAGGTAATTAGCAAACGTTACAAGACAAATAAACTTTATCTTATAGATTTCGGTTTAATATGACAGTATCAGAAAACAAGTTTTTCCTTAATTAGATGGAGTATAAAAGTCGCATTTCGTATCATTGTGAAAGATAAATCCTTAATTCAAGTGTTTTAATTTATTTCTTGAAAGTGAGAAATCAGGAAAAGCGATATTAGCAAATAATTTTTTATAGAAAGATTGTAATTTGATTATATTTTAATGAAAATGATTGGAAAATATACATATATGTATTTTGATGTTTTTTTTCCAATTAACAATTAAATAAAAAGGTTTTATCTCACAAAAACATAGGAAAATGACAAAAACAACTGATTCTATTAAAGTCTTACTGTTGTAAATTAATTATTCATACTTTTAAAATTCTATAAAACTTGACAACGATTTAAAAAATTAATTAAAATGTTAACAAACTGCATTCAGAAATACTTTAAAATTCTTTTTAATACGCTTCGTATATATTTACGAACTGAAAACGTTGAAAAATATTTTCAGCCAGAATTTTATTTATTCGCATTTTAGTTCTTATAAAACACAGTAATAATTATTTTTACATAATTAATATGCAACAATAACATTAAATTATTAAATAAAACTATTACTTTTCTAGCATGAAGGTGATTTATTTATTTTCTAAAAGCTCTACAATGGAACGACCGTTATACATATACAAAGGTGTGCTTAATTAGAGAATGTCATTAGAATGATTACTCAGCAAGCACATTCAATACCTGCTGCAGTTGGAATGTTTGTGAAAGGACGTGTGAAATTATCAAACTAATCAGTTTTGGGTTCAGATGCTACGGTAATAATTATACATAAATTCAAATTATTGTAACTATTGCTAATTAAATATTTTACATTTTTATGTAGTTTTTAGGTGATACATATTTTTTAATATGTATGTTTTTCAAAAATTTGTTAATTTCAATAGCTCCTCAAACACGAAAAACTGTCAGAAATAGACAACATTCAGCTGACATCAAATATATAATTATCATCTTGATCTAATAAAACATGAGTTATTATTTTATAAATTTTTTTAACTTAACATTTAAACAATTTTGAAACACTTAATTTTCAAAAGTCACGGTTGACACATTTAAAAAGTATTATTGCTATAAACACGGTTATTATTACCAGAATTAATTTATTTCCATAAATTCGTCAACCTACCCCTTTTCTCCTAAACATTTAATTTTTTTATGTATGCTTTTAATACCATACTTACTAAAATTTTCTTTTTTTTTTTTAATTACATATAATTAATATGATACTTACTAAATAGTGAATTAAAACAAAATATTCCAAATAGATTTAAATAAAACATGTACAGTAAAAAAGTAATTAAAATATACTTGTCTTAAAAGACTCGCAAAAGTAATTAAAATATATAGCGAACGTTTTTATCTCCTTGTTAACTGAAGAGTTTACAACTTTTATAGCCGTGAGATACGACAGTCTTATCTTCTGCAATAAACAAGACATTTCAAGACGTTTGCTATCTTTCGAAATCAGTGTTTCTTTATCGATGGTTTATATAGAGCTATAAATCACGTTTATAAATAATTATGTTTTGATTGCACATGCACATTTTCATGGAAAAAATAATAAGGCAATTTATATTCTTACAATATTAATCAGCAAAAGTTTATGGTATAATTTATATTTATTATAGTTATTATATAACAGTGATTCCCAACCATAGTGTTGCGATAATTCTTTAAAAAACATGTAATTTTGTACACATTTTAAACCAAACAAACCACTGCTATATATTATGAATAGTAATAATGGTAGCTACACGCAGCTACAGTACTGCCAATCAGTTCAATTATTTTGCTATTATCTACATGTATTTTAGTTGTTAATTAGTATGATTCATTACATCTCTAAATTCTATTTATATGGAAGGTTTAAATCCAAATTGATTAAAATATTGATTATGCATAAGTTCATTATTCAATACTTGCTTTGAAACCTCAGAACCAATTCACAGAATAAAAAATTGTAATTTGTTAAATTGTATCTCAATTGAATTGACTTATTCAATTTAGAACATAGAGTTTTCAGTTAAAGCGATTATCTCAAATAAGTACAGTTTCAAATTGTCGAGAAATTATTGAAGCACACTGGTAAAATCGATTGCTGTACAATGCTTTTAACTAGGAACAAACAAGCGCGAATGAACTATACGAATCCACTAGTCGTAAATAAGATACTGAGAGTTAATTCTCTCCTAATTGATTGTAAACACATTATCCCTTATTAATTCCTGTTTTTCTCAACGACGCGACGTTGGATAGTAAAACAAGAGGGAAGAATGTATTTTATGTGCAAGATTTCAAGTTTATACATACATGCAATGTGTACTGATAGAGTTATTTTGAATAAAAAACATATTTTTATTAAATTACGTATCGTACATTCTATTGATATCGTAAACAATCTACTGTACCTATCTGAAATATTGAGTATTTTTCAATTTTTATAATACTTAAATCCTTTTTATATAGAAACAGAAGTGAATTAAATAAATTAGGAGACGTAGGCAAAAACTGATTTCGAAGCCTTTATCCCCATTACTTCAAACAAATTTTGTTCGTTAAATTTTTTTTATTCAAATCAGTATAAAAAATTTTTTTTAAAGAAAGAGGAAAATACAAACATATTATACCTAATATAAAAATAAGAATTAAGTTAATTGTAATCACTAAATCACTACTCTACCTAGATTGATCAAAATATGAAGCATTTAATTGAAAATCATATTTGCACTCATTTTAGCCTCTTTCGCATAAATTAAAAAATCATAAAAATTGGGGATTACAATGAAAACGATGCAAACATTCGACACGGACAAAAGGCAGACATGCTCAAAATCATGAGTATATAAAAAATGCCGTTGGTAAAGTTAATGTTAACAGCAGACAAACTAAATATGCGCCCACTTTTTTCTTTAAGTACAAAATAAGAATACAAACTATGCTATAAACTTTTAGAGAGAAAAACAATTCTTAAACAACTCTAAAGCTCTATATGTGTAGCGTTTGCTTTGTTCAATTCTGATCGAATTATACAATAAAAGTTTATAAAGCAGTAAGAAATATGATATATTCTATTACATATGTAAAAATAAGACAAAACAATGAAAAGTATCAAATACAATGATCGACCGAAGCTAGTCTTTTCTATCTTAGTATCCCTGTGTATATGTCTAGGATACTCGTAGAATTATGGTTTAGCTGAGGGAATAACCAAACATGAAATCAAATAAACAAAAACACATAAAATGTAAGCATATAAATCCCAAACTAAACTTAATCTTACACGAACAAAGGACACACCGTAAAAATCTAGTTACAAAAATAATATAATAACAAATGTATAAAAGAATAAAAATACGTAAATATATAAAAATTAAAAATATATATTTTTTTTTTATAAAAAGCAAGTCTTTTCTCAATAGTAATAAAAATCAATTATTTTCTTATCTAATTCTTTAACATTTTTCAATTTAATTTCAAAGGCTGATTTAAATAAGATGTTCTTATTTTGATTAGATATGAAAAAAACCTTCCACAAACATACTTAAAAATAATAATAGATATTTAATAATAATCTTTGTATATACTATAATATTCAAAATATACTTTTATTAGTATGTGATGTAGACATAAAAAATAATATAGATCAAAACTAAAAATATTTGTATACTTTATTTGTATAGTACTGTTATTATAAATGTAATCACCATAAACAAAATATTGGCATATCAATTAATTTTTCTTTATCTGAAAACTACATTCCCATATTTTTGTTTTCAATAGCAATACGAGTACATATTTACATACATACAGGGTGTAAGATTTTGAAAAAAGCTCGAATACGTCGATTTTGCTTTCAAGGGGGACATCTTTTGGTATAAAATTTTTGCAAGAATCTTTTCAACCCTCAGCGCTATGAGCACAACCCTTAAAATTTTAAATAGCATGATAGGGTAAGTGATACTTCATTTGAAAGGTTTTTTCATTCTGAATACGGTGCTTTTTGATTTTTTCAAATCTGTTTAGTTTTAGTCAAGTTATTGACATTTTGAATTCCATAAATGTAGTGATTTTCTGATCAAAAAACAAATATTTACAACTAAAATTTAAAACAAAATAGGTTTATTTTATTATCAAATAGTTCAAAAACATCCAGTTTGGACATTTATTGAATTAATTAAAATTTTGGATGTAGATAAATTTTTTTTAATAATTTTTATTTTATTTTTTAATTAATTCAATAAATGTCCAAATTTGATGTTTTTGAATTATTTAATAAGAAAATAAACCTACTTTGTTTTGAATTTTAGTTGTAAATTTTTGTTTTTTGATTAGAAAATCATTGCATTTATGGAATTCAAAATGTCAATAACTTGACTAAAACTAAACAGATTTGAAAAAATCATAAAGCACCGTATTCAGAATGAAAAAACCTTTCAAATGAGGTATCACTTGCCCTATCATGCTATTTAAAATTTTAAGGGTTGCGCTCGTAACGCTTAGGGTTGAAAAGATTTTTGCAAAAATTTCATAGCAAAAGATGTCCCCCTTGAAAGCAAAATCGACGTGTTCGAGCTTTTTCTCAAAATCTTATTTTAAATGACCAAAACCGCGCCCGTTTCGTTTTACTTGGCCCACCCTGTATACAATAGATATTTAGATTTTTTCTTCATTATAATTTAGTGTTCGAGAAACTATTAAATTCTATTTGAAAAAAATTATAACTAGTGAAGTATTTAATTAGTTATAAGATTTGTGAATTAAATATTTATAATAAAAATTTTTTCATACTATATTTATTTGATCTGGGAATGAGTCTAAAAGGCCTCTTCTATATCAGCGGTTCTTAAACTTATATGGTCTAAGGACCTCTTTTTGAACAATTATTTTTCAGGGACCTCCCCCTGACAAAAAAAAATGTCGGTAATAATTAATCACTGGTAAATCGAAATGTAAAAGTACTTTAATTTTTGTCGAACCTGTTTCATGGGCCCCCTCGTCTAGGTTATTATAATTTTGTACCAATGTCCTTACATGGATTTTTTACGTACTGTGGAGGTTTAAAAAAATATATTATTAATTTCTAACGGTTAATCGTTTTGTTTCTATGTTCTCTATGGTATTTCGAGCATATTATTGCATTTTATCTAAATAAATGTGATTTGAATAAAAAATTATTTGTGAAATATAAAAAAATGAAAAAATAAAAGTGAAAATTATTTTTTGTATAGCTAGTTACGAGTCTAATTCGATTTTTTTGAAATTAAATTGTTATTTTTATGACAAAATGAAGTTTGATGCGTGAAATATTACTCAAAAATTTTGTGATTTCGATTTGGTTAAAAGCACTCTTATTATATAGAAAATGATGTGAAAAGTCGAAATTTCCAAACTGCAGGTCTGTATCTTTAGTCGTTTTTTTTCTTCAATATTTTGGAGATAATTGGCCGTAACTTTTGAATGTGTGATCGGAATTGATTTTTGTCAACGGATTTAAAATCAGCATGCTAAAATCTATATAATGACATGTATAATATATTGAAATTCTTTTTGTGAAAAAAGATTTATACTTATTTATTACAAAATATTTATTGATATTTTGTAATAAAATGTACCTTAACACGAAAAAGATAAATCAGTGGCAATTGTTGTACTGATGAAATTTAACTATTATCATTACCGCCCTATTGGTGTAGTGGTAACTATATTTTTCGAGCAGCCAGTCGCACTAATTTTAATCGATTTTTTAATAAAATATTACTCGAGAATACAAAAATTATTTATATAACTAATTTGAAGTTAACTTAATATTCTTTAACATACATATAGTACAGATAAATCTTTATTATATATATTTCTTCTGTTATCGTATAAAATAACAAAACTTTTCGAAATAAATATAACGTCCATAAATAGAATTAGGTATTAGAAATCGAGTAATTACTCTCTTTAGTGAATCAATTTAATAGAACAGTAAGTAAAATATCCCTAGTAACAGCATTCTGACACAGCCAAAACAATTAATTAACACAATCTTATGTAAACCAAGTAAACGTAACAATCTAAATTCATTCCACCCCGTACAAAAAATAACAGCTGACGACCGTGTGATCTCAGACAACACCAACTGTAAATGATATCTGTACATTTCTAAAATTTATCCTCCGACTGTCAATACCGTACAAACAAACTTTTTTTCGTAGTATTTGCAAATACCCAGAACAGAGAGATGTAACTGCATTTGTTTGTAATGGAGTGAGAGCCAACTAACGAATGATGTGAATGACAGACAACTGAATATCTGCCCGTTAGATCGATATGACGTCGCGTTTGCGCCATGTCGATTGCACTACATGTGTTAATATTATAAAGGCGATCCGAATAGATAGGACCACTGACTTGTTCTAAATAAAGTTTTGATGTTTTAAAATTTTAAAATTACGTCTTTACTTAATTTTTAATAGTAGGGTATCAAGTTACTTCCATTTTTTTGCTCTCATATTTCTAAATTTCTTTATGATCTTTCCGACACAGGTCATGACAATATTTTTCTTTCTCTGTACCCTTGATGAGGCAAAATAATTTTTGCCACCCTCCCACACCTTAGGTACTCAAAATTTTCAAAATTAAAAAAAAAATTATAACATTATAATAGGTAGGTACGTGATGATTTTTTCGAAAAATGTTCATGACTACAGGGGCGTATACAGCTTAACCTCTCGGGGGAGGTAATACAGAATTTTTTTTTTAAGAATTTTGTTTCTAATATAGTCGTGTCAATGAACGTTTTTACTTCGGAACTCTCAAAAGCAGCACTGATTTTGATGTTTTTTTTTACTGTTCGTTATATCAAAAATGATTGTTTTCATAATATTCTATTGTTTAATAAATTAACGATGCTATTTTAACGCAAAAAATATAAATTAATATATCTACGACCTACATATACTTACATAATATGTACATATTTAGATTTTAATGAATATTGATTTAGGAGTTGAAAATTTTAGATCACATTACGAACACTAATTTTGATTTTACACGTTTTGCTCCGAAATTTCGTATCCGCTTGCGCGCTTATAAAATAATAAACGTTTGCCGTTTTGCAAATAATTATTCAATTTTGACAAAAAAATATGCATTTCCGTGAAAATTTTGGAAAATTTTTGTATAACTTAACTTTTTTTGTGATATTTATTCAAAAAAACACCTCGAATACGAATTTTTAACAAAAATTTCAATACATTTACAAAAAAAAAATGTAAAAAAATTTCAGGATAATTCCAGAAAAATCCTTATTTTGATAACGTATTCTTTATCAGCGACCCCCAAAACCCCATGTAAAATTTTCTCGTTGAAAATCGGACATAATATAAAATATGTATATGAATCGGTAAATTAAACAAATTTCCAAAATTTGTATAAATTGTTTTTGATTTCAACCTCTTTATTTTGAACCAAATGACTGTACTATATGTTCATCTGACTACCTTAAATACCCAAGTTTCAGATTTCTTCATAATGTCTAGTGTATCTTTTTTATTCTTGGGGGGTCATGACCCCGTGACCTCCCCCCTTGTATACGCCACTGCATGACTATATTATTCAAAAAAGTTGAAAAATATTTTTTATCATCAAAATTATTTTAAGACCTAAAACAAACCTTCTTTATTTAACCGTTTAAAGCGCTGCTACACGTACGTTTTTGGTTGCCTAAAAAAAAATTGAAATGAGATAAAATTTATGTAAAAAGTTAATCGTGGTTTTGTTATATATTATAGTTGGGTACATAATTATAATTACATACTAAATAACTATTTAACATTAGGTTTTGACTAAGCAATCTTCTTCATAATTAACTGCCATACATATGTTTTATGCTCACTAGTAAAATTTAGTATATTTAAAAAGAATATATTTTATTACTTATATACCTACCGTATAGGGAAGGGCAAAATACCGTATATAATTATATTTATTTTCATAGAAGAATTAAAATTAAAGATATTAACATAACCAATAATATATGTGGTTAAAGGACAATGTGCATAATTATTTCTCAGCTATTAACATTTTAATGAAAATGAAATTTTGTAAGACATTGTAATGCTGTTCACATTATGAACTCCGTGGTTTAGTGTATCGTAGAATGTTCTACATCCAAACCGGTTTTCCGTCTCCTGTTTAATTTATTAAATTACATGTGTAGGAATTTCTAATTTCATAAATTACAAGGATCATGGAAGAATTTGAACATATAAATAAAACACAAACGGAATATATACAAACTAAAATATTTAACCTAATAATAATAATTTACAATATATTCGCAATACCAAATAATGGCTTATTTTCAGAAAAAAATATTGTGTGCCTTACCCATATAAGCGCACAGTTGAAATGTTTTTTTCCATTAATTAAATATTTTAATATTTTTTTTAATTTTATTAACTTAATAAATAATATTTTTTCGATGCATAAACCATATTTAAAACACAGATTTACACTGACTTGTACTCACTCATATATATTTCTCTTACCTAATTATCGATCTATCGCACTCACAACTTATGTAAGCTAACTTGTACGCATATATTATTCGATCATACTTCTCTTATACATATACTCATCGCTCTCCCATTCATATACACATTATCCTTAGCATTTTATTTTGAAAAACCTATCGTAATTTTAGACTTGTCGACGTTATTTTAATTCACTAGCTTGTTAATAAAATTTCACTAAATATAAACTTATGTAGAATAAGGATTTTCAACTAATTTATGATTTTAAAACAATAAACAGATTTTAGAGTTGAATAAATAATTTTAATAAAATAATAAAAAATACATAATATAGTAGATGTACAGGGTATCATGAATTAATTATATCTTGAACATTTCGAATGTACCAATAATAGGTACAACCTTTATTATAAAACAAGTAAACACTTTAATTTGCCTACTACCTACTTAATAAATTTGTCATTGTCACTTGTTTTTATGATCCTGAAAACAAATAAAATTATTATTTTCTTTTTAATAATATTATTATAATAATAATAATTTATATTTTGTATATTATTTCGGTGTAATCTACGAACGCGACAAAATTAATTTTGAATGTTGATTGTCAGACGAAGCGAACATCACAATTTCATAATGTAATTTTGCTAATTAAAAAATCAATATCATTTTACACGTCCATCATCCACAATATAATCTCATTTATGAACTTATTCGTTTAACAAACCAATACTTTTTGTTAGAAACCAACGGCAAAATGTTTTGAAAATTGAATTTCTATAGTACCTACTATACATAATTTAGAATTAATAACATAAGATCATTTTGAAAATTTAATTTTTACATACTCATATTGTTAAATACGATGAATTTGAATATTTTAAAGCTATTTAAGACTAAACTATCATTTAAATGCCACTAAATAGTGACATGTTATTTCCCGTCAAAATAGCCATATATTCATTTAATTTACGAAAAAATACCCTACCTGACTTTAAATGTAAATGCTTTACATTGTTTTAAATTTTATTACTCTTTATTTTATGACGTTTGCGTAGACGTACTAATCATTTCATAATCATTAGCAAGTGTTCATCACTGGTTTTACTTCGTCCTTTACTAGAGAAAAAACGTATACAAAAAAAGCTATTATTAAAAAAATAAACTATATTTGCGGATTTTTGTAACTAAATTGATTTAATAAAGAGGTAGTTGATTTACTAATAACATAGGTTCATGCGAATTACAAAAAAGTAGCCCACCAATCCAAAAAAAACATACTTTGCGCTAAACGCGTTCAAGACTGGTGCGAGTATACTTTATATGTTTTTTTTTAATTTATTTTTTAAATTAATATTATAGGGACTTATAATAACTTACTTACTTAATGTACCTAACAATAAGTAAAAAGCTAGTAGTTAAGATAAATACATTCTATATCTGAATAATTTTAACGTAGGTATATGTAATTCCTATACATGTTACAAACGTGAATTCTTTGAACTTTATGACACAAAGAGTAATTAAGGATAACACTTACATCAAACATCCTGTATCTTAATCTTTAGGGATTTGGATAGTTTTCTGCTCGCATTGAAACTTTTACAGTATTAACTACGTGTACCTCCGTCTAGTCATTGCCTGATGTCTCTAGTGAATTTTAAGCCCGATATTTACTGCTATGCATACATAATAATGCATGTATCTGTTTTAATCTTCAAGTATAAAGATCTTACGTATTCCAGATGGGGATGAATTAATAGCTCGCATAATAACGACAGGCACAATTTGTGTTCAGATCCGGCTCAGTATTTATTATATTTGTTATACGTATGTATGTATATTTTGAATATTATTTTATTTTATTATTAGAATTTCTAGCTCTTGTGAAAAATAAAATTGCTAAAAATCTCATTAAAAGCCTACGCATACCATACACTGGTAGAAAGGATTTCTCGAACCAAGTAAACCTTGTTTGTATATACATAACGAAAACAATATTTTCTTAAGATAAGCAATAATCTCTTAAACCAACTATAGCATTCTTGAACGAAGGAATAACATAGTTGGATTACACAGATAGAAAGGTTACTTGAGCCAAGTAAATCTTGTTTTGTATATAACGAAAACAATATTTTCTTTAGATAAGAAATATATTCTTAAACCAACTATAGTATTCTTGGACGAAGAAATAATGTAGTTGGATTAAGAGTACTTTCAGTATTAAGAAAATATTGTTTTCGTTATATACAAAACAAGGTTTTCTTGGTCCAATACAGTTTTTTTCTGTGTACTACTGACCTTACATCGCGGTCGGCCGATATGAGTTTGATCAGTTTGGCAACTGATATGGAGATATATGATAGTGCGCACACCTACCAATTAAAAATCGACCAATAATCAAAACGATTCTCATATGATTAAAAAGTCGGGCAACTACCGGACGACTGAAAATCGTATAGCGTGCTATGTGTAAAACTAAAATGTAATCGGAGACAATTCAGTTAGCAGCTCTAGCCCTATCAAACTATCGATCGACTAAAAGTCTTTAGTGTGTGTGGGCTCAAAAAATAATTGTAAAAAGGTTATTTGATCTTTTTGAATTAGATTTTTTTCATATATTTTATTATTTACAGAATTTCAACAATGCTGGTCACGCTGGGAGAGGGGGAGGGGAATAATGAACAGTGCACCAGGTTTACCAAATAAATATGCAAAAAATTTGAATAACTAAATAATTAAATTATTTTTTCATGATTTTCTCCTGTAAATATCAATTCCATGTTGTTTAGTAATTGATATAAGGCATTACTTTTGTATTATACTCCACTACCAACTTTTATTTAGTTCATTAGAACAACGACTCTGTTTTGTCTACGCTTAATAGAAAATTGTGTTTGCTATTATTATGCAAAACTGATACTCCACATTTATAACATTAAACAATTGCATATCACTGAATTCATTTAACGCTATTGTATTTATATCTGTGTATCTTAATTAAAAACCAGCAGTTATTTTGTTGATAAAATCAAATTTATAGTAGTATCTTTATATGGATTTTCTTTATTTGCTACAATAATTTTTTTTATTAAAATATTTTTCAAATAAAAAAATGTATCCAGTATCCAGCTTACAACAAATGTTTAAGATTTATAAAATATATTTTAAAACAATTAAACTAATTGCTTCTGTTAAACTTCAAACACAAAGTTTTGTAAGTTGATGAAATATTTCAAAGGCTAGAATAATTTCCAACCCTTCTTTGCCCACGACACAAAGAAAGTAATAAAGTATGTGTAATCCGTATTTATGGAATGTTAGATATGAATAGCATTTACACCGAGTCAAAGCAATTTATTAAATGGAATAAATTTCACTACTCTACAGGGTGATTCAGCACTGTCGTGCCAAACTTGAACAGTAGATTGAGAAAAATATTTTAAGCAAAAAACTTCCAATAAACATGTGTCCGGAAATTTATCCTTAGGGAACTACAGGCTTCCAAAAATTTTACTAAAAATGAGTTTTAATTTAATATCTAGAGAACCCGTTGTGATAGAATTATGAAATTTAGTATTTGGTTTAGTAATAATATGTGTTATCGATTTCTAATATTAACCAATTATATTTTAGGCCAGGGCTGTATGGGGCCAGTGGGCCCATCGATTTTGATCTTGTAATTGTTTGTTCCTTAATTTTTTTCCTGAGTTGGTAATTTTATAAGATTATATGACACACAATACACAAAAACATACTTTGCTTGTTTATCATAGGATAAACCGTTTTCGAGAAATATCGATGGAAAAGAAAGCTAGCAGAATTAACCTTAATACGGATGTTTGAAATTATAAAAATTAATTTATATTCTTATTTCATAATAACAAATAAGACAAAAAGTTAATATAAATATACCTCCGAAAATGCATCCATATCAACAAATTGCCATTTTTAGTTTGTTTTTTTAGTCATGTTAATAAAGTTCATATAACAGTAAAAGAACTGGCTTTAGATCTTACAGGATTCATATTAGGAGGTTTATTTAAATGAACTTTATTCTTACCTTTAATCATAGAAAAAGAATATAAATTTATTTTTTGAAATTTCAAGCATCCGTATTAAGTTAAATTCTGCATGCTTTCTTTTCCATCGATATTTCTCGAAATCGGTTAATCCTATGATAAACAAGCAAAGTATGTTTTTGTGTATTTTGTGTCATATAATCTTATAAAATTATCAACTCAGGAAAAAATTAAGGAACAAACAATTACAAGATCAAAATCGATGGGCCCACTGGCTCCATACAGCCCTGGCCTAAAATATAATTGGTTAATATTAGAAATCGATAACACATATTATTACTAAACCAAATACTAAATTTCATAATTCTATCACAACGGGTTCTCTAGATATTAAATTAAAACTCATTTTTAGTAAAATTTTTGGAAGCCTGTAGTTCCCTAAGGATAAATTTCCGGACACATGTTTATTGGAAGTTTTTTGCTTAAAATATTTTTCTCAATCTACTGTTCAAGTTTGGCACGACAGTGCTGAATCACCCTGTATAACGATGTATGTATTTTATTTGAAGACTTATTTAAATTAACTAATGTTATTCTAATTTTCAATCTTGACTATTGAAAGAAATAAACATTAATGTAAGAGTTTGGAATTTAAAAGTGATTTTTATATTATTTTGATGAAGAAAATTTAAAAATAAACTCCAATAAGTGTAGATTTTTTTTCTGCAACAAGAAGAGCGGCAAATAGCTGGTGGGAATAAGCATTAATAATATTTATAGGATTTACTATCTGCACGTAAAACCACAACGCTCGCCACTGGTGTTTTGTAAAAAAAATTGATATAGAAAATATCGATATCTATATATTATAACGTGTGTGCACCTTTTCTTCATTGTTCGCTTCGTAACGTAGCCATTCATCATCGATCTGCGAACAGCTTCAGCTAAACTCGTTTTTCGATTAAATTATTACTGCTGCAAAATCGGGTTGTACCCTCTGCCCTATTTTGGTTTTTTATACGCAAATGTTTACTAAAATAAACGACAAAACATTAAACATAATTTAAATTTAGTTGAATCAAAACCAAATCACTTAGGTAGAGTAGGTAAAAAAGTGTTTTTAATAATTGATATCTGACATTTTGATACAACTACTATATGAAAATGTTTATTATGGTTTTAAAATTAAAACTAGCTGTCGGATCCAATTTTACCCGGGGATATAAAATTAAACTATATAACGTATAATGCTGTGGGGTGCGATCCTTTAGGTCCACACAATCAACTTCCCAACATGGTATGACTTACAATACTTGAATACTGATTACTTATTGTTTCCATAATTAATATTACTATGTTATAGTTTGTAAATATTTTTTTTAATATGTATATGATAAATTTTAATGGAATTTATCAGAAATAAAACTCAACCTTTGTATTATGAATATTAGTTTTCTAATATCCTAATAATGTCAATAATATAATGCACATTTTTAGAAAAACTAATCTGACAGTTTGAATTTTGAATTGTGTTGTTTCCAAGGCAACATGAATTATTAGATGTATTTATTAGTATGAAATTCAAATTTTGATGGTGGTTTTCATCCCTTTAATGTCTATTTGGACCCATATAAAAAATAAATACTGAAATACACGTTTTATTATTTGTATTGTATAGTATTTATTCTAAGTTCCGACTAAATTCGACCAAGAAAAAAAATAAAAATGAAAAAACACCCGTTTTACCCCCGTAGGGGTTGAATTTCGAAAAATCCTTTCTTTCAGATCATATTCACGTCAAGACGCTTCGATTAGCACCCCAACGAAGTCAATAGTATTTTTTGTTCGCGAGATTTCGTCCCGGAAAAAAATGACACGTACGTACATACGTACGTACATACACACACACACACACAGACATTTTTCTGAAAATAGTGTCAATATACTCTAATGCCCTTGAAACATGAAAATATGTTAAAAATTTTGATTTCGATTTTCGGACCAATTACAATAACTCCCTATTGGGAAGTTAATAACAAAAAATAAAAAATTACACGCCATTCTATGTGTTCACATGCTATTTTTATAAAAAATTACATGGACTTATAGACATTTTCGAGTTATTTGAAACCAAAAGCGATATTTGTGATATGAGTGTATAAAAATATTAAATATTATTAGCGTGTAAAATGATGTGACATGATCTCTCTCAAACCTCCCCCATAGCCTACTACTGATTGTGAATGTACTGTACATACGATACATATGTATAACATATGAATGAGTTAGAGGCGTAATAATAAGAAAAGTTTATGTATTAAGTCAAACATCTCTGGTGGAAGTATACTGTAAAACTTACTATCTGAATTTGTTAACAAAAAGGCAACATAAATTTAAATCGATCAAGAGAATGAAATAAAATTAAGTTCTTGGAGATTTTTAGAGTGTATGTACTAAATTAGTCTTTTACCTCCTATACAGGGTCCTCCAATAGTGCGTCCGGCATTCCTAGCGCACTTCCCGTAGGAGATAGAAAAAAAAGTTTGATACATAATACTATTGGTTTGTAAAGATCAACGCCGTAAAATTATTTTCAATAATACAGGGTGTCCCATTTTTGCGCTGTAACAAAAACAAACATTTTTTTAAATGGAACCCCCCATAACTTTTTCAGTATTCCGATGTCATATTTTAACATCCACATTATCATCTATTCATTTTTTGATTTAGTGACAGTGTTGCCAAATTATAAATTTTTTTCCGAAAAATAATCCATAAACAGGGTCAACTTTAAAAAATCGTAGAGACCTCGTTTTTTTTGAAGCGATTGATTTTTTTAACAATAATATTAGTCCTGATAAAGAGTAACATTTTGATAATAACCAATTTGAATTTAATTATACAGGATGTCCATAAAAAAATGTCAAAATTTTCAAACTTAAAAATGATAAAATTCATTTTTTTCAAATGTGACTACCCTTTTTTTATTTCGCTATTCGATGGGGGTTTTACTCCTTTTCAATTTGTATAGGAGATGTCCTATATCTAAACCCCATAGTTTCTCAGATATTCAATACTTTTAATAAAATTAACCTTTTTATTACACTTTTATGCACTGAAGTAAGCCGTACTGATGAAAAACAAATGACAAAATGTAGTACTTAAGTATCAATGTAATATTTGATTAAAATTAATAGTTAAAACGGATTATACTTATGTAATACAATTATTTCTTTTATTTAAAAAAATTATGAAAAGTTACAAAATTGAAAAAACATAATAGATAAAAGTTGAAAATAAATGTTCTAAATGTCTTCTATTTTCATCCAGGCTCAAAGCATGGCTCAAATCAATTTGCCGGCATCAGCACAGCCTACTTCAGTGCATAAAAGTGTAATAAAAAGGTTAATTTTATTAAAAGTATTGAATATCTGAGAAACTATGGGGTTTAGATATAGGACATCTCCTATACAAATTGAAAAGGAGTAAAACCCCCATCGAATAGCGAAATAAAAAAAGGGTAGTCACATTTGAAAAAAATGAGTTTTATCATTTTTAAGTTTGAAAATTTTGACATTTTTTTATGGACATCCTGTATAATTAAATTCAAATTGGTTATTATCAAAATGTTACTCTTTATCAGGACTAATATTATTGTTAAAAAAATCAATCGCTTCAAAAAAAACGAGGTCTCTACGATTTTTTAAAGTTGACCCTGTTTATGGATTATTTTTCGGAAAAAAATTTATAATTTGGCAACACTGTCACTAAATCAAAAAATGAATAGATGATAATGTGGAGGTTAAAATATGACATCGGAATACTGAAAAAGTTATAAGGGGTTCCATTTAAAAAAATGTTTGTTTTTGTTACAGCGCAAAAATGGAACACCCTGTATTATTGAAAATAATTTTACGACGTTGATCTTTTCAAACCAATAATATTATGTACTAAACTTTTTTTTCTATCTCCTACGGGAAGTGCGCTAGGATTGCCGGACGCACTATTGGAGGACCCTGTATAACTCCCAATACTTTGCTTCAACAGAGATTGATTTTTTTCCAATTTTCGTAATAAGAAGCAAATAAATATAAGTAATATGCAATTTTTTTGGCCACTATTTTCGTTATAATAAAGAAGATAGTTTTAATGATATAAAATTTTTCACAACATAAATAAACAAACAAGTGTGTGTTGAATGCATCATGCTATACGCTTGTTAATAAAATCAATGTTTATAATATGTAACGCTACAAGAAATGCAAGTGGGAGTGTACATTTGATTTATAATTTTAGCATGTTAGATAGGAGTATTTCCCCAGCGCTGCTGTGAGTCATAGCCACCTAGTGGGATGAATAAAATTTCTAGAGTGTCTGTGATTGATTATTACATTATCTCTAAATTTCGTTACAAATTAGAGCACATTTCTTTACATAGCGTATGTACAATGGGATATCCGGGTGAGTTTTTGCAGGTTAACCTCCTACTTGAGTTATTACACTGTTTTTAATTTCATTAATTAACGTTTATCACACCATTACAATGTGTGTATATTGTTACGTTATACATTTCCATTGACATTATAATCTTTTTTTATAAAAAAAAAATTATATGCACAACTTATACAATATGTACTTGAGTACCTACTTAATTTAAAGTACATGTACCTAGTTAATTACATTTAAAATGAAAGTAACTGTACTTAAATACTTAAAAAGGACTACTCAAATATATTTATTGAAAAGTAATTTTATTTGTAATTAGAAAAGTTCTTAAGATAAATGTACTTAATTACTTTTTAAATGAGTGTATTAAAGTTTTTGTATATACTAGTACTTATAATTTGTACTTAAATATGATTTCTAAATTCATTGACTTATACTTACTAGAACTTATGTAAATATTTTTGTACTGTAATATTAACTGTGCCTACTTAATTAAGTACATTTATTTTGTACTTTTGCGCACAGTTTTGATCCAACATAATGTTTAAAATACCTAATAAGTAGCTAATAAAAAGAATGTATTTTTATTTGCTTATACTCATGTATATAAAATATACATATAGTATAAGTAAGTATTGTAAAACCGATTTTTTTTCGAAATCCTGATTTTAATAGAATTATTCATTTTATTCCTTGAATCCATTCTGAAAAAGAACGCCAACAGAAGAAGAAGACGAAAAAGAAGAATCCATTCTGAATATTTTCGCCATGAAGTCTGTGTGTCGATCTGCCAGTCTGTCTGCACAGGTAGAAAGGATTTCTCAAATCAAGTAAGCCTTGTTTTGTATATAACGAAAACAATATTTTCTTAAGATAAGCAATAATCTCTTAAACCAACTATAGTATTCGTGAACGAAAGAATAACGTAGTTGGATTAAGAGTATGTTTCTTATATTAAAAAAATATTGTTTTCGTTATATACAAAACAAAGTTTTCTTGGTCCAATACAGTTTTTTTTCTGTGTGTCTGTAAGCGCTGTAACTCAAATACGACAAATTGTGGAAAGATGATTTTTCATATTTATGATTCATTTTTGTCTGGGAAGAAAACCTTGTATTTTTTAAAACAATTTTTCAATCGGATACTGTTGTTCAGTATCCGAATAGCTAATTTAAAAATTGTAGGCTAGTAAAATAATTTATAATTTATGTTTTAATAATAAATCTGATACATAATATATAAAATTATGTCCTATTCATTTTATTATATCTTTTATTAGTTTATTAGTCATAAAATAAAATAAAATAAGAACCACGTACTTTGTTCACTGTCAGTATTACGTATAAGAAAGTCCCGTGGCACCCATGGTAGTCTTTACAAAATATCCTCTTTGTAAGGTCTTAAAGGATTATGTATACTTAACAATGATATTTTTCTAAATTCTTCAATATGTATAGAAAAACTTCCCTTAAGTAGTTCGTATATAAATATGTATAAGTACACTTATAGGATTAATTTCAAAAAGATAAAAACACAATATTTTACTAACGGAATAAACCCTACACTGACTCACTTTATACTCAATACTGATATTGAGTAAGTAATCGTAAATAAAAATATTCCCCTGTAAGTGTGTTAAAATACATTACGTTCTTCATATAAGCCGTCAACTTTTATCTGGATAGAGACCGCATGGCCTAAACAAGTAAATCTAGTTAAATACGTCGTGTGAGTATGATAGATAGACGATTGTACTTGAACTTCCTTGTTACACGCTGTGGGGGGTTTTACATATTTCTACCGCAGTTTTCTTTGTGGGTAACAAGAATCTCAATTCAGTTTATTGCAATGCGACATTCGTGAAATTATAGTCTGCTTTAGTTTATGGTGAAGTTACGTCATTGATTTTAATCTATGATATCTGAAGTGTCGATTTTATAAAAGTTACTTGTTTATCAGCTTACATTGTACCTTCTGTTTTAATTATCATTTATGTACATCGGTTGAATAAAAATAATTTCTTATTTGACTACATTGTATGTCCTTTAACTATAAATTACAGAAATTGTGAAATTATCTTTTAAAATATCGATATGTTGAATTTATTTAAATAAATTGAATAAAAAAAATCGAAATTAAAATAATGAGTTTTATAGTAACCGAATAATTCGTTGATTTTACATCCCTCCATCTACTTTGGTACCATGAAGACAATGTGTAAGAACCAATGTATATTATATGTTTTTTCGCGTGTTTTTAAAAAAATTTTCAATCGCGTAAACGAATATCCGCGTAATTGGATAAATTGGATATATTACTGTTTATTCTAGAATAAAATGAGGCCTTATCACTCAGTTAAGAACTAATATTTATCTTATTACCTGTACGTTGTACTATAAATGTAGTAAAGTAACATGACTGTGATGAACGTTAACCACGGTAGTAAATGAACGATTTGTGAAATGTATTTTATTTTTTTTATTTTTTTTCTTTATGCAATCTACCATTAAATATTTAAAAAATTTAAGCACTCTGTTATACTCATGTCCGGTATTATAAAAAAAAACTAACAAAATTTAGTTAATAAGCGCTTTCAAATGGGGTATCAAGCCTAATATGACAGTTCTCTTGAAGTTCTATGAAGTGTTTAACGAGTGTCTCGCACGAACATTAAGTTAATACCAACGGTATTAAAACAATGGCGATATTATGATAATTATCTTGTATAGTCAGTCACCATGATCTGTGTTATAATAAGTTGAAGAATCACCGATCTCAATTCAAAAACACAGAATTAATACCCCGTTGAAAGTGTTTGTTAGCTTCTTTATAATACCGGATATTATTTTTTTTAGTGAAATCAGTACTTAATAAAAATACTCAATAATAGGAAAGCTGTTTGTCTTATAAAAATAAAAAACAAATAAGTATATTTTTTATTTTTTACAGAAAGTTCAAAATAATGGCGTGAACCCGCACAAACATGAACAATACATTAGATAATCCTGTCTGTCAGTAGTGCGCATGTACGCAAAAGTCCTTACCAGTGTGACGTCGAGCGACCACGGCACACGGTCGCCAGTCGGCCGCTAGAGGTCAGCGTTGTCTGACGTTGTTACAATGGTTCGGGACTTGACTAACTGGCGTGTTACAGTTCGCATACGCTGTGACAACGTGTTGTACTAGTGTGTTATTATTATTATTATTGTTATTGTGCGTTCACTGTTGAAGTCTAGGTCAGTACGTCATGTCTATTAGTATTTTCATGTAAACGTTGTTATTGTCTGTATTTTGTTTTCCATGTAAAATTTGATTTTCGTTGTGTAATGTAGACTTGTTATAGTTTTTTCAAATATATATGTCATGTGCGGGAAAATAATAGAATTATTTTACTAGCAACTATATATTTTTAAGCCTTACATACATTATAGTAAATTCTTACATTATTTTAAATTTATAATAAATAAATAGTATTTTTAATATAAGATACTTTTATTAAGTATCTATATCAACAAATGTATTAAATATCTTAAAACATTGTTCCGATAAGATTAAACATTTATAATAATTAACAATTACAAAAAAATAACGAGTATTATCAGACAATAAAGTGTACATATTATAACATACAAAAATATCAAATTATGAAAGATTTAATTTTTTATTACCATCTGAATAATTAATGTCTTCTGTAGGTATGACATACCAAAATCATAATAAAAAAACGTAATTATAGACAAAAATTTAATTTAAAAAACATGTACATTTTTTATTACCATGCGATGTTCCAACACATTATATTATCTTATGCTTGGATTTACATTCCATATCATTTGGATTGCTTTTTTCCGCTGACATATTATGGATGGGTACTGTAATAATACAATAATTACATTTTTACAGCGTTAATTACATTTCCGTTATTTTCATTTTGTCAGTAACGATAGCACATTTAAAATTATTTTCTTTTTATGTAGATTTATTTAAGCTTTTTATTTATTACACTCGACTTGTATGTTGTGTTTTCTGTGTTTTCATTAATCTCGTTTTAGTGTCTGTCATTTTTATTAAAGTAATTTGTTTGTTTTGTGTATGGATTAGGTATTTTACAATCTATATCGCTTTTCACTAGGGGTGTATGCTAATGCTGGACCATACTGATTGCCGATTACCGATGTTTCTATTTTGCAATTGTTCATGGAAACCGATACATATTTAAAATTTATAACCAATCGTATTTTAAAATTTAGAACTAATCAACAAATGGACTGGTAAATATTGTTTGTGTTTGTATTAATTGCCGGTATTTCTATTTTTTAAATTACATATAAAATTAAACTAAAATATTTATATATTGTAGTTAACATAGTTGTGTTTCTTTCCGTTACCATTTCCTATAATTAAAAAAACTTACATTTTTTTATTAAAACCTGATAATTAAAACAAATAATTAACATTACAAAATTTTATTATTTTACTAATGAGCAAGAATTTTCAATAATATATTAATAAACCGGTAGTTCAATTTTTCCTAATTCAAATCAACGAAATTATACATTTTTAAATTAAAATTAAACAAAATAAGTATTATAACAAAAATTATCTACTGTCGTTATAAACATATTTATTAAAATTGGTGCTATTTGACCTCAAATTCGGATTCAGCGCCTCGAAATACATAGAAATTAATACAATTGTCTCCGAAAAAGTTCTTTACATTTTTTGTGTGGCTTTGTTATTATTAATCAAGATGTTATTTCAAGCGTATCATTTATCCATATCAAATATCTTGACAAAATACAGTAAGTATACGTATTTTTTACTTAATCTATTGAATGGATAAAAAATGCAATTAAGACTGCAGTATATAAATATGTAAAAGTTCTCTCAAAATGTCTTTATTTAATTATTATTATTAATGTCATATTAGAGTAATATTTATCGTTTCTGTTTCGTAGTATAACTCATAGACAAAGTAAATAATTAATACTAATCTTATTAAACTTGGAAAACTGTCTGAGTTTCTATCTCAATACAATGTGTTAGACTAATGTAAGTCTGATGTAGTTTTACTATTTTATTTTATATTGTTTCATGATAGTTTGCAAAACTATAACTTTACAAGTTTGTATCATAAATTCATTTGTTAAAATTTAGTGTTAAGGTCTCCTTTTGTCGGTACTGTATATTGTTGTTTTTGTTTATACTAGTTGCTTTTTCCTAAATGAATGAAATACTTTAACATTTATTATAATGAAGTTTAGAAACCAATCTTTTTTATTAAAATTTTAGTATAATATATATAGGGACCTGAACTTTTTAACTATAGTTCGGGTTCAAAATTTCGGTTCAGTTTATGGTTTGAGTTTAATACCGTAAATATATCCATTATACTGGATTTTTTTAGATCTAGATGTTGTATTTTTAGATTTTACTGTTATGTAGATACAACAGTTCTGAAAACTTTTTAAAAATTGTTTATTAATAAATAGTATTTGATCAAAATCACTAATTTATATTGATAATTATGTTAATTGATCTGTAGCATTCTCAAAGTTTCATTATAAAAACTTGGAAGAAAATATTAAATATTATATATATCCTAAGCGTGTTAATCATACCACAAAAATCACATAAAAACCACACACAAAGGTTTTTTTTGTATCATTATTTACCGGTGTTAATCTTGGCATAATATACATACATACTCAATTGGTTTTAAACTAGGCTTATCTTAAATTATAACAGTTCGATTCGATTTCAGATTCACGAAAAATATATGGTTTCGGGTTTGAGTTCAAGTCCCTGATTATATGTATAACTAACAGAATACTTGTATCTAATAATATATACAGAACTGTACCTTATTTTTCTTTTCCACATATTTGTTTGTAAAAGATAATTTTGTTTTATAACTCTAATTACATAATATGAACATTTTAATGTGAAAAACTAATAAACACGATACTTTTATATTTTAAAAGTCAATAGCCTAAAACTGTAATTAAAAAACAAAATTCGTATATTTTCATTCCAAAGGGAATATTAATCACCAGGAAAAAGATGAGCAAATGTTTAATATTAAAACTAACTTGAATATGATGTTTTAAACAACAGAGACGATTCCCTAAAATATTTACTTACATACCAACAACACGAGAAAGTTCGTTGTTGTTGGAAAGTAGATTTTTCGATTAAAATTACTTCAGCAAATTTTATATCGTTGTAAATATATGACTATACTGAACGCAATATTGTAGCTCGGCAACACTATACGTATATTCTAATTGAATTAAGTGAGTGTGGGTTCATTTACATAATTTAATAATGTTCAGTGAAAATAGATTAAAGTATTATCTAATAAACGGAGAAGCTGAGTTCCCGATAGTACACAAAACCAATTTTGATTAACTTGTTTTTCGTGCAAAGTTGTTTAGTTTCATACGTATAAAGATCATAGGCGTACCCAACTAAATTTAATGGTGTTCTGCTTGAGAAAAATATACCCTTCGGGTTACATATTAAATTTTCTTGTTAACATTTCGTTGTACGTTGCAGAAACCTTTAGAGGATTTATTATTTTTCATATTATAGTTTGTGTAGTATTTTTATAGAGTATGCAATTTAATTTTGCTTTCTTAAGTAAATTTTATTTTATATACATACTTATTATTGATTAAATTCTTTATTGAATTAAATTCAGAATATTGCAATGCTATAGGTACTAAACTGGTTTATAATAAAACATTTATGTAATTAAGTGTTTATTTGCGATGTGTATTACTTGAGATATCTTGACATACGGCTGTTTTACACGAATTACAAGAACTTCAAACCTTTTATCCCCTAAATGTATTATTTATCATCAAAAATAATTCAAAACAATAAATAAAAATACATATTTTTTAAAATATATTTTTGCTAGAGATCTTTGACCTTTTAATGTAATTTAAATTAGACCTTTGAAACCAGAACCGAAGCACGAATCGAGGCCAAAAATTTTTTATAGATGAATTTGGATCTGGAGCTTAAAAATTGTACTCCGACTTCACAAGATAAACTTTTTGTAAACGTTTTAATACAGAAAAAAATGTATTGGTTTGTTTTGGTCGTTATCTCATTTTGATGTACATACACTGTTAGAAAGGATTTCTCAAACCAAGTAAACCTTGTTTTGTATATAACGAAAACAATATTTTCTTAAGATAAGCAATATTCTCTTAAACCAACTATAGTATTATTGAACGAAGATATAACGTACTTGGATTAAGAGTATGTTTCTTATATTAAGAAAATATTGTTTTCGTTATATACAAAACAAGGTTTTCTTGGTCCAATACAGTTTTTTTTTGTATATATGTATGTTACTGATGTGTTATTCAGTGTTGCCAACCAAGTTAACGCAGCTTTCATTTAAAAAGCCAAGAATTATTGTAAGATTCTTCGGAAGCCATATACAAAATCTTACATTATTAATAAATAAATAAAAAAACATATGTAGCCGCTCCGGAACCGGATCTTAAAGCCAGAGTGAACTGATAAACTTCAAATTGAAAGCCTTCATGCATAACTAACAATAAACACTTTCATTTACATGTTAATGTAGGTAGGTATTAATAAATATTCGCTTCAAATACTTATTTTATTTTACTTTTCAAATAAAAGATACGTATTCATATGCAGATATATGTGTACTGTATATACATAAATATTTATGTAAATTAAAAATATGCAATGCCATAATATAAATTGCTTTACATTTTATTCAGATTAGATGATCGTTTTATACAAACATAGATATTTAATAATATGTATATATGCATAATATATAAAAAGTTCCCTTCTAAACTTTGAAAGAAAACTCGCAGCATGCAACTGTATGCATTCTTAAGATGTTTTACAAATCGCGTGCCCTTTTTCAATTAAAGTTTTGCACTATGTCTCAAGAACCTCACCACTTCTATGTACATGAGTTTAATTTATCAACTACTTAAAAGTTCAAATGCTGCACGTTTATAAAGTTTCGATAGATAAAAAAAAACTCTATTCACTAACTGCAATTGTATTGAGAACAAAGTTCGGTATTATTTATTGGGGCGAATCGAGTTTCATAGATGGAACATTTTATAATAAATTTATTTGAAAACTTATATTGAAAATTGTGGAAAAATTGTTCATTTCAAAAATAAGTAAAAAGATATTTAAGTTTTTCTAAAATAAACTATGTTTAAAAGTATTTTCAACTTTAGACTGTTTCTGTCGCCACAACGCTCTCAGGTTCATGGCACTAAAAATTAAATATGTGGTGCTAGTAAGTTTTGTGTTTAATCTTCTGTAATTTACAATTTTTTTCAATGAGGAGTCCGTAAAGCGATCGTACATTGTTACAAAAATGAGTTTCCACGCTTTCTATTACGTGATTAAAATTATATTTATATAAGGTTGATAAGAATCTCACGCTTTAATATTAGTGGCATGGACCTGATAGAATAAGAAATCTAGAAGTCAGTGAAAATTTGATTATGAGATTTAACCCCAAAATATAAATCAAATTTGTTTTTACTAGATAATTTATTAATTTTTATTTTCGGTAATTTTGGCTTTCATACGAATATATAGATATAAAAATATATATAGAGCGATTCAGTTCGATTTCTCATCATAACAGTTTTTTGATTTTTATTTTTTCTAAATATTGAATTTTAATAAAAGTTAGACAAAAGTTTTACAAAATTTAAAACTGAGTAGTATAATAAAATTTTATCTGTATTCATAAAAAAAACCTTTGGATGTTTTTGAGAAGAGTGTTGATGCATCTGACGCATTTTAACAACTGCACGAAATCGAAAATCACTATCGCCATCGTCCCCGTTATGCGAAAAAGTTCTTACATTATGAAAATATCACCATAAAATAAAAACGTATTGCCCTTTGCCTAGCTAACAGAGGGTTAACTGTGTGCAATAAAAAAGTTTTCATAATTTTCCCTGGTATTGTAACTACAGACTGTTTCAGTGAAATGAATTTTATGCAGACATAAATAATTTATTTGTAAAGGTTCCTGAGGCTGAAAGAAGTTTACAGATGTAATTAATATTTCATACACAGTAATTAAGTTGATTCTCTTTTACGAATACTTTTTCTTGTATATAAACATATAAACCAGGAATTCTCAACCTGCATTCTGTAAAAAAATTAAGATTGAATTTTTACAGAAAGAGATTGTCAGTTATAAAATCAGAAACGTTATGCATTGTTAGACCAGAAAAACAAAACAGCAACATGGTGTTTTTTTACAAAATAGCAACAAACCCTTTATACATTTTTTAATATGAAGAATTTTTAAAACACTATGTTGCTGTTTGAAATCTTCTAGTGTATTAAGCTCGACTCGTACATTATTTTTTATAATTATTATTTTATTTTTTATAATTGGTTTCATGAAATTCATCTTTACAAATTCAACTATTCTTTTTTTACGTACAACATACAAAACGAATACAAAATTCAGAAATGAAGGTTGCCACTATATTTGTCAGGCATAGGTGGGCACAGTTAATCGAAAAGTTAACTTCGTTAATCGTTAATTCGTTAATAAAAAAGTTAACTTCGTTAATCGTTAAAGCGTTAAAATTCCGAAAATTAACGGAAGTTAAAGTTAACCGAAAATTTAACGAAAGTTAATCGTTAAAAGTTAACCACCAAAAGTTTGAAAAACTTTTTTTTTGCTATTTCGACAACTTTCTTATGTACTAGTCATCAAACAAAAGTGTTAACATTTTTTTCAGTTAACTTAAAAGTTAATCCGTTAAAAATTTTGTTAACTTCGTTAATTAACGATTAACGAGTTAATGCCCACCTATGTATGTTGTCAGGGTAGGATTAAACAAACAGTACGTCAAGGATGCTTAGGATAACAAATTATATGTAGAATTTAAAGAAAAGAATTTAGTAAAAGAAAAATCGAATTTACATGAAAATTTGAGACATAAGAATAAACTGTGTAATACGAGAATGCAAAGTTTAAAAAATGATCATATAACATGAGACTGTCACATGAAGTATTGTAAAACTTAAGGTGTCATTAAATATATAAAATATATATTTGAGAAAATTTAATCAAAGTTAAAACGAATATTACATATGCAAGTCTACAAACATATAGCGTATACATTCATGCAAAATTTGAACTCTGTAATTTACATATATATGAGACAGTTTTCTCAGTTGACAAAACGTACATTATAACTAAGTTGATAGATTTAACTAAAACGACGTATAAAAGCATACGCTTACGAAATATCATGTACTAAATATATGACATGTCTATTCTATCCTGTAATAATAGAGAATCAAGAGGAGGAATGTAAAAACAAATATACATAATGTGTAACGTGATATTAATTGCTGTCTATCTTTCGTACGCTTATATTGTATTATATTGTATATCTAGTACAGTGGTTCCCAAAGTGGTCCCTACGGACCCCAAAGGGTCCCTGGCATCGTTCAGGGGGTCCGTGGAAAATTAAAATCGATTTGGGGGTCCCTGAACAACGTCAAGGGGTCCGCGCACATTTTTATTAATATGGAAGTTAGAATAAATAACAATGAATAAATTATTAGCGATTTTTACGTCCTAAGTAAAATATAAATATAGACAGGTGCATAAAATACAAGTAATAACAGACATTGCGGTGAGTCGAGTTTGAGATTTAAAAACATAACATCCCATCAGGTTCATCCAAGTCATTAATTTTTTTTTGTATTTTAAAACAAAAGTTATAATTTCAATAAATACTTCTTCAACAAAATGTTTTATTTATATTTTATTTTTACGTCACCATTTACCATTCAAGACATCAAAGTTAAATTTTTAATTTTCCTATTATTCATTTATGTAATTTTTCACCTAGGGTCCGTGGGAAAGTTTTGACTATGAAAGGGGGTCCGTGGACAAGTTTCGACTATGAAAAGGGGTCCGTGGGGCAAAAGAGTTTGGGAACCACTGATCTAGTATATAGTGTGAAAATTAATTTTGCAATCATTGTCTGTTTGAGCGATTTGTCTACTTTCAAATTTTGCTTAGACATGATTTTTAAATTCTTAATAAGCTATAGTAATTTTCGAATATTTAAAAGTTCAAAATCGTACATATTGTAAAATTAAATTAAAAAAAAAAAGGTTGGAACCTATTTAAAATATAAATAGTGCGATGTCTTTCACATAGGCTATTTTTTTAATTCTTAATGAAGATTATTTCATTTTTTATATAACTTGATAAAGCTCAATCTGAAGTATTGAAAAGTGAATATTTCAAACGTTACGAGTGAAATATTTATTAATATTTATTAAGATATATTTAACACGCCGATTTCAAATCCGTCAACTAAATTCAAATTCATCGTTTTAAAAATAACGGCTATTTTTCATAAAAATTAAAAAAATAATATAAAAATTTTGAGAAAGAACGGTTTGAGATACAAAAAAAATTCAACTTTTCACGTCATTTTCTATATAAATAAACAAAACACTTTTAAGGAAATCGAAAACACAAAATATTATAGTAATATTTCATGCATCAAACTTCATTTTTTTATAAAAATACAAACTCAAAGATACACACACAAAAAACTGTATTAGACTAAGAAAATCTTGTTTTGTATATAACGAAAACAATATTTTCTTAATATAAGAAAAGTACTCTTAATCCAACTACATTATTTCTTCGTTTAAGAATATATTTCTTATCTTAAGAAAATATTGTTTTCGTTATATACAAACAGCGTTTACTTGTGTAAGAAAGTGAGAATAAAAAACCATAAAACTTACTAAATAAGCAAAAATCCTCCGTGGAACCACGTCGAGGTGAGCGATCATACTTATATTCCTTTCCAGATTGATATAATAATGAATTGAAACTAGAATTTATACATTAATTAATTAATTAATTTTTGCTCGGGCTGAGGTTGGAGCTCGTATCTAACCCTAAGAGTATATATATGCATTATGCATACATAATATGTATAATATAACTAAAACAATATTACTTTTCGAGAGTTAATTAAAATATGTTTTTTTTTATTTCTATTATTTATTTTAAGAAAAGTATTTAATTTCTCCACACAGCACCTATACCTAACTACATATATAACTTAATAGCAGAAACTGTACACTGTATATAGACAAAAAACAGTGACCCTAAACTCTGAAAACTTTGCCGTACATAAGAAGTTAAACCATATTAAAACTTTTCCAAGCGATCATATTGGAGATGGCATTTTAAATATGTATAAAGTATTGTAGCGACATTCGCGACATCTCACACGTTGAAATTTCTTAAATTTTATTTTTAATATTTCGTACTATTTTTATTCCTTTATTTAAGTTTGCCGACAAATATTATTTACTTTTACAACGTGTCTAGACTTACATTTTTCAACAAATTCTTTAATCTTTCTTAATCCTCTGTAGTTTATTAGTAACACGTACGCTTGGGTATTTCCGGTCGGCTTATCGTCTAATTTACCTTAAGTGCAGTTTTACAGTAATCAAAGACAAGCCGCCCGACCCTTTCTTTGGGTTATTCCAATTTCAAGTTCACGCGGTATGTTCCCCTTCTCTAAATATCTATCGCTATCCTTGTCTACCGATCCTAAGACAGGATATTTCATTTTCTAAAACAGATACTTGGTCTTCGCTCTTAAGACAGTAAACATCTCGCTGCAGTACTCTCGCGCTCGCTACATTACAAAACATTACATCAACTTACAACAATCATCATTGTACTTTCAACAATAAATAAATATACATACAAAACTACAAAGTGTTTTAAGTTTATATATATCGTTTGTCCCGTACACCAGTCACTAAAGTGGTGACCCCGACGTGATTTGATCGCAACCGACGTGATTTGTCCGCGCACTACGTGAATTTATCCGCGACCGAAGTGATACCTACATAGTGACAGTGACAATAAAAAAGTGATTTGTGTATTCAACAAACTCAAACTATAGCGCAACTGACAATTTTTTTTTTTTAAAACGGTGTTTCGTGCCATCGACCAAGTGACAAGCGAGATGAACAAAGATATGGCATCAGAAACAACAGTGAGTGCTTCCGCGGAAACTGCAACAAAGTGCTTAACAACAAGTTCGATACAACAATTTTACGGCCATGACTCATAAGTGGCACTACAACGGGCAGTCGGTAATGGCGACAGACGACACCTGCCCTTCGACATCGCGCCACACCATCATCACGAACACGACTACCAAGACGCAATTCCAGTGAACATGCGAAAACAACGACTCACGGACTTACCTACCCATATCACCTCGCAAGGACAGGTGACTGAGTTTCAAGTCTCAAGAGTTCAAAAACATCTCTGGTTATCACAATTGGACAAGCGGAATCACCGACTCCTGGACCTACTCACCCATATCACCTCTCAATTAGAGATGACTGAGTCTCAAGTCCTAACAGTCACGGTCGCCTCTGGTTCATCGCCACATATCGAGGTACTTCCCAAGTTTCCAAGCAACACGACCAGACGATACACCAAACGCAGTTCACCAAACCACCAGGTACACCATTCTCTGATTACACACGACTACGATGCATCCATCGCTGCACGCGCCGCCGAGGTTGTTGCAGTCACCCGATTCGTGACCCACGACTACGATGCATCCGTCGCCGCACACGCCGCCAAGGTTGTAGCAGTCACCCGATTCGTGACCCACGTTTACGATGCATCCATCGCCGCACACGCCGCCGAGGTTGTTGCAGTCACCCGATTCGTGACCCACGACTACGATGCATCCGTCGCCGCACACACCGCCGAGGTTGTTTCAGTCACCCGAATCGTGACCCACGACTACGATGCATCCGTCGCCGCACACGCCGCCGAGGTTATTGCAGTCACTCGAATCGTGACCCACGACTACGACGCAATCACCGTCGTACACGCAACCCAGGCTTTTGCGAACAAGCTCATCGTGACTCAATTCATAACGCATACGCCGTACTATCTCGCTATGGCTCCCACAGTCATAGTCACTACACCTGGACAAGTAACCGACAAGCAAACCAACAAGCACTCTAAGAATCGAACGAACAAATACGCAAACAACGACGAAGAACGCAATAAAGAAACAGACGACGCATCAAGAGCTCCAGTCTTTCCCGCCCACCGGCCCGAAATTCAGCCAGACGGAGGACGACGAAAACGGTCAAGTAGACGCGTCCGCTTCACGGACCGTCTACAGATAGGTTTTTCGTGATTTAAATCACTGGCAGGGGGGTACTGTAGCGACATTCGCGACATCTCACACGTTGAAATTTCTTAAATTTTATTTTTAATATTTCGTACTATTTTTATTCCTTTATTTAAGTTTGCCGACAAATATTATTTACTTTTACAACGTGTCTAGACTTACATTTTTCAACAAATTCTTTAATCTTTCTTAATCCTCTGTAGTTTATTAGTAACACGTACGCTTGGGTATTTCCGGTCGGCTTATCGTCTAATTTACCTTAAGTGCAGTTTTACAGTAATCAAAGACAAGCCGCCCGACCCTTTCTTTGGGTTATTCCAATTTCAAGTTCACGCGGTATGTTCCCCTTCTCTAAATATCTATCGCTATCCTTGTCTACCGATCCTAAGACAGGATATTTCATTTTCTAAAACAGATACTTGGTCTTCGCTCTTAAGACAGTAAACATCTCGCTGCAGTACTCTCGCGCTCGCTACATTACAAAACATTACATCAACTTACAACAATCATCATTGTACTTTCAACAATAAATAAATATACATACAAAACTACAAAGTGTTTTAAGTTTATATATATCGTTTGTCCCGTACACCAGTCACTAAAGTATGAAGAACTTTAAAATGAACTTTTTGTGTTTGTTAAAACTATGACGTAAATTATTTATATTTAATACAACGTTAATGATTTACTTGTATACGTGTTATGCATATAACAATAGCAAAACAACTTTAAAAATAGTAATGTGTTGATATACAATTCATTTGGAAAAATTAATCTTTTGTATATTCAGTTCAAGTAGAACTTGTATAGTTCAATATACATATGGGGTGGGTCTTTTTAATCAATCTACAAATAATGAAAAACTATGAAGTCTTCTTAACTATTAAGAGGACAGAATTTGGATAGTTTTGAGAAGTGTCGTTAAAGTCATTTAAGATCATCTTTTTTTTTTAAATAGTTACGAATGAATTTTTTATTGACATTTTATACTTTGTACTTTTATTTAAAACATTGTTTAATTCGGCTACTATTTTTGCAGAAATTAAGCAAATTAGTAAATCGATGTATTCTTGAATATCTCAGAGGTTTAAAGTAATAGACAAAAATGCTTCAGACAAAACTTATTTAAGGAAAGAAAAGGAGCTGAACTGATTTTGACGCGATTTGTTCTATCATTAATTTATGTGTTATTTTTAGCATGCACAAAATAAATTAATATAATGTAATAAAATGAAATATATGTATATTAATGACATTGATTGATAAAATCAGAAAATACGGCTGTGAGTGAGATTTGGCTACTACAATCAATCAAAAATCGATTCGATCTGTCAGATCTGTAACTATATGAGTATCTATAAATCAGTGGTCTTCAAACTGTGTTCCGCGGTACCCACGGTTCCGTATGTCAAAATAAAAAATCGAAAAAACAAATTATAAAACACTCACATTAGTTGAATAAAGTTTATTGCTTATAGTTCTAAGAGTTCCGTGAATCGACAAAGTTTGAAGAATAGACAAAAAAAATGTAAAAAATGGAAACTTATATTTTTATTTATTACATGCACACATTTTTTAAAATACCGGCCATTATGTAGCGTTTTTATATTTTCAATAAAATATTGACTTTATAAAATTATATAAATTTATATTACAAAAATAATCTATTAACCTAAAATTGATCGAAAGCAGGAAGTTGCGAACGAGCTCTTATAAAATTACATTTTGTACCGATACTGACGGTTGTTTTTATTCCATCGATGTAAAAGCGGAACCGTAATAGTAATCTAATCAAATTTTGAGTGTTTGCCAAACTTATGGAAGCATCTTGATAATTTTCACATAAATACATCGGCAGTAGTATATACCTGAAAACGTGCACCATCTGTTCATGTTTGCACAAGTTCGTCAAGAACTTGTTATCTTGGAATAACGTGACATGTTCCACACTGTTGCTGTGACAAGGGTGATGTTAGTTGCGTCCATTCGGAAGTTTGAACAGGTCAAATAAGTCATGTTTATTTCACACTGCTAAGTACACATGTTTGTCTACAAATATTTGATATATTCTGTGTATTATTTACATTAATTGTCTCGCGTGTGTTCGAGCTTTTTGACGGGTCTGTAAACACGTTCATGTACTTGAATATTGCCCAATTAAATACTTGTCATGTTATGATTAATTGCTAAGTAGATTATGCTCTGCGCTGCTGAGGATTATTATGTGATTGATTTGTAATTAAATATCTGTTGTGTCGAATTGTTAAAGTTGATATTATCTATCTTATGCACTATTTAGTTAATTACTTTGTTTGTATGTAAAAAGTATATCTATATCTAAACATATTATAAATTGAATATACCCTTAATAATTATATAACCTTCTTAATATAGGCTTACCCTAATATAGTTTTTATATAACTGAAACTAATTTCTAGAATACTTATGCTTTCGAATAATGAATGTTCTATCAAATTCGGTTCAGTAAATTTTATATTAATAAGTCGGTATTTTATTATAAAATGTTAATTGTAAATTTTCCTTAATACAGATCTGCTTAAATTCAACTATCAGTAATTTTATTGCTAAAAGAAAATTGAGATAAATTTTCTATATCATTGTTAAGTTACTTCATTGAATCGTCATGGATTAATTGTTAATTGTAGATAGCAGCGAAAATATTATTTGGTCAATGTAATCCATTACAATAGGGTATTTGACACTATTAATAATAAAGACTAAAATGTTCTAAATAGTGTAGTATATATTACTATAATTAACAATCAAGTGTTTTTTACGTGAAATAAGTCAGTATTTTAATAATAAACCTAATTTTAAAATGAAATATTTAATATAATTGTCACGTGATCGCAAACACGTCTAAATGAATTGCCACTGGTATGACGTCAATTTATGCTATAATTCGTCAGAATACTCGATCCCTATTGGTTGATTTCAGTTTATTTATCATAATGTGACGTCACGCAACCACGTAACTTTGAATGCGCGTTTTGGCGGGAATTTTTTCATTTAAATAGAAAAATATTATTTTCAGCGGTTTTTCAACATTATTTTGGAAAAAGATACTATGGAAGTATCTATTGTATACATACGCACAATTTACAATATATTTTAAAATTTAGTCAAATACCCTATTGTGACATTGTGAGTCATGAAAATAACTTTGTTTGTTATTTTAAATTAGATGAATATAATGACATCTCGGCAAAAAGTTTAGATCCAAAGTGATCAAATCAGATCTTGATAGATTTGCATTTGAGACAAAATCATATTTTTTACTGCTATTTAATTTATGGAGACCTGCAAAGATCTACAACGAAATTAAGAGATCTTTGTAGAACTTTTCAGGTCGCCACAGATCAAAAACTAGTAAAAGAATACATATGATTCTGTCTTAAAATGCAGTTCCATATATCAAGATTTTAATTGATCACTTTTGAACACATTTTTTTCCTGGGATTAAACCACAAATATAAAAATTAACGATGCCTAAAAATTGCGAGATTGGCGCATAAGCGACAGCGCTGATGACTGTGAAAGGATTTTTATTAGGGGTGGGAGAGATTTTGTATGGGGACCATTGATATATAACATATATATTTTACTAGTATATGGCCTTTCAAAGGTTACATAGGGAAAGGCCCTCTTGCCACACTCCTGCGCTGGTTACACCTCTGGTGGCGATGTCCGTGAACAGACCACTCACCAGAACTCTTAATAATATCTTTGATTATGTCGATTACAGAGACATAGATAACGCAGCGATCCTATAACGTGGACAACAATCGTCTCGAAAATATCAATGAGTCTCTCTGTTCGGCATTTTCAATGAGCTAATTATATTGACTGTATAATATACATATATAGCGTCCCTTCATATCTGGGACATAATTATTATCATTCTTTCAAATCGCATTTTATTTATTTACACTTCTCGAATCTCTGCCCGTATATTGTCAGCACAATTAAGAACGTTTCGATACATACTTGTAACGGTTGGACGATTAGATACTTTATCATTGAACGATGTAATAGTCTTTTTATATAGGTACACGTTTTTACTTTGTTTTACTAAAATAAAAATTGTATTAGGTATTGAAATGTTAATTTGATAGTTTATTTTACTTTTAAATAGTGATTTAAAAATATATATTACTATCTGCTTTGCAGAAATTATATTTGTTATTATATAAACAAATAATTTTGGACGTGAATTTATTTTATATACATAAAAATATATCAATAAATCAATAATTTAAATCTATTGAAGTAATGGCAGCTCAAAAATGTGTAATATTATGTAACAAAATCATATTCTAAATAACTTTTGCAAACATTGTTCTACCCCTGTCGTATAAGGGATTATAAAATACCAAAACTAATTCATAATAAAATGTACTCATAACTTATTCAAACACCACCATCACCGGTCTCTAAAAATAAACTTTGTCAAAAAGCAATTGACTAAAAAAACACAATTTCATGTATAGCGCCTGCTATGGCGGTGGATGCTGCGGCTGTATCCGATAAGTCGGGTACCTGGCTAGCTGTCGTCCTGCTGCTCCTGCTACCGGGGCCAATCACCGCTCGCACGTGGCTGCCGACGGCCGATGACGTCACCGACAAGATTAATGACGTAGCTTACGAGACGGCAGCGCACCAACATTCGCCCGCTAGCGTTCTCAAAGGTGCGTATACTTGAGTGTGTGTGTGTGCGTGAGGGTGGATGGGGAGAAGACGTGCGTGTATGCGTGACTCTAGGACAGAGGTGTAACGATGAAAAAGTTTTATCTATAAATACCATCTTTCAAAATAAAACAGTTTAGAATCCACAGCGAAAAATGTTATTTTTTGTTGTATTAAAGTATTTATAGAAGATATATTAGTGAAAGTCTATATTGTGAAATTAAATAAATGTTTATAGATGTATGACAAACTTCAAAAAGGCACTAAAATCTTTCGAAAATTCCGGATTACAAAAATATTAATCTTTAAAAGTTATTAAATGAGGATATTTTGCGATTTGTAAATGTACACGTTATAAATCGATTTTAAAATATAAAATAATTTCGAACATCTGTTAGTTTTTAACTTCTCACGTAATGAGGGTTGTTATAATTTTCATTTTTGTTGATATTTGGTCCTAATTTCACTGGTTTCCTTTCAGATATTGACTAGTTTCTCCCCTAAAAATATGTTTTTTTTAATAACAAAAATGCTTTTTATTTTTTATGAATAAGATAGTAAAATAAAAGATAATAAAAGAGATCGTTTTACCAAGAAACATTAAATATAATTAAATAAATATATAAATGGAAATTATAAATATTCTATTTATAATTTGTAATTGATAAATAATGTTTTTAAGTAAAAATAAATTTAAATCATACGTCAGTGTCCGAATAAGATTATTCTATCATCCATTAGAAGTGAAGGTACATTCAATTAGAATTTATTATCGCATCAAATCGCAATGTACATTGTACATGCATAATGAAATATTTCAATAAAAAATGATAATTTCCAATAGGTATATCGATATTTTTATTGAAGATGTGGCACTGTGTTGTCAAAAATGTATTATAGATCTTGCTTTAAAAAAATGAAATATACATCAAACCATGATTTTATTAAAAGCTTTTATTTAACTTCACTTGTTTGTTAGTTAGTTTCTTAGTTAGTTAGTTAAGATCAAATTTTGCAATCAAAATTTCGACTAGTTTTAATTAAGATAGAGCTTTGAAATTTTGTATACATATATGAGTCCGGTGACAATGCAATATAGTATATCTAATATCGTTCTATAAAGACAAATGTATGAATAAAAATTCTTATGCAGAATAATAAATGAAATATAAATTGATATAAGATAACAGTAGAAAATTTGCACACTAAATCAAATAAATACAGTAGAATTTTTGATAAACTATAATAATATTTCACTATAATGAAATAATTAATTAATTAAAAATTATACATTTACCTTCATGAGCACCCCTCGCTTTTATTGGTCTTAGTCATAAAAACCAGAATTTTTTGTGATAGCTGAAAATTTATTTTTTACTTTTTAGTGCATTTTTAATAAAAGCTTGTTTTTAAAAAGTATTTTTTATATAATTTTATTCTATTTAACTATAGACTAAATAAAACTATGTTACTTATGAGAGCATAGTTTAAAAAATGATTACAAGAAACAAATATTCATTTCGTATTTAAATTTATTTGCATGAACTTTTTATCAAAACTGCCTTATAATTTGATACTAGTAAAACATTTTTCTAGTTACAAATTTTGGTACAATTGTAATAAATGAAACAACTGCAAAACAACAATAAATTAATAAAACAGCAGCAATGGTTATTAATTTTTGACAATTTTCATCACGTTCTTTAAAATTAATCTTTTCCACAGTTTAATTAAAACAAAACAAAATATATAACCACATTTTGTTTTGGTAGAGATTGGTGTAGGGTTATAAATGGTATGGTTAAAAATTGGATCTGTTTTTCACACGATAAATAATGTTCATCACGTGAAAGAGGCATTACTGTATCGTTCTTCTATGTGTGTGCCTTTTTTTCTTTAATGCGGAAACACGTAATATAAAAATTAACACTGTACCATTTTTTTTCTTTCATCAACTACCAGTCAAAATGAAATATATTCTAACTTTTTTTCCTTGAAAAAATATTAGGTACCAGCAGTTTTACATTAAAGAATTTTCACTGCGGTTATTCTAGATTATGTTAATTTCCATACAATTTTTTGTTTTATTTGCATATATTTTTAATAGGGAATGGAAATTGCTGGAATGGTTGAACAAATTTTATTTGTAATGTACAATTATGTTTTGGGGTAGTTCAACAAACGTTAAGAACATCTTTACCATACAAAAAGGTATATTCGTGCAATTAGCGGTTAAAGTAAACATTTTTAAATCATGCAAACAGATAGATCATAACTTGATAACTGCAAAACCAGAGTTTTCAAAAGAACAATTAAATTATTAAAAAATGACCAAATTGTTGGTTATCACGTCCGCGTCAACCTTTTAGAAATCTCTTTAACTTTTAATAAATATATGTATATGCCTTATGGTATATGTATCTGTCTTTCTTTGAACTAGTAGCGTTCAAGCGTTCTAGTTAAATTTTATTTCTGTGGTTTTTGTATATACCCGATATAAATAATAATAAATCAGAGATTTATTTGAGCTGCATGATTCTGAAACCCTCTTTTATCTAATGTTATACCAATTGGGGATTTGTAATATGATTTATAGATTCTTTTTTTAAAGAAAAGCTTTAAAAAATCGGTATATACAATAGAAACCAGCTATAACGACATCGGTTAATACGACGTATCGGTTTTAACGACTCAAAATAAAAGTCCAACTGGATGCCATATAATTGCATTTTTACTGATTATTACGACTATCCGTTTTTTCGACCAATATGACCGGTCCCTTCGATGTCGTTATAACCGGTGTCTACTGTATATTATTTTTGAAGCAATAAACATCATTAAATATTATTGCATATAACTAGTATTAATAACTCTTTTGTTATTTTTCAAATAAAAAATTGGGTTACTTACAAATAAATAAAAAATGAACTTATATAAATAATTATCATAAAATAATAATTTAGAAATACACAATGTGAGTATTACAGAGATAAATTTCAATTAAAATTTTATTCGCGATTCTAATTAAATAAATTACCTATTAAATTGTTTAACAATTTGCTCACATCTGTTAATTTATATTTGTACGTCAGATAAAGAGTATATCTAAATTCAGTAAAAATAATTTAAAAGCTTGTTTACAAACCGTAATGTACATAAAAAATATAATTAAAATCATCAGAGGCAACATTTTTCTGCAAACAAAGCTTTTTTATATTACACTGGAGAGAATTTCTTGAAACATTTATTTATACAAAAATTGTAAACTGTAATAAAGACATTACATCCATACCAGCAGAGACATTCAAGCTTTGTACTATTATGTTATATTTAATAGTATTTCATTCGGACAGTCTAGGCTTACATTTCTTGGTATTAAATTAGGGTAGTTAATACTAATTGAAACTATTCATAGAAAATAAAACATAGCATACTATTATATATGAATTATACAGACTTTCAGAATAAATTCCACAATCGATTACTTCTAGTTATATTTGAGATACCTATTACGCTGTCAAAATCTACGAGAGATGAATATTGAAATTTTGATTGGAAATATATGTATTTTACAAAATAAGTTATAACACATTAAATATGTTTCGAATTTGAATTCAATCCTGCATATATGTGTTGGTAAAATTCATCATACCATTCAAAATATATAATCACAAAACTGTCAAGGATTTGCCATATATAGATGTCATAACTATATATGTTTTATTTTTTTATTTTATCTTAAATAAATTATATAAATTAGTAGGTACTCTGTTTGATGTATTAAACAAAAGTAATGAAATAAAAATTAGTTTTAATGTTAAGGTTAAGACACATTCTCTTATGCCTGGTAATATAAAGAAATTTTCTCGGAAGCTAACGCTATCTATGATGTATCAAAAAGTTATGAATTTGTTCGGGATTCTAAAGCAGTGGTCATAATTGTATAATGAAGTAAATTCTTTTATTTTTTTAGGTGCACTTGTCAGTACCTACTTATTTTAAGTCAAATTTATTAGGTACATCTTTTAGTGGGTTGTCATTTTTCAAAAAATTTGCAATTTTTTATGGTATCAATATTATAGTTTTTATATTTCAAAAATAATTTACCAAAATTAGTCCCTTTGTTAATTTATAAAAAATGTATGCATAAATCAGTTGTTATCTTTATTAGCTAATATTTTTATTTTTGTTATTTGAATTTAACCCTAAACATTGTATAAATATATGCGGGTCTGACAGACTTGGTGCCACCAGCATCAATGTCATTAGGTAGAACGTCATTAGGTACTAGAGGGTTTTTGTGTCAACATTCATGCTATTTTTCTCAACTTTATTTTTAAATGCAGTCATTTTTCAATTATTTTCCATTATTAATTAACATTTTAATATTTATTGCGTGTATATTTTGGGAATTTTCTTTAATTACAGATGAAATAGATATTTTACATTTACTGAACATAACTGCAAAGTCACCAGGAGTATCTATAACTGAAGGCCCAATCAAAGGTTTTCCAGCATATAAATTTCGACTCTCATACGGAGATGTTCGATTATCCAATGTTACAGCTGTGACGTCAGCACTCAGCTCCAATTCAGGATTTACAGCTGTATTTATCTACAGACAACAAAGAAAAACACTAGGTTTGTTTATCACTACTTGATGCTTAAAACACAATGAACTTTTGTTACATATAACAAAAAGTTAATGCTCAAAAACATATTTATTTAAAGAATACAAACCAATTTTTATTCACTCTTAAGATATATTTTGTAAATACACACATAGACGAATTAAAGTTGAAAGGTCACTGAGCTATTGTTTGATTTTTCTATAGTATGAAATAAGTAGAATCTATATCTACTCATTTTATCATCGAAATATTAGCTATATACCTTAACTGAAACATATTAAATCATTTTACAAAAGTAAACAGGTATTGTATAAAATGGAGGATTGTTGCCAATAAGACTCAAAACACTATAGGAAATAAATAACCAGAATAGTTATTTATAATAACTATTTTAACAAATCTATACTACCAGGTACGTTGCTGTCAGTAAACTCTCCAGGACGACTTTCGCCATGGTTTCAGCTTACATCAAATCTCAGAACTGGACAGTTGGTTTTACATTTCAAATTAGAAGGAGATTCAAAATTACATCAGATGTATTGGCCTTTATCACAACAACATCACAAAGCTTGGCCATTAGCAGGTAAATACATTTATGTATATATATATATTGAAATACATACTACATACATTATTATTCTTGTTGTCTATCATCTACTTACCTACATACATACATATTGCGGTAATCAATCTTCGGTGGCGATACTAAAGTTATTTTAGAAAAAAGGAGACTAAATCTCTGTCGCATCCAATCCTTGATACTAAAACTGGGGGTTATTCTAGGTAAATCAATCTGGGGTCATTTAAGTAAAAGGACTCAGTTTCAAATATTTTGAAATTAATTTAGTCTTCGAACTATGTATCAAATTTACAAACGTGTGCTGAATATTATGAATAATAACCGGTAAATTTGATAAATAAATAAAAATGTATGTATCATAATCTGCAGTATTGTTGACAGTTATACACAATCATTAGTAATTGTGTATAATTACTAATCTATCATCTTTACTGTGATAAACACAAACACTTTCATTATGTAATACTCATATTATTTAACCATTTAACTCGACTGTACATTTTTCATATAAATTACCCCATATAAACATGACTTACTACTTCCTATTTTACGAGCAGCATGGACTTGGTTGTCGCTTTCCGTGGACTACAACTCCAGTACCGTCCGTTTGGATGCTGACTGTCTGCCGAGCCGTTACCAGTCTCTAGCAGGCGCAGGGGCGGCGTCGAGACCACGTATCCGGGCCCCTCCCGACTCTCTTGTCTACTTCCGGCAGGAACCCGGCAGAAAGAAGCGTTTCCTGGTTAATATAACATTCATATATTTTATGTAGTGCTTTTTCTTTGAAAGTAGTTAATCTTGTGTAACTCTCATGTGCGCTGGAATTAAATCCCCCGTTGTTTGTTATGTAAAATATATTAGCTATTTGTTCTTTGTATTTATTTAAATATATCAATGCAATGGATGTTTTCAGGATGTTGTTAAATCCAAGATCATAAATCTGTCATGAAATTTACCGTAGAAAAATAAATATTCTATAATTAAATTTAATTATCGAATTTAGCAATTATAGTTAATCAGAGTCTTAAAAATTTTATTTACTTACAATCGTTTTAGATATAAACGTTTAAAAATATTTAACATATTAATTTGCAAATTTAAAACTCGTCAGTTTTTTTATCACATTTTGGTTTTTATATAACCAGTATGTTTATCTAATATTTTAAGGAATATTTTCTTTTATCACATTACTTTCTTAAAAATTTGCATGATTAGTTATTTTCATTGCTAATTAATACTATTGCCTGTACATTTATGCATGTACGATGTATAATTCTTTAACGTATTGTTAGATCTGATATTTTTTCAACAGAGTACTATTTAAATAATAAATGCTTGTGTTTTCCTTTTTTATAAGTAAACCTATATAAAAACAGTTCTATAAATAATAATATTAATAACAAATTTTTTCATATTTTTTTACTGATGAAAATTAAAATCTGTTACAGCTCTATTATAGTTTGTATTTCTAAAGAAAATTATTAAAAACATTGAACAATTTTCAATAAGTATAAGGGATATATTTTCCGTTTATATGTATAGAAATAAATTTAATTCAAATGAGTAAGAGCTTTTTGGTTATACCAACATTTATTAATATAATATTAGGTACTGATATTATTATTTCGTTCTAAGGGATCTATGCAAGTGGCAAAAATCCTTCCTTACGTTAGCCGACAGAGATTGTGGACCTGTGAGGAGATCATAGAGAATGTGAACCCTGCTCACCGGAAGTCGGAATGGTGGAAATGAAATCACACACGTGTTGTTACTTTACTTTCATAACTTTTTAAACCCCAAACATATTTATTACAAGTATTTTATATAGTTATTCATTAAGTATAATGTTGTTATTTTTATGAAATATACAGAACAATAATATATTTATTATTAAGAAATAAAAAGATGGATTTACACCTCTATTATAAAAATAAATTAAAAAAAAACATTTTAAATCAGATAAAAATGTTTTGTCTCATTTTAATCGATTCGGTGAAAATCCATGTCTACCAACAGCATTATTTATCTTCAATAGAGAGTTATTTTATAACTGGAAATTGTTTTTGAAAGATAAATTAATAAATTATAAAATCAATTTCACAAGTATAAATATTCGCCGAACGTTCATCATCCTTAAATACTTTAATATTGTGTTATCCAAGTTTTAATCTAATTATAAGGTTTCAACTTTAAAATGTACTAAAGACAAATATTTAGAAACAGGATGGTTTTATTGATTCAAATTATAATTGAAGTGTGTAATGGATTATGTTTTTATTTTAAGTTATTATAAATTATTAATATTAAATACTTATAACAGTATTTTATAATAATACCTAAGTATTATAATTTAATTAATGATCTGATGTGAATATCTCGGTTGAAGATTATTAAACAATTTTGTATAAAATGGACAATAATATTCTTTTTTATTAAAAAATTAAGTTGTCTTATTTTTAAAAGTAACTCTCTCAAGATATATGTAATGCTGTAGCTATTATTTAAATTAAGGCTAAATGTACTGTTATAGTATTACGTAATAATATTTATGTAGGTATTAAATATATTTTAGAATAGTATTTAACTACCATAAACAAAATTTGTTAGATTTAATACCTTTTAAGTATTCCTGTGATTTTATTATGATAAGCTTTAATTATTCACTTTGTTGAAACGTTTTTAAAAAATGTAAAAAGAAGATTTTTTTATTTGCTGAAATTTTAATAAAATTTTAAATAATGTGTATATTGTTTTAATAAAAACCTTATTTATAGTATGTTCTTCAATTTAATTTAAATTAAGGTAAGTCGTGGTACTATAGGGGGGAAGCTCTAGCTTTGAGGCCCGGCGCGACGAGTCAACAAGCATTTTTTTTTTCATTGTCAAAAAAAGTCTTAATTTTTTTTAGCAGGATAGAGTTCACCAAAAATGTTAGCCATGAGGTAAGTACATATATAGATATTTGACGTCATAACAATAAATTTTTTTTCAGTACGACGAAAAAATAAAAAATAAAACTTATATTTTTCAGGGTGGCAATGGAAACATTGATTTCAAAACGAAACTGTCCTAATGGAGGGATTCCTTACATCCTATAACGATGCAAAAATATTATTATTCCTTTTGATTTCATAGGGTACCCCTAATGAATGGAAGAAAATATTCAATTTGAAAAATTTTAATTTTGCCGCTATGTTGATGAATTCTTTGCTTTTTGAGTTACCTCATTTTTTTTGTCACTCTTGTCGCCCAAATTAAAAAAAAATTATTTGCGACTATTAAGTGCTTAGATATGTTTTTTGTACTAATCTTGATATGAAGAACATATTATATATAGGTACTTATTATTAGTAATAACAATAAATAAACAATTAACTACTGTAATATATACAGGATGGTCCGGTTTGGGATACAGATATTTTAGGAGCTGATTCCCTGACTCATTGTAAGTAAGAAATTGTGCAGGAAGTGGGGGTCTATCGTTAACACCCTCTGAGTTACAGGGTGTTTAAAAATTGTCCTTCAGAGTAGTTCTTACAACAAAGATTTTCTCATAACTTCTAAAGTAACGTATCTAGAGCAATCAAAATGAGTCAGTTTCATAGGTAATAAACTAACATATTTTTCAGTATTACAGTTATTGCTATCCGTATTTCTATTTCCGAGTTATAGCTCATCAAAGTCGAAAAATATATTTTTTTGTTGAAATTTTTTTTGAAAATGTCATTTTCCTCCAAAAGTACCTCTAATATGGGGTTTTTTTTTTAATTTTTTGGTACGTCATAATGTAACCTACAAATTCACTATACAAAGTTTGGACGTGGGTCTTACAGTTTTCCGGTAAATAATTATTTTTATGGTAAATAATAATAAATCATAAAATTATGTAGTTATAAATAAATAAATTTATTGGCTGTTTCATTTAATAGGGCAGGTAGCAAAATAGTAACTTTGAGGATTAATTAATAACTGGAAAACTATAAGACTCACGTCCAAACTTTGTACAGTGAATTTGTAGGTAACATTATGATGTACCAAAATAATGATAAAAAATACAACATGTTGGGGGTACTTTTGGAGAAAATGTCATTTTCATACAAAATTTCAACAAAAAAGGATATTTTTCGACTTTGATGAGCTATAACTCGGAAATAGAAATACGGATAGCAATAACTGTAATACTGAAAAATATGTTAGTTAATTACCTATGAAACTGACTCATTTTGATTGCTCTAGATACGTTACTTTAGAAGTTATGAGATAATCTTTGTTGTAAGAACTACTCTGAAGGAATTTTTTTAAACACCCTGTAACTCAGAGGGTGTTCAAGATAGACCCCCGTTTCCCACACAATTTCTTACTCACAATGAGTCAGGGAATCAGCTCCTAAAATATCTGTATCCCAAACCGGACCACCCTGTATATATATGCTTATGTTACTATGATATAAGCAATAAGCATATATAATAGTGTAGTTAATAAGTAAATATATATGCATGTACACCTATTATAGCACTCATTTTACGTTACAAGATTACGCTAGTTTAAACAGATTTAGATAAGTTATAACTGCATACTAATAATGATAAATATACACAGGTGATTGTAAACTATGTTAATTATTCGTAAAATAAAAATACATATAAAATTAACGACAAATACAGCAGAATTAAATGTACAGAACAATAAATATAATTATAATTATTATAATATAATAATAATTTTTGGCTATCAGTAAATTATAAAAAAAATGTTTTTTTTATAAATTTACAATTTTAAACATATTTTGTACCATCATCCTTCGCTCGTTAATAAAATTCTAATTCAAAAAATCTGCACAAGAGTTTCAGTAAGTATAACACAATTGTCAATTATTTATATTATCGATTGTGAAAAATATAATTATAGGTAGGTAGGTACATATATATTTTTTATGATATCAATTATAGCCGCTTAGTTTCTGTGTAACAAAACGTTAGTATTAAACAGAAATCTAAATATATGTTCAATACAATATTATCTTATAAAAATGTTTATTAATTAAACCAACTATTTACTTAAGAATCACTTGTATAGAAACACACTCACATAATATGTGTAATGTATACATGTAAATAACTGCTAAAGTTAAACCTATAACAACATAATATTAACTAAATATTATTATGTATGTACTATGTACGTACATGGAGCAAAACATTAATAGTTTACGGTACAAACGATAAATATATTATGGTATCATTATAAACATTTGTTATTTTACATAAATAAAGTTAATAATATTATAATGTACATTAATTGTTATCTCCTAATATTTTATCTATATGCGAGATACATGCATTATACATAAATAAATATATGTATAGAGTAACTAAATAATATATGATTTTTCATCAAATGTACTAAATATTTTTGTTCGTATATGCAACTTATTTAACATTAATGCCACAAAACAAATGGTTTTCATATATTAAACACACGTAATACAAACAAGATCTTCTACAAGAGCTAAAAATTCAACATTCGTGTTCGTATTCCATAACATTGGTTCATGGCGAGTGGTCTGTTTAAGAGACTTTAGGTTTTTAAAGAACCATAGCTTGTCGACTTAGAGCAGTGTAGGATTCTTCAGTAGGCTATAGCCTATTAGGAATTTAAATAAAAAAAAAGAAAATGTATGAAAATCATGTAAAACAATTGAAAATTTTCCCACACCGGACAGCAAAATTATAAATCCGTCACTGGTTTAGAGAAGTACCATTGTATAACTTATATATTTTATATTCAAATGTAACAAATACTCCAGAAAATGTCGATGAGAAAACATTTCTTATTTATTATACCTATTTTTTCTAGATTTAAAATCTTACATAAAAATGAAAAAAATATAAGGATATAACGTATGATATTTTCCAATAAATATCAATGCCGGACAAACTCATATGAGGAACCATATTGCCGAATTAAATTTGCAAATATATATAAAAATCTGGCTCATCATGGTTATATAAAAGTTTTATCTTTTTGCTACGCCATCTTTTTTGTAAATTTTTATTTTGTCAGCTCTCCTCTTTTCTCCCAAAAAATATTCCAAACGAAAGCCTCGATCCCCCTTCTCTCTTAAAATCCTGGATTATAAAGTATTGATTATTTATTATAAAATTCATATACTTGTAAGATAACATATTATATTTTTTACATTCTTGGAGAGATACAGCTACAGCCATAATATATACTCGAGCCCCTGAAGGTGCATAGAAATATAAATAAAATACTTCGTTCGCATATCTTAAAACAGTTGGAAGTTGCTTCTGTGATAAATGTTTATTTATATAAAAATAAAATAATGTTCATTAAATATAAAATATATTTTTATTTAGCTTGATATAATAATATATACACATTGGATAGTTACATAAAATATACTTAACGTTAAACACAGGCACACAGATAAATACTATGATTTCTATCTTCACTCAAACAGAACATAAACATTTACGTATGTACCAACATTCGACGAATTCGTTAATTGAATACACATTTTAATAATTAAATAATTATTTAATTATAATGTGTATATAAAATCTATATGTAATCTTGCTTATTTTTAAATTTCATACAACTTATCGGTACACACGTTAATTCCTACTTAATATAAATGGTAATTGAAAACATGATATGTTTAAATGATTATCAATAAAATTTAAATAAAAATAATAATACTAATAATATTTACATAACAATAACTTAAGTCAGTGATATTTTCTTGTAAGCTTAATATTAATCTAACAATCAGTAGAAATTGTTTTTATGTTATTATATTAAGAATATAATTTATTTTTACTGTAAAAATATAATAAATAATTTACCATTTCTACTACGGTTGTGCATATTAAAGAACATGCTTCGTAATTCTTTAACCTATTTGAGCCATTTAACAAAAATTATAAAATTATGTTTGATGTGAAAATATTTATAGTCTTAAACTATAGTCGATGTATGAGGAAGAATGTCCAAAGTACATCGAAAGATGTAGTCTTTTTTTAGTACCTATATAAATATTAAAATCACAATAATTTAAAATGTTATTATTTTGGTTTGTATTGCAACAATTAAAAGAACAATAATTAATTATTTATGTTCAGTTTAATGGATGAATTAATCACCGAACTACACATTTAATATTATGAATATTTATTATTATGTATTATCGTCGGGTGTCTAATTATAACATGAAAATATTTAGGAATGTCTCCTTTAGTTTCTAAAAAAATTATAAGAATGAACCATCTTAATAATTCAATATATTTAACTCGAAGTTATCGTTTTGCGACCTCTATAACTCGTAGTGATCAATGTATTATTTTAACGACGTCTTCGTCGCAAAATACATATAAATAATTTTTGTACACAAAATCATAAAAAAGAACCAAATTCATGAAACTAATAAATAGATGAAATATGTAAATATAACTTTAAATGTATAAAATGTTGATAATTATTATTTATTTTGAGAGTTTTATTGTTAGTAAATTATTGATGCAAAATTTGTTTTCAATCAGTACAAATACATCGTCACTTTTTTGTGGAATCCATTCACTTATAAATCAAAATTGTAATTACTGGATTAGTATTGTTATTATTTTACTGTATTATCTGGTTTCGATTTTTATAAAATAAAAAGTTGACTTAAAATTTATATATACAACAATTTATTAATAGATAAAATAAAATTAATACTATCAGATATATTGCTTTACACTGTTAAATACGAAATAAACAAATTATTTTCAAAAAAAATAATACTCAACACACATGTAGTGTTAATGTAAATTGTAATTTTATTTTTATTCAAAAATATTTACCTACCCTTAGGACCTGCAACCTCTCTAAGAGTATATTTCTCCTTTGCCCCCATATATTTACTTGGTAAAAATTCATTCCGCTTGTTAATTAAATTACAGTATACAATTGTTTGAAGTTTATCGAAATGAGCTTTCTACATATTATATTGGGGTTTAGTGTACGTTTATATTGCTTTTTAATATTTTGGAAGAGTTAATTAGGTACTAAAGTTAATAAATGATACAGAAACTGTATTGTACCTTGAATTTAGGTTTTGAGAGAGTTTTTCAAGTTTCGTATTTTAAACTATATTTACTTGATAGTAAATATAGTATGTACAGTTCTATGAGCATTATTTATTTTATACAGAATAATCCTAAGACAGAATTACTTTATATATGAAATGAAAGTTAAAGATTTTTATCGGAAAATAGAACCAACGTATCTTTTTAACAGTGTAGAATATAATAACAAACTATGGCGCATCCAATTCTCATCACAAAATCAAAAGAGAAATCAGTTCTCATAAAGTCCGCATGCAGTTTCATGGCGCTAGTTGTACAACGATGTGCACTAGTATAACACACACAGAACATAATTAAGCATTTGTGTGTGAAAACTGCGGTTCTCTTTCTCATTATCGTGTTGAGATACTTCCTTCTTTTGTTGTCAGCTTAGTGGGAATCTTCTTTTCTTCAATGTTGGTCACTTTCTTTTTTGGCACTGAGGAATGGGTCACGGTTACAACCTGCAATCAACAAAATAGTCTATTGTCAAATTATGCCTCCATAGATAATCATTGTGTACTTTTATATAATTGCTGTCGTCGTTGAAAGTGTCTTTGCCTGATAATGCTAGAATCGGTAACAATGGCCCTAATGTAATTGTTTTGCTGTTTACATGAACACCTATGTAAAAATTATGCATTTCTAGATATACATATTCGTAAGTGTAAATAATATTTTGGAGTTCAAAATATTTTTTTGTAAACCTACATATAAATTTATGAGATTGGTTACTAAAAAAATAAAATCAATTTTCTTTCCAATTAAAAGAAATCACAAATCTACTTTTTTGCGCACAAAAAACGTTGATACTGGAAATAAGTTCTGTGTGGGTTGATATATTACTGCGAAACAGTATCCAATTATTCAAGATGTTCCAGCCTCGAGGGAACGGCAATAAAAACACATTAAATTCTATTTTTTAAATCTTATTTCCTGAAATATTAAATTTAACATCCTAATCCATTTAACTAGATTCAAAACTTTAAATATAAAATGTTTTTTTTTCATAAACAAATGATGCAAAATTAAAGTAGTTTGATTTTCCATCAAACCCAGCTTTATTGTATATAAGGGACATACACAAGATGATTATAAAACTTATATAACAAGAATACAGTATATGTGTTTGTTCTGTTCTCTATAAAAATTGAATTACTTCATCATTCAAACTTCATCATCTGTTTTATTTCCCTGATGGATTTTTATTGTTTGTGGAAGTGAAAAGTTCTCAGATACGGATATCTCAGGGGAGTCAGTAACTTTTTTATGTTCTCGCGGATGATGCGGAAACCTTAAATTGGATAATGCAAATGTGAGGTCCTTTTCTAGAAAGCTACACGCATTCAATGTCTACTACCGTCTGCCATTGATGGAGACAGATGACTTCGGGAATGTCTTATGAAATCTCTCTTATCAAATTCAATAGTGCAAAAATATTTTTATAGCAAACGCAGCTGTGGGTAAAAATATTTTTATTTAAAACCCACTATTCGATGTTTTGAATTAGATACGAGTATATCAATGTAACATGTTGATCGTTGATACAATAATGTGTATATATTATACATATTCAATATTTGCAACATTATTTCAAACATGTTCAACTTATTATTTAGTTAATACACTAGATAATAATATATTATTTATACATAAATAGTAAATACAATTTTCAAAACCATCCAAGGAATATAATTAATTTATTATTATTAATGAGAACATTCATTGGTGTTTATGTTCGATCTGACCAAAATTTTTCATAATATTAATAACAAAGTAAATATTTGCATGTATCTGTAATAAATAACATTAATTTCCCTATGTACTGAAATTAACTTACTTATACAAGCTATACAAGGATTAAATAGATATCAAAAATCAATATATCTACTATGGTATTTATTTATCTATAAATAATTCATAGCGTAACTTTTCATCAGACAATCTTTATTGTGTACATTATCTAAATTGCTGCGTTAAAACAGGACACGTTCCATTATTTTGTAATCAAAATTAAGTGAAGCAGAACAATTGAACCAATTAAGCTTTGTATTCTCTACAAAATAACCTATTCAAACAAATATATTTGGCAGTTTTCTATAGCCTAATTGAAAATATACCATTAGTGAATGGAAAATGTTTAATTTATAGCATATACGTTTTTTAGTAGTTTATGTAATAAATGGCATGAAGTATTATACTCGTATTTGTTTTTGCTGCAGTGTTGAATGAATTCATTTGTTTTCATGATACAACTGCTGACAGTTACAAGAGAGATAAATTGAATCATTTATATTAGAAATTTATAAGTTCATACTATCGTAATTAATTAATATACCAAATGACTCCTGTCGCAAGTTGTAATTGTTTGCATCTGTGATTAACAAAGGTAACGGTAAACAGTTTAGCATTAATAATAATAATTCTCTTCTGTCAGTTTGAATCTTCTTGTTACATAGATACCATATTTACCTAAAGATGTAATGACGAAATATTATAAAACATTGTATTTCAGTAATAATTTAGATCAATTCATTGAGTTAGCTTCAAAAGAGAGAAAAATATTAATTCAGCTCAAAGTTTAATTTTTTTTTAATCCTGAATAAAAGAAAAGTACTTATATTTAATGTTAGAGTTGGTTATTGCAGTAGATAGATATGAATATTAAAAACAAGATATCAGGAAATTTAATCAAATTTTTCAATTAGGTCATCATTGCAATTTATGATTAACAAATTAAACTGACTAATTGAATTTTTAGTAGCAATTACTTCTTTCTTAATTCAGAATTTGCGATAATTTTGTCATAAAGTATTTTAAAATTTTAAACTCCACATAACGTATTTTAGTTTTATGGAGATGATGTAATGATAGTTATAATAAAAAAAAACTGCATTCATGAAAATGTTCTTTATTTAGCGTTGAAATATAAATTAGGTCGCAAAAGTTAGTTTTATGTCGATTTCATAATATTTTTAAGTTGTTAAAAATACTAATCACTTCATGCAATTTTTTAAATGTATGGCTCCTGAGTATACAGAGTCAACTAACAAATTTAGGTATTTTCATTTTTTTGATATTATAAACGTAATCAAACCATAATCTTGTCATTGGTGGAGAAAAGTTCAAAATTGGCGTTTATCAATGTAATTGGCAGTTGATCAATTTTTTGTCGAATAATTGTGTGTATACTGGCGCATGACAATAAATTTTAATTAAAAAATATATATACGTGTATTTATATATTTAATATTATTTAATAGGTTAATATTAATTGGTCAAAAAAATTAACACATAATTATTAATTGTGTACCTACAATATTTATTGTGCTTTAATTAAAAAATATCACTTATCGTACTTTAAACTTTAAACCATTCTCCTGTAAAATTATTATACTAACAGTTATATATAAAATTATGGAATTTGCTACCATCAGAAAAATTTTAAAATATTCGAAGCAAACGTTAATTTATATTTATTATTAAGAGAAAGTAAACTCGAACGATATTTACATCTTTTGCAGATATTGAAATACTGTATAATTATTCAACATAAATCGGAAATAAGATACTCTATATTAGTAATTTGTATACGGTAGTCGAGGAAATAATATCACATTAATTTAATGTGTATTTATCTGTTGAAAAGTTATTCTAAGGGAAAGCAATATCTTATGACAAACCTAAGCAATAGGTACTACATACATAAAAATGTAATTGAATTTTAAAAACTTTTTACGGAAGCAAAATGATAAAACAATTTATAATAAATATAGAAAATTAGATAAAAATTGTGTCCCTATGATAAGAGTACGAGAAAAAATAAGATTATTCCATTAATATATTATTGTAATGGGTTTCTGTCTACTCTATTTTATTCTTTGTATTTTACGAACTAAAACAAAAGTTTCTGTAAAAAAATAATATCTTAAGTAATTTTTCTCTTTGGCAGTCCATTTGGAAAAATAACATATACACTTATGATTGTATCGCACGCAAACGTTATATATTACGTTACACATGAGTAAATATCGACGCTGGGAAGCAATTTTGCTTTAAACTACTTTATAGTAGAGACAAAAAACATTCACATTTAAAAAAATGTTATCCTTTAAATACTTGTTTTATCAAAAAAATGTTGTATGAATGTTAATATCAAATAATGAAATGGTTATTATTAGAACAAAAAATAAGGAATATAAATTGAGTTTTGGTACTTTTTCCAACGTCGATAAAATCTCTTGCATTAATAAATTTATTTTAAAATTTTTATACCAAATTAATTTTAAAATTAAAAAACTATATATTTTTTTATTCTTAAGGATAAATAACAAAAAAAGCCGCAAATTTATTAGGATATCATATTGCAATGACTTTTTAAAATTTATATTAGAGTACTTTTATTTTAAAAAGTTTAAGTACCACTGCAGTATGCACTGACAAAGTTCAAGAAAACTTTTAAATTTGTACTGATTTGTGTTTACGATGACATAACCCTGTAGGAAATTTAAATATGTAGAGAGCTTTGAAATAAAAATGTCAAGCATTTCAATGCTTTTTAGCATTTTTTATCAAAGCTACTATTTTATAGTGCAGTAGTAGAATATTGTACATTTTTCATGAAGAAGCAATCAGTTGGGTTTATTTTAAAATAAACCAATATACATGTAACTAAATGTATAATATAATTTATTTATTTATAACCGTGAAGCCTTAAGACTTTGTTATATCTACTCTTCTTACAAATAGTCTAAATAGTAGTAAGGAGAATCGATGAAATATCTTGCATACATTTGTTACAAACATTTAAATAGTACATAACTAATTATACTATACTATAAATGAAATACATAAAACATCAGCATTAATTTTAAGTAAACATTTTAGAGAAAACAAATATAATCTTCGGATAATGTAATATTTTGATAAAAAATTAAATTATCACAAAGAAATACACCTAGTGATTTCCAATTCACTTTGGTATAATAGTTAATTAGATGATAATTGAATTACCATTGCAATCCTATTTTTTAACATCAAGTGTGATTGGTTTTAAAAATCCAATTTAAACCCAATATATGATAGCTAATAAATGAGTGTTCTTAATAATGAAATGTTGATTTTTTATTGTTTGGATAACGCAATGGTCATCGATACACATTTTGTCTGATAACCTATTTATCAATCGTAAAAAATACCACTTAAATGCCATTATATTGTTTTTAATTTTGTATTCATTAATTTTTGAATAAATAGAAAGAAACTTTAATCAACATTTTTCAAGTGCTAATTAATCAGCCATAAACATCTGGTATATTTAATTTAATATTTTCTAGTAAAAATATGTTATCTTAAAATTAAAGTTTAATGTTATCAAATTTAACCCAGTTAGTAATTTATTAAACGGCATTAATAAATAATTACAAAACAACTAATGAGGACAACGCAAGACTACTTAACATTTTTATATAGAAATTAATATTTTAAAATTTAATAATAAACAAAATAATAATAATAATACAAATAAAGATTTAAAAATAATACGAAAAATTCAAGAATTGGCAATAGTAAGTATTAGTCCAGTGCATTAAAAAAAATTTGATATGTGTAACGTAACCCATTTATTTCGGGTACATTTTTCCTTTGTGGCTCGTTCGAAAGGGGCTTCAACGGAGACCTTAACCCTGAGTTTGCGCACTGCCCAAATTGCCCCTTCCGCCGCCATCTTTGATTGCTTTTTTATTTTCAATCGTCAGACTTTACTATTTAATTAAGTTTATTTCAAATTAAACACTCTGATGTCCTTGAAAAAAGTAATTGGCGTCCAAAGTTGGAAGAACTTTCCCAAAAGTCCTTTCGCCAGCTTTCTCCGCGCGTAGCTTATTTCCAAGTGTTCTAAGCGTAGTTTAAACATATATGAGGTTGTTATTAATTCATTATTGTTGTATTAGTCGCAAAAGCGAGAAATAAAGCGCGAACCACGAACGCTCCAGAGTGCACCACGCGAGTATTAGCAACATCGAGCGTGGTTTGGCGGGCGAACAATTAACCAGTCGGGATATTTTTTTTATATAGGAAAAATATACTTATTTTTCAAATAATAAACTGTCGAGGGGGTCTCAGATACGCTGGAAATGACTTTTGCGGGAAAGTTCTTCCAACTTTGGACGCTAATAACTTTTTTCTAGGACATCGGAGAGTTGAATTTGATATAATCTTAATAAAATAGTAAAGTCTGACGAGTGCAACGATTGAAAATAAAAAAATAATCAAAGATGGCGGCGGGGCAATTTGGGCAGTGCGCAAACTCAAAATTAATGTCTACTTCGAAGCCCCTTTCGAACGAGCCACAAAGGAAAAAATGTACCCGAAATAATTAGGTCAGTTATTAAATGAACTGGACTATATCTGTTTCCGATTTAACGATGCTCTTCAAAAATAAGTTGATGGCATTTACTAAGTTTTAGGTACACACGAACTTTAAAATGTATTATTTGTAAGTTTCGTCTTTTTGGTTAACGTTTACAGACCGGCCTACAAACAAATTATTCAGATAGTGGTCGTACTCGATTCAGGGACATTTAGTAATTACATGGAAATCTTGAATTTATAATTATTTTGTATTCAAAAATTATATTAAAAAAATTAAAATTATATTTTTATATTTTTCTGTAAGCTAGCTACTACAAATTAAATTTAAAAAAATGCAATAGGTACTGATGATACCGGTCAGACGCACATATATATGTCTATAACGTTTCAATCTACAATTGTAAAAATATCAAAAAACCTAAAAGCTCAGAAAGCTCTAGCTCTGCATTTCAGTGAAGCTCCCGAATGCAAACTTATCGATATTTCATTTACCCTTCCATTCCTTCTGCTACATTTTTCCTTGGAATGACATATTTTCTAAATACACTTTAGAAATCGGATTTTATTTATGACATAAAAGATTTTGCGCGCATATGAAGTGGAAATGCCATTGAAAGTGGGGGAAGTCGACTATAAAGTATGGGAAAGCTTTTACAGCGACCGCTTATCTACCACCTCATCGTAACTGGCAGCACTGCTATGTATAAATTCTCAGCATCAAATGAACATGTTCCATTTTTCGACTTTATCATCTTTGAGTTAATGTCATGTTAATGCGGCTGACTTAAAATTCATCTTGTATCAGCATAGGGAATGTTTTACTTTAAGCTCTTAGCTTAAATTTATTCTCCCTCATATAAAACATTTTTCAAATAGACGGCTCTATTTATCTTATCATTTCCTCTATTTTACCATTATTCATTTAAAAGTTTTTTTTAATGTACTGGTGCAAGATACAATATAATGAAAATGTTCTGCAATATACTTGTATATTAAAAACCAATTATTGCCTTTGAGTTTTAAATAAAATTAATTATAAATAAGTACTTTAAAAAAATATTAAATTGCATTTCTGACTATTGAATTCATTTTTTAGAAAATTGATTCTATAAACTTTAAAATATACTTGATATAATAATTTATAAATTATTGCTAAAACGCAAAAAATAATTTACTGTAAAGTAATAAAATAAAATTTCTTTTAAAGATATTACATAATGTAACGCGAGTATCTTTATTACCCGTACTTTAATTTATTTTTTAAGAGTCGAGTGTAATGGATTGAATGAGCAAATATCATTATTCATTAAATATTTTATTTTGTTCAGCCATTAATTATACAAAAGCTTTTATTGCTACATTTTTGTTACACTCCATTTCAAGATTATATGAGTGCAACAAAATTTCAAACTGCTACATTTTTATTTTCAAAATTACACTTTTTAGTGTAATATTGACCGATGAGCCATCCATGAACAAAAAAGGTTAACTGCTCCTAACTACCAACATAGAAAAATAATGATTATATAAAGAAACAGAAACGGTTAACAATGATGTATAAAGGTACTATTTAAAAGTTAATTGGCAAATAAAATTGATATTATTTTTGGTTTCGGTCAAATATTCCTGTCGCGTATAACGATATCTTCAAGTGTATTTTTTTTTAATTATGAAAATTTCAAGTGTAATTTGTGACAAAACAACTTTACATTCTATTTAAAGCCAATAATCAGCTTGCAAAATTTGTTGAAATCTGTGGGGATTCCAAAGAAACCTTATTGTTTTTACTTTGTCGACCATCCATCATTTTCAGTTAAAGCAAAATATCTCTTTAACTATAACTATATAAGCTAGAGTTTTGATTTTTGTATTAAAAATGTAAAGTTATGCTGAAAAACAAATAGTAAACAGGTTTTAGTGATATTACCAATGAAAAATACACATCATTTAAAATTTCGGAGATATTAGGGAAAAGTCTCATAGAGTTAAGTACATATTTAATTTTTATATTCATAATTATACATGTGAGATGTCAAAATGTGATCTCTATTAGTAGAATGTGGTCCTATTTTTAATTTATTTTTTAATTCAAAATAAAGCGCATTCAAGGGGGTCAAAGATATAAATAGAAAATATAGAAGTCATTACAACTAAAATGTTTAATAATTTATTTACTCTTTCAGTCACATATAGTGACTACTTGTTACTAATCGTATATGATTTTTATATTGATAGACAAAATGAAACTATAGTTTGCAATTTTATATACATATACATTTTAATTACATACATATGTATTTTCTTAATACTATTATAACAGAATATTCTGGTGAATCAAACAAGTTGTTTACCCCTGATCTAGATAAACGATTTAAAAATATCACAGAAGATTTCAAAGTTTTAACACACATACATACCCGCATTGCAACAAACATCAACCACCAACATTTACTGTGATACCAGATTCGCACGCACGCCGCTGTTTTCGCCACATTGAACATTTTCCCAATTAACAAAGTTTATCTAGCGTAAGAAATTTAGTTTATTTTCAGAGGAAAATGCAGAAATTTTGTTGACACCAAACGTTTTCTTAAAACGTGCGGGAAGAAACTTGTACAATTTTCAAAATGAGGACGTAATAATAGGTATTGAAATCGATTTATCCGTAATTCGATTCGCTTCATCGATATAAAGGCGAGGACGGTGAACTATAAACGAAACTAGATTTCGGTTCTTGTATACATCATTTACTATTTCTTATATTTTGTAAAGAAATTATATGTGTATTGTATTTTTATTTTTAGCCGTTCGTATCGAAATCGGAAAAAGGAACACATAGAATCGATACTGTTTATCACAGGCTCTTAACTACCTAACTTTTTAAACTAGAAAATCGAGGTTTACATAATATTATAGTAAATAATGAACCAATAAAAGATATAAAATATAACAATAAAATTACTCGACTCGCACTTCTTAATATTTTTAACATGAAATCGAATCGCCAACTAAAATTAAACCTACTTGCGAACTGATTAAAAAATGACAGCGATTAAAAAATCTATTTGCTTACTATTGACGATATTTTTTTGTATAATTTGTAAATTACAATACCGTGCCATATATGGTACATTTACTCTCGCTTGTTCCACAAAGCGTAAATTGAAATACTTCGCGCATCAATATTTTCAGTACTTTGGGTGGTTATACTTCACTTAGACTAATGCGATTTCCTATTCATAAATTCATTCTTATTGTCTCACGACATGGTGACCTCATAAATATACCTAGTCTTTTGGTACGTAAGAGGGAAATTTGATTATATATGAATAAAGATATACTTGTCTTTTTCTATATAGTATTGTTCTTAATTGATTATGTGTTTGAACGCTTTACGTTTAATTTAAAGTAAAACGAACAATTAAACACAATATTATATAAATGAAACAATAAAAATTATTTGTCATAGTGACTTTTGAATATTTGTGTATGTATTGAAGTTCATTAATAAGTTAATATGGTTTTGTTTTATTTATTGCGTATTTATTTGTTTAAATTAACACAAAATACAAGGATAATAATTTAAATATGTATATAACAAGCAGCAACAAATATGTGTCTAACTAATTGGAAGACACGGTACCTACGGGGCTTAAACGAATTTTATAACAATAACAAACTATGTAAAAAATGAATAGTCCTTTTTTGCCGATACGAGTTTTTATTTAATTTAATTTTTATATTATTACCTTTGAGTGTCCTGCGATAGTTTCGACTAATCCTTGAGCAGAAGGTGTATAGGCACTCAAATCCATTAATCCCCAAAGAGATCCAGATTTTGATGAAGGCTTTAGAACTGGCGTTGTAGTTTCCAAATTGTTAACTAAAATAAAAATGTCATCAAAAGTAATAAAATAATATTAATGATTCTATAACAACCGAGTCCATAAAAAAAAAATTGACATTTAAGAGATGCAAACTTAATACGACAAAACAATTAAATGTTACTCTAAAACTATCAGAAGGAATGTTTTTTGCTACAAGTGTTTAAATGGATTGTTTTTCATTCAAATAGATGATAGAGATTTCAGAATGGAGCTATAAAAAGACCATTAGAGATTGAAACATCATTATGCTAATCCAGGGGAGCAATTAGTGTTTCTATAATAAAAACATTAATTCAGTTATGGGAGGAGCGATGCAAGTAATTAGAACAGGCAAGTTTTGAAGAGTTGCGGCAGTTAATTGCGGTCGTGAAATGGTAGGAATTAATGTTTCAAAGTAATAAGTAGCTAAGTCGGGGTTTATGTTACTAGATATGCGGTTCCTGGATTTTATTATTTTTTATGTAGTCGTTACATATTTTTCTTTTAATTTTTATTATTCTTTTTGGGTAAAGGAAGTATTTTTTAATTATTAATTAAAATTACCTCTGTTTACAGAGCTATCGTTAAATTTTACATGTTCATTTATAAATTTACACTTTGATACTAGTGTTTGCTATGTTAATATTTATGTTTGGAATATTCAATATCATGTAAAATATCAAAGCAGTGTGTGTATTTTATTTAACGATAGTTCATACCATAATAATTAAATTTTAACAGAAATGCTTTTAACGACAAATTTTATAGAGTTATAAAAGTTTATCCTTATAATTGGATCACATTTCATAACAGAAAGGTCAAACGTTAAGTGAATTATAAATTAGGCTCTAAAATTTACAATGTTAGTCATTAAAATCGTAATAATAATAATGCACACATGTTAATATTATTGATATGTTGAAAAGTATTGTTAATTATAAATAACATGTAATCAAAATTAAACACATAAGATTCGTTAGTCAAAAAATCATACTGATAATAAATATTGAAGCTAATAAAATATTATGTATGTTATATGAATAAAATTGTATTAAAATAGGTTTTCCTGTTTAATGCTGTTGTTAACAATATTATTAATATTATTAATATTATCTTTCTATGAAAACATTAAATATAGATAATACCGAAATTCCATTCTTTTGATTGTTTTCCCATCCCTAATAAAATAACTGACTTTAACGGACCCTTAAGTGTAATAAAAATATAGCAATCCACTTACTTGATTGAGGCCATTCGCTATAAATGATTTTCAAGCTGTTTTTCTTTTTTTCTCCGATTTTTCCATCTTTGTTGGACATTCCTGGTGTCGGTCTAATAGTGAATCTAGGAGAGTTAAAGAGTAAGTCATCTGCACTGAGATCCAACAACTTATTTGGTGTAGAATATTTAGGAGTATAACTCCATACTGATGAAGGTGTAGCTTCATCATCATGCCAAGGTATAGGTGTTACAACGTATACCGTTTCATTTGTGTGTGGTGAAATATCTATTTGTATTTTTTCCCATACAGGTTTCTTTGTTGTCATTTCTCTTACTTTCATTGTTTTACCTTTTTGAGGAACTTCATAAGAGGTTGTTTTTTCTTCTTCTTGTACTGTAATTGTTTCAGTAGTTTCTGGTAAAACTGTTTCAGTTGTAGTTTCTACTTCCATTGTTTGATGTTCAGGTATAATTGGATAAAATAATGTGGAGTTTGTTTTTGATATATCTGTTAAGTTGTGGATATCTGCATCGATAAGATTTAAAGAGTTGTCATCATCATACTCATGATTATTATTTATCGATATTATAAAATCACGATGTACTGGATCATTAGTTGTTAATTCATTCAAACTGACATCATTGTATAACTCAGTAGTAGTTAAATATTCTTGAGGTATTTTCTTGGATGGAATTAAATGAATAGGAGTTGATTTCTTACTATCTTCTGTCTTTGTGTAAACTGATTCAGTCCATTCATCAATATTTTGTTGCAAACGCAAAATATCAAATGGAGCTTCATCATTATCTAATACATTAACATTTTTATCTTTTACTTCTGAGTCGAATGAAACTGTGGTATTTGGTAAAGGTTTCTCGGTTGCTGTTACTTGTTTAGATTCTTCTTGATTGTAATAATCATTTTGATACTGTGTCATCCAATATACTGGTGATTCATTTGAAGATTGGGGGGTTTGTCCATTGTTCAAATAACTCTGCTGTTCTTCATACCAACTATTATGTTGGAATATATTTGTTGGATCTTGAAAAGGCATCGGACGACTATTTGAAGTGTAAGGAATAATGATTTGTATTTGTTTTGTTTTTGCTGTAGATGTTTCTACATCTGGTAAAGGTAACGGTGGTGGTTTCATACCTTCTGGCACCTCTTCTTTAAATGTGTATGTATTTTCAATATTTGAAATCCATTCACCACCTGCATTTTTAGCTGGAGGTGACATTGAAGTTGATATCGGTCCTGGTGACGGTATCCAAGAGCTATAATCTAAGCTCGGTGGAGTAAACACATCAGAAATTGATTTTAATTTATTGTCGTTTATCGGTGTAACAAAATTAAATTCTTTAGCGTTTTTCTGAGGTGGACTTTGTTTCAGATATAAATGTGTAAAACCAGAATTTTCTTGTTTTGAATCTTCCACTGATTCATAGTTATGATTGGCATATATTTTTTCAAATCCTTGATTGATCTGTTGTTGTATTGTATCTAATGTTCCTAGACCGAATAAATTTTTTTGAACAGCTGTTTGCACTGATGGCTGAATTTCAACTATAGTGTGAGTTCCAAAGTTGCCATCTTTCACTTCTCTATTATCTAAATTATGGTTTCTAAGATTATCAAAGTCATGTCCAGTATGATCATCATCATCATAATGATTATTAACATGAACAGTTAAATTATGAGAACTTGCAGCTGAATCCGTGTCGGCTGGTTTTGAAAAATCTTCGTAATCATGAGGGTGATCAACTACTATTGGATTATTATATAAATTACTTTCACTCTTAGAATTATCAATATCTTTCCCATGGTCTTTCGAATTTTCATTATTATATGACAACCCGGTGAAATGCTGTTCTAAATCATGACTATCGCCATTTTCTTCTTCTTTGTGAGTAGCTATAACATCAACTAGTGGTGACTGAACAATTGATGCTGGATATTCTATTGAAGATGTGAATTCAGCTAAAGGTATGCTTTTAACAAGTTGCACATCAACTGGCTGATTAGGTACGTAATTACCTGACGAAATGCTTGGTTGTACAGCAGAAGCACTTAAACTTGTATCATGGTGACTGTGTACAGTACCGCTATCAGATAAACTACTGATTACATCTTTTATTAAAGAATCATGCACAACTGTTTCTGAATTATGTTGTAATGGAGTACCATAGCTATCAACTGGACCCGTTTGATCTGAAGAGAAGAATTGCTGAGCATTGTGCAATGGTGGCAGAGGATAGTGATGTAAATTAGGAAAAGGAATCGGCTGAGGAAAATCTAAGTTTTGGTTATCCTGTGGTACATTTGATAATGGCAGTTCTGGCAATTGTAGCGGTGGGTTGTATTCTTCACTAGTCGGTGTTACTATTTTAGGTGGAATATTTTGTGTTGGTGAGGGGATATTTAATCCTTCACTTATCCCAATAATCTTTGTTTCTGAAAAACCAATAGTCGGTACTCCGTACTCATTGTTAGGTATATTTATATTAGAAAATTCTTGATTATGTAATGGTATTGGTGGTCCATGTGATTTTGCAGGAAGAAGTGGTTGTTGACTTGGAGGTCCATATTTAAATGTTGATTCAAATGAAGGAATGGTTTTATACCCTTGTCCTGGTACTTTTAAATGAGAATCTGCATTGTTGATCGGTTGTCTATATTGATGATTCGGAACACCAAATTGTTGTTTAGGTGGTCCAAAATGTTGTCCATAATTTTTCGGTGGAGTGTTAAAATTTGATGGTGGTATTAAGTGTGGTAAAGGTGATCCTTTATATTCATTTGGTTTGAATTGACTAAAACCATTAATAGAACCAAAGTTGTGCGTTGTAGGGTGTTGAGTATGAACAGATTGTAAATTTCTTGGAGGTCCATATTCTGTATTTGGAGGTCTATATATTGGTTTAGGTGGACCATAAAATTGTTTTGGAGGGCCGTATTCATTTTTTGGCGGACCGTATTCATTTATTAATTTTGGAGGCCCGTATTGTGTTTCAACTGGTGCTCCGTAATTAGACGATATTGGTCTATTTTGACTAGGAACACCATATTGCGTAGGTGGAGCAACATAGGATCCAGGATGGTTAAACTGAGGCGGAGGGATAAATCCAATCACTGTCTTTGAAGACACTGGTATCCATGGTTCTTGATTACAAGGGTTACAGTCTTCCTCGTTTTGTTGGGATGGAGAATATATTCTTTGAGTTGGTTTTTCTTCATTTCCAGAATTTCCAAAAGGAAATATCCAACTTGCTATTCTAGACATAAACGATGGTTCTTCTTGTTGTTTTGGAATACTTCTAGCATGTTTCTTTGTATGACTATGGTGTGATCGATGATTATGATGATGAGGTGAAGATCTCATAATATTTTTATGTAGATGCGACTGCCGTGTATCTATCGTTGGAGGTCTATAATTTCTATCTACATTACGCTGATGACTGGTTTCTTGCGATCTAGCAAGACTGCTACTTATAACCAATATAAAGAAGAGAAGAAGGAGAAGTTTCAGCATCTGTAACAAATAAACAAGTTTATTATATCATTGAACAATTTTACCGATTTTTTTAACAATGATACATTTATAGCATACAATTTATGAATGATTAATGAACGTAATTAAAAACATTTATTTACAAAAAAATAAGTGAGTTGCAAATAACAAATTAATGTTTCGCTACTTATTTATTATAACCCAAAATACGTCGTCTGTGCCATTAATCATAAACAAACGCATGTAAGAAAGATATTAGCTATTATTGTAACGTCATGCTAATGATAAATATAATGCCATCATAAACGCCAAATTATCTAGGTTATCTAAACATGTTTCTTCTCACCTAAATGTTTGTATCATATGATTGGAAACATTTAGAAATTTCATTAACTAAACTAATGGTATTCAATTTAAAAAAGTAAAGGCCAGTAGCACAAAATAAGATACTAAGGTACTAAATAAATATAACTGGTCGAACTACTTTTGAAAATACCCGCGTAAAACATTTTTGTGGTTTTACAATTCATTAAACGGAAATTGATTTTGTTTATACAACCGTAAATTTTGGTCGGTATTTTTTTTACTCCTACTATTTAATTATCGTTTAATTTTTTTAGTTGAAAATAGGTATGTATTAAATATTAAATCAATGTGCAAATACTAACATTAGACCACAAATGATTGTAAAAAATTAAAAAATACATTTTTATAAGTAAAATTGCGAAAATAACTAAACACGCGGAACTTTGCAAAACTGTCGCCAGATGGTAGACGTGTGTGACCGCATGCAGTGGCGCTGTCTGGCGACAAAAACATGTCACTAATTGAACCATAAATTTTATTTTTCATACTTTATGTTCATGCGGTATGCACTCGTATATAAAAATGTTAGAGCGCTGAAAGTCATATTATGATTTTATAGGAAAAATAATGGAATTACAGTGAGATGGAAATTCTTTACATTGCTGCATTCGATTTTTACAATTTTTTTTATGTTTTGAATATAAATTGAAGTTTTATATTTCATTTTGATTTATTATTATAAAAACTAATTTTAAGTTATTTTTATAGCAATTCGAGTAATTTATTTTTAATTATTACAATGTCATTAATGAAATAATACGGTATGATATCATTATGTAGATTTATTTTAATATATTTTATATCTATACTCAATTTTTCAAATCATTACTTTACACTTTATTGGCCCTTTTTATTGATTTTGACAAAATAAAATAGTAATATGCTTAAACATATATTATTTAAACTTATATAATGTTGGCAGAGTTAATAAAAAAAAACAACATATGACAGGTATTTAAAATCTACCATAATATAAATTTAAATGGCGATTACATACGCGATATAATATTTCCCACGTAATTGAAAATAATATCATTTAATTTAACTTTCTATTAAAAACAAATAAATAGATAATAAATTGCAACATAAAAAATTCATAAAAATTAAGAAACCTTCATGACTTTTTTGTCACCTATATAGTTTTAAAATATAAATTTTTAAGACTTATAGAACTGACTAAATGAATTTACAAAATACAATATTTAATCCGCAAATGAACCCATCCAAAGATATGATTGCTTTCGTTATGGGAAGTTAATTATGAAATGAATTTCACAGTAACTTGATAAAGCGGTGATAACCAAATATGCACCTAATATAATAACTCGTGGCTGATAATAATCACTCGTATTTGAGAAAGGTTTTGTTTAATATGTATAATAAAAACACAAATAAAAACAATAAGCATAACCTGAATTAATTAAATCTTAAGAAACAAAATCGTGACTGTATAAAAAGGGATGAATTGTCATAATAATTAAAACATTATTAAATTTAAATACATCTAAACTTTTGTAGGTGCCCGTTTCAGACATTTATAACTGAACTCGCCATTATTGTCAACTGATAAATTATCTAATAAAATATTTATTTAAATTTTTGCAAAGCAGTCGCCAAGTATAATATTTTACATATTACATAATAAAAATGTCATAAATTTAGATACGATCGTAAAATTTTAAATTGTAATTCTGTTCTTTTACGATATATACGCGTGCAGGTTCCTAACGGGGCACATACCATAAATACCTATTTTACTTTCAGTTGTATTGCGGTACATCGTTGACACTTTCAGTGTAATGCACTAAAATAAAAATATTTAACAAAAATGAAAGTTTTCTTATACCGTTTTCCTCGATTCGTTTATATTATTTTCTAATATACACGCCTGGAAATTGCAATATTTATTCGACTTTATTCAGAATGAAACCAAATAAGTACATATCTATATAAATATGCAGGCTCTGTATGATGAATACATACCTATACATATATACTATGTATTAGCGATGTAACGAATATTCGCATTCGCATTCGCGAATATTCGCACATTTTTAAACATTCGCATTCGCATTCGCAAAAAAAGTGCGAATATTTTTGCGAATATTACTTTTTTTAGTAATAATAAAAAAAAAAATTTTTTTTATCTTTTACTTATATTCAATAATTATTTTTAAGAACTTAGGAAGAGACAATATTTATTTTTACTTCCATGTTCTGAAATAAATGGATGTTTGTCTTAGTGAGTACTCCAAACCTATTGATTTTGGGGCTAATCGAATTAAGGGTTTTGGAAATATTCACCCTCCTCCCACCTCTATGGAACATGGAAGTCATGTATGGTTCACTATATCGTTAATTTCTTCTAGAATAGTACTTTTTTGTATTTAATAGACACTAGCTGACAGTTTCTTAATGAATATAAATTTCAGTACCTACCAATAAATAAATAATGTGGTATCTATACGCCCAGTATTATCAAGTTTAAAGCAATTATATATACATCATTTAAAAGGGCATAAAAAACCCTACAATTTGAGATAAAATTATTTTCTCTACGATGGTTTGCCCAAAGATGCGCCGTCAATCAATTTATTTTTCTAAATCTAATTTTTTGCGATATTTGAAAATATTTTTTAATGAAACTTGATAGGTTCATTTGGAATCATAATAAGAATATTGTTTCCAATTTTCGTCAAGATATTTTTATTTTTTGCAAAGTTATTGAAAAAAATGAAAAATCTGTGATTACCGCAGTATATAATTTTTTTTGAGGTTATAAATTAAGTCACAGTATTCCGCACCTCACAGATCGATAGAGGGGTTCCTTACGCGTAACCACATATTTTTTTGTCAAAATACATTAAGTAGAAGCTGAGATATAAGCAAAAAACAAACAAAAAAATGGAAAAAATGATGATTTTCTGGAAAAGCCCTGAAAAAAGTACCGCGCGGAAAACGGACAAATCCACAAAATCAGTTATGAACTCCTATTGATCTCTAGAACATTTTAAAATCATAAAATCGCTGTAAGGAGAGATTGTTTTATTCAAGACAAAATTCCGGTTATATGACTCCACTACGGGCAATAGTGTTTTGTAATTTGTTTTTATTTAATGATTGGAATTTTCAAAACTTAACATCAATTAACAATTCAATTTTTATTAAACTCGACATGGATCTTGGCTTCTGGGTGTAAGCCGCATTGGTTTGGTCGTGTTATCGGTCAATGTTTCGTCACATATTGCAGTGAACATTTTCAGGACTCTTCTGAAAGTATTAAACTCGATCGACATTTTTTATAATATTCTATTTTAAAAAGTCAAAAACAAAGATTCTGTCTTTCTTAAACAAATTTTCAAAGAACTTAAACACACCAACAATTTAATGTTATTTATTTTATTTTATTAATTAGGAATATTTTGAACTCAACAAACAATAATTAATAATAATTAATTTTTTTCCATAAAAGTAATTATCCTAGCTAGCTGAATATGTAAAATATGAAAACTACAACATTAATTAAAAAAAAAAGTCAATATTCGCATTCGCATTCGCATTCGCGAATGTCGGCCGTTAATATTCGCATTCGCATTCGCGAATGTTTAAAATCATACATTCGTTACATCTCTACTATGTATATTGCATTTTTTTAGTCTATTATGTTACAGACAATATAATTTATTTTGATAACATTGTGAAAAATAGCAACACTGTTTGTTCCAAGTTGACACAAAAACTACTGAGCCGATTTTGATAAGACTATCAGGGTCGTAAAGCCTATGAGAATAGAATAAATTAAGCTATTATAGGTATACGGTAATTTATTTAGAGCAGATCATATAAGGAATATATTCGTGGAAAGAAAATGTATGATATTGTAGTGTAAGTAATTAAATTAACAACTTTAATTGAATAATTTAGTCAAGCAAGTCTAAAAAAGCGAGAAATTAATAGCCTTTCATATAATACTAGCGGAATCCCGCGGCTTCGCTCGCGTACACTTCGAAACTAATTAGAACCCTCTATAAGTAATAGGGGATGACATATTACATTTTTTTTATATTGATTTTTATTACTTATAAGAAAACGTAAATATCCCGGATCTTAGTTAATTTCTTTTTTAAACTAACCCCCGTCGACACTCGCCATTAGGGATTGAATATCAAATTCTTTTATTGCAGATTAAATCCATCCCAGTCCCCGTCGAACTTTCATTTTTAATTGAATATTAATTTGTCCGAATTTATTTTAATATCATGAACAGTTATTATTATTATTCCCATACTTATACCATGTTTCATTCGGTGAATACAAAAAAAAATATTTTACAAATTTTTCCACCCCCCTAGCACCTGAGGGGTTAAATTTTGGGAAATGCTGAAATAATCGTTTCATTATTTATATTTTAGAGTATGTTTGATAAGTTTCAATTTAATGCGAACAAAAAAAAAATATTTTTTATGTAAACTTTGACACCCTGTTTTAACCCCGTAGGGGTTGAATTTCGAAAAATCCTTTCTTAGTGGGTGCTTCCACCATTAAAAGAAGGCACCTACGAAATTTCACGTTTCTAGGTCCAGGGGTTTGGGCTGTACGTTGATATATGAGTGAGTGAGTGAGTGGTTAAGGACAAACTCTTTTATAGATCGGTCATTCCATAAATAACTGCACACCCTTTTTGAAATTGTCACCGATTTTTTTTATTTTTACATATGTTTTAGTACTAGCTTAGAGAAAATTTTTAACGGTACTTAAAGTTCGAAAAAATTTCTCCCCCCAAAATTATCGACTTTTGAAAATTTGACGTACTTTTTTTTGTAAACGAAATATCTCAAAAACTATCAAAGATAGGTTAAAACTACAAGATACCAATTTTATGTAAAAATGTATGAAATTTCTTAAAAAAAATATTTCGCTGCACAAAATTTTTATTTAAATAATTTTTTTTTATTTATAAAATTTAAATTGCAAATTTGGGGGACATGTCAACTCTGAATTTTAAAAATAAAAATATATGTTATAGCTTAATCATTCCTGAGTACACTCCACTTTGAAAATTTATGAACATATGAAAACTTTTCGAAATATTAATTTTTTTAGGTGACGGCGCGCGAGTATCAGCGCGCTGCGCTCGCGTTGGCATAGGTGCAACACCACACGACTGTGCCAGAGTGCTCTGAATTTACTGGAAATAACTATATTATTGATTATTTTATAAACATTTTCTAATATTTAACTGATTTCAGTATATTTATGGATATAATTTATATAATCATATCTTGAAAATTTCGCTTATGTCGGATGAAAACAAAAATTTAATTTAGTGAAATATATTTAATTTTAAATATAAATTATCTTCAAAAATATAGTTTTTAAACTTTTTTTTATTAATCTTTACATCAGGTACGTTATTATTAACTTAACTTCCCGTTAAGCGATATACCCGCTTTGAATGTCTAAATACAATAAAGATTAAGTAGATTTATTATTTTCTCAGGTTAATAATCACTTACCTGATGTAAGCATTAATAAAAAAATGTTTATAAAATAATCGATGATAGCTACTTATTACAGTAAATGCTAAACTTCTGACACAGCCTACTATGTTGAACAAGCCAACGCGAGCGTAGCGCGCTGATACTCGCGCGCCCTCATCTAAAAAAATTTATATTCCGAAAAGTTTTCATATGTTCATAAATTTTCAAAGTGTAGTGTACTCAAGAATGATTTAGCTATAACATATATTTTTATTTTAAAAATTCAGAGCTTACATGTATCCCAAATTTCCAAAATAGAATAAATATTTACTTAACTAATAAATTTCACAATTTAATAATAACGTACCTGATGTAAAGATTAATAAAAAAAAGTTTAAAAACTATATTTTTGAAGATAATTTATATTTAAAATTAAATATATTTCACTAAATTAAATTTTTGTTTTCATCCGACATAAGCGAAATTTTCAAGATATGATTATATAAATTATATCCATAAATATACTGAAATCAGTTAAATATTAGAAAATGTTTATAAAATAATCAATAATATAGTTATTTCCAGTAAATTCAGAGCACTCTGGCACAGTCGTGTGGTGTTGCACCTATGCCAACGCGAGCGCAGCGCGCTGATACTCGCGCGCCGTCACCTAAAAAAATTAATATTTCGAAAAGTTTTCATATGTTCATAAATTTTCAAAGTGAAGTGTACTCAGGAATGATTAAGCTATAACATATATTTTTATTTTTAAAATTCAGAGTTGACATGTCCCCCAAATTTGCAATTTAAATTTTATAAATAAAAAAAAATTATTTAAATAAAAATTTTGTGCAGCGAAATATTTTTTTTAAGAAATTTCATACATTTTTACATAAAATTGGTATCTTGTAGTTTTAACCTATCTTTGATAGTTTTTGAGATATTTCGTTTACAAAAAAAAGTACGTCAAATTTTCAAAAGTCGATAATTTTGAGGGGAGAAATTTTTTCGAACTTTAAGTACCGTTAAAAATTTTCTCTAAGCTAGTACTAAAACTTATGTAAAAATAAAAAAAATCGGTGACAATTTCAAAAAGGGTGTGCAGTTATTTATGGAATGACCGAGATATAGATTTGTAACGTTATAGTCCAAAACACGAAAAAATGACAAAATATTCCAGTTAGCTCTTATATGTAATCGATACTGTTCTAATTTTCCAAATTTCAAAGTCTTTTTAAAAGTTATTTTGTTTTCCAGCTAATATTAACAATACATTCCAATTATATTTCAGATATTTTTTAGGATTTTTTTTCTTTTAATGATCCCAAATACCTAATTTTACTAAATTTATTTTTATAAGTCATAAATTCGAAATACTTCAAACTATGGGTTATGTAAAAAAAAATCTGTTTTCTAAATTACCATGACTTCATATTATACAATTATTAACACATTACAATATTTTAAAATGTCTCTGATAAATGTTTTTGACTTAAAAAATCATTTACTAAATATAATATCAGAATACATAAAATTACCATTATTTTCTACTTTACATTATAAACAAGATGTACACAACAAATAATAACTTTTATTAATTACCATTTTTAAAATTTTACTCTGTACACTGCTGTTTTTTGTAGACCATTAAAAATAAATTTGACATTAAAAATCTGGAGCTGTGTTCTGTGAGTCATTAGCGTGGTACAAAATTTATCTGCGGGTGGTTAAATATTATTTAATGTAAAAATACTGCCACAATTAAATTTTTGACGAGAATAAAGGTAAAAATCGACGCAATTATTTCATATGTGAATTCTAAAAGGATGTTATAGATATTTATTTTATATTTATAGATACGTACAAAAGAAAGTATATTATCAATGCAAATGAAGCATGGATTTGTGTTAAACTAGAATTTAGGTATAGACATCAAGATCCGGAATAATAATATACAACTTATCATTTTTATTATAATCAGATTGCTGTCCAGTTCGATTTATGTTTGAAATTAGCCAAGTGGAACGTCACAGTATTTAATGCTTAATTAATTTACAGTTAATATGTATTCATATGGAGACACATTATAGGTTTTTAATTAAGGTCTTTAAAAATAATATACTGAAATTTTGTTTTGCCTAGCGTGTAAAGCATCAAGCTATATTTTATGACAAACTACAACAATTACAAATCCTCAATCAATTTTAGATAATAACTAATATTTATTTATTTTGTTAAGCTAATCTATTTATCATACAAAAATAATATTAAAATAAAATGAACATTCATTTTATATCAAAAATTCAAGTGTAGGTATATATAGTAAATAATTAACCACAAATTTCATACCCGTTATTAAAGCCAGGTGTATGAATCTCTATTAACATTATATTAAATTAACAATACTGTACAAATACGTTGGCGATATATTTAGTATATCTACTGTGAAACTTAAATCAAAGTTCGGGATGATATTAATTTTGCTATATTATAGTGAAGTAGGATAGGTACAGTGTAATGTAAATGTCAAATTATTTCGATGAATAGTTTAGTAGTTAAAACCCTTTTATTAAAGTTCAATAAAAACATTTGTTTGTCAAATAAATATTTTCATTTAAACAGTTATAATTAATTCATTTCTGTTTCAATATGTGAATAATTCGTTCCTTAATTTGTTTTATCGCTGTAAATATCTTACTTTTACTTTATTTTAAATTTCGAGAATCTCGAAGAATTTATGTTATGTCGATAAAAGAGAAACACAATTTAACATTTTATAATAATAGTATAGGTGTATATTTTTACACGACTTAATTTTCAAATAATATTCTTTGAACTCCATGGGAGCAATATTCATTAAAACATAATATTGTGGACCAGTAGGACATTTTTAATGGTCAGAAACACTTGTTCAATTTAAAACGTCTCAAATTTCACCTCAGTGTTCCACTCTCCCCGTTAGACCCCCCGGTGTGCCGTCACTGTCTTATATGCATATCAGATCCAATGTTCCGGGTTGTCTTCGTCGCTCGCCAAACTGCCCGGAGCTGCGTGAGTGAGAGAGACGGGGAGTATCTGACAGCAGTGCGCCACCCACTTTGGATGAATGCCATAACGTCACTTGTGCACGGGAGATTCTCACTCATAGCCTACTTTAATTTACAAGGTCATTACGCTGTTTACATGCAAGGGTTAAGCAAATGTTTGCGTCGTCGTGTGTTTTAGTTGAGGTGTTGTGGTGGTGGCTGTTATTGATGAGAGGGTTCCGACGCACCGTCACGCTCGATCAAGTCTTTTATGTTAGAACCTATTATCATCAACACGAGCTTATGAATATAATTTGATTTTGTGGAACGCTTTGAAAATATGAGCAAACAAATGTGATATACATTTAATTAGAGTAAGATCTCTACCATATATTCATAAAATTTCTTCACATTATTATTAAATTTCGAATCAGTATCTCTAGATAAATATGATAAATATTTTCTAGTTTCTCAATCAAAACGAAACTATTTAAACGTACATAGATAACAGTTTATTTGGATTGAACTACATCATTATAAATTAATTCTTTTAAAACCTATTGTGTGCGATTGCAAACTAGCTAACAAAATTTGCTAGATTGCAAGCTAGGGTGGGTCAATTATTTTCACTCCATGGGCAACTCGCGATACTAGTACTATGGGCCATAACAAGTATTTTTGCCAATGGAACCATACCTCTAAAATCATTTTCGAGTTTGTCGAAATTTGTCTGAAGATGTTTTCCAAAATACTCAAAAATCGATCTATTTAGTGCATTTCGAATGTACAAAAAAATTATTGAAAATAACCCAAAAAACCCCGTATACACATTTTCAATAATTTTTTTGTACATTCGAAATGCACTAAATAGATCGATATTTGAGTATTTTGAAAAATATCTTCAGCGGCAAGCTCGAAAATTATTTTAGAGGTATGGTTCCATTGGCAAAAATACTTGTTATGGCCCATAGTACCAGAGTCGCGAGTTGCCCATAGAGATTTTTTCGGCCCCATACAATTTGACCCACCCTATTGCAAGCTCTTTCAAATGGAGTATCAAATCACACATGTGCATTAAGTTAATATCAACGGTATTAAAATAGTGGTGATATTATAGAATTTATTTTGTACGATCAGAGTCGCCAACTGTGTTGAAGTATCACTGATCTAAATTCCAAATCAAATCCATAGATAATAACACAAAATTAAAACCTAATTCGAAAGTGCTTGCAAGCTAGCTTTTATTAACTTATTTGTAATACCGGACATTAAAATTCTAAATCTATAAAAGAGTTTGTCCTTAACCACTCACTCACTCACTCATATATCAACGCACAGCCTAAACCCCTGGACCTAGAAACGTGAAATTTCGTGGGTGCCTTCCTTTTATGATCTAAGCACCCACTAAGAAAGGATTTTTCGAAATTCAACCTCTACAAGGTTAAAACAGGGTGTCAAATTTTATATAAAAAAATATTTTTTTGTTCGCATTTAATTGAAACTTATCGAACATACTGTACAATATCAATAATGAAACAATTATTTTAGTGTTTCCCAAAATTTAACCCCTAAGGTGTTAGGGGGGGGGGGGGGGGGGTGGAAAAATTTTAAAATATTTTTTTTTGTATTCACCGAATGAAACATGGCAAAATTAGGTAGGTACTTAACAAGACAAATATCAGTTACGAAAATTCAACCCCTATGGGAATGGGGGGGGGGGGTAAATTTTGATATATTTATCTTCATGATTGTTCATGATATTAAAGTAAATTCGTGATAAATTAATATTCAATTAAAAATTAAAGTTCGATATTCAAGCCCTATTAGCATGGGACGGAGACGGGGATGGATTTAGATATGTTTATCTGCATACTTGCTTTACTTATAAAGGTAAATTCGGGCAAAATAGTCATCTATTAAAATAAAAATTTCGACATTCAACCCCTAATGGCGGGGGTAGACAGGGTCTGTGTTTTTGATATGTTTATCTGCATAGATGCTTACGTTAGTTTTTACAATTTTTAACTAAGATCCGAGATATTTACGTTTTTTATAGGTAATAAATAGAAATCAATATAAAAAAATTTTATGTGTCATCCCCTTTCACGAAGGTTCTAATTTGTTTCGAAGTTTACGTGAGCGAAGCCGCGGGATTCCGCTAGTGTATACATAAAATGATAATAATTTAAAAGATTAATTCAATTAAAATAAATGTACATGTATATAAGTATGGAACCAGAAATACTACGTGCATCTTGAAATTCACTTTTTCTTGAAAATTCGCAGAATGTTTCAGTATTTATTTAATTAGTTCAAGCTGTCTAAAAATTTACATAACTACAAATTCTGACCAGTTTTACTTTTTTACCTGTGAATAGCAATCATTATTAAATTCAATTATAGAATAGAATAATTAAGAAATCTACTCATACCGACTTTTATTTGAGATAAAATCTTTTCATGAAAGTAAAATAACCTTCGCATTGTTTCCTCTATGGGAATACTACACGGAAGTAATTTGACAGTTCAAGTGCAAATTAGAATTATGTTTGCTTTTTTTTAAACTATAAAAATATTTATTTTGAGATTTTATATTCGTAATTATTTGAAAATATTCAATTTAATTTATTTGTATTTATTATATGGCTATTAAATTTTTATTGCATATTAATATATGCACTGGCTATTTTGTACTTAAAATACATTGTATTATTTTTACATATAATTAACATATTTATGTATACACAAATGAAATTAAAATTAATTTAAAATAAATGTGCTTTATAATTAGCATAACAATGTCCATAATATATGTATTGATATATTTTTGAATTTTATTTTACGCCAGATTATTATGCGAAATTTAATTAAAAACCATGTTTATGTTTTCAATAATATGTTTTTCATCGCGAATTTATTTCTTAAAATTATTACTTTTTTAGGGTATGAAGTATGAGGTATTAAAATAGAATAAATAAATGATTGGTAAAATATATTTTATACACTGAAAAAATTTTATGTTAATTTTTAACATGAAAAACATGTTAACGGGAGGACGAAATTGATCCTAGAAATTTTTAACACCCGACATGGTAAAATTTAAAAGAATGTCTACTACAATTCAATATACTGTATAGCAGTTTCTATGGCGGTTATAGGCCAGTTATGAAAAGTAATATAGAAACATACTAAAATTATAGAGAATGTACGTGAAATTTTCATATGCAAGAAATTAAATTAAAGAATAGCGTAGGTATATTACTTTTTCAGAGTAAATAAATTTTATTAGGTAGGTACTACAATATGTTAAAATTTATCAGTATGTCATTGTAATTTTTCATTTACTTTATTTTAAATTCTACCGACTTTTCTGTTAATTTTTTTCACAGCATTTTCTGTTAATTTTTAAAAGAATATTCTCTCCTTGTATAAATTATTAGAATCATATTAAATACAAATCGATGAGAGTCTATTTCAAACAGCACTTATATCTAATATTCTGACTTTTGAAGTTGATTTATAATCATCATTAAAGTCATTACCTGCAAAGTGTTCTTCGAGCATTAATTTTCTTTAATACCTTTAACCTCCATTTGGCCTCTCATGTTATGTCAAGTAATTATACTTATATCAGTAATTTTGTTGAAAGTATACAATAAAAAATTCAGTTCAGACAAATAATTTTATTATTCATTATATGATATATAATTTAATATCTATATTGTTGGTGTAATTTGTCATATACAATTAATATTTCATTTGTAAAAAATAATAATACCGTCCAAAAATATTATTTCTTTTAATAAAGACCCATTTAAAAAAAAAATTAAAATTCCGTGTTAATTTTAATATTGCTTTATAATAAATACACAAACAAAAGTAGGTGCATACAACACTATAAGTAATCTGTCTGTTTGTCTCAACCATCTAGCTACTGAACTGTTTGGCCTAAAAGACTGAAATTTAATGAACCCTAGCTTTTTTGCATATTTTCAAGAGTAGAAAATTAGTCACCAAACTTTTTTTATTCAATCCCAGTGAGTGGGAAATCCTTTCGTTATTATTAAATTCTACGTTTTTGAAAAATTCGTATAAATCGAATATACAGGATGATTCATTTAACCTGGAATTTTGTATATCTCGAGAACTAAACAAAATAATGAAAAATGGTTCAAACAAAAGTTATCGGTTATCGAAAGGGTCAAATATTGGTGACCTTGAATTTCACCTTGATACTTATTTTCATGGTCAAATGAAGGTCAACTTTGATTTCTTAAATAAGAACCTATATTTTTTATTGCATATTCGTATTATGCGGGAAAAAACATGTAACTTTTTTACAAAAAGTATTTTTTTTAAATGTAATTTTTTTTGTTTTTAACAAAATTTCCATGCACTTGCAATTTACTAAATAATTTTTCTTTTAATACAATTGATTAATAAACTACTTTTGGCGTAATTCTGGAATTAATCGACCTTATAAAAAGTAAAATTATTTAGTAATTTTAAATTTACGAAACAAATAGCAAGTGCATAGAAATTTCGTCAGAAACAAAAAATTACATTTAAAAAAAACTTTTTGTACAAAAGTTACATGTTTTTCCCGTATATAGGTTCTCATTTAAAAAATCAAAGTTGACCTTCATTGGACCATGAAAATAAGTATCAAGGTGAAATTCAAGGTCACCAATATTTGACTCTCTCGATACCTTATAACTTTTGTCTGAACTATTTTTCATAATTTTACTTATTGTTAGTTCTCGATATATACAAAATTCCAGGTTAAATGAATAAGCCTGTATATAAAACATTTCAAAATTGTAATAATAAATAATGTATACTTTGTACTGCCACCTTTTTGATAATATTTAAACTACTACTTATATTATTCTGTGTTATAAAGCATCATTGCTTAAAAGTGGAGGTCAATAAATTGAAAAACTCTACGGTACGAGACACTAATATGCAAGGCTCAGCCTGCACTTGACAATTTTTTTTAAACATTCATCAATCTTTAGAAAATAACCCACAACGTTAGCAATAGAAATTCTCAGCCCTATTCACTCATGTGTACTGACATCACATCTTACACACTTATTACCGTCAAAAGTAGGTTCGTTATTTCACAGCTCTCTAGATGTAGGAGTGCCGAAGATGATAACTGGGATCCAAATCGTAATACGATTAAGTGATGTCATAAACAGGTTTTACACGCAAAACTTTTGACTGCAAGCTACGTATAATTAAACGATAATCAAACACTTGATGTTTTAGATTAATGTCAGCAATGTTTTGGTTCCTCCCAATACACATATTATCTCTACTTTCATCTTATTCTACATACATTATACATACCTATGTGTCTTTTTAACAAACGGATGTCTCTATTTTTATCATATTTGGTGTTGGTTAGGTGACCATATGTCCCGATTATTGAGAAGCACTGTTGATTGTACTTGTTCCGCTTTTCCTGGCTGTTAGACGGGACGTTATAATGGCATGCTTTACTATCAACACCGTGAAACATTTATCAAGTGATTCTGTCTTATAACTTACAATAAAACTATACAAGGATTACTTGCACTTATGAAGTTGATTGGACATTCATTGATTTTTACACCTGTTTGATAAAAAGGTGTGACTTGATGTAATATATTTATTATATTCATGCATTTTTTAAATACAGTAGATACAAATATGATATTTGAGTTATATCAGAACATAGCTCTAATAATTTTTTTAATATTAATTTCGCGGATCACCACTTAAGAACCACTGATGCAACATTATCAACTAGTTAATCTTATATTTGTTAGGTCAGTGTTATAATATATCGAAATAATTGTGGTGTTATCAATAGAAAAACATATAATTATCGTTTCATACTTGTTATATCCCGTTACTGCAAAAATTATTTATCTTCAAATATTTGAATATAAAAAATATGAACTTTGAAAATGTATTTGTCTAATATTGAGAGCATCCAGTGTTTTATTCTAAGATAAATAAAATAATGTTAACACTGGATTCAGACACAACAATTTATTATTTTTGACATTCACAAATAAATAATGGTGTTACTTATTTGAAAATGTTAACTCTTCCTTATTTAGGAATTTGTTCTAATAGACAATGGTATATATATAGATATTCTAAAAAAATATTTTCTAAATAACATCAATAAAAGTGTTATTTTAGGTAATCTTGTATGTACTTACTGATTTTGAAGTAGGTCTTATAATTATTATAAACGATAATCTAATCTTTTTGTATTTAAAAAGTTTCACTAACTAAAAAAGAAATATTTTTATTTAAACGTTTTTTTTATTAATTACTTATAACGGTAATTAAATATTAGTTAATTTATCCATCAAAAATAATGATGAAATCGTTTGTATAATAAAAAGAAACATGTCTTTGTCTGGAAAAAAAAACAAATATCTATTAAATTTAATAGTTTGTTGCAGTATTACGCTAAACAGTCACGACACAGTTTAATTCTATATAATCAAGACGTAAGAACTGACAATAATTCCGCTATTTTGATGAAAATAAAACATAGGCACCAAGAATAATACAAATTATATATTGATACCACTAAATATTATTCAAATAAACTATTTTATTATGTTAAATATTATAAACATGATTGTTTTAATTTTAGTGTATTACTTTTATCCCGGTAGTTTATGTCTTAACATTAGTAATGATGTATAGTGAAGACAATTCAAAAATTACTATTCAAAAATCGCCACCGATTACAATTCTTATCAGATAAAGACATTAATAAATTTGAAAAATAACTGTCGAGCTCGATTTTCCAAAAAATTACCAAAATATTTTAATATCAATAACACACTGATCAATTCTTAAATATATTGGCTACCAATATTATACTTCGTGAAACAATTTGAGTGGCTAATTATCGATTTAATATCAAGATAAAAGTAATTTAATAGAGTATATGACAGTTAACAGCTGTCAATGTCGGAACAGAGGTTTTTGGCAACCTTTTTTTGTAAAATCAGGCTCGATAATTCTTTTTCAAAATTAACGATTATTATTTTTAAAACGTTAAACATTGCAGTCTGTAACTATTGAACATAAATTTTACTTTTCGTTTGCTGTGTGGCGTTATATCTATTATTATCTACCAAATTAATATTAAAAGATATAAAACTATTATATTTAAAATATTAAAATTACATCAAAATAAATAATTTTTTGTTGGTATTAGAAAAAAATTTACATTTTTTTTTGTAATATGCAGTGGCGTCAAGTCTGACTAACTTTCTCAAAAATATTTTCATAACTACTAAAAATAACAGAAAACAAATATCTCAATTAAACAAACCATACAAATAAAAATCTATTAGTTGTATTAAATTATTTAAACCGTGTTATCAGTTGGGTTTATGAGACTTGTCGCCACTGCTGCTGAGTAAATTAGCTCTAACTTTTCTTAGTAATGGACAAACACTAATCTGTTCATATTCTGGCTTAGGGATTAAAGTATTAGAATACATATAACATATCATAAAAGAAAGTTTATATTCATAGGTGGTGATTACGCATTAAATCCCCTTGATTCATTAAGAGGGCAAAAATGATTATACAATGAAATCAAAAAGATATTGATCAATTTTCATGCAGTTACCTGGAAACTTTTTTTAATAAAAATTTGCTGAAAAGTACAAAAAGGGTAATAAAAAATCAGTATTTCATTCAATGTCAATAACAAGGTCAGCAGTTGGAACGTGCAAAACTTTATATAAAACTTTACCATTTAAATGTCTAACCACAAGAATGATAAATGTGGGAAGTATAAAAAGTTCGTTTCAGCGGAAACGTCTGTTTGCAGTGAAAACAGAAAATGTTAAAAAAAATTTACACTACTCTTAGCCAGTTGTTAATCACAATCTGCAGATTTGTGTCATACAGACAAGAATTATCTTATATCCTAATTTGCATAATTGTTAGACACATTGCAATGGTAAAAAGTGTTTCACTTGATAGTTACAGAGTTGGATTGAGTTCTTGTATTTGTTTTGTATTCACATTATCAATCATTAAATTAATAACTATTGATAAAAATATAATGTATAGAACTTTTGCATTGTAACATTTGTAACCAATTAATTTATTCATAATTATAGAAAAATATTTTTATTTATAGTTATACTCGTAGTTTTTATTTTATTTTTCAAATAAAACAATTTATTTATGTTGTTTAAACATGGTTCAGTATTTATTTAAATTTTTTTAGAAATGAAACGAAATAGAAATAATCTGATTCCAAAAACTTCTCAACATAAATAGTTTTTTTTTTCAATTCCTTCTTTGAAAAGTATACATAGGTACATACGGCTTTAAATTTATTAAATACATTTTAGTTTTTGATTCGTCATTAAAATAATAAAAATATTCTATTGACGTTTTAACACAAATGTTTATACAAATATGTACATATATCTTTACTCTTTATATAATTTACTATAGATACGTATTTATTATGATTTAACATCTATAAATACATGTACGCTCATTTTTAATAAACTCTTCTAATTTATTAATAAAAGTCATCACAACACGAACTAGATTTGCAAACCAGAACACTTGTAATTAGTATTAAAAGTTAACAACTCCGCCCCTGTTAACCTTATTTCAGATATGACATATGAACAATAAGTTCTCATTGTCTCGACGAATGCAATGTAAATGCCATAAATAATAAGCAATGTGCAATTTATGATTAGTACCCGTGTTCCCATAGATGTATATCAGAGTGAATATGCTGAAAATGCATTCATGGGTAAAAACTCTATTCAAGGTCGGAAACTCATTACACTAGACATTGCTCTCTAAGTTTTTTGTATTTGAATAATTGTGTTTTTACTTGTTCATACTACTAATCATGCTGTTCACAAATCTGATAAATTTACCTCAATTACACGAAAATTACATATGTCTGATATGTTTGAGAACGTGTGATTTAAAAAACTGATGATTTGTAAAATGAATATGCATTTTATGTAAATAACTATCATTTTTAATTTTCCTTAATCGTCATATTGTTTTCTTTTAATCATGATATAATTTAACATTGTATAAATCTGACATCCGACAAAGTTCGATAAACTCATCATATATATATTTAAAAATATTCAAAGTAAAAACGACTTATTTAACAAACATCCCATATATAGAACGTTTAATAAACATATTTATATCTTTTATAAATTGCCCGAAAACGATGATATCCATATTATTTTCGGAAGTGACATATTATAATTTCTGTTTATTATAATTAAGTTATGACGTAATTATCAATTTGACAAAAAATGAACTTATTGTTGACAACTTCTGTTATTAACTGATATTAACAATATCTAATTTTCTTTTGGAAAATTCGCTAATAACAACATTTGGAGATAATTAACACATACACGATATATTATTTTTAAAACATATCGTAAATTCCAGTCGTTTTATGTACATGCAGATGTTTAATTTAATAATATAATTCTAATAATAATAATAGCTGTATTTTAAATTACATAACTTAAAATTAGAATATATATCGGTATTAACATTTCGTTATTTATAATCGAGTGAAAATTGATAAGCATATCATAATGTCATTACTGTATTTTCAAAAATAACACAGTAAAATAAAAACAAATATAATTATATTTTATTGATTGATGAATGAATCATTTATTGTTATATGAAAAATAAAAATAAATTTTTTTAAGGACATTAAATTTTATCAAATTAGCGCTTTATAAAAAAGACAATATGTTATTAAAAATTAATTAAACAGTTATTAAATTGATATAATAAGGTTTATATTTAGCATATTTTGTATAAACAATATTTTAACGAAAGAAAATATAACTTTACCTATGGTGAATTGAAGGATGCATATTTTTAAATAATACTAAACTATACAATAAAAACATAATTGTATATGCATACATTCCTATATACATATTTAAGGATTGTCTGTCCATTATTAATAACAACTTTTAGGATTACTAATTAATAGGGTTTAGAAACCCTATTACTCTCACATTGCCTTTCGTCTGCTAGCAAAATATCTCGTAAACTAGGTATATAAGCTATAAACTTGACATTTTAATTAATGTAAAAACTATTTTATTTATTATCATTATTATTTTTTTTAATACCAAGGCATGTGTGTCAAAATTTAGCTCTAAATACTATCAACGACAATATTATTTCAAACGGAAAAATATGGAGTTTTAATTTATTTTTATACCTAGGCATATAGGGTGTCAAAATGTAGATAACAGTCAGTAGAATTTGACTAAATCCATTTATAAATTTAATTATTTTACGTAAAGGTATGACAATGACGTATTTACAATAGTATTTACTAACAATAAGCACTACTTATTGTTAGTAATAATATGCCTTGATCGATATTTTTTACTATACCGAATAATTTTTAACAGGTACAAAATTTGCTAAGCAGATTGAGAAAAATAGTATTTTATGGTATTGGAGTAAAAATCACAAGAAAAGTGAAATTAATGGGTAAGGTTATAACACACGTCAGTGACATAATAGAGAGCCATTAAAGAGATGTGGACAGTGTACAATGTCGTAAAGCTTGATGTTCAGTCAAGTAGTAAGCTGTCAACGGTGTTCTTGGAGAAATGAAAATATTTTGTGGGCCCGCAAAAACGTGCATTATATAAAAACAAACGATAAGTATTCGCTTTCATCAGGGCCGGTTTAAAATAACGCGAGGCTAGATAACAATAAATTTAGGGGGCCTAGTATATAACTCAATCAATTTGGTTATAAAACAATAGATAGAATATATTTTTTATAACATAACACTAAAACATTCAGGGTTTTTTTTACAACAATAAATGTACATTCAAGATGAAAAAGCTTATAAAAATACTTAATATAAGAACACTTGCAATTAATAAAATATTTATTAATACAGACTGAAATCATAACCATTAAATTTTGATATAACTTTTTTTAGTTGCTGGCGTTTAATCTCTAGCCTTCTTAGCCTAATCCGACCCTGGCCTTAAAGGATAAGCATTTGTTACAATTAGACATAAAAATGGACTGTTTATTGACGTATATGTGACAATTAATGCGATAACAAAAATATAATTGAATTAGTGGATTTCAAAATAAATCGATACGACTTTTTAAATGTTTTTTTTTTCACGTAGAATCGTATCCATAAAACAAAAACGTATCTATATATTACGATCTTATTTATTAAATTTTAAAATTACTATAATATTTTTATAGTTTAAATTACATAGGTACATAATCATGTTTTATAAAAACGATAATATGAAACGTCTTAAAATTAAAATAACTTAATAATTTTATTACGGTATCAGCTCTCACAAGCCATTACAACTCAATAAACATACAAATAATAAACAACCTAATCTGTTAAACGCTAAAATGGTACATCACGCTTTTAATTAAGAAAAAAAACACTTCTCACGAGAAAGAGAAAAAATTAACAGGTATCAAAAACCAAGCTAGTTTTTTTAATACACACGAAAACTAAACTAAATATAGACATAGAAGAAGAATGAGATAAAACCTATATTCAATTAAGACCGCATTGAACTTTCTCTGTTCTTGAAAAACGAACTCGCTCTAACGGATACGTGAGCTAGACAAAGACAAAATGGTGCGGAAGTAGTACAGCCAAGAGTAGGTCACTATTATGGGATCCAAAGTCACAATATGTCATAGAAGCTGAATTTTGAGCGTATGTACCACCTGGGGATATTTCTTACTGCTATTAAATCTAATTTTAGAATTAGTTTTGATGATTGCATGAAACAGTACAAAGTAAAGAACGATAATTTGTATGGGGGATGAATAATTCTTAATTTTACGTGGAAACTAAATTATTAGTCAAATTAATCTTTCTGACATTAATTATATTTTATGTGTATGAGAAGTTATCGCACTTGGTAATGGTGTAGCTGCGAGAAATTTAAATGAACTAACCGTTTTGTTTTAGTTTCTTTGATTATATGAATGTATGATAAACATATTTTGTGTATCTTTATATCCTCCCTACTTTTATTAAAATATTCTGTAATTTGAGCATTTCTATGTAAATAAGACCACTGCACTAAAAAAGAAAAGAAAATACGACTCATAAAAATTAGAAATTATAGCAGAAAATGTAACTCTAAAAAGTTTTTACACTTTTGGAAATAAATACTATATTTTATTTCCTTTTTTATACCGGAAATTTCATTTTTATGCTTATTTTGCTACACTCAAATTCGTAGTAGGTATAACAAAATTTATTTTATGTTGAATTCAGAGGTTTAAAATTAAACCATAAATAAAGAAATGATGACACAAGTTTGGTGATAAATTTTATTGTTTTATATTTATTACTTTAAGTTTATATTTATATTGAATAGTTCTATATGAAACTTAATAAATATAAGTAATTATTAAATAATAACAAAAATTAACTTAAACAATTACATGTAGGTACAGTAATGTAAACTATATACTAAAATGTTACATACAACATATTAAATTATAAAGTAACATTTACAACTTCTATAGAAAATCTACAGTACATATATTAATGAATTTTAAAATTTAACTACTTCTTTCACCGATTGTCTTTCAAGTTTTTCCTAAAACCTAGAAAATATTATTTTCCAATATAGAAATAATTTAACTAAAAAATATTATAGCATGATTGTATGTCAAATATAGTTTAATTTAATATCCCCGGGTAATACCGGGTCCAATGGCTAGTTAAATTATAAACAATTCAACCACATCAGTCCGGAATTATAAAGAATTTACTTTCGAGCTAAAGCTTTTAATATCAACGCTATATGTGGGGTATAAAATTTAAATTACAGCAACTGACATTTCTTATCAATAAATTATATTAAGTAAAAATCAGTTATATAAAAGCAGTAGTTACAAGACGTGTACAACAAAAAAACATAAAATTTAAATTATTATACATTTATTATCATTTCTCTAAGACCCCGAGCAATTTTTTAACGACACCTCGCATATAGTGTTAGCTTAGCTTCTGCTCCAGAGAAATATCTTTATAATACCCGACAATAAAGATTATTTTAATGTTTGCTGATCAAAATTTCTATACATTTTTATAAATATTCTACAAGGTAAGCCCTCGTTCTTCATGCTGATTACCATTCCAAAAAATACTATATAGGTACATAATAAATAATCCACATAAGGTTATAAGGAATGTCTAGGGATTCATCCTCTCGCTCTTTTTCACATAAATATTTTAATAGTCTTGATAAAAACGGACACAACAAACTAGCGTTGCTCATTTTATGTATCATACATACCTACACGTATTATATAAAATTCATACAATATGTTAAATGTTATGTGTATATACTTTTACCTATCGATGCTTTACATAAAACAATAACGGAAAGCCATTTGAAAAAACCAACGCAATGCTACATTGAGATATGTATATTTTAATTATATGACAGTCGCACAAAGAAGCGATATTTTTTGAAAATATACCGGTTTCCTATCAATTTCAAATAGGAAATTTAAATATCGATCTCCGGATATTACATGAGAATATAGCGCCATTTGTAATGTATACATGCAAGGATGTTATGAGGGTGAGAGATGCTAAAAGAGTTTTTGCAAATGGAATAAATCATTCGGAATGCCTTATATGTAGATACGTGCATATCTATTTATCAACAAATAATTTCTGTTTGTTAGTAGGTTTTATGATATGTTTGAATTTGAATATGTTTATGTAGGTAGAAAAAATGTAAAAAGTATATAATTAAATTTTATGTGCTGTGAGCTCGAATAAATTAAACAGGTATGGATTTGAAATATTTTTCTACTTATATGTACCTCCATTTTTTTATATTTATATACCAAATATTTTTTTTACAGTAAAACGTTTAATGTCCGCGAACTAAAAAAGATTTTTGATTAATCTTAAACAAAAAACAAAACTATATATGTAATTACATATACAGGTTGGTCCGGTTTGGGATACAGATATTTTAGGAGCTGATTCCCTGACTCATTGTGAGTATGAAATTGTTCGGGAAGTGGGGGTCTATCTTTAACACCCTCTGAGTTACAGGTTGTTTAAAAAATTTCCTTCAGAGTAGTTCTTACAACAAAGATTATCTCATATCTTCTAAAGTAACGTATCTAGAGCAATCAAAATGAGTCAGTTTCATAGGTAATTAACTAACATATTTTTCAGTATTACGGTTAATGCTATCCGTATTTCTAGTTTCGAGTTATAGCTTATCAAAGCCGAAAAATATATTTTTTTGTTGAAAGTTTTTATGAAAATGACATTTTTCTCCAAAAGTACCTAAAATATCTGTATCCCAAACCGGACCACCTGTATAATGGTTACGTTTGTTCTACTGTATGTAAGTTTATTTATTTTTAAATAAAAATAATTATTATCATTGGAGTATGAACTGGATAATATTGCATTATATTAACATTTTAATAATCAATATATGAAAAATTAATTTTCATATTCATAATTCATAATATTTGAAAATAATAATAGTCTATTTTAAAACAGTTACTGAAATTCTTTTCAGATATAATCAAAAATTGTGCATTTTTGTTCAACTGCTTTAGGTACTCAATTGAGATCTTTGTTGATACAATAAGATAAAACTACAAGTCACGATAAGAAAATATTTCATGGCATGGTTTAATATCACCGAAGTTGATGTAATGTGACAACTTAATATAAAATATAACAAACGAATAAGAATTTACGTTTATCAAAACAATCTTTTGTTGTTCACTTAATAGCTTTACAGTCTGAATAACTGATTGATTTTCTTTTCAATTTTCTTAAATATACTAAGTACATTCATATATTAGTCATACTATTAAGAAACATTTTTATGAGACAAATTTTCAACGAGCATGATAAAGATAATTCAAATTTTACAAACTTATGAGTCCTACTTTAAATATACATATCTAACACACGTCCTAAATACTAAATAATGGTTATTTATTATACATAGATAATTGTCTCGTGCAATCAATTTTTAATATTACTATAAACGTATTATTTATACTTTTTCAATTCTTACTAATACAAAATAACGATACAATATATTCTATCTAAATCTATGCATTGAATTTGAAATGAAAAAAATTGAATTTGAAATGGAAAAACTTGAATTTGAAATGAAAAAACTTAAATTAGAACTAAAAAACCTATAATATTAATAACTATAAATAAATAAATAATAACTATAGTTATTTGGTATATTGTATATGTCGTGTGTATATGCAGCCGGATTGTAAATTTAGCCGCTTTATAAAGCGGCTAGCCGTTTTTTTAGAATACTTTACTTTAAAAGTGGGGATTCAATCTCCACCTTGGTTAGGGCAATCTATTGAGGCGAAAGGGGATTAATATAGTATAAAAACGGGAATTCAATATCCAGCGGTAATTGGATCCTCGTTTTTATACTATATTAATCCTCTTTCGTCCTACTAGATTGTCCTAACCAAGGCAAAGATTGAATTTCTCGTTTTTAACCTAACAGAGATACTAACCTGCTTCTTTCACCCCCAAAAGATTGCCCTGACCAAAGACAGTTAACGTGTATATTATTAGAACATAAATTTTCTACAAAACGGCTAGCCGCTTTGCAATGGGCTAAATTTACAATTCGGCTGCATAGTATGTATGGTATATAGGTATATTGTATATATGTACAATAATGTACATATATTTTATAGAGAAATATGTACCTATAGAAGAGTATGAATGAAGCACGTTACGGTGGATGAATAGCTGTTGGAGTCGTTCACGTAGCTTATGAATGAATTCTTCAATACTGGTTCAACTTCAGTGAACTTGTTTGCGAGGAATGCGGTATTTTATGAAAGAAGGGAAACCAGCCGGGAATTACGCAATTATGCAGTTTATTTGCAATTATGTCAACTTACATTTTCAGTATGAAATTGTCATTCCGGTTAATGAAGATGTTATGTATGCATTAGAATTCTAGAAGTGTATTTTTATTGTCTATACGTGATCGTATAATTTAGTGAGTTTATTTGTATTGTAATTTAATTAAAGACGAAGCGTTAAGCAATTATCGGAAGGTATTTACTTTTAATTAAGTCAACAGAATCGAAGTAAATAGTATTTTTGTAATTAAATATTTTGTTTGCATTGTTTAAGAACTCTGCAGTTATTTCAAATTGTTTATTTGATTGATATGTCATTAAAATATAACATAAAATACTCTATTTTAATCCAGAGATAAATATATAAACAAGTATTTTAATTTTCAATTCGAGGAATATTAATCATAATAATAAATTAGCAGTGAATGTAAAATTAGTTAACATGATCATTTAATATCTGATAATAACATAACGGACAGAATATTCTTTTAAAAATTAACAGAAAAGTTGGTAGAATTTAAAATAAAGTAAATGAAAAATTACAATGAAATACTGGTAAATTTTAACATAGCACCTATTAAAATTTATTTATTCTGAAAAAGTAATATACGCTATTCTTTAATTTAATTTCTTGCATATGAAAATTTCACGTACATTCTCTATAATTTTACTATTTTTCTATATTACTTTTCATATCTGGCCTATCGCCGTCATAGAAACTGCTAGGTATACAGTATATTGAATTATAGTACTTAGACGTTCTTTTAAATTTTACCATGTCGGGTATTAAAAATTTCTAGGATAAAATTTTTTTTTATCAATCTATGCAATTTTTTATTTTTTTCCCATTCCTACGCATCGTAAATAAATAAAAATGTTAATGAAATTTTTTCATCTGACTATTAGTAACTTGTTAAAATAATTATTTAATTTTTATAATTATAAATAAATAATATCATATAGCAGTGCATTTACTATCTTTTCACATATGGTATAGTAATTTTTGATACTGTTTAATTATATGTACGTACCGACATATATACAAAATATACATGTATAAGTAATATTTGCTTCTACACATTAAACATATATGTAACCGTATAGTAATAATAATACTAATTAATATATTACTTTTATAATACTGTCAGTAGAAATCATCATACAATTATAACCTCAGGGCGAAAATAACAGTATTACGGATCTGTACCTAAAACTGTCACTAACTACGTTTATTCAACTCATTGTGTCGGCACAGTAACATCAATTTGAAAACTACAAGTGCATAATATGCAGTAACGTACTGGCTTTTATGTAGGCATTCACTTCTAATTAAAGTATATAATTAAATTTGAATCATAACTATACGCTGTTTCCCTAGTTTGTTTTATAGACGTGATGTTTAAACTTTACTACTCGTAAAGCATTAGTTCTAGTATGCACTTTGCTATATAATGCTGTTTAATTTTACTACACGACTGTATTTTTTAAACAAATAATTTTTTATTTATAATATATTCTATTCACTAAATAAGTATTATATGAATGAACAATTATAGGTACGTGTTTGTATATAGATCTGCAAGCTTTGTATGTACAACGTAAAAGTTTCATTATTTTTTTAGTAAATACATCAGTTTACACAGATATCAAACAGGTTATATTTGAAACTATTTATTTTGACTTGACAAAAAAATTACTCGGACACCTAAGACCATAGAATTAATTAAGACTTTATAGTAATTGGATTAGAGCAGGCTCATATTAAGGGACGTCATCTAGCAATTGATATTTTCTTAATAAAAAAATATATGTAATATGTATAAATAAGAAAAAGATTTTATTTTGCAACAAACACTGACAACTCTAAGCAGGGAACTTCAAGTAATGGAAAAAAGTTTGATTTTAGACTAACCTGCTGTCTTTAAATATATTTTAATTATGATACCTAAAATTTTCAAAAATAATAAGATCTTAATTAATGTTATGTTTGATATCCGATATATTGTACAGTTGGCAGCTGATATATTTTTATATTATTGTTAAGATTTAAACAAGATATAAATTTAAGAAATTTTCATGTATAACATTAGTGGATTCGTAATTCAAGTAGAGTATTCTGACAACCATTGTCAAGAGATTGAATGTAAGGAAATAATTATATCCTTTAATGCTACGTGTGACGTTACAAGGGGGATCATTATGGAACTTGTAAAGCGTCGGATAATGTATGTAAATGCAATGACAGTTATACAAAATTCTACGAAATGTTCATTAATCCATAAAGTACCTACATATATCATATACTAAAAGTTACTTGTACGAAATAATATATAATATACTACAAAGTATGTATTATTATATTCGTGGCATTTGAACCTAATACTCAATAAGATTGAAATGTGTAAACTACATGTATTACAATCCTTACCAAAATTAAATGTTTGAAAATCATTCCCGTTTTTGACTCACTTCATATATCGCATTCCTAGTCGTTATTTTAAATGCCACAATTTTTTTAAATTTATGATAGCATAAATTCAATGTTTCCCATATATTAAAATAAAATATAGTTTTATTTTAATCCTTCGCACTTTATGTTAAACTATTTAACATTAATATTTCTAAATTGTATAATACTTCTGATTGAAACCTATATTTTACCAATTGTTTGGTAAATGATATCACACAACATTTTATTTCTTTACCCAAAACTCTTATATTTTTTTACAGAAATGTTAATTTTTAGTAAGGTAAATATTGTTTTAAATATTCCTTGAATTACCTTTTTAACTAACGTTTATAATATCTGAGTTATTATATGTATATAAAGAAAATACGTAAAAAAAATAATTGTATGAATATTTCTGAGAAAACGAAACATGAATACTTTGTTATCTATAAAGCAGAACTTTGAAATTTATTTTTTGAAAAGTTTTTATTAAATTCTAAACCTTTCATATTTTGAATCATAAAGATCGTTTCTATAAAAGTATTTAATGTAATGCAAAATCATATTTTTAGCGAAGACATAGATGGTACATTCAAAGAGAAAAACTTTTAAATAAGTTAATATACCTACTATACATACTAAAAATGAAAACATATAATGTCAAAATTAAAAACTCAAAATTACAAACATAAATGAATTAATTCTATAAATAGACATAATTCTCTTATACAATTGACGAGTATAGTGTATTATTGTATAGAAATATGCGAATCGAATTCATGATTTTTATGACTATTAACGTATATTATATTTTAATTAAAACGTCAAGTTATTTTTTTATTTTTAACCTATTCATCATAGATTGTAGATATCAAAATCGTTAATTTTTCCTAACAATAAGCCATTATAATGTAAAAAGATCTACTTCATAAATCAGTCATTTTATATTTTAAATGAAGGAAGGATTGTGTATTGTATGATACATGTGTTTACTTTTATTTGAAGAGAATTGGTAACAGTTTTTATCTTTTATCAGATAAAGTATAACCAAAATTAAATAAAATTTTGCTGCCGGCAGAATATTTTTATATAATTCTCTATACAAGCTTATTTACAAAAAAAATATTATACTGTTATTACGCACCGTTACAAAAATAATAAGAAAATGTAAAATTTGACAAGAGAAAACATGTTTCCGGTATAATTATGTTCTTAAAAAATACAAATCTGCTGTGTATAAAAGAATTTTTGTTTGTAATATTTACAATTTTGGCTGCAGAGCATTCACAAACCGACAAATAAACTTAAAAAAAATCATGTAGGTATGTATAAAAAATTAAAATCCAAGTTTGGCTTATAAGAGAATTAATTGTGGTTTTCATAGACTACCAAGCATCATCGTAGACAAATACCATATTGAATGCAGCGTTGCTCTTGCCGACTTTATTATGAAATCCGGAACGACGGAGCATATTTAATTAAGTGTGTGTAATTTAATCAGCGCTCTGTTAACCGGCTTTGCACCGACGCGACGGGGCCATGATATTGGCCCAGGCTCGTAAAGCCAAACAGCTGCCTGCTGCTCAGAATCACTGCTTTCTCTTATTAATTTTACGTAGATTTACCACAGATTCATTTATTTTATAGGCACTTGTGTGTCGTTTTTAAAATCTTAATATTTTTTTGCTTATAATTTTATTCAATAAAATATTGCATTTTTTTATTTTGCTAAAGAACGTAATTACATTTTTATTATAATATCATACAAAATAACTACTTAATTGATTTTAAAAATATTTTTATTTTAAAGTAGCAAACAAAATAATTGAATTTTTGAGCTTCAAATACTCATAATATATAATTAGTTATAAAATCATTAGTAAATATTATTAATTTAAAAAAATATGTATAAAATATTATTTTTATAATTTTTTCTTTATGAAACATACTTATAAACAAATAATAATTTCATTTCTTTAGTTAGAATATAAATATAACCTCAATAGTATAATTATACAATAATACCACGAGCTCACTGGGTCATTGTTCTGAAGATGCTTTCCATATAATAAAATTATATGCATACTAAATAATGACTAGTTGCCAAGAATTAAATTGTATTTTTACTAGTCTCTCGATAAATTAATGTTTATGTTTGTAGATAAACATAATTTATAATTTATTATATTCTGGCAGTTTCTGATTATTTTTATACTTGTTACTTATTTTATTTTATTTATATTGATGGAATTTTTTAAATAATTTATTTAAGTAGATAAATAACGATTAATAATTTCATATTATTCCAACAAATTTTCAAACATTTTTTACTAACTTTTAAATAAGTGTAGCTAGATCATTCAAAAACCGTTATCTCGAAAATTAATTTATCTCTGTGTGGATTGATACATTACTGCAAAACAATGTCCAAATATAAAACGCAAAATTGCATATGTTACAAAATTCAGTTGTAAGTTTTAGAAATTCTGAAAATTTCTGCAACTAAACTAAACATGAAGGTCCATTACTAGCATTAGTGGCAGCTGACATACCGGTGCAATGCAGAATTATTGTTCACTGGAATTGTTAATAATTAAATGCTTCACATATAATGACACCAGAGTGGTATCAACGCATTTACATGAGTCCGACAATATAATCAAGTTATTCACACTATTATGTATAAGGTATCAGTTGTCTCGTTTTGGATTTTGAATTGATTAAAGGTTGTTGGCTTTTGAGAGTTAACTTAGAACGTTGGTGTTTATCAGTCAGTGCACACAGCAGTCTGCACACAAGTTTGCAATTTGCAACACTCAAGTGACAATTCGGTGCACTGTTACTCTGTTCAAAGTTTTCAATGTTAGTTTGAATCCTACTGTCCCATGTATGCTTATATATATCTACATTTTGCATGGATTGTTTCATTAGTTTGGTTCAAATCAAAAATTTACATTAAAATAACACTACTAATAAATATATTACTATTAAGAATGAAGGGTTCAAAATAAGAGGAAAATTGCATTTTACACTTTTTGGGATATTTATTTACATTTTAATTGTTGGGTTCTCTTCTTAAATGAGATTATAAGATATATATTGCAATAATAAATTCATTATAGTTTACACCATACACATAATAATAAGCTAAATTATTCTATGAATTAAATTAAATGTTTGATTTAAATACTTTTGTATAAATATTGATTTATACAAAAGTTATCCAGAACAAAAAGTTATATATCTGGTTGTCAAATTTTTCCTATATGAAAAAAATGTAAATATTTCTTATTTGAACTTTTTTGATATAATCAATAGTTACTAAAAGAAATGTCTTGTCCTATAATAATGCCACACCCCGTATATCATGTAAAAGAGATACAGCTCCCAAAAGATTATGACCACAACAAGTTTTATTTCCTTTATGACCGAGTTTAATTCGGAGTTTATTATTAATATATGTTATTGATTATATTATTATTACTAATATTAATAATTGCATATACATATTATATATTATGTACATTATACAAAACACAAAATATTTGTGTTTGTGATCTAATTGAATCAAAGTTGGAAGAAACCGTGGGCAATACTATAGGTTGGAGACCCCTGTTCTATATCGTATTAAATATATTATGCATGTGAAAAAATTATTAATATTCAAAATTCATTAACATATTTGCCAGATCATTAAACAAATAAAATGGATTTGTAAAAGTTATAATTTTATTTTAAAACAAAATGATATATCATTGATACTAAAATAAGCATTAAACGAAATAAATAAAAATTAAATTCAGAAAAAGAAATTTAAATCTGATTAATAATTTCATTTTTTATTTATGTTTAATGCGGTCATGCTGACATAAATTTTAAATCATTTAAAAAATAACCAGTTTTGTAGCGTAGTCATATGTTCTGTAGAGGATATTATTATTTTGACGGAAATATGAATTTGTATTTTTAATTTTAAAAAGTGTTATTTTTTTAAATATTGAGGAAAATATAATTACTATCAATTAACAGAAATTATCATTTTTATAGTCATTTCAGTAATTATAACGTTAAATATTAATATATTAATAGCATGTTAATAATATGTAAATTATAAATCGTAAAATGGTTTAATTTGCAAAAAAAAAAGTTTGTTACCAAATTAGTTTCATATTACAATTATTTTAATAAAAATATTTATTTGAATATACATGTGCTAGAAATAACCAAATAATTTTGTCACCTGGCAATAATCAAGTTAAAGAATACAAATAATTTTTTAGTTGTTAGTTTTTATCATTAAATAGAAATTAAATTTTTATTGACCACAAAAACCATATATTGTCAGCATATAAAATGTTGAATTTTTTTAAAGATGATTTCACTTGTAACAGCTCACTACACAAAATTATACAAACTTATTTAAATTAAAATAAAATAAATTCAAACCACGATGAGAGAAAACAAAGTCATCAACAATTTACTTTCGATAACACATTGTACTAAATACTAAAGACTAAATCAATTGTGACAATTGAATACTAAAATACTGACACACAAACAAAACAGAAACCACAAAATGAAAAATTAATATTAACAATAACTGGTCTATATTACCATCATTTTGGTAATAAATCTTATAGATCGCAACTATATAGGTAATAATAGTTTTAATTTGAGGTTAAAGATTATATTTAAAATGAATTTATTTTTATTAATATAAATGTATATAGTTATTAATAAAATACAATAAATCAAGTATTGTCATCAGTAAAATACGCGAGCCGATAAATTAAGAAGCACTAAGATTTTATAGGTAATTAATTTTATAATTGTACATATATTTAGTTTGAAACTTTATAAAAATCGTGAGTAAGATTAGGTATATATGTATGTATATGTATATATATATATGTATATACAATTCAAAATATTAAATACTATTATATCTTCATTGCATTCCTTCATCAAGAATCTTCTATAAAATAGTTTTAAAATGTAATCTTCAATGGAAATAATGGATAATAAAATATCAAAAATAAATTTTGTTCATTAAAATCTATACAAATTGTTAATAACACAGGGATATAAAATAATATTTTTGTATTTAATAAATAAAATAATATAGAATGTTTTAAATTCCTATTGTTAAATTAATATATAATATATGAACTAATTATATAAATTAAATGAACGGCTAATTTCATATTGTACTTTAATCATCAATGTGAACGTGACATTCAAAAATTATTAACTATTTTATTATTTTGTAGCTTTATAAGTTCTTATTGTTTTGTTTTTTTATTACAATAGTTCTTCAAATACAATATACATGAATTCAAGTTTCGTGAATTCGCAGATACGCCTTTAAACATATACAGTAGAAACCGGTTATAACGACTCCGTTTAATACGACGTACCCGTTTTAACGACTCAAAATAAAGTATAGTTGTATTTTAGCTAGTTATTACGACTATCGGATTTTACGACCTTGGATGTCGTTATAGCCGGCTTCTACTGTATATGAAATATTTGTTTATAATATATATTTATTTGTATAGGATAGGTAATTACCGCATATGAAACATAGTTTCTCAATTTTCACGGAAACATTTTTAACGAATTAAGCATCTACATTTTTTGTACATAAATGTTTTATTTTCTTTATTAGTACACAAAAGGAAATAATAAAAGAAGTTGCAGTTTTTTATGAGAACGTACCTTATAAATTGATGCCATTTTAAGTTCCATTTTCAAATAAAAACCATTTCAGTTTTAACACAAAAATACACTTAACTTTTAAGTTTAAAATCAGGTAAGTTTCACTTGTATCACATTATTTATTCACTTCCTGTCTATACAAATAAAACGTCATATAACAACAATCGTGCACTTTATTGTATAAAAACCTTGATATTGTTAAATTCAAAATCTGCGAAACACAAATATTCCAATTAAAAATAATGTATCATATAAAGGGTTTATTAACTGGTTATATGTATATACATATGAAATTCCATCAATAATGTTTGTTTATTACAACAACTGATAGTTAATTATAATAAAACGTACTATTAATTGACCAAATAATTTCTCTATTGTATATAATTCTATGTAAAATAAGCCATCAAAATGTGATTAATTTTTTATGCATTATTAATCTGTTGATATTGCATTGTTTTTATATTATTAAATAGTATAAAAATTTGTTTTAATCTTTACGTTCAAAGTATAAATAATTTAATAAAATAATCAAATATCATAAAAATACCCCTTTAAATAAAATAATACATTTAAAATAAATTGTTCTTTACAAAATATAAAAACTAATTCATCCTAAGCCACTCCTCAAAATGAATCAATAGGCATTAATTAATAAAATATTAATATCAACATAATAATAAATAAATAAAAACACAATCAACCTTCACAACTTTTTACAGCTTAGCACAATTGCAAAATTTCATACACTGTTTTCGTATAAAAACAATAATAATAGTGACTTTATTTTGAACTTTTTGAAACTTTTTTTAATGCCGGCAAATTCTTTACGCACAAGCACTAACAGATATACCCAAACAGAGCAGAGATGGGCAAATAACCATAAATAGTGTTAGCTCAGTAGTTTTATATACCTGGTGACCCATATAGATGCGACTATAGTTCATGTCAGACTCTTACCTGATCGCAGTGTTCTCAGCAGCATGCGGATGATGTTTGCAATAATGTTTACATACGTACAAGATTTTATTTAGTTTCTTTTAAAATGTTGATTTTCTGTAAACTTTATTCGGCTCTAATATATTTTGTAAATAAAATAAATAAAACTATTGTTTATAATAACTGATCATAAACTGTTTATGTCGTGTACTTACAGATACATTAATTTGTATTTTCAAAACATTTTTTTTCTTGTGGAGGAAAATGTCCCTTGCACCTTCAGGGGGGGGGGCAATCATGCTCCCCCTGATGTGTCGGATTTTAACCGACTAAAAACCTCCCCATCACAAGCATTCATCCTCCCCGGAACCACTGTCAGCATTACTTCAGGGAGGTGCCATTGTTTTACTCTGAAGAGCTCCTAATTTTTTTGGTTTCTTATACGACATGTTAATTTAGTTATAATAATATTTTATGTTGATATGACAATAATTAAATGTATCTACAATAATCTACACATTGTCTTCGTTCAATGAAAAGTCATTTAATAAGTTAATTTTTGTTAAATTTATTTTTTACATCATACTACTGTCCAAACAATCCCCCCCCCCCTCATTTGTATCAATTGTTATTAACAACAAAATGCATTTATTCAAAAGTTATTTTTTTACCTTACTAACTTTTCACTGAACCACAACGATAAACATATGAATGTGACCAAAAGCTGCTGAGAACATAACTACTCTTCAGGCTAAGAAGTTACCTTTACCTGCCTCAATGTTAAAAAAAGACAACATGTTGTGGGTTCGAATATCTAAATGTGTGTTCTGCCACTTGTCACAAAAAGTCAGACTAATATTTTTGAAATATTTTAGATTCATTTTTCTGACAATTGAAACTTTTTATGTTCCAAATTAGTTTCAACACATTTATCATAATAAAATGCATACCTACCGCAATAAAAGTAATCATAAATTTATCGGATTTATGATGAATTAAATTCTTGCATTATGATTAAATACATTTTAATAGGTGTTTTATAAAAAAAAGTGTTTCCCACGATTCAAAAAGATGAGGTTATTATTACAAATATTTTTTCTATTTCTTTATGTTTTCATATGCCGACATGTTAACATTTATTTTAATTAGATCTTTTTTCAACTTCGATTATTTAGTCAATTTTGATTTATTTAGTATATTCTGAATTATATTTATCCTCTTCTTCTTTGATTCGTAATATTTAATTCCAATAGTATTGACTTAACACGCGTGCGCCAAACTTTTCAAATACCTCATTAAATTTCAACGGAACTATCAGAATGATTTCATACCCTATTTGAAAGTACTTGTATCATATAAATAATGGAATTCATGAATACTATTAACAAAAAACTAAAAGCTTTTCGTTATTCCAAAAAAACAATTGAAACATGTACATTTATAGATACTAAATAAAAAGATCTACAACTTTTAGCCGGAACATTTTTACGACTCGTTTGAAAGGTAATATATGATTATATTATTTTAAAAATCAGAAAAGAATTATGAATAATATTTTCGCGGTTTAGTGATGCTCTTCAAAATACGCATCTAGTATTTATCAAAAAAATTAAGTTTAAAATGTTATGTTGATAAAAAGATACAGAGAAGTAATATTGAAGAAATAATGTTCATAATTATATCTAATTTCGTTAAAATACAAGTACCTACCTATTTATATTTCACTCAAAATATTGTTATTGAAAACAACAATTTTTTGTTCAGTTTTAGTTTTAATAAAATTTTTCCTTATAATTATGTATGTACAAAACAGACTAGCTTATTAAAATTATTGACCGTATCATCAGATAAAAATAACAATAAACGTTGATCTAATATCTCATTCTGTGTTGTTAAATACATATATACGTGTAGAGACATCATTTATAAAACATCTTAATTTTAAATTACACTTTAAAATAAAATAAAAGGGTGGTCTACCGAAATTATCAAAAAAATAATTTACATAGCATACCTATGTACATATTTATGTATGTTGCGCCAAAAGTAATACATATTTTATAATAAAGTATAAAGTTAGATACATATCTTCATGAGAAAAGTTACACAAAACTTTTCTCTTCGGATCGTGATCGGATATGGATATTTGAGTTTAGTTTAATTTATACATGTGTTTTATTATTTATTAATTTTACTAATAAATATATATTATTTATTATTTATTATTATCATTAATTATTATTTATTAATATTTACATATTAATATACATTCATTTTATAAAAATTAAAACATAAATAGTCATAGTCTTAGACATCTCTATAAAATATCAATAAGGATAAAATAATTTAGATAGGTGTAGAATAATTTTTGCTGTATAGGGGTAGATTTTTAATATTTGAAACAAATGTCCTTCGAAAATTGTTAAAAATATTAATGACAGCCCCCTCCCCCCTTCTTAAAAAATAATAATTCCAATTTTCCAAATCAATAAACCCATATAGTAGGGGAGTGTGGGGTAATCACGAATCCACTAGTTTGTGTTAAAAGAGAAAAACTAATGTTCTCTCTGCATTTACAGACAGTTAGGCCTAATCGTAAGTCTAGTATCGGACCATTAACGTTCAGTGGAGATCACGCTCACAGTACAGACTAAACTTAATTCCATTTTTACTATATACCATATTTATCTATTTTTTTTCTAAATTAAAAGCTATGCAATAACTGTTATCTAATTAATATTGATATTTAAGTAATGCTCAAGTAAGTCTTGATCATACAGTATTTGATATTACTCGTATTGTTTATCATATGACCCTAACCGAATTAAAACTAGAAATTTCTGAACGCTGTAAAAAGGACTGATGAAAACTAAAACTGGAAAAAGTGCTTGGAAACGTAGTTATTTTAAAGAAGAATAAGTTCCAAAAAAAGAGGAAGATACGAAGAAGTTTGATAAAGAAAAAAACTAATTTTGTTATTATAATGAAATACACAGACAAAAAACTGTATTGAACCAAGAAAACCTTGTATTGTATATAACGAAAACAATATTTTCTTAATATAAGAAACATACTCTTAATCCAACTACGTTATTCCTTCGTTCAAGAATACTATAATTGGTTTAAGAGATTATTGCTTATCTTAAGAAAATATTGTTTTCGTTATATACATAACAAGGTTTACTTGGTTTTGATAAATCCTTTCTACCAGTGTAGGTATATTAAGTTCCTCCTGTTGAATACTAGGTAATGTGCTACAAGTGTAATTTATGGGCACATGATAAGTGTACCAGTAATCAAAGTACGAGTACATACAGAGGCTTTCGCTGCGACTTTGTACCAATTAAGTTTAGGTAATTAACTCACCTAAGTTTTTTTACATTAAAATTATTTTTGTTCTTGTATTTTATTAAAATTGATAATGAAAATTTATAAACATCTATTGGTTTCTTACTAAGATTTTAATTTATTTGATTTTTCCCGTAGGTTTTCATAAAAACCCCACTCTCCCCTATATATAAATATTATTAAATAAATAACGCTTAGATAATTTTCGTTACAATTTGTGAACAGACGTCTGTTTTAAACAGACAGTTCTCCTGAATTGAAATTCACTTTCAAATACAATCCGTTTATTCTGAAACCCGACAACTACAACAACATCGCCCAATGCTGAACATAGTTTCGCATGTTTGATTTTTGTTGTTTTTGATTAAAATAGTTCTCATAACAAATTAGTTTGATCCCATCTGCCGGTCGCTATTTTGGGCTAACTTATAAGCCGGGGATCAAGCCACGGCATGCAAACTGGTGCAAACTTAACCACGTGGATAGTCCCATAAATTTCGCAGGATTTGTCTGTGCTTAGCGTGGAACTTTACGGTTATGCCGATAATGTAGAATATAACTGCTCGCCGCACGTAAATTCTCTATAACGCCCTAAAGTACACTCGATTGGACAGAGCGGCTATGTCGCCTTGTTATTATATACGAGCTCTAATTATCCGGAACGTATTCACGTGGGGACTGTATATATGTATGTATATGTATGTGCATGGGTGTATTTATTTGTAAGGCTAGGGAGATTATATTGCCAATCAATTATTTCATATAATATTGTGATTATCTTCATTTATGCTTGTAACAATTGTTTTCATATATTTTCCATTTTCTATATATTATTAAAAATACATATTATGAGAATAATAATTTTACTATTTTTATATAAATATAATCAATATTTAGGTACTTATATATTCATATATCTACATATGTATGTCTGTACATTGTAAATATTTTGAGTCTGTGATTTTGATAGTTTTCAAAGTTTTTTGTTTGTTTTGTTTATTTATTCGGATTTGATACGAAAATGACTGAAGTTATTTTTAATGTTGACAGCGTCAAGCCCGTAAAATATTTTAGTTAGACTTTATGTTATTTGATTCAGTGTAAGTCAGAACTAAGAAGTGCTTACATTTGATACTTTTTTTAATAAAACTATATGAAAGTGGATAGAAAAATCAATTGCAGTTGTGATATTAATATAATTAAACCAATCAAATAAAATCAATACTTCGATCAGGTCGGTATCTAGAAAAAAATGCAATATGATTTTTTAATTAGGTACTATAATCATAACAAAAAAAAGAATGATAATTTTTATCTGAAAAAAGATTGCGAATGCACGAAGTATATAATTGCAAAGGTGGTATAAAAATAAATTTTAACTGATTCTAAAAGTACAAACTATAATAATTGTGATTATGATTTAGTTTTATTTTTATTACGTAATACTTGGGTCTTCAATCATAATATTTTACTTTATACATACATCATAACACGAATTAAATTTAACCGTGAAAGCTCTACATTACTGTACATTATTTTGATAACATAGATTTTTTTATTTTTCAAAATTTTCTGAATTTTTACTAAACATAGTCTGGAATAGCTGTTAAACATACACGATTAATTACACTCCCCTTATTGCTCCATCATATACACACTAATCTTCTTAATTACGCGTGACACATCTGGGGAGATTTTTTTATGAAACTTCATATACAAGTATTTGGAGGAAACTTTGCACATAAAATTTAACGCAGCGTGTAAAATAAATATGGGGACTTAACATCTAAATGAAAATTAGTGAACATATTTTTACATTTTATTTCCTTAATTTTTTTAATCATGTTTTATGTATGTATATATGTATACATACCCATCATCCTATATTTTCATATTTATGTTATGATATAATATTATTCACATTACAGTAAAAATTATATGTTAGTACATACCTACCTACCTTTTAAATTTAACATTATGATCTGTTTAAAAATTTAGACAGGAATACAAAATATAGAATAAATAAATTATAAATTGTGAATATTTTATTTACTGAAAAGTGTTTCACTTATTATCCGTAGGCAGGGCCGTCTTTAACTTATTGGAGGCCCTGGGCACATTAGGATAATGGGGCCCCTATGGCCTTGACAGTGCACTATTTTGTTAAGATAGACAAAGAAAGTAGATATGCAAGGTTCTAGATTTATTTTTATATTTTTACTGTCACATTAAATGAATAGATAATAAAATATAACCCACAAAAGCAACTCTTTTTGCATTCGCAGGTTAGTGCTCAAAAATCTATGTTGATTGAAGAGGTACCCTTCTTTTGTGATAGGCGTTAAATACTTCTTCAAAATCTATATTTTTGAGCATATCACATTCTATAAATAAATATGTTTTTCGATAATAAATATCGGTTATCGTTTGGTGATATGGGGCCCCTATCGATCGCGGGGCCCTGGGCACGTGCCCAGAGTGCCCAGTGGGAAAGATGGGCCTGTCCGTAGGTATATAAAATTGACAAAATGGAGCTTGTTACTTTACGGTTTATTATATTTTATAATACCTAAATTACACAAAATTATATTTTATTTTGACTAGCATTAAATCTTTTTAAAATAGTTTTTTTCTGTGTTGTATCTATCATTGAAAAATAGTGTATTGTCAAAATAGAAATACAAACTTGAATTATTTTATAAAAACACGTTTCCGCTCTTATCAACATTGAATGCGTGATCTGTTATTTATAATACACCTATATATAGTATTTTAATCTCGGTTATGTTAGTTATTTTATATTCTATTATTCAATAATTACAACAGTACACAAGAATCAATTTAAAATTTTATATTGTTAAAATATTTATTGTATTTTCTTAAGTGCTATACAATGTGCCAAAATGATAATTGTTTATTTATAAACAAAATATTTTTAGTACATTTATTTTTAAAACTTAAAATAACTATGGTAAATGAAAGTGGGCAGGATAATAACACATACTCTTATAAGGTTAATACAATTTTAACAAACATCCAATGTCATGATTAGCAGCTTAATTAATTGAATTTTTACTAGGCTAAATGAATTATAATATATCGTGAGCACCAATTTGTCCCAACCTACTCTGATCAATATAGTATAATGAACTCTCCAAGGTATTATTTGCCAATTAAATGAATACATACATGGTGCACTCGATAAATATTTTATTTCATGTCCGAATCGTACAAATAACTTGCACAATTTCTTTTATATTATAATTCAATAGGCATCGATTCATTGTATGTAGTGCAACAGACAACTATATCTGAATTCCACACCAATGGAAAGTAAAGACAATAAAATGAAGTTACAAAACAAACGACTTACTTCAAGATAATTTATTTATATTTTAGATATCATTCAAATAATTCTATATAATAACATTTTTTAACATTTCAAAAAAAATACCTTTTTTCCAGTTTAATCTTAAATCCAATAAAATTGTTGTACTTTTATGTTTCTTAGTTTTTTTAATAAATTAGTTGCCTTTGAACTTATCTCTAAAAGCACTAGTGATTATTGTACATGATAGAAATGATAGCAGCTTTAGATTGTTATAAATTGATTACAACTGATCCAAAATCCAAACAAAGATCATAGCCAGGAAAATATAGAATAGTTCTACGTAGGTCTAAATTTTAAAATAGATCTACGAAAGTCTAAGGAGATCTACTTAGACTTTATTAGATCAACTCGGAAAAAATCTCTGTAGATCTGCATTTTGAAATAGATCTGCAGGGATGTAAACAGTTCTAAAAACCAAGAATGGCCGAAAGAAATATTTAATCTACGTATATTTACAAATGTAGATCTAAATAGATCTGTTCTAATCAACAAAGATTAAAATTTTGGGATATTAGTTCTAATTTGATATACGTAGATCTTTCTATTGTTTCCTAGGCAACACCTCGCAGAAAGTGTTTGGTTTAGTTTAGTTTTGTCTAAGCCAAATTATTTATGATACTAATGGGAATAAAACAAATAAAATTAAAGGTTTTATTTCACTATCATATATCAATCCACAATATTAACTATATAATCAAAAAACATGTATTTCCGTCGATACATAATACTATAATTAGACATAAGTTTTGAATTTTTTTTGTTTGATTATGTAATAAATAATATGTATGTACTTTATAAAAAAGCTGTCAATTTAAATATTTTACCTGTATAGTTTTAAAAAAAATAACCTTCGTATAAAATTATTTTCATGCGATATCCTGTTTGGAAAATTTATAACGCAGAAATGCAATTTAAATGTTTTTGATATTTTCGATAATGCTTTCACTTTGAATAATTAACGCATATTATGTCATGAAATCAATTAATTATGATAATTATAGTAATGATTTACATTTTACATAGATTCTTTTACATTATTCGACATCAGAGCCGGTACGAGCCAATGTTCGTGCCATTGACGAAATACGAAAATTACGCCTCCCTTAAAAAACAACAACTAATAAGTAACTATGAAATTGAATAGATTTTTAGATTTTCTGTGTATTCTTGTAACTCTTTTTAGTAACGACATTAATTGAAAGATTTAATAATTAAATTGTTGACGTATTATGAAACATCGAAAAAATTTGAAAATATTTAGTTCAAAATTTGAAAAGAAAATCAAGTTCAAGATTTCTGTGATTATTAAGTATTTGCTATTGTTGCCAAGAACAGATTTATTTACAATTTATTAAAAATGTGAATTTACTCTTTATCTTTGATCCATATTTTGTTATAATAAATATTTATAATTTTTCAAAATTACATTTTTGTATTTGAACGAACAAAATTAATTATATAGTACATTAATTTTACATAAAAATATAATTGTTCTTTTTTTAGATATTTCATTATCAGTAATCGATACTACCTGGGTATATCGAATGTTACACGTTATTCCAAATTTGAAAATTTTTAAAACTTTTGGAAAAACAATACTTTTTTCAAATCCTCCAGTAAATAAAATCTAAATTTTGTCTTGATTTCTACACACTTTTATTAATGGCGCCTACGGTGATCGCCCGCGCCGTCTCATCCACCCTATCTCATACAGACTCTACTTATAATGTGAAATTGTTTATTAATTTTCTATTAAATATACACATGCATGATTCGTTCAAAATTTAACAAGATTAACTCTCCTTAACAGGCGAGAAAATCGATATTTTATAAATGAAGTTTACGTAATACCAATTAAAAGTGAAATACGTTCTAGCTAAAATTTTAAAGGAAAATATAGCTGCACGTTATTGCTATCACTTTCATGTCAGAACATCGATAAAAAACTTTATATCTTCATGTACAATAAGTTATAAAAAAATGTATGCTCGGTACCTATTATAAAGAATATTTCTTGAGTGCAAAAGCAAATTAACTTCCAGTTAACGCTATCTGCTATGCGCGATAAGTAGAAATCAGTGAGATAAAATAAGTGCTGGATAATTTTTTTACTTTTGCTTGCACGGACATGCTATTTTTTAAAACGAATTTATAAACAAAAATATGATATATTAAATGATTTTTGATGTAAAATAGGTACTTCTGATATCATATATTGACAAAAAAAATAAAAATAAAATAAACATACCTACATGTTACTTATTAACGTATATATAACTATAGTTAACATTTTTTAACAATTATCTATTTGTTTATTTTCTACATATAAATAAATATAAGAACAATAAATAATCGCGCAGTTGTGATTTATGAATGCCAATTCGAACTCTGAAAACAAACTTTACACATCTAAAAATTACTCTTTCGTCTCCACTCGATCAAATATAACTTAAAGAACTCATAACTCATAGTTTTCGTTTTCAGTATAAAACTTTGTTTCAAATAAAAAAACAATATGTGAAATTGTGTTCATGAAACTTTCTTGTATAAGAAAGCATAGTAAGAATTTAAGAAAATGTCTGAAACTTTTTTACTGAAAGAAAACTAGTTTTATTTATAAATTTATATAATTAAGTAATTATAACTTTAATACCGTTCATTGAATTAACTTTAACAAAAACTGGTTTATAATAAATATATAATTATATAATTTGCTAGCTTATTTTTATTTGAAATTGTGGTTTTCTACAAAGTTAATAATTTCTGTACAGTAATATTAATTTTAACCTATAAATATTTGTGTAAAAAACGTATTTCAAAAGCAAGAAAATAAAAATAAGATTTTAGTAAAATTTATAAAATTTTCTTTAGAACTACTTATCTTAAAGTACTAAAAATAAATCAACAATTAAAAAAATGACTCCACTACATGTTGGCCACAGTTAATCAATGAGTCAATTTTGTTTGATTTATTAACTGCGTTTTTTTTAAATTGATTTCATAGTTAGTGCACTTATTAATAAGTATAAGAAATATCTTTTCCCAGAAATATTTTAATCAATTTACTTTTGATCAAGTTATACAGAAAAAAATAGGTACCTACTATAAAAATTATAACATTCTTTTTTTACGTTATGTAGAAAAGAAGGTAAAGATAACCAAAAAAATAGTTTCTGGATGTGAAGTAAATAAAATAACTGCCCCTTCCTTATAGTTCCTTAATCAAGCAAATTATTATTGCATGTCTTGAGAAATTGAAATGAAAATAAAAAATTAAAATTAAAACTTCTACACTTAACATTATTCTTTGAAACATGAACCTTAGATTTTTTTCTGAGAACTGATAATTTTTTAATATTGTATAATACTTCAATCACGTCATCAAAATGTATATTAATGTTGACTAGTTGATTTTATTTAGTAAGAAATTTGTATTAATATTGTATTATTAACTATTTAGGGTCAAATTGATACTTAATATAATATTGCAGTTGTCTATTTACAATGAAAACTGTATAACATTTTCATGTATTTTTTTAAAATCAAGACTATTTTCCCAACCGCCACACTTTTATTCGACGACAAAAAAGAAACAAACAAAAAAAAAACTGAGCAATCGAATCTATGACATCGATCATAAAAAAATCTATCGTGTTCACTTTACCCCCAAGTTATTTCTTTATTGGTTTCTCTTGATGACCAACCGTATCTTACGATAACTGTACGGATTTTCTTTGTTTATGTTGTTTGGTATACCGCAATTTTGATTTAAAAAACAAACTATTTTTTGTTATTGTTAGATGGTACATGAATTATATGTGTATACAGTTTATGTGTTATCAGTTGTAAATTACATACATAGTATATATTTCTTATCCTGTTTTCTATATACTTTCTCTTTTATAAGAAAATACTGATGGCTAACATTATTTTATACGTATTCTACTCGTGCTCAAAATACAAAAAAAAATGTTTTGTGAATGAACATAACTTTCAAAATCCTATTCGTATTTTAAAAATTTAAGTTAAATGAAATTACTTCTAAAACCATCTTAAAATTAATACAGTTGTGGAATACGTCAAAACAAATGAGATACATTAAATATATTAATTAATATGAAATAGAATAGGCATAATTCATCTAGTTATGTTAATTAATATAAATATCATTTTATCTTCATATTGTTTGATAGGAAAATTTAGTAGGTATATGAATTATTATATATTATACATGTATGCATGTGTACGGTATAACAGTAAACATGTATATTTGATTTAGCAGACAATGCATCAAATAGCTGATATTTTATTAATTCAATCTGGAATAATTATTTGAGCCTCTACAAATAAAATATAGCCTTCGTTCCTATATTTTAGAAGTCCGGTATTTTCTGGAACAGAATTATATTTATGGGGTTGTGAGCGTGAAATAATTGTCCACCCCCCTCACCCCTACACACATAAAACTGACTTATTCTACTATAGTAGTTGTAGAGTAATAGTGTGTAGACAACATTATATTGTTGTTTATAATAATAGAAAATATTTTTCTTATATTTGCGAATGTAGTAACCAAATAGTTTTCATTTTTTAAAACCAACATTGCCCTGGAATGAAATGATTTTTATGAAACCCATTATACAGTTTTTCAGAATCTAGCCCACAGGATCACTTATTTGCTTAAGCGCTCGTGGATATAATATAAAAACGACACTATCCCCAAAATTGAGTATAAGAAAGAGACAATTTATCACAAGTATATCTCTATTGTAATAAATATTGGAAACCGTTGTTTTACACCCATAAAATGATACATCGTACGAACATCAATCACTTAAAACATTTAGAAGTATATTTTTCCTTCTACAGCATGTATCTTTTTTATGTGTAAAAGATGAACTGCGTACGCAAATGCGATCATAATGACCGTTGGATTACTTTCTCTGTTAACTTTCAGCAAGTTGTTATTATTCTAAAGGAGTACCTACAGTATATAGTTCCTGGTAATTGCTAGAAAACGTTTTATTTTTTTTACATACATACATGTGTACTTGTACTTTATAATATCAGTGATGGTACACAAATGGCACTTTTTAAACGACATGTATATAATTTAATAAAAATTAATTTTTGTCAAAAAAAAATTAAACTGTTTTCATCCAACAAATCGTTTGAAAATAACCAATTCAATAGTATTGATATTATTTTTTTATAATTATTATGTATTTATCAATAGACAATTGGTGAAGGCCACATAAATGTGGTTCTTTAGACGTTGCAGTTGAACAAAAAAATATCGAACGAAAGTGTATTAAGACAATTGGTGGAGGCCACAGAAATGTGGTTTCATAGACGTTGCTGTTGGATAAAGAAAATATCGAACGAAAGTGTTATATGAAAGGTTGGTGACGGCAAACAGATATTAAAAACTGTATTAAAAAAACAATTAGAAAATTAACAGGGAAAATTGTTGGGTTAGTGGCAAGAGGAAAAAAACAAACGCGTTGGTAAAAATGTTTTTACTCTGATTATATTATTAATCAAATGTAATTCTTTTGATGATGGTGATTAAGATGATATATTATTATTACATCAATATCATTTATTAAAGAGGTCGTTTAATTTCACAAAGAATTACTATTAATAGTAAAGTGTTTATATCTAGACACATTATAATACCTCAGGAAGGATTTATTCCTAAACTTATACCATACCTAAATACAACAAACTGTATGGGTATAACGGCACCCTTGGGGAGTTGTAATAATATCAAATATTCCATTTTATAGCGATATGTTAAACTTTACAGTTTAATTAAAATACATATAATATATAAATTAATAATATAAACGTAATTAAATATATTTAATTAAAATAAAATAAAATACACACAAATCTTTTTTTGTCTAATTACTAAGCAAGGTTAAGTTAAAGATTAACATTTATTTTAATAATAATATAAACTTTAATTATTTTAAAAAATACAGTTAATAATTCATTTTATACTGCATTAATTGATAAATATCGTTTCATAAGTATATTAAAATAAAATTCCAAATATAGGTTTAGTGAATCATAAATTATTATTAGAATGGAAAAGAAAACTTTTTTCTTGTATACATAAAAGTAATAAAAACATATTCTATTATTAGCGAAATCAATTTTGTAAGTAGTTGAATAATTCAAACAACGAATTTAGTGCTTATAGCAAAGAAGTTCAAACTCTCGTCACTGATTTATTAAAGTACGAAAGAAGATCTTAAAAAGAAATCTTGAAAATGTCAAGTAAGTGAAAAAAATAAATTAGAGTTTACTGGAGTTTTGCAATCAATATTATTTTATATACGATTTAGATTTGACTTGATTTACTGTAGTTTATCTTTGCTTCAATAAATTTTCGTTATAATTGTTTATATCGAACGTTATCATAAATTTTTATTCTTTACTCATCACTTACTTATAAAATATCATATATCTTAAACTTGTAGACTGAAATAATACATAAGAAAACAAATATATATTTTATAGATATTTTTATATGTTATATGCTTAGTTTTTAATTATGAGAACACTCATATTATCAGCGTTTCTCAATCTTTTTTATGTACTATCGCAAATTGTGTTCAATTTAATAGTGTCTTTTCCCAAATAAAATTTTATTTAAAAAAGATGACTGTTCAAGTAGATACATACATAAAACACTTCTTTTATTTTTTTTTTCAGTTATAAAAAAGACGTATTATTGCTGGTTTCATAAAAAGGCATAATGGTATTTGACTCCCTGTCGATTTTTCATTATTTTTTACGAGTAGTTTTTGTAATATTTTTTTGTTCGTTCCTCCTCTTTAAAAGTGAAAAATATGTGTTTTTTTAATATTATAAAATGTTTCTTATATTTGATATGATACAAATTATGATAATGACTTTAAACATAGGTACATTTTAATTTGAAATATAAGATTTTTTAATAAATAATAACAATATAACGTATATATGTACATTTATCGCATATAATATTTCACATCATACTCGCGTATGCCTTTAACATAGTCAAAGATTTCAGACTTCCGTGGACCACCGATTGTAGAACACTGATCTATGTTATACATCCATTTACGTAATACAGATGTTTTTCAGTTGAATCCCAGCAAACCATGTTTATTATACTAAAAGATAGCTATAATTCAAAAATTTCATTACACTAAGTTCACGAGAGTTACAATAAAGGAAACAAAGAAAAGATAACGACTTTATCTCAATGTGAGAAATGAAAAAAAAAACGTATTTTATATTTAATCTTTATGCGAATTGTTTCACAATATAATACATGTTTGAGTTTTACATTTACTTGCTAAATTAATGTTCTGATATCTACGCTATAAAACAGTGATGTTCAACTCGTGGCCCACCAATACAGCTCGTATGTTATGCGGTGTTTACACTGAAAAAACAAAACAGAAACATCGTGTTTAAAATACTTTGTATTTAAAAACGTATAGGGTTTATTGCTTTTTTGTCGTAAAAACACCGTGTTTCTGTTTTGTTTTCTCGGTGTAAACACCGCATTACATTTACTCATTTTTAAATTTTTAATACATTTTCATAAATCAAGTTATTCAATTATCAAATACAAACATACAATAAAATAAATAGTTCATAAAATTAGGCAAATAAAAAAATTAAAAAATTAAAAGTTGATAAGGACTAGATATTGTTCAAAACTTGACAACATTAACTAATCGATACCATGTTTATTAATAATTAGCTGTTATTATCCGGCGTTACCTGAATAAATGTGAGAATGTTTAGAATGTATGATAGTAAGTTAACAAATAATGGTGTCCAGATTTTATCAATTATACCAAACATAATTTTAATATGATTATAATATTTTTGATTTTTTACCAGCATATCGCATTGTAGGTACGTGATTTGAATGATTTTTTCCAATTTATATCGTATTTTTCTTTACTTCTTAAATCGGTTGAGTAATTTCTAAAATTAACGATAACAAACCATTGACTATTATAACAAATAATTTATATCTGAGAAATATCCAATTACCTAAAATTAAATAATTAATGTACTCGTATCTACTCGATAGAAGTGAAGTGCGCCCCACTTCTTTACAGGGTTGTAAAATATTTAAAAGTTTTAACAAGATCCTTTTTTAAGGTAATGTCATATAATATATTATATCTTAATTAATTTATCATATATTTCTAAAAATGAAGGTTCAAAGAAAAGGCAATAAATTAATACTTATATATTTACATTTTTGTTATAAAAACCTGTTCACAAAACATCAAAGAAAAGTTAAATTGTAAAATGTAATCAAGAAAAATCAAACGAACAAAATCACACTTTGATAAAATTGCTTGTGACATTTTTATTATCGTTTGAAGTGAAATTTCCGACAGAAAAAAGTGCGTATGAAAGTAGGAAATCTCGACACCAGTGTAAGACGGGTTTCTCCTACCCACCCCCTTACTGACACCGTCATCTGCTGGGGTCCTTGATGAATGGTAGCCATTCATCACAGGGCACAAGCCTTGCCGAGATGGTGACAAGGATTCTGAAGCAAAAGGATTCAACCGACCCCAGTCAGATACATACTCAAATGTTTATTCTACTCGGCGACGTCAGATTAATGCGTACCTCCTTTGATGAAGATGGAAGACTTTGTACACACGACCTTTCGTGTCATCCCATCGGGGATTAGTTTTGTTTTAAATCGGTGTCACTGTTATTAGTAAATAACTAAACGTGCCATGCTGCATCGTGACCATTTCTCAGATCTCATGAATACTTTTTAGTGTAGGTATTGTATTGGATATATGTTTTGTTCATGTTGTAATAACCCATATTTATATAGTATAGGTATGAATGATTATTAACTTTTTAATGCCACGTCCTATTTGAAAAGCAAATACAATACTAATGGTATCTATATTTTTCATTTTAAAATAATTTAAAAAAATGTTTTAAAATTACGTACATTTATCTTTAATTTGCTTTGTTACAGTATCATTATGTATTTGGTTTTAACCCTAGAATCATAATATGTAAAAATGTACATATCTACGTATTTTTTTCATAAACAACTGTTGCCATCGAATATGGAAAACCAGTTATCCTTGGTTTGTTATCTTCAAAACCATGTCAATAACAGAGCAATCTCCACTCCATCTTTCAACCAAAGCACCTCTTCGTAATTTTCGTACATTAAGAAGATACGAAATGTACTTAACATAATGTAAATTTCCTCAGAAAAAAATATACATATGTATAGTTTACTTTTATGTTCAACTTGTTTTCCCTTTATTATAAAACTAAACTATAAAATAAAAATTTCATGTCTCCAAATAATATCATTATTTTGAACAAAATCACTTTGCTAAAAAAACTATGATCTAAAAATTATTTAATTTTTTAGAACAGTTCTGATTTTAAATTCGTATTGAATTGAATTGTATAACTGATTAAAAAAAACTCTACTGTATGGATGATCGTTAGTGCCATTTCTGTACATCTACTGTATTCTCATTCTATCAATACAGCAGCTAAACTACATAGTATATTACATCTTACATCTTATTAGTATCAATTTCGTTGGAATGAAGTTCTGAAAAAAATTATTAATTTGATCTGATCACTATACAGGGTGATCCAGACCACCCGTCCACTATGTTTTACGCCCAAACTATTGAAGATAGAGTTTTATAAAAAAAAATTTACTATGTATATCGACCCTAAAGAATTTCAAGTAAATATTTTCAACCCCCTAAAACTGCGCCTTAGGGGGTAGTTTGGGGGGTACATGCCCGTTTCTCAGTAAAATCAAATGGAACGGTATATTCAAAAGTACATAATTGTAAAGACCATAAAAAAGTAAGAAACTTTTGTAAAACAAAAATTTTCATACTTTCAATTGTTTAGAAAATATGGCGACTTGATCTCAAATTTTAGGGTTTTACTAAAAGTGCTCTAATTTCGTTAAATGTTAATTAAATTTTATTCTTTTTTTAAATTTAGAAAGTAGAAATAATGACTTTTCTAATGATCTATGAATATTTAAGATTTTGATAGTTTAAAGTGACAAAAGCGACATATAAAAAATGCAAAAGTTCAAGTAGCGATAATTCAAAAAATTTAAATACAATGGTATATCAATTAATACTTTATCTTAAAAAAGATACGTAAATAAACAACTTTTGATAATAAAATTTTAAATTAAAAATAATAATTTTCAATTTTCCATTTTAAAATTTTGATTTTTAATTTTTAATTTTCTTAACAAAAGTTGTTTGTTTACATGTCTTTTTTCAGATAAAGTACTAATTGATGTACCATTGTATTTAAATTTTTTGAATTATCGCTAATTGAACTTTTGCATTTTTTATATGTCGCTTTTGTCACTTTAAACTATCAAAATCTTAAATATTCATAGATCATTACAAAAGACATTATTTCTACTTTCTAAATTTAAAAAAAGAATAAAATTTAATTAACATTTAACGAAATTAGAGCACTTTTAGTAAAACCCTAAAATTTGAGATCAAGTCGCCATATTTTCTAAACAATTGAAAGTATGAAAATTTTTGTTTTACAAAAGTTTCTTACTTTTTTATGGTCTTTACAATTATGTACTTTTGAATATACCGTTCCATTTGATTTTACTGAGAAACGGGCATGTACCCCCCAAACTACCCCCTAAGGCGCAGTTTTAGGGGGTTGAAAATATTTTCTTGAAATTCTTTAGGGTCGATATACATAGTAAATTTTTTTTTTATAAAACTCTATCTTCAATAGTTTGGGCGTAAAACATAGTGGACGGGTGGTCTGGATCACCCTGTATAATAAATTGTATTTTATTTTTACATGTTTTCGAGTATGAAAGAGTTCATTACGGTCCTGTAAATATTCATAATTGAATCTAGAGTTATAATATAAATAATATAATTTGTATATTATATATACAATACATGCATAATCAGATATGTTTAATGATATTTCACTAACTGAATATCAGACGCATTTGTGAGCGTACTACATTATTGACGTTGATTCTGAACATTAATATGTTAATTACATATAATGTTTGCACATTACATATGTACATAATTCATAGGTACATATCTAGTAATGTGCAAAAATTTCGTTTTAGTTCACAAAATGATAATTATTGCCGCTTTTATTGCTCTCTAGGGGTGCAATTTCCATTGATGACGTAATTATAAGGACTTAGTTTGTATGATGTCATCACGAATAAAACGTTCCTCTGTATTATTGAAAAAGTATACTTATGCCCGGTATTATAAAGAAATTGCATGCAAGCAAATTTGCGATTTATAAGAGAAAGATATACAGGATTCACTCAATACAAAAAGAAACGGGCATCACTTTATATAACTATTATATACCCGTTTCTTTTTGTATTGAGTGAATCCTGTATATCTTTTTCTTATAAATCGCAAATTTGCTTGCAAGCAAATTTGCTTGCATGCAATTTCTTTATAATATCGGGCATTAGTAATGTTTTTATATTTTCTTTTCAAATAATTTATTTTCCTTCTTATTGTGTAAACCATTTGGCGGAGTATAAAAGGTATGTAACTATGCAAGTACATCAAGGATAGTAATTCCTACTAAACCTCAAGTGTGTTTATAAGTCATTTTTTATTATAACTTGTTAAATTTTAACCAAATGTTGGTTTGAAATAACCTTATAACTATGTAGAGGGAGTTGATTAATTATCACTAAAAGAGTGTATTGTCAGTTATTTTATACCTATTTATAGGTCTTATGATTCTTTTTTATACTGATTCTTGTTAAAAATTATTTTATCTTTTTTTTACAAAACATTTTCATAGAAGGAGAAAACTCAAATGCATCAATAACAGGTGTGGTGAAAAGCATAAAACACCCGCACCAATATTCGAGTTATCAGAGTATGTTTCTATACAAAAATAACAGCATATAAATGTATCTTTAATAGCACCATTTAATGTTTTTGTGAATCATCGACCAAACAATTTTGTAAAAATATAGAATATTTTGTTCACACTTTCTTCATCAGTGCTTGTGTAAATTAAATGATTTTTTTGATAAAAATAAATTGATTTTTTTTGTCGAAGAACGAAAATTAAATATTTTTTTTATTTAAATTAAATGCTGTTTTATAATTTAAAAATGCTTTGATACAAATTCAAATTATACATTACGAAATTAGAAAGATTACTTTTGACATACTTTTTCATTTATACTTTTCTTTCATTAGTTTCAGGTAAACTCCACACCAATGAATAAAATAAAATGATAAATTCTTTCTTTTGCCAACTTTTCGAAACTTGTCTTTTTCACTTCACTGAACTTTTAATACAACAAAACGTAAAAAGAATGTCCGTGACTTATTGTGTTCGTAAACGTATATCTGTTTGCTTTGTAAGACGAAAGTAGTAATAAAATATTTCTCAGAAAAGGAGTCATGTATCAAAGGTGGATACAAATAAGGTGAGATAAAAGAGATCACACCATGTTCTATTTTCAATAATATTATAATTGTTGTTTACAAAAATTCTGTCATACTTTAACATAAATATCTATAGACATATGTACTATTTCCGAAGCAAATAAATGCTTATTACAATAAATTAATATTGTTTATAACCGTTGTGTGAGCGACGAGCTAAACAACAAATCATAAATTGTAATATATACCAGAACGAATTTATCAGAAAAATAGTACATTTTCAGGAAGATGAGCACAAACCAGTAATGTATTTATATAATGCATCCAAAAATAAACCTTGAAGCTTCATATGGAATGTAATCCTAATTTGTACGAATTAACTATACATAATAATGTCCATATATGAATGTATCGCAACTCTTTATAGCGCCATCTCCCTCCCCGGTGATTGAGTGATTTAATTTATTCTGAATTTTAATGAAATGATATTATTATCTACCACAAGCTTCATATGAGTAAAGAGGTTAATATTCTCCACCCTCCGCATTAGCTCTATAGAATCACCCATATAAAAGATTTTGCAATATGTGTATACATATTATTATGTGTACAGTGGTGCCTCGCATAACGAACTTAATTCGTTCCGAGAGCAAGTTCGTTATGCGAAAAGTTCGTTATGTGAAACGCGTTTTCCCATAACAATACATGTTAAAAATTTTAATTCGTTCGGTAACATATAAAATATGGTACAGTATAACATAAAAAATATTGTACACACGTTTTTTATTTTTTAGTCAGAATCAGATTTAGGAGAGTCTTTACCGAGGCTTACAGAGTCAAATCTTTTTTTTAATTATTTCTTGTTTCATTTCAACAGAAATCACCTTCCTGCTTTTTTTAGAACTTATAATATAGACACACACAATTACATTTATTAAAACAAACATGTGTGTGAGGTAAGCACAGAAAAGAACGACTGACGCGCGTTGATGCATGTTCATGCAAGTTTGAGCATCGACTGCGTGCGACCATGGAAGTTCGGGCGACTTCGTGATACGTAGGAGCGTTCGGGCTGCAAAATTAAACACGATGCAGTTCGTTGTGCGAAGCGAGGTTCGTTGTGCGAGTCGCGCAATGAACGAACAGAAAGTTGTATATGTATACGTAAAAATTATGGATGGATGAGGGCGTGTGTGTATGTGAGGAATGTGCAAGGTTATTAAATGATTAGGTTACCACGTAGATCATTTCAACCTTCTTGATTACATTTATTTATCTAAGATTTCAACTGTCATAATATTAAACACAAATCACACATAATTATAATTAATATAATTAATATCATGTGTGAAGCTTCACTATAGCAATAAATGAATAGCACAAACACAGAACACAATAATAAATCAATCACGATCAAATTTATATTATGACAGTTTGACAGCGTTGGCGACCATTTGAAATCAAGAAGGTTGAAAGTATGATCTTCGTGGTGACGTTACAGGCAAGTAAGCAAACCTAATCATTTACTAACATTGAGGAATGTGTATGCGGGTGTGTATATATATGTGCAAGTATTTATTTTACGATATTTTATCTTACAGAATTTTGTTTAAAACAGTATAATCTATTTTGTTATATCAATAAAAAAAACCTAACATGGAATATACAAAAAAATAAGTTAAGAATGTGGTTAATGTGTATACCCCAGACAATATTATCTCACAAAAATGTTATAATGGCAGCTAGGGGTGCAATATCCATTTGCTCGTGACAGGTAAAATCTCATTTTGTCATTTTTGTCTAACATTGCAGGCTGTATTTGTCATATGCCTAATACGTAGTAGTAAGAATACGAGAAGAACAATGAACGAAATGCCATCATCTATCTTTATCTCATATAAAAGAACCAGTCGCCTGAAAAAATGAGGTGACGAGATTTTGGGATGTTTCCGAATGTTTGTAATATTTCTTATTTGATACATTTTATATTACTGCCAATAAAATAGAATTTTAGGATTTAAATATAAATTTCTATTCTTTTGGTGAAAATATACATATTTAGTGAATACAATATCGGAATCCCGGGATCCCTGTTCTTTTTCGGTAACAGTATTAAAAATATCGTATACTTATGTAACTTTTAGGGATTTTATTTTCACTAAATATGTCAAATTTTATAAAACAAACGCTGGTTATCATGCGCTGGTGTCATACAAATAATTAATATTTTAAATAAACGAATTTTTTTCAGAGAAATAACTAATAACAATCCTCAAAATTATTAAGTATATGTATACCTACATCAAATAATGATGGTATTAACTATTCTATATTAAAAAATTCAAGATATAGATTTATTAATAAGACTTTTTTTATGTTTTACACATATCAAGTGTGGAATAAGATAGAATATTATTAACTATTAATAATTAATAATTATCATGAAAAAATAATAAAGCATATGTACATTATATCACAGGTCAATAAGGAACATCAAATAATGTATAATTTCTGAGGGTTAATTTCAATTTGTCTTGGGGCGTAACATTATTGAAAAAATAATGTTTATAGCTCATATAAGTAGATTACGAGTAAAAATATCAAAGCAAAAGCTTTTACTAGAAAGGACAGATAGACGGACGAGAAAATTAGATTAATACGGTTTCTTCAGCACTGTGAAATGTCACAAAAAATATTATCTAAAGTAAGGCAAAAACCATTAAAAAATTGTTTTTTGGTAAATCTGGATTCGAAAATTTACTAATGTAAGTTGAGATATAATAATTATATGCTATCATAAAATTTAACTTTCACGTTAAATACTAAATACATTTACAATATTTTATAGTATCTTTCTTTAAATTACTATTTTTATATTATTTACGCAAACAATAAGATACATTTTTAATAAAATAATACAAAAGTGAATTTCAAGTGATGAAGAACAGACGAGAACAAGAATACGGATAATTTATTTCTTGAGTGTGTTTGGGTTGAGCCTTACTTTGTTAATTAGATAAAATCTTATAAATATATCAGTTACATAATCAAGTTAGTGGAATATAAATAGGTAAACATTTCAGCAACTTTTCGTAATTTTGTACAGTTACATATTAATATTATAAAATAAACTTATATGTTTTTTGATTTGTTGTTAAGATAAATCAAATAATTATAAGGTCAAGCGTATAAACAATCTGTTATATAATTTATTATTATTATTATATAAATCACCAAGTATACAAGTTTATAAAATCTGTATTTATATAAATAACTCGTCATACTCAGGTGTTTAATTTTGACATATTAATTATTACTAAAGAAATTATGGTGGAGTTTATGAAACAGTACAGGTATATAAACATTGACCTAAATAATAATAACAAAAAATATATAAATTATTATTAAAATTTTCAAATTATGTATAATTCATTTATTGAGTTATTTACTAGACTACATTTATTAATTAGTTGATCTAAGATCTAAAAAAACATAGCCGATATTATGTATATGAAAATTATGTTTGTTTATTATGTTTAGTTTTGCAGAAAATTTCATACGTTACGTACCTTGTAAAGACTATTATTTATAGTAATTATTGATAAGTTAATATTTTTAACTATTTTTTTACCACCGAACTGTCGAAAAAAAAGCAATCGCAAGAACTGGATCTTCATTATCATCAACCATTATCTTAAAAACAAGTACAAAACTTCCATAATATATTGATTTTTTATCTGAACAGTATAGTTAATTATTTTCGAATGATTAAAAATAAAAACAGAAAATGTTTACTTTTGTTCCAACATTCCTTTTTACATTTAATGTAAAAAATAACATACCTACCAACTGCGATGCATTATAAAAACTAATTATTATTTAATACGATAATATTTTTGATAAAATATATTAATTCTTCATTTAAAAATATAATTACAAGTATAATAATATTTATTTTCTTAATGTCTTTTAAATTGTGTATATTTTAAAAATTATTTTTAATATTTTCGGTAAAAATAAGAAATACAAAGTTTATAAAATACCTACTTTGTATTTATACCCAAAAGAATAAATACAAAACTGTTTTAACGCCCCATTTAACCTGCGTGCAAATTCAAAATCATTGCTAACAATAAATTGTAAAGAAAGTAAAAAAAAAAAACCAACCGCATACGAACCGCGTTTACATTCAACGCATACGAGCGACGTGTACACAGTAAAGTTGCAACTTTCAGAAACCTTCTATAAAGTTGAGTGGGCGGTTACGGTACCCCTGGAATGCAGCCCTTCGTGGCCGTGACTTATATCACCCTCAGATAGCTCGCCGAGCTATTTAAGAAGTGATTTTTTACCGCTTCTACCTGTGTTTTTACACTAGATGTGATATTTTAACCTATGCTTTATTACCTAACACGTCACCTAGTATCTAAGATCGTTGCAATAAGAAAATTAGTTTTTATATTATACTATTTATTATTAACAAATAGTTTATATATTATGATAAAACCAAAAACCATATTTACCTGCAACAATGACAGCACTAAAATATAACATCAGCAAATAAAATCACATAAATCATTTTTAATCTTTTTGACATAATTAACTATTATTAAAACTGCCATCCAAAAATACAACAGTATGAATAATATTAAAAATTAGTAAATTGCGAATTAAGTCTCGCATAACTAGCATATCAACCAATACTGAATATCATGCCAGCACGTGCGACTGTGCCAACGCAAGGTAACACTGATATTGGACAATTGACATATGTCTCACACCCTCCCTTCTGCTTCACACTGCACTCGTCACTCGTCACAGTATAGGTTTTCAATTAATTAAAGTAAGCTTAAATAATTTTTAAAAAATCCTAAGTGCGAGGATTCGCATTATATTTTCATTTTTGAAAAAAAAATGAAATCTCGAATGGGGCAACTTTTGTTGAAATTTTTGGAAACCTCTTGAGAAACTATTTTATCGTTTAAGTTTATAGTCCATACATTTAAGCTTTTCAAGACATTAGCTATCATTTACCACACTTGCAGGAGGGGAAGGAGGTGATTTTTTTTGTTAGATCCTATTTTATATATCTGGTCCGAAAGTCAGTAGCGTGTAACATACAAACTAATGTAAGTTTTCCCAGTTTTGATATGGAACACTAAAAAGTAGGTACATATATAATACAAAATGTGATAACTCATAATGTAATGAAGGTGTTATTTATATATTATTAAACCAATAATGTCCAAATATTAACAAAACATATTATGTATTCATATTTTCACAAAGGACTGATCTGGAAAACACAAATACAAGACAACACAAGCTAATATATCACCAGGGTTGTTACAAGTTTATAGGCTTCGCGATACTAAATACTGTAGCAACTTGCCAACGATTTTGTAGAATGTTTTAGGTTTTCAAGATAGAAATACGTGATAAAAATGTTGCACAAGTTTATGTTTTTTTCATTACTGAAGTTATGTTCGTTAGCAAATTTCAAGTACGGATGTCTACTTGAATTCTTGTTAACTAAAAGTATAAAAACACATCTTATCTTTATTAAGATTGTTATAAAAGCTGAGTACATATTAATCTAACTTTTTAATAACTCGTTTTGAGTGTTCCACGTAAATTTTGTTGTTGTATTATTTTAGGGAAACTTAAAATGTCAAAGGTTTAAATTTTAAACTCTCAACAGAACTTTAACAAAATATTAATCAATAAAAACAATAATCGATTATTTTATCGGTAGTTTGATTGACACAATTCCACTGTTGGTGGGCCTATTTAAATTTTGATTTATGAAGTGTTTTTCAGAAAATCAAATGTTTTTTAATAATATAATAATTTCTTTTTCATTTTTACAACTGAGAATACAAATGTCAAACTTAGGAATTTCTAAATAAATAGAGCATAAATCACAGAGTCGTCAAGGGGTTAATAGAATTTTTTTTATTGCTTCGTTTGTACTGTAGCAATACCAATTTAATTGAATTTAGAAATAACGTGTATAATACCCTAGTTCGGTATTCTCCATTTCATGTCCACAATGATGCATGATTTATTGTTACATTAATAACAGTTTATCGAAATAGAGCTATAAATTCTTAAATATATATATAGACACATAAATAACGTTTTGATATTTGTAAATTGTCCATACCTACTACAATAAGAAAGATATAAACAATGTACAATTTTGATACATATTTTTTTAGAACAAGTAAACCACACTACAATATTATTTGTCTCTAAAAGTAGAAATTGAAAAGCTAAATGTTCGAAATAGATATTTAAATAAAATTTAATAAATGTGATACATATTCTGTTCTGTTGTCATTCAGAAGCCAAGACTACTAACTTTTCAAAAATAAAACAACATTTTGGCTTCTAAAATGTCATAGAAGTTGATAAATTAAACCTACTAAATATATTAGTGTCAGAATAAATAGTAATTACTGAATTTCAAATCTCTAACAGTTACGTCTCTGAGATTCGAATACAAAACAAACATGCTAACCTATTCGAATTACAATGAGAACAGTGAATCAATATCACTAACAAACGGATATAAATTCAATTCAGCACTAACTAACGACTATTTTTTTATATGTTCAAACAATAATGAAGCCTACCCCAAGCAAAAAGCAATAATATATGTTCAATAGAATAACATATATTTTACATTTCGTGATATACGACACTAAAAAAGATCTTTATTGCGACTGGGTATGTGATATAAATTGGCACTAAAAGAAGTATTGTACCCATTCTGACTTTATGTGCACTCTACTCTTTTACTATTTGCCAAACTAGCTATGCGCAATTTAAATTCACAACAAATTTATAGCTTTAATATGTTCCACCCAGAGACACATACTACTGAATGGTAGGTTATATAACCAAACTGTTTTTCACTTTTAATTTATTTATAAAGGAAACTAGTTTAAAAGATCCTAAAGCTTTTAAAAGTTGTATATAGTAATGGCTGAAATGTGGAAAGAATTTGTAATTCACGATTCAAAATTGTACTCCGATGGAATGGACGTAGCACGTACATACGAGTAATAATCTAATATGTACTTACTGCATACATAATATGTATACATGTGCATTGTACAGTACATATTGTTATATTTATATAGGGGTGTTCTTTGCAGGATCTACGTACATACATACGTACTCGTTCAAATAAAAATGTTTTTTTTTTGTATCCATGTAACCAATTCAGTTTTCTTTTTTGTAAAAATGTACTGCAAAAGACTTATTTTAATGTTATTTTATACTTTCGGTTTTGATAAGCGTTGGCCATCTCACGCCTCGTTTTATCGTAATATCGTTTTGGTTGAAAAGTTACCTTATTTTCTATTTTGATTAATATTTATATAAGTTTCAAGATCCCTTATACAATCTAAAAAATAAGTTTTTAGACAAATGTTGATCTATCTTCTTGGTAAATTAACCAAATAATCTCAAAAAAAATTGTACTTTTACTTGCGTTAGTCTAAAGAAATTTTTCTATAAATTCGTACTACCAAAAATAGATAAAAACATATATTTTTAAATACCAACTAATATTTTTGCTAGAAATTGCCGTCAGAATCACAATCGCAATACATGTATCTGTCTTCTTTCTATCAGTTCAATTATCTTAAAAATTACCGAATAAAACAATTTGATATACAAACATTATTAGTTAGATATCATTTTTATACGACATTCTTCCAGCAACAATTTGCCACTTTATTTTAGATTTTTGCCTGCATTTATTTTCGACTGTTTTCTTCAACCTTACAAAAAATAAAAAAACCACTTGACCCCAAATTTTTTCAAAATTATTTCGGTCTGCAACTTAAAAAGGTTACTCATCCCTGATTTACTCTAACAGCTGCCAGAGTTGTGGAAGTAATTAAAGTATTATTATACCAAAAGAATATCTTATGTATGTTACAATTACTTCAATAATAAATGAATACAATTAATTCTTCGTCACGTTAAATCACACCATCTGTATTACCTATAACAAATCACTCATACTCGTATGTCCTACATTTAAGAGAATCCGAACACTACCATACATTTATATGCACTTGTATGTACTCATATTTACAACAAGTAGTTCTGTAGCAATTAAATACCAACTGAAACTATATTATAATTATCAACTAAATGGCATAGGTTTCACAGCACATGCACTAGTTTAACAAGACAATAATATTACAAACTATAGAATTGTGCACCATTGTTACTTGATTCCACTTGTTATTAGATTTAAACTAAAAAGACTTTCTATTTTAATGAAGTTATTATTAACTCAAATGTATAACGTTTGTTTCGAAAATTGTTGTTATTTAGTAGGTGGTTTTGTCAAGTATTGTAATGAAATTAATTTGTGTAACTTTAATATAAAATTATTGACTTCATATTTTACAAATAAAAACCAGCAAAAAAATCAATCAAAGAACACCAACATATTGTAAAAAAAATACAAAAAAATGCCATAAATTTTATATCAGGACGTGCTTTGATAAGCCAAAATTAAGGCCTTTACAGATATTTTGAAAAGTTTGATAGAACCAAAATTATCAGAACCAAATATAGTTAAGTAAAAAGAATCACGCATGGTGCAATAAGGTATCTAGTAAAATTTGAGGTCTAATAGTTAAATAGAAATTGACTTATTATTATTATGCTTTTAATCAATTCAATCGAATACCGCGCTTAGAAATACATGGGAAAAATATTTTTTTTTAATTCGATGCTTAGTATATGTTTTACTAATTTTAATTATAATTAACTTTAACTATAATGTAGTTAATACTAGCTGCCCCGGCAAACGTTGTTTCGCCAAAAGATAATATGCATGCTCTTTCTTTCTCATTGTTATGGTGTTTTTGTTAGGGTTATTTTGTGTATTTTGACTATTTTGAGTATTTCGATCGATGTTTATACGTCGTCGTTTATGCATTTTTGTATTATTTCACTATACCTATTTTAAGAATATAAATAAACTGTATCGTAGGTTATGTTAAAAACACGTGTCCCACGTACCGAATAGATAAAATAAAATAAAATAATAAAATTACGTAGTATACCTGTTTAAATTAAATACAATTGAATTTAAGAAATACAACAAAACATACCGATTTCAATTCGGTTATGACCAATAGATACATAATTTTACTTCCATGTTTGAAGAAATGGAAGTATTGTAATACCGTCAAAAAATCGTGTCCGAGATAAGAGCAGATTCTGATTGTACTAACTTCAAAACGTAAAGAAAAGTTAATATCCGCATGGCGGCTGTGCGTGTGTCTGTCTGTGTGTCTGGATATATAATTTTCTTCCGTTCACGATAACTACTGTAAATATGCACCGATTTGAATTTTTTTGCCTCAGTGAGTACTCCAGAGCTATTGATTTTGGTGCTAATCGGATTAAGGGTTTCGGAAATATTCAAAATTTTGTACCTATTATCGTTTAAAAAGTGAGTATTATCTCACCTTTGATAAGATTTGGTACACTTCTAGTTCAGTCCAATTTAAGGGGCACTTATTTTGTAAACGTGCCGAAAAAGCCACTAAAGGGGTGAAAACCACCCTCAAAATTTTAATTTAATTCATGTTGCCATGGAAACAAACGCAGTTAAATTCAAATGTCACATAATTATTATTCTACAAAAATGTGTATTATACAACTGACATAAGAATATTAGAAAACTAATATTTTTATAATACAAAGGTGAGTTTTATATTAAAAATTCAACCATTCATTCATAGACAAAATTACTTAGCTTTTTGAGATAGGCAATGGATCTATTATTACATTATAATTGTTATTTATTTAATAGAAATAGTTTTAATATTGATTTCTTATAAAAATCAAATTCTCATCCATACGTCCATTACATAGCTGTAATTTGTGTTTTGTTATTAACTTCACTTCACTTCAATTCACCTAAATATTTATTTAAAAACTCAAATTTTCAACCATTCATTCATAGACAAAATTACTTAGCTTTTTGAGATAGGCAATGGCTCTATTATTACATTATAATTGTTATTTATTTAATAGAAATAGTTTTAATATTGATTTATTATAAAAATCAAATTGTCATCCATACGTCCATTACATTTAAATACTATTAAATTCATGTTGCTATGGAAACATACGCAGTTAATTTTGTCCAAAAAAATAAAAAATAAATTTACGGGTGGACCACCTTTAACATTTAGGGGGATGAATAAATAGTATCCTATGTGTTTCTCCTGGCTCTAAGCTACCTCCTCACCAATTTTCAGCCATATCGGTAAAGCCGTTCTTGAGTTATAAATAGTGTAACTAACACGACTTTCTTTTATATACAGGGTGACCCATTTTAAGTGCACACCTCTAATAACTTTTTATTGTGAATTGTTATCAAAAAACTTTTCAGATAAAAGTTACATGGTTTAGAGGGGGACATAGACGTATAAGGATGAAATTTTTGTAGGTTGTGTTTTCAGGGTGATGTGAAGGTCAACATCATTTTTTTAAATAGGAACCTATAGTCTTTATCAAGTAATTTTATTTTACGTGAAAAAACACGTATCTTTCATTGAAAACTTTTTTTGAACAACGTAAACCTTTCCAAGATATCTAACAAAATAATTCGAGATTTTGAACTTTCAATATTTTTTTACTCACAAACCATCAGGTTTAGGGAAAAAGTATAAAATACAAAAAATATTTATTTTGGTCTAATAAAACTTAAAGAATTATTCTAATTTTTTTTAACAATTTATTTTTTTGCTTAAATAAAATAAATTGAAAAAGTTTTAAAATTAATAAAATTATTAAAAAAATAATTTTTCAAGTCTTACTAGATCAAAATAAACATTTTTTGTATTTTATACTTTTTCCCTAAACCTGATGGTTTGTGAGTAAAAAAATATTGAAAGTTCAAAATCTCGAATTATTTTGTTAGATATCTTGGAAAGGTTTACGTTGTTCAAAAAAAGTTTTCAATGAAAGATACGTGTTTTTTCACGTAAAATAAAATTACTTGATAAAGACTATAGGTTCCTATTTAAAAAAATGATGTTGACCTTCATATCACCCTGAAAACACAACCTACAAAAATTTCATCCTCATACGTCTATGTCCCCCTCCAAACCGTGTAACTTTTATCTGAAAAGTTTTTTGATAACAATTCACCATAAAAAGTTATTAGAGGTGTGCACTTAAAATGGGTCACCCTGTATATATATAGATGAAATGATATGCAGCTATTATCTTATAAGGATTAGGTAACATTTTTTAACATTATATTTATTCTGTTTATGTTATGTACATACTTATGTATGTATTAGGTACGTGAAGACAAATCTTTGTTGTTCTTTATACTCGCTGTTAGTAAAGGGTACGAAGACGTCTAAGTGTCTGTACTTTACTTTGATTCTAATTAAATTGTTTTAAAAAATTTCCAAAACAATATTTTAATATTATAAATTATCATTATAACATCAATAATATTATAAATTGTTTTATAGTGATATATTATTCTAATGACATAACCCCAACCAAAGATATAAACAAATCTCATAAGTTTCTCAGCAGACGGAGACCCGTCAAAAATCCGGGCTTGGGGACCATGGTAGTATGCGGGGGCCATATATAAAGTAGGTTTTATTACTTTTAAAAAATTAAATAGTTAAACATGAAACTTTAACAAACAAACTTTTTTTAAAGTTTATCTGACAAGAGAATATATTTATTCTGGTCTTTTACAAAATAAATGTAGTTTCTTACAATTTACTTTCTCTTATCGTCTTCTGAATCTGAATCTAAGAGTACACTTAAAAAAGTTCTTCAAGTGTATCAAAAAGGAAACGTGAAAAAATATTGTGTATTTTTCTTATGAAATTCTATGGAAACTAAAATTAAATATTAATTTATCTAATCATATATATGTTCAAAAGCAGTGTCTGTTTCTACCGAAAGTTGCTGAAAATGTAATGTTTATTATTGTACGAATGTTATGTATTGAAGAACATACATACATATCAGGAGTGAATTGTATGGGTGTTGCTAAGTGTTTTGTTAAGGGAAGCATGTTTATAGTTTCTGTGCTAACCCTTGAAGTGTTGCGAATGTTCGTAAATGTATATACATACACATATCTCGTATATGTGTACGTATTTAGATAATATAGGATTGTATTCATAGATATATTTAGGGTATGACAAACATGACAAAGATTTAATTGATTTGTATCCCAAGAATTATTGAATTCATATCAAAATAATAATTGTATCTTTATATTTTTAGTTTTACTTACAATTTTATGAATGATCATCATCAAGATGTTATTGATATCGCTACGAACATTTTTTTCGTGGTTTAATGTCAGATTACGCTGAAATTATTGTATTTGATCCACTAGTAAGATATATTTTTTGTAATATTTAAAAACGCACGTATACAAAATACAAGGTAAACTGATGTATTAAAAAGATTCTGAATATGTTTTAGGATTGCTAGGAAACACAATAAATTGAGTTAATGATCTCACTTCAGAATGGCTAAAACATTGAAAACTGCTTTATTTTGTATTAAAAAATATCAATCTGAATAATATATTTTACAACATTTTAGATAATAGTTATTACTTATAATAAAAATGTTCAACAAAATATCTACACAGAAAAAAACTGTATTGGACCAAGAAAACCTTGTTTTGTATATAACGAAAACAATATTTTCTTAATATAAGAAACATACTCTTAATCCAACTACGTTATTCCATCGTTCAAGAATACTATAGTTGGTTTAAGAGATTATTGCTTATCTTAAGAAAATATTGTTTTCGTTATATACAAAACAAGGTTTACTTGGTTTGAGAATTCCTTTCTACCAGTGTATTAACGGCAGATACTAATAATAAGATGCTTTTATTCTTTATTGTAAATATTAACGTACAAATTAAAAAAAATCACAAAAAGTTTATTTTGCTTCAGCCATTTTCAAGCAATAATAATAATAATAATAATAATAATTACTGTTAGAACTCATGAAGCAGTCTTCTGAACTTTCATTTCACTAAAAAGCTATTCTCAGGAAGTATTTGTTCAAGTTAAAAAAGCACTATCGAAATGAAATACTAACCCATTGAGAAAAACTGTAAACAAAAAATAAAATACTTTGTCACATCTCAATGTATATAGTTCCTATGCTTACAAACTTTTCATAGCTGACTTTTTAGTAAAAAGTTTCAGGAAAATTAATGGCAATTTTAATTACATCATTGCATTGTTGTAAGTTTGAATTTTGTTATTGAATTTTAAAACAAAATTTGTTTTCGTCGTTTTTAAATTACAATGTTTTTAATAGTTTCATGATTGATGTTCTTATACAGGATGTCCCAACTTCGAAGGCCCAGGTAATTTTTTAGACAGCATGATCAACTTTTTACTTTATATCAAGTTATCGAAATTGGATATATTCAATTCAAGAATTAAAAGTTATCAAGCAACTTTTAATATGTTTATATGATTACATACAACAAAAATTAACTAATAACATCGTAATTATGAAAAATATTGTTTAAAAAAAATGATCTCATGAATTGGGAACATCAAAATTTTATTACAGTTGTATGTAAAAAGTGAATGAATGCAATTTGAAAAAAAAACCGATTCTATATTGTCTTTGTTGCAATTTTGCAAAAAAATGATCTGAATTTGTTAAATATAAATCGCAAATAAAATGTAAAAAGCTATTTTTTAAATATATAGATATTAAAATAACTTACTACAAGGAAATTCCGGACCTGCGCTAATTATATATAAATTAATAATTAACACATTTAATTCGAGCTTAATTAAGTATGTAAATACCGGTATTAAATTTTACAAATATATTTAACCCGTGTTTCGCATTATAATAGAACTATC